>CALSCE010010657.1:18929122-19044813 GCA_943593645.1 Bovichtus variegatus | reverse complement strand
GAGGATAAACGGATGAACAAAGAAGAAAGAAAGAAGAAAATACAATTGACTCATTCACACTTATCTGGTTTCTCTTCCAGCCAGGGCTCATGAAGTTGAGGTTGAATAAAAAGTAAAGTTCAGACAAATGCCAGAGTATGTCAGAGATCTAGGGGAGACCCTCTGTCCTTTCTTATCTCTCTGAGTTTTACAGCCTGCTTTCTCTGCCTCCAGCCTTTCAGATAGGACCAGTCCATTCTGCAGCTTAACTACTGAGAGAAGCAATGTCTGGAAATGAGCTGGTCAGGTGTCACAAAACACATTTAGATAGATAGACTACGTGTGAGCCTTTCTCAAAAATATGTTGCAATGGTGCTAAAAGATTATATAAATAAACACGACTACTGGGTTTTGCGTTCCTGCACTAATCGTTTTTAGAAAGAGGTAAGTTAATCATCAACAAGATGAAGAGTCTACTACAGCCATGCAAGTGAGTCTGTACTAAGCTAAATGCTTAGGTCGGTGTGCTAACATACTCACAGTGACAATGCTAACATGATGATGTTTTGCAGGTATAATGTTAACTGCCTTTACCATCTTAGTTTAGTGTGCTAGCATGCTACTAATTGCTAATTAGTGCTCAACACAAAGTGCAGTTCCCATTAGTTTTGCATTGTGATACATAAAGAAAGCCTGGCACTGGAGTTTTTAACTGTGGGAGGTTTGGAAGTTTTAAAGACCAGACCTAATCATGAGTTAACCAAATTCTGAATTCTCCCAATTTACTTCAATTGACATTCCTGGCGCTGAAAGAAGTCTGCTTTTTGTTCCGAAAAAGATTAACCCACCTGAACTAAAATGAAACAGACATGAAAGAAAAAGTTTCCCTCACTGAATCAAAAATCAAAGCATCCAAAAGTCTTCCCTTTCTTTTCTAACTTTTCCTTGACCCAACTGTCTGTGTCTATTCTGTAAGGTAAGTTATGGGAGGATTGGCAGGGAGTCTCAAAAAGTTTTTAACTCCATGTGGTACCTGTCTCCTTATCTCAACCTCAACAGTGACTGGAGGATGAGATCTGAGGTTCTGTCCCCTCTGATCTACCAATCCAGTGTCGAGGAAGGGAGATAGGAAACAAGGATGTTCAAATGCTTGAAGTTAAAAGAAAAACCTAACTGTTCTGCATCGCATGCAGACACACACAAGCACGGTGATGCCGTCGCAGCTGGCACTGGAGTTCAGAGGCACACATTGCCTATTTCTGTCAAGGAGAGCTTTTAAAAGCAAAAAAAAAACAAAGCTAGTGGGGATAAACATTAATTCAGCTTTAATAAAATGGAATGGCAAGCTATTTATTATTTAAATGAGAGTACATTTTTGTCAGTATGGTCATGTCTGGGCCAGATCCTGCAGGCTGAAATTGTTGGTGTGCTTTCTACAAGCACACACACAACACAGCAGGAGTTTGAATCTGATTCCGGCTCTATTGGGAGGACAGCCTTGCCCATGTGTTTGTTTCCATCTCGTGTCTTCATGCCAATTACTGATTCTGTGTAGAGTATATCTTCAAAAAAACTCAAAATGAGGGAATATATTTTGGAAGAATTGTGTTGATCCCTCCAGTAGAATTCAGAGACTTGCAGAATCTTTGCAAAGGAGCACAAAGCTGTTCCTAGGCTCATAGTGGCCCGACATCTAACTAAAATACCTTGCTGGTTCTTCCTTTAATCTGTTATCCAACTGTACTTCCTAGATAATTCAATTGAAAGTCAACATAATCTAAGTTCTAGCATGCATATTAGCATTCACCTATCATATTTTGTAAGCAACAAGTGAAGCTCAAAAAAAACGTTTCTCTCCTTATCGATGCGATTTTTTTGTCGCCATCATATCAACTGAGAACACTCAACATGTTGAGCACAGCAGAAACCTTGTGGTAACAAAAACATAATTCCCACAACAGATTTTGGTGTGGTAACCCCTGATACGTTTCCACTCGTATGAGCTGTCATGTATGCAGCTCATTCATTGATTGGCCAGTAAGAAAGTGCTGCAATGTTTATTCTTCAAAATGTCAATTTCTAAACTGATTCGGGTGCTCTGTCTCTTTTATACTAACACAGTCTGTGCTCCATACCACCATCTGGCCAGCTGTGTTATGATAATCTGAAAAATATCTCATGGTGATACTGTTTCTAAATTAGCTCAAGAGCTTTTTACTGCATTATTATGTCAATGTTCAGCTATCATATGAGCCTGTACCAATGTGTCGGCCAATAACTACTCACTATTCCAGCATTTTAATCTGTTTCTAATTCGGAGTACTAAGTCATAAGTATCAGTCGATGCAGTAAAGTAATTGTTCAGTCAATACAGACGTGAACCATAAGTTTAGGGTCAGCGGATGAAACCGATAAAGGTGTTTTTGTTTTTCTCAATAACATTCAGACAGAAAACAAAGTTATTCTCTTTTGATTTCTGTCTAATGTCTTATCATTCAAAGGTTGCCCCGGATACTTTGAAGCTATATCCTCAGACAACCACTTAATTCTGTCTCTCCACACTTTTGAACTCAGTCGGAGCACGGGGCGGGGGAAGTGTTTGAGTTTAAAGAAATAAGTGTGTCAGATGGAGAGACAGAGGGAGGAACACAGACAGAGAGTGGGGTTGAACTTTCAAAGGGAGAGCAACAGAAGTTGAGACAGAAAAAAAGAGCTGAGGATGGATGCACTGCTGATAGCCCTAAATCACAGCGCGCCTCTGTGCCTGCGCCGGTGTGTTGACACAACCTCGGCCAACACTCAAGGACGCTGTTGACTTCCTCTGGTCATTAACAGATGAAAAATGACTTAATTGAGAGCCAGACCAGCAGGCGTGTGCATTATTTTAAGTGAATATTGTAATATAGCTTGAAGAATAATTACTAATGGCTCTCTTTGTTGGCATGTAAAATGGATGAGCATTGGTGCGCTGTGGCTTTTTTAAAGTGGAGCTGCATTCATTAGCTATGGAAATGGTTTTTGGGCCAACTGAATGGGGTAGGGTGGGGGTTCAGCGGTGCATTAGATCTGCCAAGTACTAATGGACCTTGCCTCACGGGCAGAGTAAGTACACTCAGACACACATTCGTAGAGACTAATGAAAGCACACATGCGTGCACAAATGAACACTTCACATTCTCTGATGGATGTGTATTCAAACTTCAACATGACTGTGCGTGTGTGTCTGTGTGTCTGTGTATGTGTGTGTGTGTGTGTGTGTGTGTGTGCGTTTTTGTGTGTGTTTATATCTGTCCTTACCAGCAGTGGATTGTAGTAGGCTGGCCCCAGGGTTGTGTCCCTGGGAGGAGGCGGCTGCTTAAGGAGCAGACCCAGGGCGTCCTCCTCGTAGCCATAGGCCTGGCCCGGGGAAGGAATGGATGGGATATCTGACTGACGAACAAGCTGGAGACTTTTAGCCTGCAGCCACTGTGCACAGAGAAAACGCAGGGAAAAGACAGGGAGAGTGGGGAGAGCAGTCAAGGTTTGTGATGGAAAGGATGCCCTGGCTTACAAAGTAGCTGAGCACTGCCTGGGGCCAATAAAGTGTGAGACTAAGGGAGGGACAGAGAGAGAAGGAGTGAGGGGAGGCAGAAGATAAGAAACAAAAGAGGAAAAGGAAAAGAAAGAAGGAAAGCCAGAAGTAGAAGTACAGGAGTAGGAACAATAAATGCTGAGGGAACCGGCAATGAAGTCCATCTCAGTCTAAATGCATGAAAGCTATTCTATTTACTATCTACACAAAAGGGTGAGCAAAGTTTCAGGGGATTACAAAGAACAGAGGTAAAATGGACAGTTGTCTTCAGGATTTAGTCCAACTGTCCCTTGACAAAATGAAGTCTGACTTTTCCACTGTTACTGCTAATGCGGATATTATACCAATAATGTAATCGTCACTTACACAGTTAAAATCAAGTTGCAGGTCCCTACAAGATTACCTTGGTCTGTCGTCTTTACCATTTTGGTCCTCAATATCTCCATCATGATCATGAACTTGTTACAGAGCCTTTGTTGAATATTAAAAATGACCGTGGCGCATATGAGACGCTTTACATTGTAAGATGTGATTAAATGTCTGACTTATTACGAACGAAAGATGTCATATTGTATATTTTCTTTATTTTGCCTCCCATGTATTGCTTACGGAACGTGAGAAGTGTTTCAATGTTACAGCAAATAGACCAGGTAGTGTTCCTTTTATCAGAACAAGATATAACATTTCTTTTTTGACAAATATCTAGAAAAAAAGGTTTTAAAATAGCAGCCAGCCTCTAATTCTCGTTAATTTGTTGTTAAGCGGTCTGCTGATGGCAGAACTGCCAAAGATAAGGGCTAAGGTACTGGCAAGGTACTGTCTGCAAGTATTGGCAGACACCACTTTTGGACGAAGCACTGTTATTTATATTTTTTGTTTGGCACAGGTACAGCACATCACAGTAGACAACGCTGAGGAGAGTTTGACATGTTATTGTGTGTGTGAAAATAAAAGTTGTTAACTGAGTGTGTAGTGCTAACAGGACATGAGACACTACCCTGTTTAGATGTGGACCAGAGGGAAAATGTCTCACCAGCACAGAGGGATAATGAGGTTCAATATGAGACTGATAATACACAGGACAAAAGCATTTGATTGTTAAGAGTAGAGATAAGCAAACCAACAGTACAAAAGTAAAAAGCTTGCACAGCTAAACTCGATGCCAATCTTTTGTACAGACATTAGATTACTTTTTCCCTGGTGGATCTTGAACAGGTCATAGTAAGAGAGCCGTTTTCCACATATTGTATACTCATATATACAGAGGACATACTGTATAAAAGCCAACCTACTGAAGATGAAAAACATAATAAGATGGAGGGAGAAAATCTGTAATAAATAATTTCCTGTAAACTGACTGCTCATTACTTTCCCCTCATTTACTTTGCCCACATGTTTACCATATTCCTGCCAAGCTTTTCAGCCTGTCCTGCTTCAGCCGTCACGACCCTGAGCGTGTTTCCTGAGGCAGGCAGCACATTGTAGGCCCCGGGGCCAGGAACCTTCGACACTACCGCTTCAAACCGCTTTGAACGGTTCTGAAGACTGCGGCCACCATGGATGTTTAGCTGAAGAGACATGGGATCCACAGGGAGATAAACAAACACACACAGAGTATGAGATTGCAATCAAGAAAAATGTCCTCAACAATATTTTACTCAACAAATTCTCCGTGCTGCTTTCATCCAGTAAAGAGTTGGCTATTAAAGAGCTGCAAGGCAGTCACATTCAGACCTGAATGAAAAGTATTCCATAATTATTTCTTTGCACCGTACTATGTTCCTGTACTGCTTATATGGCCCCCTTGTCTGACCAAGCCTAAGCATTTTAGTAAGAAATTCAGCCTCACCTAACCCATTATGTGGCTCTCAGGTCTGACTTAATTATAAAATGATTGTCTTTGACCTACAGTACCTTGACAGGAGAAAAGTCATACTGTCCAGGTCCTGGTTTCATCTCAATGGACTGATTGAATATTGACTGTCTGTTGGTCAAGGTCAGGAATGGAGCATAGCCATCTGCAATAAAGAAAAACATACAAAAGTAGAATGTGCAAGTCGTTGATTCATTCATTCATCATGTTCGATTAGATGTTGTATTGTTTGTTTGTATTAGTGCAATTGTGTTTTAAGTACTATAGTGAATGAACAAAATAACAGGAACAGGAACATGTTTCACTTGGCCTAGCAATAAACAGTACATACATTAGTATGTAACGTATAGCACATTAGTCTCATTGCTAATGTAACGTTAGGAACGTGGGATTTTATCCCTCAAATGTAGGCTTCAAACTTACATAGGCTAACAATTATAAGTTTGAGTATTGTGCCATCTTTCTGCTGAATTAATACATCGATTGAATTTGGACTATTACATTAAAGTACTAACGTTTGCTTTCGATTTTCAGGTAAGTTTAGTGTTAGCATGTTTAACATACAGCTATAGGTTAGCTAGCTAACAATAAGTTCATTTTAATATTGTGCAAAAAAAAAAAAAAAAAAAAAAAAGAAGCCGGTGGATTTTCTCGATTTAAAGCGAGACACAGTAGCCTACATGGTCTCTAATGCTAACTCATTCCTACCTGATATCTTAGAATTGCACCGGGAGACATCGTACGAGCCGGGGCCAACTGTAGAGGAAGGGCCGCTGGTTGTCATGAAGGTCACTCTTGGAGCTCGTCCGTACATTTCAACTTCCTAAAACAGACTGGTAGCTTAACTAAACTTCACCTGTACAGTACGGACACTTGCCACAGTCCCATGAATTGAATTATAATTCATACTTTTTAAAGTAAATTCGTTTAAGCCCAAAGGTTAAAACATTCCTTCACTTCTCTCTTTCCTGTACTGACTTGTCTGCGTGCTTTGCGTGCGTCGTTGCTAAGATACCACCACAGCTGCACAGTGACTGATGACAGCTGCACAGCTGCAGGAAGATGAACCAAATGTACTCACAGTTAGGACTGCAGTATCTTCCTTCATGGTGTTTTTATAATAACGGTATCACCTGAATACTTTTGTAACTCTAACAAATGATGTTGCCTTTATTACTATTATTGGTTTTGCTGGAATATTTCGCATACATCAACCTGGAATTGATTTTCACCTAGAGCTAAATGTCTTCAGGCTATTTTTCATTAATCTCATGCATATTTTAATGTTTAGTGTTAGTGTCAAGGTGTAACAATATTCTGTTGAAAAACTACTGAATCGTGTAATTATTTTAATTTTTTACTTATTTGATGCTATCTGGCGACCTCTCATTCAATATTTATTGAAAATAACAAGCAGAGTTTAATGCTATGTACATATTTATGTTACCAACATAATGTCGGATCCTTTGGTTTTGTTTTGGGTGGGTTGGGTTTTTTTCCCCCTTCCCTTCTTTTCTTCTACTATGTTATTTTCTATAAGTCATAAAAACAGAATGGTGTCTGTACTAGTTTCACATTTTCCCTAATTATCTTTACATTGCTTTTGTATATTCACAAATATTTCTCATATTTGCTTATTCACTAATCATTTGTGCATACTGACTCCACTCTCAATTAAAATGTTTCAACAAAAAAGAAAAGAAAATACTCATTATTAACACATTTTAGCAACACTGCTTGCTTGAGATAAAAACAACTGTTACTGCATTTGTAACTTGTGTCACCGCTCCTGTTATCATTATTTGCAGTCTTGACTTACTTCATCCTGCACCATTGGTCTGCCCTGCAATGTAGTTAAGATATGGATAATGAGAACTCAGGGGAAAGCTATCAAAGTAACAAGTGCCTCTCTGGAACAGCAATGAACTGCATCTTTAATTGAATTTACTGTCATATCTCATGAGCTGGAGGTTTGGTCTGCAAACTGGTATTTGTTTTTACAAATGTTATTAATCCCCAAGCTGAAAACTTGGTTAGACAATAAGGCATCCAATGACTCAGCAGCAACAATAATAATCATATATCAGCTACAGTGGAGACAAATAGTTTTATTTACAACATGATTACTGTAACTGTAGTGAGCAACTTCTCACTTGTGCACTACATTACAACCATCAGGGTTACAGAGATAATATCCAATGTCTATCAATTAGTATCAACAAATATCAAAAACAGGCTGAAACCTTAATACGTCATCGATATGCTCAAAATGATATCTTATTTTCCTAAAACTTAATTTATAATTTCTCACCTAAGACTTCCCTCACGTCTATACCAAGTCAGCAAGATTAAAACAGAAGAGGTTTACTGAAAACGCCATCATGAAAGTAATACCTATACGTCAGAAAAGGTCAATCATATTATAGTACAAAACGTAACACTTCTGTTACAGTCCCACAGCAAACCGTGGTGAAAAACAAGGCACGTAAACTTTTCTGGATGAAATGCTAATTTAAAGTGATAAAGTATCATGGGCTGGGCTCTCAATATTTGTTTTCCTTATGAACAACACACAAACAGCAGGTATTTTGAAAAAGTATTATTTACATTGAAAGTGGACATAACATAAACAATTAACTGATACGAGAAGAAAATCTGACAAACCAAGGTATAGTTGCAGAGAGTCATTTCGTTTCTAACAATTTTTTTGACTATCAAAAGCTGATAACTAAGAATTATATTTTAATAAATTACAATTATCGATTAAATTATTTGGGTTAGTTGTTTAAATGTGTAGCTGTAGACAAAGATACAGGGAGACTGAATGATGCAGTATTTGTCCAAGCAGGATATAGTTCCTAGGAGATCAAAATGAGCTTGTTGTGCAGGAAACAAGAACAGAGTTTGGAGCTTTCATTAGTAAAACAAAACGCTGGATTGAGACAGAAAGCAGGCAGGCCAGTGAGGCTACTTTACCACTGGAGGGCAGCAAAAAGCTTCAGATGAAACTGCCCTACCCCAAAATTTCGCATGAGGGCAAGCGATTCCTTCAATGGTAATCGGAAATATTGAAATCAGAGAGAGATGACACCTAAGTGTTTCAAACGGTAAATTGATGGAAAATACATGAAGTAAAAAAAAGTTTATTTAATTGTTCCTCTAAATAGTTTTAATGCGCATCAGTCTTTTTCACAATTGTCCTTTTTGTATACACACACAATGTATTTTGCGAGCAAACCAATACAACCACCTATTGGGATACATACTAATATCATGTTCACATAGCCACTGCAGCACAGATGTGCAGCCTTCAATCGATTGCTTTTTCTCCAAATACAATGTATGCTTTTCTCACAGGAAAAAGCTCATTCAGGGAGCGCGAGCAGGAGGAGGAGTATACGAGGCGCGCGTGAACGCAACACGGGTTCTAACCACCACCATCATCACAGTCAGTGGCTCATCGTCCCCCACCAAGGTGTCACTTTAGGCAGCTAACTCACAGTCTTACCTTGCGTTGAATTGAACCCTTTTGATACACACTTCTTGACATCTCGGGACTTTCGGTGCCATGAAGGGTATCAGGGTTTTCGTGGTTTTCTTGGTGCTTTCCGCGTCTCTGCTGTGCACAGCCGAAGCGGCCAGGAGCAGAACCAGCAACCAGAACAGCTTCCGACGGGCAGCTAACGGCATCTACCAGACCCTGAGCAGTGTTTTCGGGGAGGACAACATTAGAGGGTTGTACAAGGTGAGTGTGGGACGTGTATTGTGAGGATAACAGTGCATTGTGTTTCAGCGTATTGTGGAAGCTAGCAGGTTATGTGGTCTGGCGCTGGCGAACAGGAAACAAGCGCGCCCGGGCCTGGCCAACTATTTCACGGATGCCATTTTGAAAAATTAGCCATTATCCCGTGTTTTATCCATCTATAGGAGATGTCATTCGATGTAGCGTTGCTGTGAACAATACAATGAGGTATATTTCAATGCAGTTGCAGTCAAAAACCATAATTTGTTGTGTAACCAATATTCTCATCCCTTATTCTGAGTCCATCAGCAAGTGCATCAAATGTCACGGCACAGATGGCATGTAGCCCCGCTGGTCCAGGCCATAGCGGGTGTTTCTTTATGTCGACTTCATCTTCTAATTATAAGGAAGTTGCTCTTGCTAAGGAAACGCATGAGCTTGTATGCTCTTCGTGCTATGCTCTCATTGGCTCAGCTGCGCTTCCTGAATTTTGAAAAAACTGATGTTATTTCCTGTATTTAACTGCCAGAGCAAACCAAAGTGACATAAGTGACATATGTGAAGCTGCTAAACACGTGATTATTAGACATACATGGCCTGACTGCACAGATCAGATTAGATATGACCATTTAATACTTTGAAAATGGATAATGAAATTCATGTGTCTCAGTGACTGATAAAGGCAAGCAAAACTGAGAGTGACTGGTTTAAAGTGTTGGAGAAACTGTGTGATAATTTGCATACAATACACCAAACTCCTCTTATCTACAAAACCAAGGCTGAGATGATCAGCACCGACGTAGTTTATGTATTGTTTTAAGTGATTAGGATTTCCAAGTGACATTGAATAGACCTTTTGTGGTGAGGGATCTTGTGACTTGTCAAATACAGTGTGTAGCCTAACTAATATAAGTTGCAATCAATTTACACAGCTGTGAAAAAGGGCTATTCAAGTTTGTAGGCAGTAGCATGGATTGCTTCCTATGAAGAGCCTGCTTTCACAGTGTGCAAAAGGCACCTGGTTATTCTTATTATGGTTGAATCAACTCCTTAGTTGACTGTCCATTTCAAAATAAGAGTCGTTTGGTTGGCTATTTTTTATTTATAGCCACTAAAGCCATTTATAGTCAAATAGTGTGAAGTTTTACATGTGTGACTGTAATTTGTATTTCATTTAAAGTTAGCGTTGAGCCCTGTGTGGACAATGCTAATAACCTTTTGGCTGGCAGACTACTGTGATAGTACTTTGAAGAATTATCTGGTCATCATGATTATTGTACAACTGTACTGTACTTAAACTCTACTACCCTGCAGTTATCTTCATGTTTTGTTTGACACTCCTCCTTTTTCTTTTACAACAGGCTTTCACTGTAGAGTTTTTTTTCTATTACAATGTTCTGAATGATAACTGTATATTCAGTAGGTCTTGACTAAATATGTAATGTGACAACAATCAATTTTGTTTTTGGTTCTGTAGTTTTTCTCCAAAACGACGGAGCGGTTTGTCCATGGCGTGGACTCTTTTCTCGACACCATGTGGAAGATCTGGTCAGATTTGCTGGACGTGATGGGCATTGATTGTAAGTTATACATGTATTATAACATTTATAACAAAGAAAGATGGGCGCAAAGAGAAGTACATATCTGTAAGACTACTTTTTTTCTTCTCTTTTTCTCCCCTCTGTAGCCTCAAACCTCAGCCACTACTTCAGCCCCACATCCCTCACCAACTCTCCAGCTCGCGCCCTGCTCCTGGTTGCCGCTGTACTTGTGGCCTACTGGTTCCTCTCCATGTTCCTGGGGGGTTTCTTTTACTTGCTGCACGCTGTGTTCGGCCGCTTCTTCTGGCTAGCACGGGTCACGCTCTTCGCCCTGTCCTGCCTCTACATCCTGCAGAAGTTCGAGGGTGACCCTGAGCGCGCGGTGCTGCCACTCTGCTTCATCATGGCCGTGTACTTCATGACGGGGCCTGTGGGAGCGTACTGGCGTCGGGGAGGAGGGGCAGGTTCACTGGAAGAGAAAATCGACCACCTGGACACTCAGATCAGGCTTCTCAACATCAGGCTGAGCCGCGTCATAGACGGCCTGGAGCGCACCGGGGATCAGTAGGTAGCTGCAAGGATGAGGGGGTGGGAGGGGATATAGTACAACCAGTTGCAGTTGTCTGTGTGCTGTTTCCAGTACACATCTGCAGCAACACAACTACTGGGTATTTACAACTCTATTGTCAGCTGGGGGACTAAACTAGATTTGAAAACAGTATTTTATCTGCTTGAGTTGATTTCAGTTACAGAATACCTAAAATTCCTCAGAGGTGTGGACAGTTGACTTGGAGCTTACGCAAATCAACCAAACAACAATTAATTTTTATTTATTTTTTTTTTTTTTTATGTTTGTCTCAATGATTGAAAGGTTTTTGCTACATTTCTGAGGAAGTTATCAGAGAGATGTCCATCGTTTTCTAAATGCTGGCCTAATTCTACACCTCAGCTACTTTTTAGAAACTCCCAAGTTGGGGTTTGAATTTTTGTTGTTTGGATAAGCATTGTCGATGCTTTTGCTAAATGAAGAATCATATTTTATGTATGTTTGTTTCTATCCTTGTGAATAACCTGGGGGTTACGATTCTTACACAGGTTTGTCCACAAACATTTATTCCCCTTTTTGAAACTATTGAAGTAGGAAAGGGTTTGGGTGTATGATGCAGGGGACCAATACAAATATTGTATTTCTAATACGTAAAAATCATCAAGATGTTGCATAGTTGTTCATAGTAAGATTTATTTATTCCATCCAAAATGTTGGAGTCATGTAGATCTAGTTTGAAGTCATCGTCCCATAGTGGCAATAGTTTGACATCAGGACCTCTTTTTCATTGTGTGTGTGTTTGTTTGTTTGTGTGAATGGGAGCATGAGCAAATGCATCTGAGTGACCTACTTGAATGTGTGTGCAAATGCATTAGTGTGTGTATGTGTGTGTGTGTTTTTCAAGCTTGTGAAATGGAAATGCACTGTATCAAAAAGTCACCATCAGACTAGGAGAAAATGCAGACATGCAGCAATATCTCAGGGACTCAACCAACACTCATAGAATTGGAAAAGGGACATCAAGTATATTAAAATCATGTCTTGGTCTCTTTGAGTCACTTCAGTTTTACAGATATGGTTTGAAATCTGTCTCGGTAACTTACAATACTTATTGATAAATTTGGTGTACAGTTTGTGTTCTTGCATCATGTTGAAATTGCAAAAATTGATTCATGTCTGATGCCAAGACCAAATCCATCTTTTTGATACTACCATGGAATTGTTGCAGGGATTTAAAGTGCAGCTAGCGGTTTATAGTCTGTTTCAATTGGGGGGAAGCATTGGTAACATTCAAATGTTTGAATGCACAAGCAAATTATCAACAAAAGAAAAATACTAAAGTCACTTTGGCCTGAAAAGGATTTTTAGTGTAAATGGGATTAAATTCTCAATTTGATCAGATTAAATTAGGTCTAGTGCCTTTTTGATCCTGTGGCAAAAATACAAAAGTGTACTGTAAAACCCCATTTGACTCTGCATTGGAAAATATACATTTGAAGCTGTATATTATTTCAAATTGTTTCATGTTAGTATGTGATGAATGATACAACCAGGTGATTGATACAAACAGTATATCATATTAAAACTGCGCTCGTCGTTCTCATTGCTGCCATTGTTTTTTAAATGTTCATGTGCCGTCCTAAAAGACTGAAACTTTCCCTGCCATGCTTCTCTATGTTTAACACATATTGAATGTCTTCTATTCTTTTTCCCCATGGCACAGTTTTTTTGTAATTTTCAATTTATAGAATCTGGACTCTGTAAACATGTTTTTATACAAATGACCCTAATGCTGTGCAAAATTGGTGGGGGAAATTGTTGCTTTTTTTGAGGGATGATGTAGCGCCTTGGTAGCCGAGAGGTTACGGCGCATGCAATGTAACCGCAACGTCCTGGGTTCAATTCTGGCCTTGGGAGCTATGTTCCATGTCAGACGCCGCACTCTCCCCGTCCATTCCTACGCTGTCCGATGTCAAATAAAGACAAAAATGCCACAAAAAAAAAAGTAATGTTGCAGGATGGTTGATGTGATCAGAGCGCTCTTACAGTTCATGACACTATTGAGGCCAAAGAACCAACCAGTATTCATACCCTTGACACTCTCATTAACTAAATTCTCAGCAGCTATTAGTTTATGTGAGATGCAATTTTTGTCCTACTCCTAATGTTTCTCAGTGTAGTAAGGTTGAAGTGTTAATATTCTTCTTCAAGAAGGAAGGTGTGTCATCACATCATCATGTCTCAGCACATTCAGATAATTACCATTACATATGGTTTGTCATGTTCAGTACAATGGCTGGATTCTGATTCTTATTAGATCTTTTGCCTTGCCTTTCATCTTTATCTTGGAATTAAGTCTTAAATAAATCAGCCAAACGTATTCAAAAAGTAAAATTTTTGAATGCAGCTTGTCTTAATGTGTATCGATTGGAAAATCTCTCCCCAAACACACCCAGTTCATCCCTGCAGTAACTCTCCCCAACCCCCCAAGTAGCCCATATATCCAAAAAAATCTGGGATTTTCTTGCATGCTGTTTTTATGCCTATAATGTTATGTTACATTATATACATGTTGTTGACTGCCTAGATAGAGGACCCTTCCAAAATGTGATGTGTGATGTGATGAGTTAGTCAGAAGTTAATTATATTAGGATTTGTATTATGAGTCTTATTTTTTCCAACATTTGCACTGATGACTGTACTGTGTAGACCAAATTGATACATATATGTGGTCTGTTTCACATTACAAGACTAAACTGGACACAAACCCACTTAATTAATCTCGGACATGTTGGGAAATGATAAAATGTGTAAAATAAAACTGATTAATTTGCAGAGGTACAGCTGATTTAAAGAGGGGCGTGATGCTGGTGTCTTGTAGTGTGTGTGGTGAGTCTGAAGACAATGACCTGAGTATGTTTTACTAATGACAGCACGTGTTATTTATGAAGGTGGATAGTAATAATCATGTATGTTATTAA
Organism: Bovichtus variegatus; assembly: GCA_943593645.1. Taxonomy (NCBI): domain Eukaryota; kingdom Metazoa; phylum Chordata; class Actinopteri; order Perciformes; family Bovichtidae; genus Bovichtus; species Bovichtus variegatus. Next base: position 19,030,579 of record CALSCE010010657.1, on the reverse strand, counting down.
AGACAGGTTTTTAGCCAGTAATTATCTCTAGCACCACAAGAATGGCAGTTAGTGGGACAAAAAACAGCTTGGAAACACAGAAACTAAGTTGCCACTAGCTGTAGGCCTACTCATATACCACTTGTCATTTCCACTTGATGTTGAAAGATGCAGGGGATCTTTCTGTTGACATCTCAGCACTGGATTGAATGCTACATTCAGATTATATTTATTCTCTGTTGAATGGCTAGTAATTCCATTATTTTAATGTACTGTTTACTACTTACTATTCTATGTAGTCTGCTTTTTATAACATGCTGTGCCAATGTATAGTTTTGTTTAATTTAAGGCAATTATTTGTTATCTGTTTTATTTAATTTTTTTATTTCCACAAGATTTTTAGACTTTTATTAATCGCAATATTTCTGTACTTCAGTTATGTGGCAAGCACCAAACTGTTCTGCCTGCTGTCTGTATGTGTGTGAGTGTGTCTTTATCAGAACCTGTTGATGGCTAAATGGTTCTTTTTTTCTTTTTTTTTGTCAGTGAAAATGAGGTCCAGATTTGAATAAATTAAACACCACAGTATGACAAAGTCTTCTACTTTCTGATTCATTAATAATTTCATGCAGATGTGACATCCATGCAAAGTGTGCAAGTGCGTGTTAATTTAAGTATAGCAAAGTCATAGGAATCCATTGAAACTTTGAGTTTAGATGTCCATTAGATTTCAGATTTCTGGCACTAGGTGGCGTTGATAAATCTTTGGTGTTTCCCAAAAGCCCATTTTGGATATTAATAATAATTAACAGTTTACTTGACAAAAAGAAAATCCAACAAAGAGCCAAGAGCCTAAAAAGGAATGAAATTAGTCAGCTGTGCCATGAGTTTGCTGTATACATACGCATTAGAAAATACTTTCAAAAAGTTATTAGCGTTAATATACACTTGATAATATTAGCCAATCCTCCTAAATTTAAGAAAGGGTGCTCAAATAAATTATCCATAGTTGTTCTTGCCTGCTGTGTAACATCTTGTAACGGTGAATTAAAGATTACAAACAGTTGGGAAAAGCCTGGGCAGGGGAAGACCATTATTTAAACAATTAACCCGAAGTAGCTCAGGGGCTGGTAATAAAACATTTAAGTTGTACGCAGCAGATTTCAGGTGTAAATTTGTTTCTACTAGATTTTTCTCACAGTAGGCACAAAGTACAGTACAGTACATAATATTGATTTGTATTGGGATACGTCGTGTATATAGAGTGAGCTGCTATACCATAAATGATTTAATTTACCTGTCACTACTGAGTGAGATGAAGCAAGCATTCATATTTAATGTGCTGTAAGTATGTAAGAGGCATATTAAATATAAGTCTGTGACCAAGTGCAAAATCTCAGTTGACGCAAGGAGCCACAACCAAGATTTACTCATCAGACACATTTTTTTAATTTGTTGCTTAATCAACGTATCGAACACAGATAGATCAAATCAACTGGTGTTGTTAAGACTGACAAATACCTAAACAGTAAATTCTCACAAAAATAAATGTATGATCACCTTTGGCTCCCTACTGCTCCTAGTGTTCCCTACATTTTTTGAAAAATAATTAATTATTAACCTGGATATCCACAAACAAAAGAAAGATTATGCAATTGTTAAGATGCTGAAACTGACAAATTTGTAATCCATATTAAATGTACACTTCAAATACAAGAGTGGTTAAACACAGCTCCTGACAATAATCAGTTAAGGTAGGAATGTAATGTGTGTCCAAATTCACTCACTTAAGGCTGCTAATATTAACATTAGCATTTGCTGGCTAAACTACAGCGAGTCTGGATTGCTAATCTTAACAAAGTAGTTCAACATCTGCTGTTAATAGCACAGTAGTGATACCATATTAAAAAATAATGATCAAACTGACTGGTAGCAGCTGTTATGTTATGTTAACAGGTTGCAGAGCAGCTTTTGTTATACATATATATACATAGATATATATAAATATATATATATATATATTTGTTTTTTATTCCCATTTGTTTTTTTCAAACAATACTTCACTAATAAGGGAATTACTCAGGTATTTTGCATAGTCATTTTCAAGATATGTTGTTTGTAGATATGTTGGATTTGGGCACCAAACATCAGCTATCGTCATCTTCAGTTCAAAAATATCAGAATCTGTATCTTTAAAAAAAAAAAAAAAAAGAGAATCGAAGTCTACCTAAAAACAAAGCTAATGTTTATACAATCTTGTGTCGTCATTTGGTCTAGCACTTGACAGGTGAAAGCTACAGTACAAACTAATCAACGGTTATTATCAACATACACATGTTCCGCATTACTCTGTTTTGGTGATAAAAACAACTTTCAACAAAGGGATTGACAAACAAGACTGCTAGTCTGACTGCACCCACTTAATTTTATTTTAAGTATGAAAATCTATTTGGCTTTCACTTCTCTGTCAGACTCAGGAGAAGTGACCAAATAACCGTTTTTCCTGCTCTCAGAGTACTTCCACATTTTCAACACCACTCCTGCCACATTAAGACGTCCTCAATACAACATGTGCATGAAGCATCTCGTCAAATCCACCTTGCTGAAGTAGTGTATAAAACTGAGACTAATCCCCAGTTATTCTGGTTTGGTAGAAGAAGGCAACAATCCAAGCAGGATCATTTTTGATGTTTATAGTCTCATAAATGAATGGGTAATGTGACTTACAGACCAGTCTCGCAGAAGAGCAGCTATGATGGGCATCCAGGTGGCTTTGCTGGACAAAAGATGCATCCTCCATATATGTCATTACCATCCCCTCCTTTCCTCACTGGTCTCTCTTATGTCAATCATCACTGTATGGCAGTCTAGTAAAGCAAAAAATGTCTATAGAAATATGTAAAAAAGAAAAAGAAAAAAAAAAGAACTGACATGTCGTCCATATCCAGTGATACTGCTCACTGTGTCACTGGCTGTTCACAGGTCAGGGCTGGGCTGTCAGAAGCGCGCCACAACTTTTACGTCCAGGCCACCAGCTCCGCCTGAACCAGCCCCAGAAACCTGAGCGTGGTTTGATCCCAGGCCCACCTGGATATGATGGAGGCCGTTGTTGAAGCTGGCACACAGCAGATTGGTGGAGTCAGTGGGAGCCAGACACACCAGTGGACCAGCACCATCCAGAGACAACGTCCCTAAACAGACTGAACAGAGGATGGCGGAGGGAGATTTGCTGGACAGTTAGTTATAAAAAGACGACACACCCGAACAGTGTCTGTATATGTGCCCATGTGTGTGTTTGTATGTGTCTGGATATCAATGTTTCCATCCATTAGTAGGTGTTACCTGCTGTGTTCTGATCCCAGACTTTGACGGAGCCGTCATGAGAGGATGTTGCTACCTGAGCGGTGCCACCAGGAGGCGTAGGCAGAAACATACAGCAGGCGGTGGTCTGCAGATGACCTCTGTACTCCATGACTTTACAGCCGGGCTGACGCAGGTCCCAGAGCTAATAACACAGACACAAGTCCACTGAGAACAAATGACAATGTCAGGAACTTCAAAACCATCTTCATAAGGCGGTGGATGCATTAGAGATCGTGCCATAACAACTGTCAACAAAAACACTGACCACGCTACTCTACCTTACACACAGAAATCTGACATTATGTCACTTCTTTATCATTTCTAGGCACATTTAAAGAGTACGGTCTAGTTCTGCTTTTTATAAAAAAAGTGCCTTGAGATATCTTCTCTTATGGTTTGGTGCTATATCAATAAAAATTGACTTGACCTGCCTTTCAAAATACTTTCCTTTGAACCAGTAGACACAAAATACACGTTTTGCATATCAAAATACATATCATTGAAATGTTTGAAGTGTTTGAGGTTGAGCACAGTGTGTAATCATATGAACCATGTGTGTGCTATACGGTGACAGAACTGGGGTTTTATTAATCGTTGTATAGTTTCGAGCAAAGTCTTTCATTTTGCAAAAGATCTGAGATGTTCTGCTACTTGTGTGTGTGTGTGGTTGTGTGAATCGTGTGTAGTGTTGACAAAATGAGCCCTTTGTTTTCAAAATTGTGCAATTAATCAATATTATAAATGAAAGAAAATATTAGATTTTAACTTCAATTGAAAAAGTTAAAATCCTCAAAATAAACATGGAAAGATGAAATCCATCCACTTTAAAATGAACAAGGAAACAGTCATGACATAAAATAAGATATTAATCAAATGTAAGATGATAAAAGTAAATGTTCAAGGCTCTGTTGGAACCGGGTGTTCTCACATGACGAGCACCTTTTTGTAGTAGCCAGGAGAAGGGTGTTCAATGCTAAAAAAATAATAATTCTCAATTAACTGGAAATAGGAAAAAAATCAATGCCTTTCATATATTCTAAACTAAACATTGTATGTGCTTTACTTTTAACTAGACTGGATTGTACTACAGAACAACTGGTAATAGTCAAATAGGATTAACTTCATATTTGACTCTTATCTCTCGTTGCTACTTTTGGAAGACACAGATTAGACAGGAAACTGGTAGCTGGGGGTGAAACTGCAAGCTGGTGGAATCAAACCCACAAGGGAAACATTCAGAGACCATCTGCACAAGTGAAATGTCCAATTATTGTTTTTTTTGAGAGCTGGTATTAACTGAGTAGCCACTGGCCGTCCTGCTCTACGAGCGCAGGATTTTACACCACAAAACATATTGTTAAGTCCAGCGGATGTCTGTCTGTGCGTCGACTCAGCAAACCTAGTTGGCATCATTGAGTTTCACAATTATCCTGCCCAAAGTAATTGCGATTCACAATATTTTCCCAATAATCATCAAATATGCTTAAAACTCTTAAAATGACACCTAAAGCATACTGGAATCACTTAACCTTACATTTTGTTGAGACATTTTATTTATTGCGTCACAGATAGAACACATCTTTTTTTAGTGAACATCCTTTTTAGAGAAAAACAAACAAACAATCTTAATAAAAAGGTAATCATAAATCATAAGGTCCCCCTGCAAAAATAAAGGATAAATACATTATTTTTTCACTTTCCTACCATTATAATGAGCTTCACCGCTTTTTCAAGTCACTCATGTGAGGATCTTCACTTCACCTGATAATGGAAATTGTTTTACCGCGATTCACAATAAAATCCTAGATCGTCCCATCCCTGAAACCAAGACAATCGGTAACCTGCCGAGAGCCTCACCATTTACGCCATCTGTACATCTACATCTATACAGCCAACAACCACACAAACACCTGCAATGGTCTCACCGTGGCTTCACAGCCCTGGCCTCCGAAGCCGTTGCTGCTGGACACCAAGTAGTTTCCATTTGGAGAAACGTCACAGTGGGTCTGGATGTATTGCTTGGCTGGAAAAGTATTGGTCACCTGCCATGCACGGCTGTCCCACACCCTGTGCACATACACAAAAATATTACTGTAGAAAGCAAGCTTTTTACCCAAAACAAAAATTTTAAGACAACGGTTGCAAGGTTTTAGATAGTTGGACTGAAATCATTCTGGGAAAAAAGAGGAATTTTGATGTTACATTGATTCTTTAAAAGTGTACTTCTTACAGAAAAAAAAATATTTTTCTAACAAATGTCTCAATAACAAGAGTATGAATATTGAAGCTAAAACCACAAACAGAATTAATTTTTTTATGTTGACATATACTGAAGATAAACAGTTAATCATCCATTTTGCTGTAATACTGGGCTCGCTCAGGCTGTTGTCAAGTGCTTCTCAATATTTGTTTGTATCAATAAGAGCTTAGATTTAATACAGGTACAAAAATAAAATCAGATTACGACACTTACTAGATGATCCAATAGGCTCCATATCGGGCAAATACTGCTTAAACCCATAGCCCAAATCAGAGTAATAAATCCAACATGCCTATTATTCATTATTATTATTATTGCGTCGTCTGATGATGGCCATATTTACAGAAAGAGAGAAACACCTCTTCACTATAAACATCTAAGTTTTACAGTATGCAATGCCCAGTGTCTCATTACAAATGTAGAGGTGGAATAAACATGTTCAGCATGATTTAATCCTAACAAACTGTTGGCTGCACGAGGTGATGTCAGAGGTCAAGGGTTAAAGGCGCTGTTAGGTTAAGTGTAAAAAAGTGTAATCACTACAATCTCCTCGACTAACAGACGCTAATGTACAGGAAGTTGACCTGCTGGTTTATAAGCTAAAATCACAAAAAAATCATATCAGATAAATCTACAAGTATTTCTGATTCCATTTAACAGAATTTGCTTATTCTTTTCCCATCCCATCACCTGTGAAAAAAAAGAATGCCCGGCCGTTGTATGAAAGAGTGTATGCCCTAAGACTTAATACCGCCTCCGGTATACTAATTGGCTACCGTATGGACAGCTCAATTTTGGCTGACCTTGGTTGGATAACAGCAGTCAATCACTCTGCAGTTTAGAGTACAATGTGTCAGTCTCAGTGTCGCTTTTTATGTAATACTTCTTGTTGCTTTGACCCTGCAGTGTTACCAAATGAGGAGCATTCCATGACTGCTTCTAATTGCAGTGTATCATATTACCAACTGCAAACAAAATGGATTTCTAATGAATTCTCGTGCTATGCTGAAGATGGCACATGTGCATCTGCAGTAATATATTTGCAGAAAGCAAATCTTTTTGTACCTTATGGTCTTATCCTCAGAAGTCTGGACAACAGATGAGCTCCCTGGCACCCAACACACATGAGTCACCTGGGCAGAGAAGAGAGGACAGTGGAAAAGTTTAAAGCCTCAAGGACATGAACTCAGGAGGAACAGTCAGATTGAATGGTTTATTGATTTGATTCTTTTTATGACAAGCTCAGGTACACACCTAAGGCGATCCAGCGTGCTTGAAACAATTCTTAGTAAAAGGTTGTGTGCACACAATATCACATACTGTTATTCTCACCAGGTTTCTAGAAATGTTGTGTCTCTGTTCACATTTTGCAGATTCTATATCCCACAGGCACATCCAGTTGTCTCGGGAACCGGTACACAGCTTTCTTCCCTCTACAAACCACAATAATAACAGTTCCATACGATAAGTGCAGATCAGTAATCTGAAACAAATGAAACCACATTGAAAGGCAAAAGCCTCTAAAGCCCCAGAGCTAGTTTTTACTTGAAATTTTATAAAAACTAAAGTTACCACATCGTAGTTTTATGCCACCGCCAACCAGTCAAATCGCAATTTACATCCATGTCTGACCAAAATGTCATCACTTTATCATTTTATCCTTTTAGACATTTGTGTGAAATTGTCCTAATTAGCATATAAATTCTTGAGTTATGGCCAAGAAAGTGTTTTGAGAGGTCACAGTGATCTTGACCTTTGACCATCAGTTCATCATTGAGTCCAAATTGGAAGAAATGCCCTCAAGACGTTCCTGAGATATCACGTTCAACAGAACGGGACGGATGTAAGGTCACTGTGAACTTGACTTATGACCACCAAAATCGGATCAGCTTTTTCTTGAGTCCAAGTGGACGTTTGTGCCAAATTTGAAGAAATTCCCTCCAGGTGTTCCTGAGACAACACGTTCAAGAGAATGGGACGGATGGACGGACATACAGACGGACGGTAAAAAACAGAAAACAGAATGCTTCAGAACATGGCTGTCGCCGGTGCAAAGGCATAATAAAAACAGGAGGGAAATGTTTCCAATTCTAAAAAGTTTTTCCCATCTGAGATAATAAACATATAGTCCAGTCAAAACTGTTTATAGATTAAAGATGTATCACTGCATGCATTCAGGACAGAGGACAGGTGACAGGTTGATACATTACTTAATTTACTGTAACAGCATTTTTTACTGACCACGACATGAGATCAGTTCAGAGATATTCCCTCAACCTTCAAACACTATCCAGCTTGTTGAGAAGTCTCTATCACATCTCAAATTATATCTTTACCTAGCATGCCTGAAGGTGGACATACAAACATTGTTTGAGTATATTTGGAATTATCATCCAACAGCACCACCTACAGTTTTGTTTTACATCACTTGTATATTTAGTGCAATGACTGGGGGCCAATAGGAACGGAGATATCTGTTCACAAACCAACTACAATACAAGGAATTCAGAAAGTGTATAACTATGAATAGTGTGTGTGTGCGTGCGTGTGTGTGTGTGTACCAGGGCTGATAGCTAGTCCATTGACCACCAATTCATGCCCACAAAATTCCTGGATAGGTTCGTCCCCCTGGTTTAGGTCCCACATCAGAACAGTCTTGTCCCGTGAGGCACTAAAGATCCATGTACTGCCTGGATAACACACCACCTGGCAGATAGATGGAGGCAGAATTAAGAGGAGACGATGTGTAACAGCTCTGAACAGCGTCACACCTTTATCGGTTTGTGCACACACAGTATTGACGTTACCTTGGTAACCTCTCGGTTGTGACCCTGGAAGGACTGACACATCCGGCCTTGTTTCCAGTCATACACCACCACAGCCTACAGGAGCAGACACACACATGCATATACAGACACACAAAACACATATGCACACAATAATCACTACCTGTTTACAGATTTTCCACAGGAATTAAATGGTGAATGGTTTTTGCCGCTCAGTCATTCACCCATTCACGCACACACTCACACACCGATGGCAGGGAGCTACCAGGCAGGGTGATGGCCTGACCATCGGGAGCAATTTGAGGTTCAGTGTCTTGCCCAGGGACATGAACATGTGTAAAGAAGGAGGTAGGGATCGCACCGCCAAACCTGTGATCCATGAGCCATCTTATACCAACTAAATGAAAATGCAAATTGTGTAATTTCATTTTTTTTTCATTCTAATTATCTTTAAACTATAACACTGGTTCATTTGTCACCTGAACCCCTCTAAAAGCCAGAGAAAAAAAAAAAAATCACCAAATTAATAATGTCATTAAAATTCTAATATTTTGTATTAATCTACTACTAGTACGTAGAATCATTTACCTGGTCACTCCCACCAGAAACACAGAGATCTGGGCTGAGATTGGTGACAGTGTTGGTGGACCCTTGATGGGCAGGTTCATGCTGCACCACCTGACTGTCAAAGGTACTATCTGACTTCTCCCCCTCAGATGCCCTGCACAGAAAACACCAAAAGAAATCACAAATTAAATATATTCAGACAATATTTTAGCCTGCATTTATCTTGGTTTTAATTCTCATGTTATATTCCTTTACAGGCTACATTGCTAAAAACCTTTCTGCTTAAGATGAATTATTGAGTTGAAAAATGACTGTCACATTTGTTAATAACACTTCCCATGTGGACATACAACAAAGTACATTTGTTAATACAGATGGAATACAATAAACATGTCATCATGGTATTGGTATCTGCTACTCTACAGACAGCAAACTATTTTCCAACAATAAAAATAGGTTTGTATAAATACATTTTTTTTTCTCTAGTGTGAACAGACTATATACAGAAATCCTGGTTCTCAATTAGTATGTAGTACATGCAGTACAAGGACACCGAAACTGTTTCAGTAGTGCACATGTCTCACCTATAGATGACAGACCTCTTGCGAAACTTGCTCTGTAGTTTGCCCATGTCTGGTAGGAACCTGCAGCCACGCTGACACACAGACAGAAATGCTATCAAAACTAGGACAAAAATCACGGTTGCATCCATAAATGTCTATCCTTCCCTTTATTTGGTGAGTGGTGATGATTAGAGGCTATGATCCAGCTACTTTGCATGCATACAAGTTCAAATTCTTGACAAGAGTTTAGTTCAGTTCAAAAGCCCAGAACTGGAATATCTATTTTTGAAACCTTCTCTATAATATACCGGAAAACAGTAGAACCATATCCATTAATTTCACTGTTTGGTGTGGGCCCCAGCAGATGCTCCTCTTAATGGGTGCAATATAAATATGATGGCCTTTTGCTCCCGACTTAACTGTACTATGTTCAAGTTGTACTTATCTTTTGTGATTAGGGCAGGGAGATATGGATCAAATCAAATATCACAACATGTTTCACCAATACACAAAGACTATTGTTGTCTAAAATATTTACACAATGAGAGTTTTGTAAATAATCATCAGTAGTAAAACAGCTAAAACAGTCCGGTAAATTCATTACATCACTTTATTGTAGTGCAGCCTTTAAAACCAGGAAAATACAACACTACGCCATATTACGATATTCAAAATCTAAGACGATAGCTAGTTTATATCATGATATCGATAGAATATCAATATACTGCCCAGCCCTATTTCTGATACATTTGAAGAAGAAGAAAAAAAGAGCACTGAACTGAAATTGTATCTCATAATAGCAAATCACATTAAGCACAAAGAAAGCAACACCACAATCAATGTTTCAAAGTATATCATTGCTATTAAATTACACTCCAGTCATTGTCTGAAATCCTTAATATTTCAGATTGAAACCTCAATGCTTTCACTGAAAAAACTAAAAGGCTTTACTTGCTGCACATAGTAAGCCTATATACTCCATGAACATTACATGATGTATAACTACTTAAGGCTCACCTACATATATCACACACCCCAACTTAAATAGATACAGCCTTTCACTGCGAAATATCTTGCATAAGGGTAAAATAGACCACTCTGTAAAGTGAGATTAAACAACACGTTCTCACGCAAACACTACTTTCTCTGACACGCACGCACGCACGCGCTGGTGTACTCCTCAAACAATCGACAGGAAGGAGAGGGCTCAAATCCTATTAGAGCCGCATCATTACTGTCACAAGGAATTAGTCGCTCGAAAACACCTGCTATGAACTGTGCTGGCAATCATTATGTAACAACACCAAGGGGTTTTAACCGTAGTTATTAATGGTGAAAAATAGTTCACGATTCGTGGTGGTAACGTTACGCAGTCTTGGAGATAAAGGAAGCAATATTTCTTACCTGTCACCAGGAGGTGTGGTCGCTGTGGGATGCTGAGACTGTGTGGCTAGCTCGCTAGCATGCTAACTAATCTTTATCTGTCATGCCAAAATAGATTAAAGCACTAGCAGCACCAGAACGTGGATATAAAAACGTTCAAACTTGGTAGAGTCGTTGTCGCAACGACAGAGAAGCATTTCTCACAGACTGCCATGATAGTAAGTTGTCCTAACTGCGTGGGAAAGTACACAAAAGTGTGTTTTTACTACTACAGACCCATCTCTCTCTCCGTAGCGACCATGAAGCGACGCTTTTCTCGTTTCTAGGCGAGGGCTTTGGCCACGTGACGCGGGGCAGGAAGTAATTGAAAGCGTTCTCTTACAAAATAAAAGCCCGATTTACTATTTACAATTCACTTGCATTTAATACATGTGAACACTTTTTCTGGCCATGGGTCCAAGGTGAATAACTAATAACACACCATGTATTATTATTGTTCCTCTATTGGTACATCTACACATCAACCCCTCTCACTGTCTGTGTATTGTCTCCAGTTAGTGATTATACACACACATACATTTACAAATATGCACCATGTGATGAAATAATTAGGACCTTTTTCAAAATAGGGCCTCAAGAACAGGTAATAAAGTAGGCCGAGGAGCCATTTTAAAGCTCTTGCCATCATCAGTTGATATTGTGCTTTAGTAATGTATACTCCTGTATTCCTTGACAAAAAGAAAGAAAAACAAGTAATGAAAGTATTACAAACAAGCTGCCACACAGTAATTTAGGATGTTTTGGGGCAGTCTAATCTGACACTAGCTATTTACACTTTTTGGACATCCCTTGTATATGCTGTTATTCAGACAATTTCCAATGTATTCATGTTTTCTCTCAGTGAGCTACCAATAAATGATATGAAAGCCTAAACATTGCTTGGAGTAGAACCAACAACCCAAAGCTCAAACATTTATTATCAGATATCATTAATGTCTCAGTATCTTTGCTTCTACCCTCAAATGTAATTCAAAAGTAAAGATTGTACAGTGTGTGCATGCTACATTTGACTGGGGAAGGACATATGAACCTCAACCAACAATCTATTACAACATTTCAAAATTGCATGGTTTAATATTTAATAAAAAATAAACTGGGATGATATGATTTTCAGCCAACAATATAATGCGTTCTTTTAAAGGGAATCTCGACTTGAAAGCACATGAAAGGTCAAAAATGTTACTGACCTGTGGCTGGGTGTCCCTCTACAGGCCTTGTAGGTTGACCTTCATTACAGGCACAGGTTCCCCAAGCTAGAAATCTGGGACAAATTAGGCAGGTCCCTGGACAGATAATATTAATTCTACTAGAACAGTTTCCAAATGTAAGTATGCGACAATTCTAGTTACATGTTTCACTATACGTATTTTCTTTGTGTTTGCAGTGGAGACATAGACACAAATGTTTTATACCCATATCAATGCCCAGGTACAAAAAAACAGGACTCCTAGGCCTAAAGTTGCTTTGCTCAAGGGTTTATTATAGTTACATGTGCCTTGCTTTGCTTCATTTACTTGCCTTGATTTACATGCATACACAGTGCTTTGCTCTCTGTAATGCGTCAGTGAAGTAAGGCAAAACAACAGCAGCTCTTGAAGACAAGTGCTCTTAATTCAATATAATCTCTATCTCTGGCTTGATGGTGCTTTGCCTCGACCACACTGTCACCGGGACTTATGTGGAGAGATTTATGTCTCTGCTGAAAGCACTGAGAGTATGCCGTAGTAATGTAGATCTTTTATGATGCAGTTTTTTAGAAGCAAAGCAGTGCAGATAAATTATTTGCATTTTAGTCAGTATTACAGGTGGAACACAGCATGTGACCGAACACTAAACAAAGCTGGCCTTAACCACAAAAAGCCTTTAAACCAAAACTTGCCGATAAAGCCGGTCAGCAGCTCATTCTACAGTCATGGTTCTGGACCTTAATCTGACTGGGAGACAAATGAAAAATGCAGTGTGTAGCTTGGGGCCCAGGCTCATTACTGTTCTCTTTGAATGCACTGAGAAGTCCACTGTAGGCCCAGGACCCACTTTGGATCCCCAAACCCAAAACTAAACAGCTCACACAATAATGTGTTGATTTATAACATGATTGACTGTCACTCAATAATGAGTGGGTAATGATAGGCAATTTTTTGGTTGCGGAAAATGCAGAAGTAAAAAGGACACAGATTCACTGATAACACTAATGGCTCAGGCTGGAAAGAACAGTGGGGATGATCATAATGGAACAACTGCGGATACGTGATATGGCCTCTAACATCCATCTATCCATCCATCCACTTATCATTTCATCAATCTGCAAATGTGTGGGCCTATTGTTAGAATAATATGACTAACAACTGCTGTGTAACTCTCCAGTTTGTTAAAGGCATATTGCACAGATGATCTAATTAGATTTTTTTTTCTTTGTGAAGTATGACTATAGGTATCTAATAGGGGAGGTATAACCTCTCCTGCACAATGTTCAAACTTTTTCCTAAATTCTTACTGTCTTTTGTATATATGTGCAATTAAACAAATGGATTTTCATAGTAACAATACACAGATTGGATACGATCTAATGGACACAGGCTATAGAATACAATGCAATCCAACTGCCCTGCAATAAAAAGCACATTTATGGAATATAGCCCTATACAGATTTGAGAGCCAACTTCATATTTTAAGGCTGTCTTCACAATATCAATCCAAAACAATACAACCACAAACACAGAACATATTCACAGGGAATATTTACTGGACTGCATACAGGTGTACGTGTTATTGTGTCCACTGTAGGCGACACTCGAGACTGTGCTAGATTACCTCCACTAGGTGGTCATCGTACAATGACAAATATAGCCTACACAAAAAAAAAAACGAGTTGGCTATTTGTAGAAAATCATGAATTTCGTATGTTCCAATAAAATAGGCTACGTCATATTTACTGACATAGTCTATATTGTGACTGTGGCGACTGTTCCCACAGAGTCATCACAGTTAAGTGGATGTGTCCACTATTACGCCCACGCCCATAGAGATATGAGTTCAGCTTCTCCATTCATACACATTTTCTATTCCACAGGTTGGAGTATAAATACTAGTGTGGCGTTTGTATTGACGTGACACTCCCCCCTTGTCGATGGGAGGCCGACGTCACCCTGCCAGCGGAGGAGTGGTATGGAAAGCCTCTGTAATAAAAATACATGAAGAGAATTGAGGAAAAGGAGAAGATTGTCCGGGGAGAGAAAAGCAACAACACGGCGTTTAGTCCTTTCTTCGCACCCCGCTGGTGAGCCATGGACGTGAACGCCTCTTAAGACACACTGGGATATATTTTTGGCCGCGGCATCGACAGCTCCGGCTGAAATGCCATGTTATGTGTGGCTTTCTTGGCTTTTTTGAGCAGACAGACAGAGATAACTGTACTGTATCCCAGCCTGGCGGATTGGAGTGAAAGTCCGCCATATTCTGCTTTACCACGCCCGGGAGTCGAGCCATTGGAAAATAAACGGACAGCTTTATTCATGTGTTCTCCCCGTTGCTCTCACCCACGGACGATAACTTGAAACACAAGGGATTTTGTTGATTGAAAAATAACAACATTGAAGACTTTGAAGAGAGTGTGGCCGGGCACGGATGGCAATGCTTAACGTGAGCACACAGAGCAGGACTACGGAGGATGTGTCTTAAAATGATCTGTTGATCATATTGAGAAGGAAAAGCAGATTACACCAATTAAGATTGCACAGATATTCAACTCAAACAAGCTTTGGACACAATTGTGAAGCTTACGGGAAGCACAGAGAGCGGACCTGAACGGGGGGAGGGTGGGTCAATAATTTCAAAAAAAAAATATAGAAATTTCCTTTCCACCACAATCTGTGCGCTGTTCAGGCTCATTATAAGGGCGTCCACGCGCTATTTCACCACACGTAGGCCCGTATGAAGACGTTATTTGGGGATCACAGGCCTCTGTTTTTTTTTTTTTACCCCGACGAATCTAAAATCTGAATGAATCAATAGGAGGGAAAAGTGCGTGTTTTTTTTTTTTTTTCTTAAAAAAAAAAAAAAAAAAAAAAGGAGAGAGAATGACCCTGGAATCCATAATGGCGTGTTGCCTCAGCGAGGAGGCGAAAGAAGCCAGGCGGATCAACGACGAGATCGAAAGGCAGCTCCGCCGGGATAAGAGGGACGCACGCCGGGAACTGAAACTGTTGCTTCTCGGTAAGCTCGGCAGGGAGAGGAGTGTGGGGGGGGGGGTGCAAAGCCCAAATTCCTCTCAGCAAAAATACCTTTGTCGGGCAGGGGGGGTGGGGATCTAATAATGGGGCTTCCCACCTGAGTGAAGTTGGGGAGTGGGCGGTTGAAATACCTCGGTGTTGTGAGTCGAGTGCACAGATTGGCAGGTCGGCGGAGGGAGGAGATGCTGCCCAGTAAGCCTGTTAGGGCTCCCAGTGTAAAAAAACACCTGATTTGAATAACTGCGACCGACTAGAGTCGAGGAAACAAATGCAGTCACAACGGGCCTTAAGCTCTTACCTCTCTTTGCATTCACTGGCCTGACAGCAACCTGTGCGGTCAGGCCTAAGGGCCCATCCAGGTGGTGTTCTTATGAGTGTGTCAAACATCGGCTGGGCCAAAGTCTAGCGTTTTATTGGGAGTAATCAAGTCAGTATTGCAATTTAACTCCCAAACCTGGCAGGGACTATATCACAGGTTAGTCTACAGAGCAAGGTTGGAAGCATGCTGTCCTATCATATACATATGAAAAGAGGCTTGTGTGATGGTATGCTTATGCACCCACCTTCATGCATATGAAATCATTCTCAAATTAATTGAATCATCACGGAAATCATGCAGCAGTATTAGAGACACAACAAGTTGAGAAAGACTCCTTGTCATAAATTAACGGTACCATAAAATCCTAAAACTTTTGTATTTATCTCATGGCACCTGGGCATTTTTACAGTGTATAGTTGTGATATGGGGCGGGTGTTATCATGTCGAGAAGTATTTGACATACTGGAGACATTTGAGGAAAACAAGTCTACTATATCTACTCACCATCCCCTTTTTAATTAGATTTGCAACGAAAAGCCCATTAGTTGTGATGACCGTGGTTGTGGAGAGCGGTGCCAGAAGCCTCTCTGTCTGAGCCAGTGCCCTCCTCTCCTAGTCCCTTCAGAAGGTGGTGGAGCAGGCTGGGATTTAAGATCACATCATCCAGTCGACTTTCTGAAGAAGGCATGTAGGGTTTTTGCCTCTTTAGGGATGTTTTAAGATAGGTTGAAGGAGAAAAGTTTCCCCTTTTCCCTCCTGTTAGTCCAAAATGTTGAAATGAATCCCTCTGAACAGGATTTAAAGGAGCTGACTGCCTCCCTTGCTTGTTAAGTATGAACAAATAATTGTGTTGTTGTTTTCCCCTAATCTCTTTTAATACCCAACAATTTGCCTATTACGCAAACACATAAACAGCAAATGACCCAAACCACAAATAAATGAAAGTCTGAGGATGTGACTGTACTTCTCATAAGACAGTATATGGTATTTATTCAACGATTAGTCACTGTTCTCGTGATACAAAACATTAGATGGCCCAAAATTAATTATAAGGATTCTTAGTCAATATGTATTTTTTGTGTACTACAGTAACTGCTTATCAGTAGGCCTTATCAATATAGGGTTACTTTTAAGAGTGGTTTAGTAGCATGCCTCTAATGACAGAAGTCTTACAATTAATGTCTTTGAATATTGAGTCGCGGGGAAGATAAGATCCATTAAGTAGCTTCCAGAGAAGTTTCCAGAAATGATAAAACCATATGTCTGATCTCACACCACCAACATGCCTGAGCTCATAAAACAATTATGACTCAATCAACTATTACTTTCAGTGAGACTAGAGCTCATTGAATATGAGTTTATACTCTGAATTGACAGTGAAAGCGTTTGTATGTTTCGTACAGACTCCACTGCTCCCACAAGAGTTAACCGGAGGAAGTTGTGCATGCTCTATATGGCTCCATTAACCCATATGCTGTCTGTGAATTGTGGGTTTTCAAACTCACTAATTGCTTAATGCCCCGTGGGATCTAGCACAAAACTCTCCCGTCAAGTTAAGAATTTTCTCGATTCTTCAAAAAAGCCCATCGCTTGGTTTTTCACAAATCGTCTCGGCTTTTTCACTTATAGTCTTTCCAACCCACTAATGCTTTTATATCCACAGAGACTGGGTCGATTGAAGCCCACAGAACACAACACATGAGCACGTTTTTAAAAAAACATTACAAGCATTAAAGTCCATCCTCCCTGTGCACTAATACCCATTAAGGCGTTGTAAAATAATGAGGAAGTTGAACTGAAATTGTCACTTGTCACTCACTTAACCTGGGCAGATGACCAAGAATACATAACTAGCAACAGAGTGGAAGAGTTGTTGCAGCGGGAGGAGGAGAGGGTTTGATAGTGTAATGCTTAGGAGCTTTCTGGCACACAGACACATTGTTTTAAAGCCAGCTAATGAGTCAGAGATACTAAACGCTCCACTAAGATTGGTGACTCAGGAAAAGTCCAGCTAAAATCGATCATGAAGAAGAATGAGGCGGTGCATCTCGATAAGAACCAACTGAAATGTATCTCTTGCAGCAATACAAGAACATTAAACACATTCATTGAAAATTAAATCACTGTCATAATCCATTAGAACGGCTCGGACCTCTCATTGTTTACAAGGAAAGAAAACAGCCTTTTTTTTCAACCCACCTGGTTATGCTATGTTAACCAACAAGGCCAGCGACTTTTCCACATAATGTACTGTGCCAAAAATGTAGCTGTATCATTAACAACTTCAGATATTTTGCAGCATATACCACGCTTTCCAAAAGTTTATAATAATTACATTAAAAGGAAGTGAAATAACATAACTCAGTGGTACCGAAACTGCCGCACTTCACCAGAAATGGGGAGTGAAACGAGTTGAACGGACCTTTTTCACAGCAGACATCTTGGCTAGTCAAACACAGGTGTATGTAATAACATTGTTTATTGCTGCATTGCAGAGCCACCTGTGCTTGTTTTGCTATGACAAGTCAAACTGTGTGCTGTGAAAAAATATCTGATTCATTTGGGAACAATAAGGCAAGCAAGATGTAGATTCGCCAGATTTATTCCCAAAGCCAAACAAGCATGATTTTTGCTTTTTGTCTTTCAAAAGCATGCATGACAGAAAAAGTTATCGAACCACTGACATAGCTGATGGACACGTTAGCGAGGGTAGGACATTAGATACAGTTTACTAAGTAAACCTGGACAAACCCAGATCAGTTTGGCACAACACACATAACCAAGAATGGGCACACCTCCAAACAAAGTTACATTTTGTCAGATTAGAGTGGTGCATATAACATTATGTTAAGACCTTTTGACTTTGGCATATTTCTGTCAGAAATGAGACTGTTGTGGGGACAGAGAATTAATCCGAGACCCTCCCACTGACAACCCAGCAAAAATCGAGTTGGTGCAGTCTGCGTATTTAGAATTTTCTTTAGGACGAAAGTCGTCACAAGTGAACTCTCTTTTCTATTCTGTTCTCTATTTGAGGCTCATTTAGAGAACTGCATCACTGGAGGAGTGGAGAATGCCTAGAGGGCACTTGACTAATTGTTGAGATAAATAAGAGTACTTCTTTACTTTCCAAACTTTCTGAAATGTGCTGCCGATGTGGGTATTTAGCTTAAAACAGTGTTTATTTGATCGGCAAGACTTTGCTTGAGGTGAATTACGTGTTGAATGATGGTGCAAATTATGATTTAGACGATTGTTCTGCCGTATTTACTTTTGAGGACAGTGAACTTGTCCTGTTTAAGCACGACATTAGGTATAGAGAGATGTGACATGACGGGGGGAAAGGAGGTAGAAAAAGGCTCCATTACATTAGCTGAGATTCCAAACCTGTGCAGTCATGGGAAGTTCAATATGAATGGAGAAGAGAGGAAAGAAGCAGCTTAGCCTAAGAATGGCGACATCGCGACTGGAAGGTAATAAGGCCTCCATTTTCTTTACGTTTGAACAAATAAGCTACAAATTGCATGTATTTTGCTGCTGACCATCCTCCACGTGCATGTTTTAGAGTGATCTTTCTACCTTCCAGGCTGAAATTTTTTCAGTTGGTTTTGTATCAAAGGACTTTCTGTAGATGGCTACGAATATTTTGTCATGCTTATTGAGTTGAGATAATCTCTGTTACCACAGAGGTGATTGGAACTTGTTTTGCTGAACTTGTAGTGCAACAAGATTCAAAGAATTTCTCAGACATCTACAATTTAAACAAACAAAAAAGATCCTACGATCATCGACCAATTACCTTGATCCTTTCGACGTCCATGTTTGCGTATCATGAATACAAAGTTGTAACTAGAAACGCTTTGCATCATTTGAGCATGTTTACACAACACACTGAACTGAAACTACTGAAAGAGCACATGCATCAGGGTTTGCTAGGATGGTAGTGTATTTGAATAGCTTATTATTATTTATTCCAAGTTTACCTCTCTAAGTGGATTGATGATTTGACACCATTGAGAAAGATTAAGTACCTCTATTTTCACCTCTACTGGAATAACCTGGATTTGTGTTTACTAGATCTGTAATGAAAAGTAAATGAATCAATTAGTCCATCCATATTAAAAAAAAAAAAAAGTATAATAAATGAATCTTTTCAGTCATTATTTAAACAAAAATGCCAAGCATTAGTTGGTTCCAGCTTCTAAAATGTGAGGATTTGATGCTTGTGTCATATATGATAGCAAACTGAATATGTTGTGGGTTTGGACTGTTGGTCAGATAAAAGAAGGAATTTGAATATGTCACGCTGGGCTCTGGTCAATTTGAATGTACATGTTTCACAATTTCATGTCATGTTATAATCAAAATCATGAACTGACTAAATAATCTAAAGATTATTCGAGTTACCAGATATTCATAAATTGGTGCCCAGAATGTTCCCGTGTACGACACTGCATAGTACTGACTTCTATGTATTTAGCATTGAGATTTGAAACATCTCTTGACAGTCAAAAGGGTTAAACATGAATAGTTTTTAGGCTTGTCTCCATCTGCTAAATTGATTTAACACGCTCAATTACAAAAGTGGCACAGCCCAGCTTCAATCCTCAAGAGACCATTGGACCTAGTTTATGATGCCTGTCCCCCTTAACTCAAAAAAAGTGGGATGGTGGGTTTTGAAGGTAAATCGGATTCAAAACATCAGAACAGGCAGAGCAGTTATGAACAATTTAGATTATGGAATTAGGCTACCTCTATAGTCACAGAAAATATCTGCTTAACTATTTCAAATTTTGCACAGCTGGATGACTTTGAAAGTCAATTGAATTAAAACACGTTTAATCTGCATGTTTGTCTCTCAAATTTTGCATTTGTTGATCTACCCAGTTCCATGTCAGATGCTTTTATCAGCCAAATGAAAGCTGTGGGAACTTGGTCAAGGCTATGACTGAACAAAGTCCACCACAACTTTTAACAAGCTTTTAACAAACACATGCTTGTTATTGTGAGAGGAAGCACTAAATATGTCATATGATTCCTCTGTGAATGCAGCCAAGTTAATGGTGCAGCTATACAAAGTGCAGAATTAAACAGGAAAACATAAGCCAATTTTACAATATGATTCAATTCCATAATACATTGTAGTACAGTTAAATACTTAGATAATATCTGCATTTTCTCCAGTATAATTCAAGTCTAGCATGGCATCTTTCTCACTTATGATGACTTATGCATTATTGACATCTAGTTGTCCTAAACTAAAATAACTCACATTAACATATAGAGATATACTGTGAATGCTGCTGAAGAACGTCAGAATGTTGTCTCATAAGGAGGGTTGGTACATCGCAGTATTTTTGATTAAATTCACGTCTCTGCCTTGTATTTTTCCTTGAGATTTGCTGGTGCTGGCTTAAGGCTGCCTGCCATTAACACTGAATATATTTGACACCCACAGGAATGAGTTTCTTTATGAAATTGAAAACGAAAAGCGGCTACCCAGTTCAGAGAACAGAGTTGTCGACTTTCAGTTCATGAAAGTACAAAAACCGAAATCAAATTCATGGAACTGAAATGTAAAAGAGCTACATTTATGGTTGAGAGCTTTAAGTTCCTACCAATATCTACAAATGTGATGACATAATGATTCTATTTTTGTTACCATGTAATAACCTTATTAGTTCATAATCAGAACCAAGCAGTGTCTGACGCTTTTTAAATGCTATAAGAAGCAGGATCCACAGTCCACTGATGCCGTGGTGCATTCAAGGGGCCTGTGGAAATGCACAGCTTCCAATGGCCAATGAACGGCAGCCTTTTTAATGGAAAAAGCTACCAAATTCACATGTTTTATCTACTAATTTAAGTTTGTTACAGAGTAGGTTGTGAACCGTTGGCAGCTCACAGTCAAGTTTTAAATGTCCAGAGTAAATTAAATGCAGCACACACAGACACAGAGCAGCATGTCTTCGTTTTGCTGTCTTTTCTGTCATAACTCCTGGGGCAGATCAGACATACTCACCTCAGATGTAATATTGAGCCATTCACCTCAAACACGGGGTTAATCCTGGGTCACTGCATTGGTTTGAAAGGTGACTCAGCAGCCTCTAATGGCCAGCACACACTCATACCCAGCATACTCACTGTCTCTATCTTTCTCACTGTCTCTCGTTGCTGTAATAGAGAAGATCCATTAAAACCCAGATGTGGTCAAGCGATCCTCGAATATTTTGGCGAAATTGTCATCTTCAATATTTTAAGTCTTTTGAATAATTGTTCTTATTGTACATACAGATTGTTGGTTACACAATGCTATACAACATTCTAATGTAAATCTAAAGTAACCTGTTTAAAATACTGTTGGATAGTAATTTAGGAATTCAATTTACTCTGTGAGGATTATTTTCTTGAATGGATCCCCAGAATAGACCTTTAGAAGTAGACTCAGCTGTCTTTACATTCATTACATTCCAATTTTGTAACATAAAACTGAATTGCAGCATCTCAGCGCCAATTATCGCGTCAGACTTTGCAAACAAAAGCAACTATAATCAAAAAAGTTTCTATCTATGGATACATTTATGAGCCTCTCACATTCCTCTTCTCGTGTGAGGGCAACAGGTTCTCTGTTGTTCTCTGTGTTTGAACAGCTACAAGGAAATCAGAACTGTGCCACACAAGAGCAACCCAGATCCTTTGTGCCTTAAAAACCCAGAACCCACTGGTACAGCTAATTTAAGTTTTTCGAGATTACTCACTGTTCCACTTTGCCTGTTTGAAAATAGACTGTTTCTATGTTTTAGGGTGGATGCTGTGAGGCATTATCTCTTGTGCTAGACACTATTTGTGGCCTGCAACAACTACTACTTGTCATTGAGGTTAATGTAATAGTTAATTATAGGTGGACAGAGTGTGGGTGGAAAGCAGGTGGTGATTAGTCTCACCCGCTCTTTGGCGCTAAAAGGTGAATAGTTTAGTGCATGTAGCCACTGAAAATCCAATTCAACATCAAATAGTGTGAGCATGTATGACCTTAGCCCGGGCCATACTTTCATATTTCAAGCCCTTATACAACCAAATAGGAACAATAATAAGTGAGACAAAGTTGTATGCTGATACAACTATATTTATTACTATATTTATACATTTCCTCATTGCTGAATTTGTAGATGGGATTTTAAGGGTTAAGTGAAGCCTTAGAGCACTTCAAGGGTGTGCTAACTCCTGTGTTGTCATTACTGCCTAGAAAAGCACTAGTTTAGTCTTTAACTTGGTTTTGCTAAGTGCCTGGTCTGTGTTGTGGGCCCACAGTAGAGAGGATCATTTGGTTAAAATAGAGTTTATATTATACACTATAAAGGACTTGTAACAGAGACTTTAGGTTACACTGGAATGCAGCACACATCTCTTGGCCACTGGCATGCAAAACACACACATACATTCCTGTCTGCCAAAGTTTTTCAAGAGTTAGTGGTGAGGTAGTTAGGCCTTTCAGCTGGTCTGCCAAGATTCTCAATGAACCAAAGAGAAATTACACCCACAGTTCTTCACACCCAAATAGTCCCTGTCAACACTGAGAGAAGAGAGATGTTGTTCTTGGTCTGTCACCAGACCGAGAAAACAGGCTGAGAGGAAAGTAACCAGCACGTAGTATTATATGTGTGACTGACTTGAGTGCATGTGTGAGTGAGTACATACTGTATGTCTGTGTGCATGTGCCGTACATCTGTGTGCATCAATGTGTTTCTTCCCAGACAGGATGTTGTGTTACAAAAAGCCAGGTCCAGGAAAGTCATGAGTGATTAAATGTCCATTTAAGGAGTGTTGAAGCTGACGCAGGACAGTAAATGTGTTGTCTGGGGACATGAAATCCTGTGCAAACCTACAAACACTAGTAGCTTAACTACATTTTGCAGTAGCTTGCTGGTAGTTCATATTTCCATAGTGATTCAAGTAGTTAAGTTACTTACTTTTTTTTTTTTTTTTAGATGTTTTTTGTGTAGTTAAAAAGTGTTTTGGGCCATAAAAGGAAAGGACTAATTTTTTATATTTATTTTATCATTGCCTCTGTACTGTAATTGAACCCCCTTTTCTTTTAATGCATTCATCAGGCAAACCAGTGTTTAAGCTGTTCATATGGTCTAAAAAGCTTTACGTTGATTTAGTTAGTTAGTTAACTTTTTTTTACACCGGCGCTCCAGCCGATCAAAATGTTAAAGTTAAATATTTATTTAAAAAAGAAATACCCTTTTATTTGTTTTGTTTTATGTATGATCTATGAAATAATCTCAATTGAGTTCCAGTTTTTGGAGGCATGTGACTTTTTTGAACTATATTTTGGTTTAATTTCATATCACATGTTGACCGTTTGATCATTTCTTTACAAAGTAGTTGAACTACTTTTTCTAAGTATTTTTGGTAAGCTAAACTAGCTTTCTCACTAGGGTAGCTTTGCTGTAGTTTAACTTCTTCCAGTGTGAAGTTTGCAAAGTTATGACGTCAAAGTAACACTGCCTAAAAAATGATTAAACTGTGTTCCCTTTGTTCCCTTTCTCTGTCTACTTTCTCAGGCACTGGGGAAAGTGGGAAGAGCACATTCATCAAACAGATGAGGATTATCCACGGCACCGGTTACTCTGACGAGGACAAAAGGGGTTTCACCAAACTGGTGTATCAGAACATCTTCACAGCCATGCAGGCCATGATCCGAGCCTCAGAGACGCTCAAGGTCCCCTACAAATATGAGCTCAACAAGGTAAATGAGATCCCGTGGCTCAAGCCATTTGAAACTGCTCAACTGAAATAGCGACTGTTGTGGAGGGTGACTAATAGTTTGAGAAAAAAGATGCTGCAAAGTGGCCCCAGTGTCCTTGTATATTTTTAGAGTGCTGTCTATCTTATTTAAAACAGCCGTCCATAATCTTTTCCTGTCCTTTTTGACATTTCCTGTGCCCTTAAAGCACTCCGGCCCTCCAATGCAGCCTTTGTGTATTTGTGTTTGCTTGCGTGTTTCAGTGCCATCCATGATGGATATATACGCACATATACTCGTATACAAATACACATTGGAGACCTGTCCCACACTACTCATCCAAATTCGCCCTTGCAATCACAGGTTTTCAGGAGTTTTTGCAGTAACCTCGCAGTTTATGCTCCGGGCATAGTCGTCATCACCTCTGCTTTTCTAAATCAGACCATTTCAGGTGACAGCTGACCACGCTGCTTCAGCTTCTCCCTGCCTGGCCACAATCCAGTCAGGCTGCTCGCTGAAAGGTTTTGTAGAGATTTGATTACTAGGGGTGGATAAATTATTTAGTAGATTTAAATGTGATATCCTGAAGTCTGATCATAATCTTGGGATGTTAGGATCAGGACCCAGAAAGTGTTTTATTGATAATGCACAGGAAAAAAGAAAGAAAGGGTTCAATTTGGGACTTGAAAATGGCACCACAACTTGGATTTAACTTGAGTAGGCGCTTTTTTAATCTCGGCTGTTGTGGTGGATCATCATTGTCCATGTTCGCTTTCACTTCCTGCCCAACATGTGCATGCTCATGAAGAATGAAACTGAATGTGGTGTTTCAGCCCAGCCATTTCACCATTGTTTACCCACTTTGAACACAAGACAAACATCCCACAAATATTCAGAGTAAAGAAACACTACAATACAAACAACTGCTGTTTGTCGGTCAACATTTCTCCTATTCTACATTTCACTATACAGTATTCCAGTTTACCACAGGCTCCTTCTTAGTCCATAATCCACTATCTGGGATATCAAAATACATGGCTGATGTGGGGTTAGTGTGTTTACACATTAAGGTTTTGTATGAGACATTCAGTACACGGTTGAAAAAGACTGGAATACCAGTAATATACTATGAACGCACCGAAGTTAACTTAACTTAAAATCGAAGTTATGCGTGCAACAAAACTGCTGAATGCCTTTCAGGCTTGTTCCCTCTGCTCTCATATACATAAGGCTAAAATGGGAAGTAGTATACGTCTGACAAAGAAGTGCATTGTCATCGCTTAGGAAGTGAAAATGAAACCTGTCGATCGTGATTACACTGTCTGTGTCTGGGCACTTATAGTAAATGTCATGATTGTAGGCTAGTAGATGAATTCAGCCCAAGAAAGTAGTATCTACTGTATATACTAGATACCTGTTTGTCTTCTATGACATCTTAAAGAGGAACAGCTTTAACATCCAGGCACATGTTGATCTCCTGTCATGGGACACAGGAGAGTTTTAATGGGAATCTGGGGCGGAAAAATGTTTCCTTTAATAGCCCCGGTGGGATTTGAGCCTCAGATATTAAGTCCATACTGAGCCCAGGGGTGTAAAGTCATTTCTGGATATAGAATATGTGAGTGAGTGAAAAAATAAACCAGTAATAATTAGGACTGCATAACTTGATATTGATTGTCTTTCATAGTCATTGAAGAAGTTTTGATGAACTCAGTATTACTTTTGTTTGGTGTTGTTAAATAAAGATGTGTGTCTCAGTAACTCACGGCAGCTTTTCTCTTTGTTTCTTCCCTCCAGGGAAACGCCAACATTGTGAGAGAGGTGGATGTAGAAAAGGTCTCCATGTTCGAGAATCCTTATGTAGATGCAATCAAGAGCTTATGGAATGACCCGGGCATCCAGGAGTGCTACGATCGAAGGAGGGAATACCAACTCTCAGACTCCACTAAATAGTGAGTAGAGTTGGAAAAACTGAGACTTATAAGAAATCTCAGGGAAGATTAACTGATCTTATACGTACATATAAGAATATTCTGGGTGGTTTCCGTGATGAAAAATACACACCCTAGTTAATATCTTTTCTCTGTGACTGTAGTTACCTGAATGCATTGGACCGGATCGCCCAGCCTGCCTACCTTCCCACCCAGCAGGATGTGTTGAGGGTTCGAGTCCCCACCACGGGCATCATTGAATACCCGTTTGACCTGCAGAGTGTCATATTCAGGTTCAGAAAACATAACTAGCATTTGTGTACATACCTACACAATAACTACTTTGCTGTTGTTATTTTGTCTGTACAGCTGTTCCAAGTTGGTAAAAGCACAAAAAATGTGCAAGGAAAGTAAAAAAGAAAAGAAAAAAAAACACGTCAGTTTAGACCTCATAGCCATTTAATATAATGAATGACAGCTAATGACTTGACCTAAAGAAGAAGAAAAAAATTTGACGACGCTTTCACTCTAACAAGTCCAACAAATCTAACGTTCCTAAAACAACAAGTGTGTCTGTCATAGATGAAAAGTAAGAAAGTACATTTACTCAAACCTCATTTTCAGATATTCGCACATTTCTTTGAGAATTTCTTACTTTAGCACCTGTAAAAGGGAAATATCGTTCTTTTTTTACCCAACTACATTTACCTGATGGTTTTAATTGTTTTCACATTAACACATCAATCCGCATTGTAAAGTACAATACGCTCATAAAATAAAAATCTATAGTACCCAAAAGTAAAATTAGCAATGCACTGCTTAACCTGTGAACAAGTATTTTAACATTGTGGCATTGCTGCTTTTATATTATATTATTTGGTAGAAGTTGTAGTCATACTCACAATGTTAATATTCTGCTTTTAGTCACACCCAAGGAACAACAGTCATCCCCTTTGAATCACCTTTGCCTTTTTCTTTTGTTTGTTTCATCAAACAACACCCCTAAATTGTGTCGAGCAGAGATCCAAACAGATGCAAACATTTTGCTCATAGTTGTTTTCTCTCACCTGGATGCTGCTGCCATGGCAGGATGGTGGATGTTGGAGGTCAGAGGTCGGAGAGGAGGAAGTGGATCCACTGCTTTGAGAACGTCACCTCCATCATGTTCCTGGTGGCGCTCAGCGAGTACGACCAAGTCTTGGTGGAATCAGACAATGAGGTAAATGATAAAAACACACACACAAAAGTTACATTTAAAAGCACTTTTCTAATAACCAAACTAAGTGATTATATTGTTTGTGTGAATCTGAGTTTCGCTTTTGTATTTCACGTGTTGTGGAAGATGAGTTGGCTCTGAAGATTAAAAGCTACTCCTTATTTAAAACAATGGAAATCAGATTCTCCTCCTCCCTGGCCGCGCTCCACCCTTTTTCCCTTGGAAAGCATTTGTAAATGATCAGCCAGCTGTTTTGAATACCACCTCGGGCCGCATCTCCTTCTAAAGAGGATATAGCACGTGTGTCAGTTTGTTAAAGTGTATTAATGAGCAGCTGTGTGTGTGTGTTGTGTGTTTTTGCGCCCATGTGTTTTCCTTCCTTTGTTACTGCACGCCCGCAAACTGCAGAAAGAGACTGACTGGGACTGACCAGCTGCACGTCCTCCTGCATGGCATTCGATTAGTTTTCATAATATACAGGAGATATTCTGTTTAGCACTCTTAATACACTGCAGTACTGGCGGTGTGATATCCAAGGCTTGCATTCAGAATGGTTGTTTTGTTCAATTAAACACTGACATAAAGTGCAAGGGAGAAATTGAACTCTTGAAGGCGTCATGGCCCTTCTCTCTCATCGTTACTGCTCTCCCTCTGGTGCGCTAACACGTTTATTAAAATCTGTACTTAATGAGTGTGAAAGACTGTGGTTTAATTAAGTGATTAACTCTCTCTCTCTGTCTCTGTATGTCTTTTTCCCCCTCACTTTACCTCTCCTCACACTCTCTCTCTCTCTGTAGAACCGGATGGAGGAGAGTAAAGCTCTGTTTAGGACAATAATCACATACCCCTGGTTCCAAAACTCCTCAGTCATTCTCTTTCTCAACAAGAAGGACCTGTTGGAGGAGAAGATCATGTACTCTCATCTGGTTGACTACTTCCCGGAGTATGACGGTGAGTATCAGCAGCATTGTGTCCACTCAGTCCAGCCCACACGTCAAACATCTGAAGCAAGCACAAAGCTCTTCTTAGCTGCTCGTTTGCACACTTTCACAGATCTTCTTGACAACTTCAAATTGATGTCAGTGACGCACTGCGATCAAAACAACAACATTCACTACACACCCACGTGTCACTCCATAGTGACACAGTATAAGAGCATGAACGCAGGTGCAAAACAGGTTAAGGTTTTCAGACATGCCTCTCTCAGAGTAATGAACTTTTTCTCAAAATGAGTCCGTGTGACTTGTGTATTATTGCTAATTTGATGTAATAAGTAAAACAGAATGTCAATTCAGGTAAACACCACCCATAAGAATTGACCAAAGCTGATATAGTTTTAAAAAAAATATGTTGTTGCCTTGGTCAGTCATATACTGTATTATGCTGGCAAACATAACACCTAAATACCAACAGTGTAATGTTATCATATTTCTGTTAGATTTGGAGGCTGCACGATAGATCGGTCAGCTTTTCAGTATCTGACAAGAATTTCTTAAAAATGTCAGACTGATTCTTCCTGATACATTTAACAGTATTTGATATATCGGTGATAAGTTGGTTGATTGCAAGTGCCAAAGTCTGAGAATTCATTTCTTACAGCAATTAAATAACCTTTCTTTTCAAATGTGACAATTATTGCGCTATTTGTAAATGGATCAAATTAATACCCAACTATCTGTTTATCTCTGAGAAACCTTCAGCAGTAATTTGGCCGTCAGACAAAAAATCAGCTTATAACAGGAAAGCTCTCTATAATCCTCTGATACACCAACAAGGATGCACCAACATTACATTCATTTATGTTCATTTTCTTGAGTGAGTGTTAATAAATAAAGGACAGGTGCCAAAAAAGCTTCATTTTTTTTTTTTTTATTAATATCTGCATCTCAAGACTTTTGTTGGCATTGCAATGAAAAAAATAAAACCTTTTTTAAACAATGTGTTTATTGTGTATTTCGAAATGATGCATCACTAATGATTCAAATGCACCAGCCTGCAAGATAATCAAATCCTGTCATAACTATTTTAAACATTTGTGTACTTACTGTAATGAGAGAAACTGGCAAGTGCATTCATGGATCCTCGTCTTCCCCTCTCCAGGTCCCCAGAGGGATGCCCAAGCAGGGCGAGAGTTTATCCTCAAGATGTTTGTGGACCTGAATCCAGACAGCGATAAAATCATCTACTCACACTTCACCTGTGCCACTGACACAGAGAACATCCGGTTCGTCTTTGCCGCCGTCAAAGACACCATCCTGCAGCTCAACCTAAAGGAGTACAACCTGGTGTAGAGCGGGGCAGGGCTGCCATCAGGAGGCCCTCAACACACACTGACTGACGCAATCTGTGAAAAGATAGATTATATACACACCCATGAAAAGAAAATCTGAGAAAAAAAAAAGTCTAATGGTTGCATAGTACTAATTTATTTGCCATTTGTTGATCTCTTGGTCCCCAAGGGGTGAGCAAAGTAAATGTTATCTTGCTATTTAAAGAGTTGATGAAATATGAGGGGGCGGGAGGGGGGCAAGATACTTGGAAGGGAATTGCTGTTGAATATGTACAGCAACAATCCTCATTTCTAGGCTTTGCGCATTGTGAAGTTTTAGTTTTTTTGTTTTGTTTTTTGACAGAAAGAAGCTACTTTGTGCACTCGAGGTTTGGCGGCTTGTTTTGTCTGTCTGAAACATCAGAGCTGGAACGAATGCAATGTGCTCCCTGCCTCTTGCCTTTTTATAACCAAAAAAAAAAAAAAAAAGGTTTTCATTCCTTTTTATTACCCTCCGTCCTTACCTGTCGGTTCATTCTGAAGCTTAACACAGGCCGTTTACCTGTTTGCTCAACAGGAAATGATGCTTTCATTTTCCTTCCAAGGACTCAATTCATCTTGATAAGTAGGCAAACTGTGATTTTGAATTATTCTATATTGATTGAATCATTATTATTATTATTACATTGCATTGACTTCGGTACCGTCCGACGAGTAGAGCGTGTGTGACCACGGAAGTACATTCCCCACATTTTGGGGGGAAATAGGCCGAGTCTTGACAGTCACACGAGTTCTCCAGCATCAACGTAACCATGACGTTCAGAAGTTTAAGAGAAATTGGCTTTAAATATGTTTTCTGAGCTTTGAGCAAGCAGTGATGTCATGAAAATCATGACGGCCAAAGCTGCTTGCTTCACACAGACTGAAAGGAGTCGAGGAGGTGATCATTTGTGAGACAATGTGGTTAAATGATTATGTTCAACTGTGCCACATTAACGCTTTTTATTATGGTAATGTGTATATTTATTGCCAATGCCAAAACAACTCAAGCACCCGACTTTGTGCTGTTTACTACTCAAATGAAATGAAAAGTGTTAAAGACAGGAAAAAGAGCAGTGCTAATAAACTCTACTGACTGACTTCTTGATCCACCAAATGATTCCTGCAAGTATTCAACAAAGTCAATGGTACAAACGCCTCCACCTGGCCGACAGAATATCCAGTCACATTTCAGCGGTGTCTTTATACTCGTCAAATCACAGCCCGGCTGTCTTGACTGTTGTAGTTCAATAGCAGTGGAGAATACATTTGGCTTATTCCTATGTAAAAGGGCACAGTGTTGCTGTTCAGTTTGTACCAAATTAAGCCCTTCTTCTTTCTGATTGGCCCCTCGGATTTACAATTCCTTCATTCTCAAGTTACTTTAAGTATTTTTTGTAACAATTCCCTAGAACATAAGCCTGTTATTTACATTTATGGAGGCATAGTGCAATTATGAATGCTATAATCATTGTACATACATCTCTCTCTCTCTCTCTCTATATATATATATATATATATATATATGGCACCATCTTTGTTGGCTTTGTAATCATTACTTTTTTTGGCAGATTGAATGTGCAGTATTGAAAATATGTATCTATGTAATTGTATTGTAAGTCTAATGGCTAATTCATGTTTGGAAGAAAAAAATATGTTATTTACATGTTTGTTTTTGTTTCCTTTTTTTTAAGAGGAGAATGTACATTTTGTGTTTTGCCAGTTTTGGTTCTCAACAAAGAAACATTGTTCGTCTTCAGAACTGCATAAAGAGGAATATTATTATCCTTTATTATTAACACATTGATTGGTATGCCAGTACTTATAGCAGCCGGTTTGTTAAATTGACTTTTATATGAAAAACTGCAGACTGAATCCAATCTACAGGGATAATTGTAATATTTAGTTCTTAACTGGCTTCAGGAACAGAGCGCTTGTCATATAGGTGTAATCACAAAAATCATTGACTCTTATTCTTTTATATTTAACTTATATATATATATATATATTTAACTTTGAGATTTCTTAGTGTCTCGCACATCTTGTGATCCTGAGCACTCCCCACTCCACCACTCTATTTAACAAGTAGTGCTAGGACAAGGTGGATGGCAGGCAGGTTACATGTTGCTATGGCTCAGATTTGGTATAAAAACCGTGTTAAGGATGAGATGTAATTATCAGATTGTTTGTGCTAATAGATAGGAAAGCCATCGCTCTCGATCTCCGCCTCCGATAGAAAGTCAGTATGGTAGAGTCTGTCAGACGCTGAGTGATAAGTGTACACAAGATATGACTCACACATTTGGCCTAATTAGGATGGTACATTTACAGGTGCTTTTATGTTTCTTCATTTCCATCTTGATTGCCAACATTTCATTAGAATGTACAGTATTATATTAGACTTTATTTATACAATGACAACCTAGAAGAAAACATACAACAGTTCACATGTACATATTGCCTTATTGAATAAGCTGTGCCTCTGAAGTCCCATGCAAGGTTGTTTTTATGAGAAGTGAAGCTAGTGCAGCCAATAATGTCCCATTGTGCAGCTGCAGGATTCTTTGGCTTTGGCTTGGTGGTCCCTCTTTGTTATTCTGTGCTATAAGAAGCCCTGGGATCAGCTTTACAAGTGTAGCTAATATGACATCATTACAGGACATTAGAAGAACATCATGAGTGAATTTCTATTGATTTTATAATGTTGTCACAGCAGATTATAGTCTTAGATTAACTGCCAGTGCACCATAATGCATTGCACTGCCTGAGCTGACTATGATTAAACAACAGTGCATCAGGATGTGTAGAATGTGTCACAATCACAACCAGCCACCTGCAGAGTGTTTTTGTCATATTTGGCTGCGGTTCGGCATCTACCAGCCACTTTGGCCGGTAACCAGCCTTCACTCAGAGCTCCTGTTGTTTTCAGATATTTCCGCTGGCTGGTGAAAAGGATGATTGATTTTGGCAGGCAACAACCACTTCACCAAGTTCTCTTCCAGTCCAATTCACACACAGTGCACTTGAAGTAAATCTTACAATAACCACTTATCAAAAGCAGGGCCTAATAGGATAACTTGGGGGCCAGCTCGTCACGCATTTCACTAAATGTTAAAACGCTGTTAATGTGGTTCTGCTTGTTGCCAGAGGAGATGTTTTGAAGCTGGACTATAGTTTCAATTTATCAATGTTGATGATCACTTGTTGTAGACTTGCAGTAATCAGTAACTTGTGTTTCTGGCTGATGTTGTAAATTGCTTATTTACAGTGTCCCTGCTACTTAAAAGGGAAAATCCTTGTTTAAACAATCCACACACTGCAGAGACCTCCCCGCCATGTTTTAATACTAAAGAAATGTCAAAAAGCAAAGTGATAAAAAAAAGTGACCGGCTTTTTTCTTTTTACATCATAAAAACAACAATATTGTACTGCCAAAAACACAAATGATAAATAGATTGTGTTGAATAATTTGAGCCGCAAAGGACTGTTTCCAAGCTTTGTGAGTGACGTGTTCGTGTTCACGTCATTGTTCTGACAAGTGAGTTGTATTCAAGCGGGATTTTCCCTTTAATAGAGCACAGACTCCAGCTGGTGTCGACTTGCTGACACACATTGTTTGAAACCTCTACTGCTGTTCAAACTGCATGCAGTATGTTCAAGAGCAGCGCAGCGTTACCTACAGTATATTTAGGGCTGTGTTATGTAGAACTGCAGGGTTGAGTCTGGGAAAAATAACTTTCCAAAAACTGCTCTTTTACTCTCAGACACGTCATCTGATTGCATCCTGAAGATAGAAGTTTAATGACTAAGGATTTTTGAAATAGTGCTATTATGATAATTTCCAATCATGATTGTGTAATATGTTTGCTGTATCCATAAACTGGCCTTCCTTCAACATGTTTCTTAATGAAACAACATTTTTCTTTTCAAAAATATGTGTAGTGTTTTAGTGATACAGCTATCATTTCTACAATGTGGGTAATTTAATGCCTTTAAATCTATATCATTACTTCCCGCCAGATGTCCTAAGTCAAGTTGTATTTAAACTCCACTTTGTATTACAAACCTATGTCAAGCACTGAAAAGGCAATTAAAGTGAAAACAGATGTGATTCTTAATAAGTAGAATCAAATACTCTATAAAGTTGAAGATCATTTCTCCTCTTAGAGGTTAATTAATTATTTTATCCCTGTGATCAGGGGTAATTTGTATTTTTGAAATGCTCCAAAAGAGAAAAGAGAGACAACAGAAGACTTAGAAAGATACAAAAACTTGGCAGGGATCTGACTTTGTTTACTTCCTGGTTTAACACTCCTAACACCACCATAAATAAAGTTGATTAAGATGTATGACAACTTTTTATTGTAAGTTTAAGCAAGAACTCCAAGAAATGTCATCACATCTCATAAAGTCCACTGCTTTGCATATCCTAGAAAGATTGATGTTCACATTCTAAAGGATCTCTCCCAGAAAAACAAATAGTCATAAGTCAGATTCTCCATGGAAAAATGGGAGTTGAGGAATTGTATTGACAATTGCATCGTCATAAATACAGCAGCCGACAGATCCTCCCTGATCGACTCAATAGAAAAGTGAAATATTTGTACTTAACTGTTCCCGCTGATGATAACATGTTCAGTCTTTCTGTCTTTGTAAATGTTCTTGTTGCAAAGCAATCCTGATGATACAGCGTCGACTGGACTTCTCTAAGATATATGTATTGAGAATGTTGTTTAAAAAGAGGATACAAGTGTGGATAAACAGAGAGTAAATTGCACACAAAAAAACCTGAAGACTGCTTGTGGTTATTTTTTAAAGGTTAGCTGTCCCCGATACTCAACATCATATTCTTATGAATATTGTAATGTGTGTATGACAAGGACTGGTTAAAGGCAGGGCATACAACACATCCAGTTGAACATGACATGTTGCGAGAATGAGAAGGTATTTTTTTTAATATTTCTTGTGAAAAAAACTTACAGTATTCTGCAGGTCCAAAAATGGGATTATACAACTCTAGAAAAGGAGAAAGGAACATCGCCACATTATTCATGCAGGGTCATACATTTCCATTGTAGGTTGAAGGTTTATCTTATTTTTATGTTTATGATCTTTCGTTTTTTGATATGCACAGGAATTCATTTTTACATCATTTGACCTCACTGCATGCATACTGTAACCTTGCTGCTCATGCTGTGACCTACAACTGTGAACACCTGTGCTTTTCTCTCCTTTGTGCCCCAACAGGATTACATGTGTTGAAAAATGCAAAGTTTCTTATAAACCAAGGACTCAAATCAAACACTCGCGCATGCACCAGCTCAGCTTCCTGACCCCTCGTGGCCGTCAGGCGACATGGAGAGGACGTTTCACATAACACATGTCTGATATAAACTAGAAGTTATCAGCGTCAGTTTTAACTCAGGCCTATGTCTCCTACTTTTTCTTGTCTTTTTTTTTTTCTTCTTGTATTTATTTTTGCGGCTTTCTGTGATTCAGGCGTACCCAGTGCCTCCACTCTACAGTTCCCATCATGCATCATGTCACAGTCCTCTCTGTGGGGTAAAGACAACGCAGTGTTCCTGCTGTGGATGTTAACTTCCCATTTTTTTTTATCCCTTTCTATTTGCACCCAGTGCCACGCCCTCCCGATCAGCTGGATAAAGTTCAACAAGTGTCCTCCTGCTTCAGACCAACAGAAGCACCTAATCAAAGAGGCTCAAAGACTTTTATTCTTTCAAAAAAATATCTCTGGACTTTAGAAAAAAAAAAAAAAAAAAAAAAAAAGAAGGTTTTCCTTTTTTTTTTTTTTTAGCCGCGGAATATTCAATAATAAAGAATCTTCCTAATCTTCCTCAACAAACTGCTTTTCTCACTTATAAGAGGAAGAAGAAAGCATCACTTTTTAAAGATGCTCTGCGTCTTTTCCCACTGACTTTGTGAAGTGAGAGAGGGGGGAGCGAGGGGAGAAGACGGTGCGGACACCTCCACAGCCTTCAGCCTTTTCACGGCCACAGCAGAGAGGGAGCGGGTCAGTCTGAACGATGGCAGGATGTTGTGTGTCGGCGGAGGACAAAGAGAACCAGAGGATCAACGAGGAGATCGAGAAGCAGCTGCGGAGAGACAAGAAGGACTCTCGCAGGGAGCTGAAGCTGCTGCTGTTAGGTGAGCATCACTGACCGGGGATCAAACCTGGAGGGGTTTACCCAGAAGACACAGGGACACTCTGGGGTAAATGATAGACTGGAAAGATGCTCTTAATGTGGTGACACTCCATCCTTAGCTTAACTGTGTCACGTTTACGGTCAGAATGTCTCTTCCAAAGCTCTTAAAACCTTTCCTCTAACTTCACTGCTTCCTGACCACACCTGGACATGCAGGTATCATGGCAGGTGGGCCAGCAGCCTGTCGACTACACTGCATTTTAATTATAATATATTGTATAATGCAGGAATAAACAGACACTTTATTAGGGTTATGTTTTCTATAATACATTTTTTTTTTTTTTGGTGGGTTGGATAATTATGAGTGTGCATCAAGGATTGAAGTCATGAGGAGGCACAAGTGTAATCTCTAACTGTTCTCTACGTTTCCTTTCCCCTCATTCCTCTTTCTGGTCCGGATGTTGGGCAGTGCGCACTGGCTCACCCCGAACATTCAGGGTGTGGGCAGCAGCTCGCCATAGCCGTGCCACTCATTGATTTTACGCACCATGGAGAGTTTTCAACCTTCATTTATTTAGTCTACTGGACTCATTTAGTTCCCACAAATACTGAAAACAGTCAAATGCAGAGAGAGGTTTGACAGTTTAAGATAATATTGTGTTTTGACGTTAGCTCGCTTCCAGTCAATATTTCTACAGAAACCGAAACTCGCTGCTGACAGCAGGTTGTTCCCAGTTAAATTCCGTCCGAGCTGTGCGTCGGAGGATTTCTGTGTTTGCTCCATGATGGACTGGAGAAATGTGGGCGTTTTATCTCCCAATGTAGGCATAAACTGCAGCCTCATCTCGTTATTATTAGGAAAAGGTAATAAAGAAAAAACTAAAATAGTGAGGTGGAAAAAAATGAGGTGATGTCCAGGTGTCAATTACTACAGCTGATAGACAGTGTGAGTAAACCTAACTCACCTTTTTTCAAGGGAGTTGTCCTGCTTCATGATTGTGATGGTTAAACATTGTGGGAGTTTTCATAAAGATATTAATAGTGTCACGCTTCTGACGCTCATAAAAGTGTTTTACTTGTCCTGTCACAGTGAAGGAGGGACGCACACACACGACTTCCTGGTATGAGTTCACCGACTTGCTCAAGGACTCTTCAGCAGGACTGATGTCGGTTGACAAATGACTTAAGGCTTGAACGCAGAGTTTTATTCTTTTTGTGCTATGATACCGTGTTTACTTGCTGACAGATCAGTGAGTTTCCACATGGCATCCAAAGAGGGTCCATGCCTCTATCAGTGCTCTGACGCAACCCGTTTTACTGCAGCAGTGTGGGAGCAGTTCAGGGACAGGAGCTACTGTCAAGGCCTCGGTCAGTGGTGTGTTAGAAAGCCATAACTAGCTGCTGCGGGTGCGCCTCATGCAAAACTCATGCAAATCCAGCCCTGAGCATGCACGACAAGGTTTGCCTCCGCTGGCCTCTTAGAAAGGGCTAGAGCGAATTTTTTATAAATCCCATTTAATTTGCTTTGAAAATGACTTTCTCGGCTCAAAGGTTGATGACTCAAAGTGGCGGGCCTTAACATTCGGCATCATGTGGATTCTGGTACAGTGTGTGCTGCGTTAGTTCACTGCTGCCCAGCATGACACATTTACTTGAAAGAGCTGCTGGGAAGTTCTAAGAAATGTGTGAAAAAACACAGAAACAAGTCAATGGGCTGGTGAAATGATAAACAAAGGCTTAACTGTCTGATGAGCAAGAACAAAAAAGAGTGTAACAGTGTAACCTTTGAAGCATCTTTGACATTGTAAACACGTTTTTTTTTTCCAAACCTTGAATTGATCTGCAACCATGGTTTGAAATAATACTGTCTAAATGATGCAATATGTGTTGTGTCTCTTTTTTAGATTTTTAGATTTTCCAGGTAACAATCAGATGTCAAAAGTATCAAGTGATCTGTAATGTTCGACATCTGGGAAGTACTTAAACGAGAACATGTATTTACCTGACCCGAGTGACTCAGAGCTCTCGGTGGGTTTCATTAGGATGGTCACAGTCAAGTCCCCGGAGAGGACGAGTGGGAGCGAAGCAGAATGAAAGATCAACACGAACACATTCTGCCTCGTCTGCCCAGTCGGTAACCTGGCGTGAAAGGTTGTAGGACAATGCACACACGTCGACGCCGCTCTATACAGTACAGTGTTCACGTATTGGTCATTTGGTTCAGCTGCAATTTCTCTGCACCTGGACATCTTTAGAAACAGTGAAAGCATATAAAACATGAAAGAACGCAGGAATCAAGCATTTTTTACAGACTAACAATCATGCAGGCATTTACATTACATTTAGTATTATATTGACACACTACCAGAAATATAAACTCAACACTTTTCTTTTTGCTCCGATTTTTTCAGGAGTTGAATTAAAAGATCCAAGAGTTTTTCGATGCACAAAAAAGTGTTAAACAATGTGTTAAAACGCATGTCGGTGAGCACTTTGTGAGGGCTCCTTCGCCAAAATAAACAATCCACCTGACAGGTGTGGCATATCAAGATGCTGATTCAACAGCATGATTATTACACAGGTTTCCAAAAAAAGGCTCAAACTTTGGGAGCAATAAGCCTTTTTTGAACATAAAAAAAGTCTTATGTCTTTTATTTCAACTCGTGAAAAATGGGAGCTATAACAAAAGTGTCACGTTCACATTTTTGTTCCGTGTGAATCTCATGAAAGCACAAAACAACAAAAAACAACAAAACAAGAACAAAGTGGATTGAGATTTGCATAAGGTCGCTCTTCACAAAAAGATATTAAGTTATTCTTTGCAACCACTTTCATTTAGCGTTAATATTCTGCAACTGTTTTCATGTTTTGTTTTTAGTTTCCATTATGCCAGAGAAGAAATGTACTGAAACAGTGGAGAAACAGTAAAATGGAACGTAAATACATGAGATACTTACTAAACGTTTGTGTGTGTGTGTGTGTGTGTGTGTGTGTGTGAAACTGTAAATCACCACCTTGCACCACTCTGACATACGCACACATAAACATACAGATGTGCACAAAGACACAAATGCACGCAAATGAACACACGTTCATGTACATACACGGGACCAACACAAGCCTCCATAATGCAGCATAAATCATTTTAAATATAGTTAAGAAATGTGTTTTAGCAGCCACAGTATCTAACTCAGTGAGTCACTCTTCCTCCAAACTCAAGCCAAGATGTCCCTGAGCACAGATTCTCAGCCTGGACAACAACAGTTGGTACAGGCTGAGTAGTACCAGGATAAATAAAAATATATATTTATGAGTGAAGTCAGTGGAGTTGGCCAGTTTTTCATCTGCGAGTCATTCAGAAATCAATCTTTATGTGTTTTTAATTCCTTTACATTTTATTACGTGTGTCCATTGGGGGAGAACAATTAGAGAAAAAAAGAAATGTATTGATAAATATCGATAATATTCAGTCATCAGGTAAAAAGGAGTGTCACATCTTAACAACGGCAAAGAGCTTAGTTTAGAAATGTGCACACAAAACGCTGGTTGCTTGTTCTACACACTTTTGTGTATGACGTCTGTATGAGCAGTTGAAGTAAGTTGATTAATCAATTTGTAAATCATCAAATTATTGAATAATCAATCATGATATTAACATGCAGAGAAATAATAGAGCCCGCGTGAATCTTTTCTGTTTGGATACTAAAGAACAGTTCTGCTCCGAAAGAGAGAAACAAAAAGAAAAGTCTGATGTTAGAGCCACTGAAATAACTACAGCAAATTCCACATTAATATCTCGTTAAGAATAAACATAAATTACATAAATACTAATAGAGACTTCAAATCCAGGATGCACACAGAGATAAACGAGTGAGCTGATTCTCTGAACAAGTAAACCACAGCAGACATACAGAATCATTTGCCTCCATCTCAGTGTTTACCTGCCTCTTAGCCCGAACCCCCCTCATTTTCAAGAAACTTGACTTGTAAACAAGATGCATTCAAATGCGAAACATTTGTCTAGGCCTTGTTTGTTAAGATGGAAAGACTCAAGTATTCATGTAGCCATGCAAAACAGCCAGGAAACCAGAACACCGCTGGCACCTCTCAAAGTGTCCACTGAGCTTTAACACACTGCGCTGACAGGCAGGTCACACACGCGCACGCACGCACGCACGCACCCCCATGGCAACGTTCAATACTTTATCTGGTAATAAACACAAATACACATTTGTTAAACAAATAGATTCAGCATCATGTGGTCTGAATAAGAGAATAAGGAGCTTGTGCTGAAGAGCAACGTAACTGTGTGTGCGTGTGTGTGTGCGTGTGTGTGTGTGTGTGCGTGTGTGTGTGTGTGTTTAAAGACAGTAAGTGAACGTGTGAGTTAGTGCACTTAGAATGTATTGTCATTAAAAGTAGTGGACCGGCCTTTTAACTAGAGTGTGTGTCTGTCTGTCTGTCAGTGGAAAGCCGATATGTGTCCAAAACACACACTGCTCTTTTGCACTATGTCATGTTTGAATACAAAGCAGACCATACCACAGTGTTTTGCTTCAACTTGACTCTTAAGTAACAAGCTGCACAGAAACAGGCAAAAGAGTGTGGAAAGATATGACAGGACGTATCCCTCACTGTATCCAACAGGCACTGGAGAGAGCGGAAAGAGTACCTTTATCAAACAAATGAGGATTATCCACGGAGGAGGATACACAGATGAGGACAAGAGGAGCTACGCCAAACTGGTCTACCAGAACATCCTCACGTCCGTGCAGTCCATGACCCGAGCCATGGAGCCACTTGGAATATCATTCGCCGATCCACAGAACCAGGTGCTACACACAGAGTCAAACTGCGTCCGCTCTCAGTGAGAACTCTGAAGTCAGGGTTCATTTGGGTTCATTTGGATTTATTTTTGTCTTTGCTTAGCCTCTTTCAAACTGTTCCAACCCCACATGCATGGTGTCCTTTTTCAGCACAAAGTCTGACTTGCCATTTTGTAAGACTTTTTTTTTTTTTTATGGAGGGGGGCTTAAAGAGACATAACATGACATAAACATGTAGAAACCCATATGAATCTGACAATGAGCACAATACGTCCCCTTTTAGAAAGTATAAGGGACACTATTCTCTAACTGTCTGCATGTCTGTCCATAGAGCCATGCAAACTTAGTCCTGGCGCTGGAAGTGGACAAGGTGGAGGACTTCGATCAAAGCCTTGTGCTGGCCATCAGGAGTCTGTGGGACGATGCAGGGATACAGGCGTGCTACGACCGACGCAGGGAATACCAGCTGTCTGACTCCACCAAATAGTGAGAATTCGACGTACAATTTGTTACTTGTTGCTCAATAATACGCACTCAGAGGTTTTCAGCTCTGCCAAATATTAACCACAAATATCACAAGGGGTAGACAAACCAGCAGGAACACGGTAAAACCTCAACTACACAGAATAGGCTGTAGAAATATTAAACAGGTCAGTCCAACACCTCTCTGACACAGTCGCCATCAATATATTATGCTTCAAGTATTATAGTGTTTGTTGCATTATAATAATGCAGTTTGAAGACAGGTTAGGTCATCGGTGTCGTTTCCTGTACATTATCATTTATTGTTTTAGCATCCTGCAGGGAATTTACCTCAATTCAAAACTACATATTGTTTATGCTGATTCCTGCATTTATAGATTTAGAATATTTACATCTGACTACATTTAGCTCAACATAAATAGGTAAAGAAAATAAAGGATTGAGTATTTCTCCAGCAGATGGTTTTCCTTGCAGTGTGGAGAAGGCTTAGCTTTAGACATTGGGAGATAAAATATATAACAAATCCACCTCCTGTATCTTGCTGCGTCAGTCCGGCTGCCAATGTTTTGTAAGTTCAGAAGGACACTGTAAGCACAGGAGCTCCTTCTGACCACATGGATGAGAAGCTGCTCACAGCTGAACAAAAATAAACATAATAAATGAAAGAGATCCTGATTTCTGTGAAGCTACTGAAGATCGAGATGAAAAGGGAAAAGAAAAGTAACTGTTTTTAGCTTGTGGTTGCTATTTTTACCTATGCAAATGCAGTTTGTACTAAAATACACTGTATTTGTACTTCTATCCAAAAAAGCAAAACTCTTTTTTAATGGTTTCAATTTCTACGTCACACTAACTGACATACACAAATTCAATGTCAATACTTACTTAAGTGACAAGACACCGAACTGCATGCAATCCACGTGTGCATTAACTCTGATATTTACTCTTATGATCACATCGTTTCATTTTATGTTAATGTATGTTAATGTTATGTTATGTCAATCAGGTTTTTCTCATGTTATGAGACTTAATAGCCACAAAATCAGTTATTTTCCGTTGTAAATCCTCCCCTCGAGCTCATTCTCTTCTCATTTTTTCAGCTATCTCACAGACATGGAACGAATTTCTCAACCCTCTTATATGCCTGAACTGCAGGACATCCTCAGAGTCCGAGTGCCAACCACGGGTATCATCGAATACCCCTTTGACATGGAGAATGTCATCTTCAGGTGAGACTCAACATACCAGTATGACAGCTAACAGCTCAAGTATGTGGCATTGGAACAGGAGGCATCACCGGTGACGTTGCATACCTTTTCTGTTGTTGTTGGGACTGGCTGTCATGGCAGGATGGTGGATGTGGGAGGTCAGAGGTCAGAGAGGAGAAAGTGGATCCACTGCTTTGAGAACGTCACCTCCATCATCTTCCTGGTGGCGCTCAGCGAGTACGACCAGGTCCTGGCTGAGTGTGACAACGAGGTGAGAATTCAGCCCAACAGCAGCAGATCATGTTGCACACTTTGACCCCTTTAAAAAAAAAATAAAATAAAATGAAAGAATGAATTCTATGACGCAATATTCGTTTCAGAACCGTATGGAGGAGAGCAAGGCTCTGTTCAAAACCATCATAACATATCCCTGGTTCCAGCGCTCCTCTGTCATACTTTTCCTCAACAAGACCGACATCCTCAAGGAGAAGATCACGTACTCTCATATAGCCACCTACTTCCCCGAATTCACAGGTGAGTTAGTTTTTAAGCCAGTTTATTAGGTACACCTATCTGAAACGAGTCTAATACAACAGTCCTGCATACTGACAGGCGTTTCTATTATTTTGTCCATGTATATCAATAAGGGCAGGCTAAAACAAAACCTCTCTGTATAATGCAGTGCAATTCAACGGCAACTACATCATCCAACTGAACATTGTAACCTTAATGAAGGTTGAACTTATTGCAGCACTGTTGTATTAGACTGCATTAGTTTGGAGCTAGGTGTACCTAATAAACTGGCTGCTATGTGGCACATGAAGTAGAAAAGGTGGCATGCAAAACACTGACAATGTGCATTCAAAGATTGGCGACCCTCCAACACACCTTGTGCACTGAGAAACCTTCTCCAGACCAGCATGCCTTTTATTAAAAAGAATCTCAAACAAATAGCAGCAATCATTTCAATGTTGATTTTACTGAAAACGTATTGAAATAATACCGACCCTGAATTGTAGGACCTCAGCAAGATCCGACTTCAGCTCAAGAATTCATCCTGAAAATGTACCAAGAACAAAACCCGGCCAAGGATAAGAAGCTGTATCCTCACTTTACCTGCGCCACAGACACAGAAAACATCCGCTTCGTC
Source organism: Bovichtus variegatus (assembly GCA_943593645.1). NCBI lineage: Eukaryota > Metazoa > Chordata > Actinopteri > Perciformes > Bovichtidae > Bovichtus > Bovichtus variegatus. Next base: position 18,987,032 of record CALSCE010010657.1, on the reverse strand, counting down.
TTTGTGGCCGTGAAAGACACCATCCTCAGACACAACCTGGAAGAGTTCAATCTGGTGTGAAGAAGAGCAGTAGGACAGACATGATAGGAGAATTACATCAAACAAAACGTAGCAGTGCTTTTTCTTGTCTGTCAAAACAGAGAACAATTAGATCCACTGAAAACATATATGGTTGATTTAATCCAAAAGTTGAAATATTATCTTTTGTGCCTGTAAACATCCAGCCAAAGAGAATATGAACATGTAACAGACATACCCGAAATACTGTTTATGTAGGTTGTTGTGTTTTTGTGTTTTGTGTACTGTAGTGTCCATTCAAGCCTTTATAGAAATGTGCTGTAAGAAATTTCTGTGACAATTAGTGTGAAGTAATATTGACCTATTGTGTGGACTACTTATTTTATTAGTATTTATAACGGTTATCAGAAATAGGATCCAAGAATATAAATTCTGCTCATGCAATAGCTGCAAGAGTCCCTTTTGTCCTAAATTCTGTGATTTAACATTGTGTAGAGTATTTGTTCCAACACTGAGCCACCTGTGTCTGCTTTTGCTCACAAGTGCCTTATTTACTCAGGACAGTCGGCACAGCCACCAACTTTATTTAAATGTAAATAATCCAAAGTTGTGCTTTGGAAAACTCCACTCAACCGTTTCTTCTCAGGAGAAAAGAAAATTATATTTATGGTCATTTTCAATAAACACTTATAGTTACTTAATAAAGAGTGCAATGTGTGTGCTTGAGATTTCCTGGGAACACGAGATACATTTCAAACACATATTTTATTTTTTTTGAAAACAGTGGGGGAAAACAAAATTAAGCCACTGCAGTGAACACTTTGCTCATAATGACAACAACATTAATGTTTAGTCGTAATAAACTGCGATGCACCCCAAACCAAACAAAGCAAACCTTTAAAATATACACCCCAGTGAACAGCAGCTATTAATAATTAGCATTCATGTCTTTTAAATATACTTTGCTCTGCATAATTCATCAACATAGTTGGCATTGCATATGTGTGGTATAAAAACATAAAAATCACAAAATTACAATCTGCAACGCCATAATACAGACTATCGTGTGAGGATGGATATATACAGATAGGATACTATATTAGATCAATATACAGCAGATCGATTCATGTCAGTATGGTATAAAAATAGCATGCGGCTCTAAATCACACACTGAACAGTCTTCATCTCGTAGTGATGTATAAAAAATGAGGAAAAATAGAGAGTACGTGAGAGAGTAAAAGAAAACGGGTTTGAAAAACAGCACATTTTTGAATTATGTGTGTTATAGAGCCCTACTCAAAATTTAAATTAGTTTCCCTTTTATATAATCCTGTAAAATAAAAAAGTGTACAACATTAAATGTGCTACAACAACTATGGTTGATTTGGCTTCAATGTTATTCGAGCTGTTTTCTACCATGTCCTACTTCTTACTAACTGTGGCACTGTAATAGTGTATAGACACAACTTTAATATGTTCAATAGAACTGAGATTGAATGAAATGTGTTACTTAAAGTGTTCTGATTTATTATGGCAAACTAAAGGCCTAGGAAATCCTCCAACTTCGACAGCATTACAGAGCCAAGCAGATAAGATGTATTTGTAAATTCAAGACTTTGCCTTAGTTTTCATAAAATAAATCATTAAAAATCAATTATGTGTGTATGAAAGGATGAGTGCAATCGGAGTGAAGACAGTGAAGTTAAGTTTGGTTCAGTGCATTCTGAGCTTCTGTGGTAAATTAATGTACGTCAGCCGTCCATTTATAGCACTTTTGTAAGCATGCACACATACACACTACTCACGCAGTCTTTCACCCCCGACACACACGCATTGTTTACTGAGACTCACACATGGAGGTAAACAAAAGGAGCATGCAGTAAAGAACAAAGGCACTGACACACACACCCTTTGTGTGTGTTTTCTTTTTTTTTTCTCCTTTTTTCTTTATAATTTCTCATAATTTCTCACTCTTCTTGATGGGTCAGTATTTGGGCAAACTCTCTCTTGCATCGTCCAATCTGGCAAGAACCCACTGAAAATAAATAAGAACCAAAGTTAGTACCACATTACATTACAGGTTTATACATATATATATATATATATATATATATATATATAAAAAAATATATAAATACGTATAAAAAAAATAAATAAATAAAAATATATATAAAAAAATATATATATATATAAATGTATATATATAAATATATATGTAAATATATAAAAAACAAATATATAAATATATATATAAAAATATATATATACACACACACACACACAGTATATATAGATATAACAATATATATGTAAATAGGAGCATATTATAGTCCAAATTGTCAACTCACCTTGGCTATCTCAGGAGTTTTGAAGTTTATGATCTTCCCAAACTCCTTGGCATGGAAGACGGACTTCACTCTCTCCTGCAGTGCACAAAGGAACACATTCAGTGCAATAATCGGCTAAATTATTGTTTAAAACCTGCTATAAATCTGTAGAAACACAAGTTTCCTAAGGAGAAAAATTAAGCTTCTGATTTGGATTTTAATTTTCTTTTGTACCTTGGCCTCAATGCGGAGTCGGCGGTCCTCTACAATCATCGGATCCTTGGTGAACTCTTCAAACAGATACTGCCATTCACAGGTCAGCTGGCCAAATGTGCCTTTGGTCACAAAAAATATTCCCCTGGAAAAGAAGCCACAGAAAAAGAATTAGGAAAGCAACAAATATAATCACAATCAGGTTTACAGCGGATTAAAAACATACAGTGAAGATGATATAATGATTTTGCACATTTATGTGTGTTTGTTTATGAACATGATAGGAAAACAAAATGTAATCTCAGACACAACTTGAATATGAGAAAGCAGCTGAAAAGCACCAAACAAACAAACAAAACACTCACCTCTTGGTGATCATGAGGAAGTCCGACTCGTTGACCTTGGCATGAGCAAAGTATCTGTACTTGGCAAAACGTCCATTCTCAATTTTCTGCAGAAAAAGAAAGAAAGCGAGTAAATATTCAAACAAACATCTCAATGTCTGAGTTAGACTAAAACACGAATGCCAAGATGTCTATGTTTCATGACAATTTAAATACAAGTGCGTTCAAAACATTTTCAAACAACTGCACACTGTAAATATGAACGAGCTTCTATTGTCCTCTGCAAAAATAATGAAAATGTTGTGGGGTGACGATGAAAGACGGGATGAAGCAAAGACAAAGACAATGGCACGTAGAAGTTTGAAATGTGAACATTTTATTGAGAACAAGAGGAAAGTGAATAGTGGCAGTGAATGACAGAATGATAAAACAAACATTAAGAAGTCAAAACAAAAATGATTATGAGAATGGTTCGACAATGAATGAATATCTGAACAGAAGGAAGGTTTCTTTTGTGGCTTGAGAGAAAATGATGAAAGAAAAGAGTAAGAGGTGATGAGAAGTGATGGCTTTAAAACAATAAAATATAAAGACACTCAAAAAAAACACACATCAAGTTAATAAAGAACTAAAGATATATATATATATATATATATATATAAAAAAAAAAACATTTCCTAAATTTCTCAAATGCTTTTAATTGGTTTGTTTAAATCTTCCAAAAGTGAACTGAACTCCGTTACAGACAGAGCACTTATGCTACACTACAGCTGTCACTGCTAGCGCCCAGCTAGTTTTCCTCATCACCCTCATCACCCTCATCACCCTCATCACCCTCATCACCCTCATCCTCTGAGGCAGTTCTACGCCCTTCACTGTACGCCAGTCTCCTCTGTGGACACGACAAGAGAGAAGAGTCAAGGTCAGAGCAGAGAGAACCAAAGCCTGTTTCTACCCAGACTGCTCCTGTCACACTGTAAACTAAAGACAGCTCAAAGCCACTAGGTGAGAGTGTGCTCTATCACATAATTATTCTGTAGTAAATATCATATATTGTCTTTATCTTTTTGTCAAAAAAAAACAGTCCTAAATTTGGAGAGTAATCTGTCGCTAACACATAACCATACAAATACACACAAACAAGCCTCGGTCTGACTGTAGAGAGCTGATGATGCAGATATTTTTGTCCTACCTGAGCATCTGACTGCCGACTCCCTCCATCAACTAATCATTCTGTTGTAAATGTCGTATATTTTCTTTATATTTTATTTAAATACCAGTTGAATTTGCGTCCGTCCAACTGCTTTGCTGTCAAGACTTTCGCACCCGAAATATAAAGTAAATCAAATTGAGTCCCAATCTATTTGAAGTCTATTTAACCACAGAAACATAAAACACAAGCATGAAATGTGACATCCACAGGATTTGTAGTTGTACTACCTGTGTCATAAGTAATTTGGAGAATAATCTGTCACTAACACATCAACATTCACACAAACCTAACCTAGGTCTAAAACTGGTGATACAGATGGGTGACAAATTAAAAAGGAAAAACCGTAATGAAGCGATGGCAGAAACAGGCATGAGGGGTCACTGGATGCTTTGATGAGAATGAAAATGTGAACGTGTGAATCACATGCCATGGCCTTCGCAGGCTCCAAATCTCAAGCCAACTGAAGCCTTGGGCTGTGCTCTCCTGCACCATCGTTAAAAACGCCAAATGAGGAAATATCCCTCCAGTAGAATTCAGATACTTGCACAATCTTTACAACGGCGCATTACAGCAGTTCTGGAGGCTCACTGTGGCCCAGCACTTTCATTTGTCACCTATCTGTAATTCTTTACCATTAGCCAAACAGTGTAGCTCTGACCTGAAACTCGTACGCAGAAACTTCAACCCACTCCATCCAGTACGACTGCTACATAATGTCAGCACAAAATGACACCACAGCTCCGTATCACATTCAGCTTAACGTGCTAATCAACAATACGTTGAGCCAAATGGCTGCTAGAGCTTTTTTTGTTGTTAAAACCTTGAGGACAACACTTGCATCCAAACGTAGCAGAATTTTCCAAAACAAAATCAACGTAACACATCACAAAACAAGAACTACAACATGTTATTTGAGTAATAGTATAGTATAGTATAGTAATAGTAATAGTATAGTAATAGTATAGTATACTATAGTTATAGTATAGTATAATAGTATTTAGTAGCAAAAACAGTGAGGTAGATACACTGCACAGAAGCTCTTAAATATAATAAAGATAATAATAGATAATACATAATAATAGATAAGAAACTTATTTTCTCCTATAAATAAGTCAATGATCACCAAAGCTCAGTAAGTCTTTGAAGTGGAACAGAAGGATATCTTAAAACAAGGATCTATAAACATGAAAGGCCGAACCAATCGCTACAATAAGTTTAAAGATAAAAATCAAATCATAATAAAATAAAGCAGACTAATGGAAGGATTGTTTAAACTAGGCAAATTGTTTATGTGTGAGTGTATAACTGATGCATTTCTTAACACACTGTGAAGTCACAGAAAAATAAAAAATAAATGTTATTAAAGTGTATGGTACATAGAGTTCTTTTAATCTCAGTTAAATGAAAAATATGAACCAACTGTTGTTTGCCCAGGTCTTACTGTGGAGAGCTGATGAAGCAGAGATTTTTGTCCTACCTGGAGCATCTGACTGCCGATGCCCTCCCTCTCCTTATATGGTCGTATGACACCATCCTCGTGGATGAAGCGAGGCGGACGCAGCGAGGCAACATCTTGTGAAGTCTCCGCTGCCCTGAGACAAAACACGCAAATGCATTTTGAGAAACAGTTTCTTTATGAACACACACGAACAACTATTGTACATGACTTACATCTGACAACGTGCCACAAATAATTATCTTCTTACTTATACTATGGAAGTTGTATAATCCTTTGGTGTTAAACCACATGAATTGTATGTTCTAAAACTAGCAAATGTGCAAAAATACACTGGTGTTGTTAAACATTAAACACTGGAGGAATACATACACACAGAAATGAACTAGGACTGTACGATATAAGGAACATATGTGATAACTTTGTTGAATATCGCGATAACAATGTTACTTGCAATAAATAAACAGATATTAAAAGGTACTAAGTTCTGCTGCTTTCAGTATACTGCTAAAATACAACAAATCACTTGTTGAATAAAAAAGGAAATTATTTCCAACATTCTTTTATTGAACAAGAATGAAAAAGAATGATAGTTGGTTACATTTTAAAGTGCAGTTTTCTACTCATACTCTCTTTTAACAAACTAAAAAAGAAACCTGATTGCAATGTCGCAGTCTTTCTTTTTATCTTGCAAGTTGACATCGTGATGACAATAAACAAAATATATATCTTGCAGCCCTAAAATGAACATACCTCTTGATCCCTTGGAAAGTACTGCTGGCCATGTCAATAATGCCTCCAGTAGGTCTGGCTACAGCACCAACCAGACCTTTCCCAACACCTTTAAAAAAGCCTGCTGCACCCTCCTTCTGTGCTCCTGCAAAATAACACACCATCATCACGTTCATGAAAAGTGATATGAGGATCTCCTGGAATAAACAGAGCTGGATCACTGTTCCACAAACAGGACAGAACCCACAGTTACATAGTACCAATATTTAGATTTTATATTAGCACCTGCCAAATGCTATCGCTAAAATCTGTAACTCAACATACCTTTAATAGGTTTGGTAACGATCCCTGTGATCCCACTGACAAAACCCTGAAAGGAAAGCACACAAATATTACCAAATAGTAACCGATTCATTCATTCATTCATTCATTCACTCTTTCAGGAAAATCTACATTATTATTCTGACCATTTAATCTGGTAAATGATTGATTGGGAGTTGCAACAGAAAGGTCATTACTGTACATTCTTTAAAAGTGTGTCAAAGGTATATTTCCGGCTGAGTTACACAAGTTTGAGTACGTACAGACACTAATCCCTTTCCACCCCTGGTCAGCCCCTCTCTCAGGCCACTGGGTTGTTTGTTCATAGTCTCTCGTCTCTTCTGCTGGTATTCCTCGTCCATCGTTATGGCAGCAACACCCTTTGCCATGGCACCTGTGATCCTGGAGGCCGCACCTGCAATACCCCCTGGAAGGCAGATACGAGTCTTTATAGTTACTACAGTCGCTAATATGTCTAATTCTTCCTAAAAGTCTCTAGTGGGAGAAACTGTTACTATGTTCTTCTCTGTTATTTCACTGTCGCTTCGTCTTCTGTTCATATGGCAAGGCAATTTAATGACTATAGCACATTTCTTTACAGGTAAACTTAATAGGGTACTGCAGGAATGAGCCGTGAAAGCTGGTAATGAGTTAGCATTTTTCCCCAAAGTCAATGGGTTGTTGGTTACAGTGTGCCTGGCATAAGGACTCTGGTAAACACACCCTTAAGAGACTTTCTCGCTTTGTTCTACGACATAAAAATATGTCAATAAATACTCCACTTGTGTGTAACAAGTGGCTTAATGAGACTACAGAGGTTGTTGGGGGCGTTTAAAGTCATCACGGCGAACAAGAGCCGCCTTTAGCTTGGTGGTGTTGATGTGATGTCATGCACGCGCTGCGTAGTTCGTTTATGGCCTAACGTTAGCTTTTACTACTGCCGATTGCATTAACGCTTAAACAAAATCATAAAAGTGGTGTTCATTTGTGAAGATTATCTTGCTAAAGGAGGAATAAAGAGTGTACGTATCTATAGACTGCAGAGATCTTACTCAGCTTTCTGTGGATCAGACACCTTTTTATAGATATCATTTGTATATGAGCGCCATACGTACCTACAGCTCCTCCCACCAGAGCCTTCACCCCCAGAGCCATTCCTTCAACAAACTCCTCAGGCCCCTGGATGGCTCCCTGGAGAACCATTGATAACAGTTAAACAGGAAGAAGACATGAAGACACTGCCTGCACTGTTGGGGCTTTAATCAGCCACACTTGTGAAATGTTAACATAAAACTAATGCTGATATTTTCCCACATTACTCATCTTGAATATTCAATAGTTTTTTTTAATTTTTTTTAATTTTTTTTTTAATAGCTGTTCACAATCTCTAGAGTCCTAAAATATATTCAAAGATAGATGATCGTGTACATGTTCACCTTAAACAAGGAGCAGTAAACTTAAACTTTTAAGTTTAAGTAAGTCATTTTTAAACGCCACACCATTGATGCCTTATTTTAGCCCCCATCAGTACTTGTATTACATTCCTACCTGATAAGGCTCATAGAAGAAGGCTTCCACTCCCTCCGACAGTCCTCTGATCAGCCCAAAAGGATTTCCAAGTACATCCAGGCCCAGCACCAGCACATACATCTGTTTAATAGCCTGAAATACGCATATATAAAAATTGGCAAGCTGATTTGTAGCCAGGCTCTAGTTGGTTTTTCATTATTATTATTATTATTGCCTTGAGGGATACATAAATAAATGACACATGGAAACACTTCCACAGTTTCTGAGTGACTATGGCGTTGTCATTGTTCATGTGTGTTACCTGCTTGGAATAATGTCTGATGACCTCCCATTGTAGCTGCTGGGTGGTACAAAACTGGAAGGTCAACTCGAAGAAGGCCAGCCTGAAAGCAGAGACAGAATCAGTCGTGCAGCAGCGACTCCTCCAGCAACAAATCACACAAATATACACGACTGCTACTTTGTGTGATTTATGTCTCGTCTTATTAGAGCCGTCACACGAGTCCGTACTTGAAGACGACGTCCTGCACATCTGTGAGTGTGGCACCAATACTCTTCAGCAGCAGGTTCAGGGACTGGACAGGAATGAGCTCTTTATCTCGCTTCTCCTTCAGGCCGTCTTCTCCTCCCGTACTCAGAGAGAAACTCAGATGTAGCTGCACATAAAAAAAAAAACATGACTCCGTGTGGTTGTTTCTGGTGTTACACTCACAACAGAAATGTGTCGCTTCCCCCCGTTTCAACAGTAAATATTTTGTTTGAGTTTTCATCACTTGTGGTGTTGTTGTCACCATTTCCTAATTATACTGTAGCATTACTGACATACACACATACTGTGTACTGTACAAACCTTGATGGGGGAAATGTGGAAGTACTCATAGAGGCTGATGGGAGAGGTGTCAGCAGCAGAGACATGGTTTAGTTCTGTCTTTATATACTCTATGTCCTTCTCAAACAATTCCACCTGGAACAAAAAGAAGTCAGAATGGATCTTAATGACTCTTCAAGTACCAATTTATCACAGATTCTAAACAAAACACAACCGTCTTTGGATATGCGAGTATCTGACCTCCTGTTCGGAGCTCATGATGCTGGCATTCTCAGGTGTGAACAGGTCCAGGATGGCATACAGGAAACCAAGGTCGAGCTTCAGGTCCATCTCTTGAATCAACACCTTGAAGTACCTGAGGTGGACAGACATTTCCATCACCATTTTGGAGCACAATTTAGAAAACAATGAATCCAGGAATTGATATGCCAGCATGTGGCTAAAATGGAAAGCGTTTGGCACTGGAGGAAGTGACAGTAAAGTTAGAGAAGTCAAAACGAGGGAGAAAAGAAAACAATTACTTGATGCGAGAGATGTCAGAGTGGCCTGCTGCTCTGGTAACAATGCTGATATCAGTGAGAGGTTTGGGCTCTGTAAGAAACATTTGAATAAAACATAAACACAGATTGAAACACTGCATATAAAACAGCACGTAATTCTAAATTAAACATGACATACAAAGTGGATTAACAGACCTGCGTCCATGGTGATAGATTTTGGCAGTTTTACAGGGTAAAAAACATAGGGGAAGATGGCTCCTGGCAGCTGATTCTGGATCTGTAGGAGGAAAGGATGCATACTTAAAGCTAGTAAATAGAAAAAGGAACTAAGGACTCAAGATGCATTGATGAAAAAATGCTGATCAAGGCTTTTGGAAGTCCTGTAATACGGACATAGATATACTGGATATTTGAGTAGATTTTGTTTATATTTGACCTTACCTGAATGCGGTGGATTTGGACACGGTAGGCTCTCTGCCGTGGTGAGATGCTGTACTCCACCTTCACCCCAGGCAGGAAGTGCCTCCTGAGAGGAGCGTCACATGGCTGCAGCATCCGCATATCCATGCCATTGGGAGTAAAGGACACCTGGAGGACAATTTAAAAACACCACATTATTGAACAAATAGGCCTTTTATTTTCACAAATCAACCACCTGCAGCGGCAACGTTTTGAGGTCAGCTTTCGTTACGCACATTTTCAAAAGTTATCAATCTCTTGTTACTAGTTCAAATCAGAAAAGCTGAATATACAGTATTTGGCCGCTAACCTGGAAGTGGTTTTCCATGTCAACGATGGCGTGGTCTACGGGTCCAGATTCATTGTACTCTTTGAATCTGTTCTCCAGCATCTCAGCTTCTTTAGTGCTCAGAGTCTTCCACCGATTCTTCTTCTTAGGCTTTAATTCCCACACCACATCAGAGCTGTGACGAGAAAGGAAAAACCAGAGTGTAAAATCATTAGGCAAGGCAAGGAACGTTTATTTATATATCACATTATAGCCTTAAGGCAATTCAAATTACTGTACATAAAACATCAAAAGGCATCAGCACAAATGGACAGTCAATAATAATAGTCATTGAAGAGCCAAGAGAATAGAAAACAAGCTAAATTACAGGATTAACCAGGGCTGGCCTATCATGCACATACATATGCATTTTACTGCAGTATTATGATTACATGATTTATAGGTAAACGTTCAGTTGCCACCATGTTATTCCACAGTAACAAACATTTAACACGGCACCCTCCTCTGCTATAAGTGATCTTCAGTATATCTGACGTTGAGTGAATGCTAACTTTTCAAATTCTAATTTTGTTTGTTGTAAATCTGAGTTTTTGCCATTGTACGAGCAGCAACTGCTGCTTTGGCCCATCTTTAGCTGACGGTCACTGACCTCACTGAGGCTGAGCTGAGGGACAGTGTGTAAAGAGACAACACATTCAGCAGAACAATAACTGCATCTAGGCTATATAAAATGAAGACCATCAAGAAAGCGCACACGTAGGAAAACAAAAAATAAGTTCATTGATTCATCTGGGATTTTAATCAAAACTTGGCTTTACATTTCGTCTGAACTTATGGATCTGAGGCCGGGAATTTTTGCGACAATCTCAAATGCATATGAGAGATGTGTTGACTTGTAATTTACTTTTTACAAAACACACACAATAGCACAACATCACTTTCTATAACACATACACATTTTGATGTATTGAATTGGCAGCGAGCCATGGTCGTAACGTTAACCTGGCCAGGTTTTGTGCTTTTTATTACATGTGTATATGTGAACACATGTGTACGTTGCTGGTTATCTACCTTGTGATCCCAATAAAGGAGACCTCCTGTCCGCTGCTGTTGTTGACCAGAGACACGCCCACGTTCTGTAGCGACAGGATGATTTCCTGTTCGGCCATCTGCGCCTTCTCGCTTTCACAGAGCAGCTTGTATATTCGTGGCTCCTCGGTGAAGAGCACGACGCGCTGGAGACCTTTGGATCAACAATTAACTCAAACCATAAGGATTTAACACTTTATTTATCCTCTAAGGTCAGAGGTCAGGATTAGCTACTTACTTACAGCATTGTGTCCCTAAAGCGGCTACTGAATGATTGATTGAATTTATTTGATGATTTAAAAAAAACACATATAACATTGCACTGCAGTCATTACATACGTTAAAAATCGGATAAAAACACAAAGTCTTATTTCCATCGCGGTCCTCTAGTATAACACTTAACACACCACAAGATAAAGCATGACAACAAACCAGCAAGTGCAGACAAATACGATCAACATCTAAATGGCAGTAGTGGGTGGCAGGGTAGCTTTGTCAAAATGCTCTCATTATCTTGATTATATCCTGATAAAAAGTTAAACATTTAAAATGGGAATGGAATATCCTTCATGGTGCTTTGTAAACATTTATTTAAGGCCACTTTGAACATGCTATGTGAAATGCGGTTTATTCCACTGTACTGCTGCACTGTAGAAAAGTGTTTTTACCCATTAGGCTATCAAGACTGATTTCCCTTTTTTTCAAGCCTTTTGTAATTTGCTTTTTAAGTGTGGTGATAATCCGGTATGCCAGGAGATGGCAGCGTAATCAAAATGTCTCTGAACTAGAGCTCCAGCCGTGCATGAAGAGTTCAGCTGTCCAGAAATGTAGATTTTCTGGCTAGAAAAACTAATTCTTTGATTTATGATTAATGAGGGTTTTTAAAGCCAGACTTTCAATTTAATTTAGTACATTCATGCACCGACAATAAACTGGCAATTGTCAGGATCATTTAAAGAGAATATAAGACTTTGTACAGCAATATTACAGTATGCATTTAGGATATCTGGGTATTTCATGTCAAGCTCCTTGTACTTTACCTTCATAAAAGGAGATCACAAACAGTTTCCCCTCATTGTTCATGTCGTCACGCAGGTCCTAAAGATGCAAGAGCAGACAAACACACACACCGTTTAAAACAGAATTTCTGTTCACATCTGTCTGTTAATAAATACATTCATAAATACTGTATAATCCCTCAACCACAAACATTATTGTGTGTCAGTTCAAGCACAGTACCTCCTCACTCTTCAGCTTCCCACTGTAAGCACCAAACTTCCAGCAAAGCTCTCGGGACCCAGTGGGTTCAGTCCAGGTGTAGTGCACAGCTTTCCCAGCCTCCAGCTGCTCGTGCTGCGCCTCCTTCTGAGAGCTGCACACACGTGAAACCCACCCAGACACACATACTGTATATGTCAGTAACATAACTTATAACTACTAAAAAAAAAATGTTAAAAATGTTAAAAAAAAAAAAATCAAGAAATAATATTCCAATCATTTCAGATGACAGAAAGCAAATAATGAAGACGACGACACAGTAAAACAGAGCCCAGCCACCAAGAATATACCGCTATGACAACCATCCAATCCAAAGTACCTGTCCGACAGAAACAACAAACAAATTCCCATCAACAGACAGAAATATGACAGCATATGACAGTACGACGGCCAAACACCGAAAAAGTCCCCATTACTCCACTGGAGATATAAGGTTCAAATATGCATGTTCACCCAGATACTGATCTCGATTCGGACGAGAGAAAGCAGACATAAGAAAAATGAAATAAGCCATAATCTACAGATGGAGATGGAAAATAAGAGAATGCTAGTCAGCAACAGAACTACTGGAAGAAGCAGGAGGTGTGATTCCACGGCCAGAATCCCATCCAGGCAGCAGCATTCAAAACTAGTATTTCTACAAGTAGAGATGATTTAACACTTGACAAGAGATCAAAGGAACGTAATAATAAACGAGTAAACGGGTTTAAATGTCTAACCTGCTCCTTTTACTCTACCCCAATGGTCAATTTCCAGCAGCAATAGTAATAATAAAATGTAAATAATAATATTAATAAATTTCTCTTTATATAAATTCCTTTATATAAATAAACAATTTACAATGTGACAAAGTGGATGCCATCTTTGAAACGTAAAGTATAATCACAGTGTAACTAGTTTTATGAACAAACATATTTAGATGAAAAGTAGAATGATTGCAGCAAAATAAAGTCTTACGATATCATTTTTGACAAGGCCTATACGGTATATATATATATACCGTATGTATTTCTCATGGGTAAGGGCGAGGAGCAGATTACACAGACGAACCAGAATCAGAGCTGAAGCAGCTTTCTTCTACTTCTCTTTACCTGAACTCTTGATCTGACAACACTCTGCGCTCAAGTGTGCTGCCACATTGAAGGGCATTAGCCCCAATAGTGTTACACCAATTCATATTCACGGGCCGCATCAATTGTGCGTTCACGCCCTCTTTCCTGCCCCGTCAATTGTTAAGGAGTTTTTGGATCTTTGGAAGTGTTTTCATGCCATAGTTAATTCTTCCACCTGGTGTCATCCTCCTCCCTTCCTCCACTTGCATAAGATAGTTGTTATACTAGTTATCTGGGGCTGTTCTTTTTCTCCCATTCTTAGTCATCTGTCTTTTTCTGAGTTCAGAGTGTGCCAGAAGAGTTTCCCCTTTTTTCACATTTTTCTACCTTTCCTCCTCCATTGAGAAGGAGAGGTCGAGTAGCTCGTCAGCCACCCACGTGGATTCTGTCCGAGCGCTGCATGACCCACAACACACAAAACACAAATCGCTATCAGGAAAAACAACCACTGTTAGTTCTAATTAACTAAACCGTTTAAGGGTAATGCAACGAGAGAAAAAGAGCATCGTCATTCAGCAAATATGCAAAATACACTGAAATGCAAATGTCAATGTTGTGCATGAAGAAATCCTTCTTTGTTAGTCAATTTAAACCTGCTGTTTACAAAGTGAGTATTATGAAAATACTTCATTCAGAAACAAAAAATATATTGAGTTAGAAATAAGCAGAAAACCTAAAATGAAAATGAAACAGAGGCAGAATCTTTGGCATGGCACACATTTGAGGAATTTTCTGTTTACACTTGATTGTGCACTTCCTCATCTTAAGGCGAGTGTGGCACATCCGTAACATAATACAAAGGAAACTTCGAGCGCTTCGAAAGCACATTTACAGACACCACCTATACCAAAGAAGCACTGAAATGTGGTGAAATAAAGCAGTAAGAAATGTAATGCATTAACTTTACCTGAAGATAAACAGATTTTCCAGAAAACAGAAAAGTTTTAAATGTAGCTTTAGTAAAAAAAAGTATGTGGAGCCAAACGATCCAATCGATTCTCAGTCGATCCAAATCGATCCTCAGCAAAAATGGAAAATGGACTGCATTATTTATCGCTTTCTAGTGTTTTTCGACCTCTCAAAGTGCTTTTACAACACAAGTCAGCATTCACCCATTCACACACACATTCAAACACTGATGGCAGAAGCAACAATACAAGGTGCCACAGCTGCCCCTTAACAATAAACTTAAATAACATCTCTCTTTTTCTCATTCCTTCCCTGTGTCCTTCCTCTCTCCTGCATCTCAATCAGTTCATTTATTCAACCCCAACTTTAATCTTTCATTTCTGTGGTAATTTAAGAACCCAGTGTGTCACATGTTTGATGTGTATCCGTTCTCCTCCACAGTCTGAGCCTATTTGCAAATGCATCCCAACCAGTAAGTATTTAGTACTGAAACAAAACTGCACGGTGTAAAATGTCATTCTAACTTTCCTCCTGTTCACTTACCTCTGATGGAACTGCAGAGTCTGGTCTTTTGTGTTGTTGATAATGAGGAACGGGGCTGCGCCGTCGTGATACTCAGAGAATCGGATTGTGGCCGAGTGCTCTGACAGGTTCACATCTACAGTGATCCCGCCCACCTGCAGGAAAGAAAGAAATAATAGTCTTTTTTAAATGCTCTGTACGCCAATGTGAGTACATTTGATCAGGACCACATATACCTGAACATCAACTATCCCAGATGAAAACAAAGTTTTAATACGGGGCATCTTATTATAAATTCTTTAACATGAAGCGACAATTTTTTTTTGTGTGTACTTACAGAGTTGTCCAGATGCAGCAATAGGCAGTTTTCTGGTCGTGTAAAGTCAATAGTCCGAGGAGGCAATAAACAACCTTCTACTTTGATCTTCACCCGCTTGGTGTCGTTCTCAGGCCAGAAGGGAATGGCTGACTGAATGCAGAATAAAACAAAGTCTTCAATAACATGTACAATAAGAGTCTCATCTTAAAATGTTACACAGTAAATCATTAAGTATTTGAAAAACCTAACCTGTAGATCTATAATCAGCAATGTATCTTCCTAATCCAGACGTTTGATTTAAAGTAAAACACGTTTTAATGTTTAACACGTCAAGAATTAAAAGTACAAACAATATAATAAGAGAAGAGAAACTTCCTAAGAGAGTCATCCATCTATATACAGTGAAGCACAGTACATAGAAGAACAAAATGAGTTTCCCCTGGTAAAACATAAGGATAGAAAAACAAGTACATAACAAGATACACGACAGGGTACACACATACAAACATGTAGTGCAATAAAAGAAAAATATAAATACAAGTAGAGTAAATATAAATACAGGTAGGGTAACTGAATGTAAACAAATGTAAAGTGATATGTGCAATAAACAATAGTACAAGGAGTTTTATGTTCTCTGAGGATATTTATGTGATAAGGTGCAAGTAGTCCGAGTAGAGTAGAGTATGGTATAATTGTGCTTGACATAAGTCATAGTTGAAACTATATGACATGTATCTAAAGTGTGGTAGTTATTTATTGTTGCCATGATAGTAAATGTATTCAGCATTTAAGTACAGTATAATACACTCGCTGTAAAAAGAAATGAAACAATCATGGCTGTGGCTCTGACCTGTTCTGGCTGAGCCTCGGTCCAGTTGTCCTGCCCCTCTTCACATATGAAGACGCTGTGCTTGGTTCTGTTGACCAGCATGTAGAACGGCACGAAGGTCACCATGCGTGTCAGACTGAAACTGCTCGCGTCAATCTTCACACCAACCTGAGGTCAGACAAACGTCACACAAACACACAGACGACGATTGTGTCCTTATTCAATAACAAAACCTGGCTTAGATACATTCAAAAGCCATTCACAATTCCAAATACATCTGGCTCTTTAAATAAAGAGTGTGTGACTTTAAGTCTGAATGAATTCATGCGTGAAGATCAGTCTCTGTGGCAAAATCTTACCAAGTAATCTTTGTATCGGCCTTTACATTTGACATCTCCATAGCTACCAACTGTATCCAGGGAGAAATCATCAGAGAGTTCACTGTCGGAGATCATAAGACGGACCTGAGGGATGAAAAGAATGACATCACATTAATATACACGAATACCTTTTCTTTCACCAAAATGAGTGCTTATGCAGGTTTTTTAAACTACGGGAAAACCTGCTAAAAACAAGCGATAGACTCCTTTCCCATTGCCAGCATTGACAAGTATGCCTTTCTGTTTTTTTTCCTGAGAGATATGCCAGAGATTTAACTATCATTTCTCAATTGTCACTTACGATTTAAAGATACTTCACCATTAAAATGCAGAATACAAATCATTGTAGTTGTTTTTGTAAAGACAATCGAGACATTGAAACCCTTCTTACCTTATTGTTTTTCAGGAAGTAACGAGGCTTGAAGGAGAAGAGCAGGGGCATGTCATAGTCCAGAGGGTGTTTACGGTGGATATCGTCCGCCTTGTACTGCAGCAACCTGCCTGTCTTGTTCACCATCCAATATGGTGAGTGGATAGCTACCACCGTTTGTCCCTGGTCATATTTAACATGCACTGCTATATCCAACTCAGCCTTCTTCCTCTCCGTCCCTTCACCGTCGTCTTCGTCATTCTCTCGTAGAGACTGAAACACTATGAAGGTAATCTCTTCCTCGTCACTGTGGAGACTGTATGACAGGGTAATATGTTTATCCCAATGAGAAATGTTACTGCAAAACATTTTTTTCCTTTATATATATATTGAGGATGATGATTAATATAATATATTTTCCTGTGTTGTAGACTTAAAAACATACTACTCTGGGAACTACGGCCCTCCTAAAAACAGAATGACCTTTTCACAATAACAGAAGAACATAATAACGATGGGAAAGTAAAAAAATCAGCAATGAATGAAATTGAAGTCAAACCTGTACTCGGAAGACCAGTCCTGAGACAAGTAGTTGAGGAGGCAGAGATTGAGACTTGATTGGTTGATGACTGCAGTGTGAAGCTGGGCAGAGTGGCCTGAGTTCAGAGTGGCCTCAGGACCAGAGACACCACTGTCCTGTTGAGCAGCAGGCCGAGAGCAACACAGAGTTCAACAGGGAATCTGGAGTTTCAGACTTTAGCAAGATCAGTGGTCAAAAAAGCACAGCACTAATTCAGATAAGAGCTTGCAACACGCAATATTTACTGTACTTATATTAATCATGTGCAACTAGGAT
The DNA here is from genome assembly GCA_943593645.1 of Bovichtus variegatus. Taxonomy (NCBI): domain Eukaryota; kingdom Metazoa; phylum Chordata; class Actinopteri; order Perciformes; family Bovichtidae; genus Bovichtus; species Bovichtus variegatus. The sequence goes on along the minus strand of CALSCE010010657.1, from coordinate 18,969,137 downwards.
ATTACTTGGAACATGACGATGAGTTGTATGTATGGTGCGGGGTATCACTGCAGGTGAAGTCCAGATTTTTTTTCTAATGCAATGCAGAGCTATTCAGTTGTCAAGCATATACATTGGATTCATTTAAATAACTTGAATGTACTTGAAGTGAGCACTGTGCAGTTGTATAATCTAGGTAAATATGAATCGGATCAGGACTCGGTATTGGCAGATACTCAATATTAAATGACGCGGATCGGGATCAGGGGCAAAAAAAAGAAAGTTGATCGGGACATTACTAATCTTTATGCTATACTTGCATTAATTAATTAACAATTTGGAAAGTGTTGTAGTGCGCTACAACATGCAAACCCATATGGTCCTTTTTAATCTACAATGGCAGACCTCAGTGTTGATTACCAGACACATCATACCTTTAGTTTGTAAGAGATGGGGTAAGGCAGCAGGTTACGTAGCAGGATGGAAGGCCACAGATGAAGCACAAAGGGCACATCAAAGTTCTCCCCAACTTCTCCAGTGTGTTTGAAGGTCACAGCATCTCTTAATGGCACCATGTTGACCATCAGCACGCCACCCTGATCTCCACGGCGGCGGCAGGTCTGCTGCAGGCGTGCGTCAGGCTGCCGGTTGCTGACGTCTTCATAGCTGAAACCCTCCGAGCACTCAAACTGCTCACCCTGATCGTCAGCGTCGTCCTCTGTGATCGGCTGAAGGCTCAGCTCAGACCTGAGGGGAGCAGCACAGAGCAGATGTGGGTGACGGAGTGTGAACTATGTTCGTGAGAGTGTGATTAAGAGAGGCAGAGGAAAAAGGAGACAAAGAGAGAGACTGAGTGAAGATGTGAGCGTAGAGGCTTGTGTATGCGTTTGCACTCACCTATATGAGTCCAGAGGCACACAGAACTCTTCAGTAGGGAGAGCCGTACCCAGACATGTTGATCCTTCAAACACTTTGAATGGGATCGAGAAATGATTGATGATCTGCATAAAAGGAGAGAAAACATTTACGTTTTGGAGATGCATTTTCTAGTATTTCAGTTTGATCCCTTATCCTATTCTTTTTTAATACATAAAGTTGTACCTCTGCACGGTTCTGCTGCCTATCATCATTTATTAAAAAAAATGAACAAAACATTTTTAAAGATTCTGGTGTTAACTGCAAGGAATTTGACATACAGTAATTGCAATACATATTCAATTAGCTTTAAGGATGAAGTTAACGAGAGATCCAGTAGGGGATCAATGATCAATTAACGGGAAAGTGTAATTCATATTATTACAACACACCATGACATATTCTTTACAGATAAGATAAACATCATAAGAATAAAAAGGAGTGAACATGTACTGTATAAGATTATCTGTGTAGTACCTGGAATGGAGAGCGGATCTTGATGTACTTGCTTCCCTCCACAGAGTAAATCTGACAGACGAGGAAACGAGTGACTCCTGAGTCTTTGTGCATCACGCTGTACATCCCCCTGCCCACTTTGATCAGGGGGATCACACTGGCTGAGGTGTGCCCCATCGGAGCTGGAGAGGGCAGAGAAAATAGGAGCAGTTCATATGTGTTTGACTTTTAAAAGCATTATTTTGAACTTTCTGATATTAGTTCAATGATGAAAAGAAACAAGAAAGACAGGAGAGGGGATGGATGACAACATTTGTCAGAGAACATAATCACCAGTTTTTTCAAATATGAAAACAGAAATCATTAATTAGGTCATCATTTAAAAATCTGCTTTTATCATTTACATTTTATGCGTTAACTTTATTGTAAAGTCAACTTTACGGTGTTTCCTGGTTTAATAGAAATAAAACACAAACAGAGTATACTGTAGGGCAGAGGTTCTTAATTTTGTTTCCAGCCAAGGACCCCTTATAAGATAGAGATTATATCGGGGATCACCTCGTGTATGTCCCTTAGAATAATTTAACATAGCCTATTTTTTATACTTCTATAGTCTTAGCCACGTGAAAGAACAACACAAGAGAAATGTATTAAAAATATATTAGACATGTATTGAAAATATTCTAGTATAATCTATAAACTAGATTTAAAAAAAATAAATAAATAATAATAATAATAATAATTATATATATATATATATATATATATAAAAAACTAAGAAGCCTTTTGAAAGGACAAAACAAAAAGTTTTTAAATCATAATAATTCCCGCCCTGGCAGAGTGCCACTGACCCCTCCTGGACCCCACTTTGAGAATCACAAAGCTATAATTTAGGCTGTGTGTATAACTAAACAGTGTTGGCAGTAATGTGTAACTGCTGATATTGCGACAACAAATGATTTACTTTTACATGTGCATATACAGTGTCATTTACAGTATAATTGTGTACACAGGTCAACTTACTGGGCTGTATGTAGTAGTCCTTTCCACTCAGGGAGATCATGGCTGAGAACTGGTCGGAGTCTGTTGTGGAGGAATAATCCATCCCGAGCGTTTCCCCGTCCTGCAGCTTCACCGTGCCGTTGGTGCTCTGCTGGCCGATGGGACAAAACATCTCACTGTGGCGGACGGACACTGGCAGGCCCAGGCGGTTTTTCACCACAAACGGAGCTTCATCCTTCTGGAAGGAGTCAGCCGTCTGTTTGGCAGCCTCTGCAAACGCCTGGGGAGAGACAAGAAGACGAACATTATAGATGACCGCCTATCCTTAGACTTCCTGTTATAATGATAACAGCCCTTCTCTTACCGTGCCCATGTTACTCAACATGGTCAGTCCACATTTGGAGAGAGTGATGTTGAGCTGGTCTTTACTGCTGATGACGATGACCGTCTTATAGTCGGGGACATTGTAATCCACTTCATCTGACAAACCTGTGTACTTCACTGGCTTCTTCTTCATCTGGTCACAAGATAGTGAAACGTTAGAGACACTGTGTGCATGTGTGACTATATAAGTGTGTGTGTTTGTGTTTTGTGTTAAGTATGGTATATTAGTACCTTCAGTTCCAGTCTCCATGATCTGAAACCGTCCCTTGTCTCATCTTCTAAGGGCTCCAGCAGCGGTTCCCACACTCCCATCACCTCATTGTAATAGTGAACCTATGGACCAAACAATAAAAAAAAAAAAACACAGAAAACAACGGCAAAAGTCAAATATTCGTCAAACATTCTAGGGCTACTTTAGAGTGAAATGTTCATTTTAGAATTAGGATCAAGTTTAGGAAACCAAATATAGTGCTTGTACCTCCAGGTTGAGCTCGCTGTGTAAGTTAATAAGTGTGGACCAGTTTGTTACGTCTCCATGGAAGGAGGACTTGACCAGAAGCATGGGGATAGTGCGGTGTCCCACTCCAGCCTCCAGAGTCAGACAGATGGATTTGATGGTCACCTGCAGGGATGGATAGCCAATGAAATGACACAACCTGATCTTATGCATCAAACTTTTAATCTGTGTCTAGACTCTAATACCACTGCAAAACAGATCAAGGGCTTGTGGCATAAACGTGACTAAGGTCAAACAATGGAAGCTGTAAAAAAAAAAAAATCATAATAGCATACAATCAACCATATGGTATTATCAGTTAAGTCCCAATGCAGTAATGACCTGTAATGACTCTCCCTGTGGTATCAGTGGGGCCAGTGACTTTGTGTCTTCATCCCCTTCCTCTTCTAGGAACCAGAATTTGAGCTCCTTCCAGCCCCGTTTCTCCCACAGGTCCACGGGAACAGGACTATCCAGCTCCTCGGGGGTCTCTGCTGTAGGAGTCAGTGCAGACTGGATGGTCATCACTGTGTTGATGATGATTGGAGATACCTGGGCAGAGAGTCACATAGCAGACACATACAACTGTTTTATACCACTTTCATAGTTCAAATCAAAATGTAAAAGTTTCAATCAATTCAATAATCAAAACAAATGAATTTTCTTTGCCTCAATCGTTGCTTTCATATCAGACATTGGCTGATACAACCCTATACTAGTTAAGATATGTGTTGCCTAGCTGTAACAGTTATTAGAAAATATGCCAATATGAAAAGCTCTTTGCTTCTCATAAAACAATACTGACCAGTAAGAGATCCACTACTGGAAAGGGACACTTGAAGGGGGCTATGGTAATGATTTTTTGCATAAGATGGTGCAACCAGACATACTGGCTGACTTTCTGTCTCTTATGATTAAATGGATGCATACAAGGCAGTTAAAAAGAGAGACAGGTTGATCTCCCATTAAGGACAGGATCGATTCACTTACACTAAAGTTAGTTTAAAAAGTAAAAAAACTAAAACAATGAATGTGTTAACAAGGCATTTCTTATCATTGAGTAGATGGAATAACTTAACATTTGTATTTGAATTTAACAATAATAATAATAATAATAATAATATATAACTACCTTCAATGTTAGGGCATTGATGGAGACCTCCATGGCCTGAGGGGAGGTTGGGGATTGGTTACTCTGGAAGAACACCTGACACGGCTGCAGCACTGTCGTCACATTGTTTCTCCTCTTCTCTCTCAAGAAGGGACAAGCCACTACCTACAGAAACAACCGTAATCAAAAGCACCTTTTTTATATTGGTTACTTTCACATGCAAGACAACATTTTAACTCTTTAAATAATCTGCTTTTTCAGGCTTACATTACAACGACAATACAAACCTTGAGGTCCTTGATAACAGCAGTCATCTGTGATCCCTCTGCACCACTTCTCATCACTAGTTCACACTGCGTGGTCATCACCAGGGCCGGGGCGTCAGCACGCGTCAGGTCAGCCACAAACACAATCTCTGGGTTGCGCACCAGAACATTCATCTCTGTCTTTGACACCACGGCTGGAGCGACAGCTGACAGAGGCGGAGATTATCGAGAGAGTAAACATCAGTTTAGGTTGTAAGGAAACAGGGAAAAAGTGACAAAAAAAATTCAATTATTTTTTCAAACAAGATTATTATTTCTTCCACATGCTCCACTTGGCTGTGTCTAGTTAAGAGAGCTTGCAGATAGTTTTATTTTGTCTGAATTAAAAAAAAAAAAAATCACTTTTAACAAAATTAAAACTGATGTGGTTAACTCACCGGACTCTTTAGATGTAGTAGAGGAGTTGATATTCTTTTTCTCTCCCGCTCCAGTACTGTTTTTGGGTTGTGGCACTTGAGCAAAACCCTGCTGGGTGGCCTTGAGAAAGATATCTGCCACCGTGAGAAGGAATTCCATGCTGGCACACAGGTACACATCCTGCACCACTGTGTCCAAAGTGGTGCCATCACGGCCCTGACGGTAGTTCACCTCCACCATCATGTTCTGTTCTGCACCAGGACGCATTGCAATCATCCTGGAGAAGACGTGGGAACAGAGAAACAAAACATTAAATGTAATTTGCCCTATATTATATTTTTAGACATGAGAATTATGTGTTACAGCTTGGGACAGCTCACATATTTATTTTTAGATTTCTACCAGTTTGTCAGTAAGATCACACTCAAACTGGGTAACAAAAGTATAACAAAGCATCAGAGCACAGACAACGAGAATATCTCGTTAATGAAGCTTGACTAAATTTTATTTTAGGACAGCATACTACCGTCTACTGCTGGTAGAATTTTAACAAAATATTTGATAGGCAAGACCACGATGTCTGGATATACATAGACAATATACGTCTCAATATATGTAAAAGTGTAGAGCGTGGCTGTATCTATAATGATAAATATGTGCATGTGTCTCTGTGTGTGTGTGTGTGTGTGTGTGTGTGTGTGCCCCCAGTACCTCGGGGTGACCATCTTGATTTTGTGTCTCTTGTCATCTAGAAGGCAGGCAGCCAGTCGGACTGAGGCCTTCATGGAGCTGTCGGAGAACATGTGCACGGAGGTGGAGATGGTGCCCAGAGTAAACTCTGCCAACTTCAGCTGCTCATCGTGTGGATCCAGCATATGTATCTAGATAATGACACATACGTTGTGTTAGACTGAGTTAGCTATACACATTTCGTAAAATGAGGACGGACAAGCCTCATTTCACACATCACTTGTGTGTGGCTTACTGTGTGTGTGCATGCATTTGTGTGTATGTGTATGCATTACCTCATTCCCATTAGGGCTATACAAGACAAGCGTCATTGAGTCAAACTTGAAGTCTAATTTGAGTGTGCTCTTCAACTTGATGCTTTTGTGGGGCTCCACAACAGCAGCCGTCACAACTGTGTTGCCTAGAAAAGTTACACAGCACAAAAAAAAAAAAAGTTCATGAGTTTTTGGTTACAATCATTTATAAATAAACAATAAATATTATGCTCAGTTTGAGGTTCATACTTGTGTTTTGCGTCTCTGCTAGAATATATGTTTTGATGCTTTAATGTAAAAAACAAAACAAACATTGCTTTTCTCATACTGTCTAAATATGCCTGTATTCACCCTCTGTCTCAAAAACGCTACGTTTTACCACCCACTTTAAGCCCACCTCCCGAAATGGCACGGTCTGCTCTGATTGGCTTGCGGGAGAAAAATGGTGTGTGGTAGGCACTCCAAATTCCCAAATGTATGTGCACAAGCACTGGAAAAGTGAGTTTTTCATAATATGTCCCCTTTAAAATAATTCTATTGGAAGAAAACACATTTTAGGATTCGAGGATTTTCATGGTCCTGGAAACCCTGTAGATGGTCCATTTTCATTTGGTGGACTGACACAAATGTAATCTGCCCATTAAGTTTTTATGTCTTATGTCCAATGTCCAGAACCACTAAAGACATATGAAGACAAACAAGCACAACCACAACTCCTTACTGCTGGCTGGTCCGGTGGTTCCAGAGCCCTGGGACTCTTTGTTAGATACAGAGTCAGAGGAGTGATCAGTGGCGGGCGGAGGAGCTGGAAGTGGAACAGCATCAGACTTCTCTGACAGGTTCTCACTCAGAGTCCTCAGGACCACTGTCATGTCATCCTGGCTGAGGATCAGCTGTTGGGAACAGAAACAAGAATTGATAATAATATACTAGGAAAAATGAATGGATTTACATTTAGATTTTTAACATAAGCCACTTCTTCACGTTGGGATCAGAACAGACAAAAAGGCCCCATCACTAACAAAATTATAATGTAGCTTATTCTGTAGCCCTGTTAATTATTAGTAGGAGTCATTAAACAAACTCCAAACAAAACAAAATAGAGATAGAATGACATAAATAAAAATATAGTAGCATAGTGTAGGGCTGTGGGATAATTCAGTATGATCATTTATCGTATTTCAATGGAATCGTTTATGGCACTATAACGACATATTGCTGTACACAATTACGTAGTCTAAATTGATAATAACAAGCACATACTAACTCAAATTTCTCAGAAAATCAGGAATAAAATATTTTGAGGAAATATCATTTTAAGATTGCGTTTTTTTACATCACTTTCTGCATTATTACTCAGTTCAATGCGATTCACAAACGGTGTATATTGTATATGAAAATATATATATCTTTTCTATAATTTTACTTGTTAACTGTTATTTTAATTTTTCATTAACATCCTTAGTTGAATGAGAATATACTCATTACTTTTCATTTGTCAAGTATTCAATTCACACAGAACTATACAAAAATAGGCTTTACCATGTGGTTATTTTATATAGATGCTATACTGTAATATGTCGTTAACGAGATATGAAATAATAAAATTATTCTGGACATATCCCAGTCTATAAAAATGACTAAATTTGCAGTAAATCAGTAATTCCTTCTCATTCTACCATTCAGCACTACTTACAGTCATGGGCTTAAGATGAGCAGTGATCTCTATGTCCGGTATGCTGTGGTACCAGTTGGATGAAAGATTTCTCTGGATTTCCAAGTCCAAGCTGACCGGCATCAACAGCTTGGTCTCTCCCTGAAAACCCTCATCTATGTATGTGGTCCTGGAAGCAGCAACAACACACAAGTAATGAGAGAAGTTATCGAGAGAATATGCAATTATTGCAATTCAGTCACATTCTTTACTGCTCCGCAAAAAAAAAAACGTCTTTCTCTGACCTGTACATCTTGAGGTCAGTCAGTCTCACAGTCATTATATCCACAACAGGCGGGATCTTAGCGTCACTTTTAAAGGGCTGCTTTGCAAAGCGATTCTTGACAGACAGCAGACCAAGATCAGCTACAATGACATTGGAAGAAGAGGAGGACTGGGGCAGGAAGATGACGGGTGCATTGAAGTGGACGTTCAGAGCGATCCGAGTGCTCCGCTCGGCCAGCTCCTTCACACCTGACGCTGCCTTTTCTGCAGCCTGGACTGTCACCTCAGCCAGGGCCTCTTTAGCCTCCTGGAAGTTATTGATGAATGCCTGGGAGGAAGAAAGAATGGAAAACCCCAGAATGTAGGAGACAAATTATTAGTAGAATAAATGGGTACAACGAAGAATGAGCATATATGCATCATTCATTTTAATTGAGTTAGCAAGAACTTCATATTCAATTTAGTTCTATGGCACTTTTAAAAATGTACTGTCCTAATTTTATCATTACCTTTTTAAATGTAAAGACATATTAATGAAATATTAATCCTGTCTAACACATAAATGTGCATGTGGGGCTCTACCATCATTATCCCTCACATATGAACTGAATGGGATAAGTGTTAAACTGTTAAACGTCTTGGATTGTGACAGGGATATGGGATTCTTACCAGTATGGAGGAGACAAACTTGTTGAGGAAGATGACCTGGATGCATCCCACAGTCAGCGTGACAGAGGTGTCAACTTTAGACATGTCCAGATAGAAGTCTCCTTCTGTTGCGTCTGTATAGTTAACCATGCGGAAGGCAAACACTTCCTTATCTGCTATAGACACAGCCTAAGAAATAAATGAGAGACAAGAAGAATTAAAGAGCTATAGGCAAACCACAAATCAGAATCATATACAGGGAGAGACTTCTGATATTAGGTCAAAAGTATACTGGAGCACACGGATTAAAAAGGCAAAACACTTTATTAACAGACTAATGTTTTGACACCGAGTGACTGACCTTGGATCTAATATCTGAAGTCTCTCCTTATACATCATTTCCCTACTCTGAGCGCACCGGACAGGCCTGCAATTCCTTGTGAGGGGGTTGAAGCGCAATAACCTCTTTCTTCATTAAATATCAGAATCCGCTACTATTCTTGTACAGAGTGACTTATGTTTAGTGGTCAACATTTATGAATGCCAAAACACAGGTAGTTAAAAACAAAGGAAGAGACAAATAAATATATATATATATATATATATATATATATATTTATAGACTTAAATATAGAATCTGATTTTTTAGCAAACAAAGAGACAAGTTAAAAGTACATTAAGTGCATCGTATAAGATGGAATAGCATAGAGTCTAAGAAGGCCACTTGCTGATTGTACCTTCTTGTAAAGTGCATCTTTGTCGCAGTCGAGGATAACAATGTTTTTCAGGTTGGCCAGAACCTCCATCCCCTTTTTCCTCATCAGAACCTCAGAAACCAGACCTGGATGGTTGAGAAAGTGAGACAGTGAGAAAGCATGTCTTTCCCACTTAATGGCATACTTGCATGCAATGCATGGAGGGCCAATTCAGAAAGCTTGCATCATAAGACACATAAAGAACTTTAAGTGGCAACAGGCTTGTTGTGGGGGTCACCAGTGGGACACCAGTGACATGCAACACCATTCATGATTGATGAAACAGTGACAACACAAGCAATATCCACAAATCTGCAATGGAGAGGGACTGAATTTAATATCTTCAGGGTCATGTATCAGGAGAGGTCACAACCCTTCCATACCTTCGATACTAATCTCAGAGATCCTGGCTTTCTGTCCCCGAATGAAAACCTTCAGACAGCGGAGATCGGCTCTGATGTGCAAATTCACCACATCTGCAAACTTTGAACTCTTTGTACCTGTGAGAAAAGGTGTCAAGAAAGAAAAGGTGAATAAATAAAGACATATGAAGACGACCACAGAAGAATCATGGCTTTGGAATATGAAATGAAATGAAACTCTAAAAAAAGGGTTTATTAGGACCAGTTACCCTTTTTCTTGGTTACAGTAGTTTCCTCCTTTTTCTCTCCCTCCTTCTCTGCCTCTTCCTCCTCAGGGATGGTGGGGAGCTCCTCCTGCCCTCCTTCCTTCTTAGGCGATGGAGGAAAGAGGTTGTTGATGAAGTTCATGGTGTTGAGTAGAGCCTCTGTATGGAGATGGACATCCAGGGATGAGAAGGTCACCTGATTGGGAAGGCAAAGTCAAAATGTTAAAATATTAGTTTTTTTTTTTTTAGTTTTTTTTTTTTTATATTATAAAAATGTTATATATATATATATATATATATATATATATATATATTTCTTTTTTTTTTGCATCAAGTATCATTGTTTTTGTTCTTACACTGTCAAGAACATAAAGATAAGTTGGGTTTTAAAAATGTACTTTGCAACATCTTCCAGCATTGAATAGTTGATAGTGAAACTTGCATATACTGTACATGCTATAAATGTATTCCAATACAAATAACAACATAGAGACATTTCAATTATAATTACTAGTTAATTAACATTTCCTTCACCTTGATGAGCTGCTCTGTATTGTTGTGTTGAGACTTGAACTCAGGGCCATTCTTATCAGCCTAGAAAAGACAAACAATCCTCAATGAGAAAAAGCCAGGTACCTACATTTGGAAAAGAATCATTCAGGATACTGACAATGTGTGTACTATAAACTTGTTTGTTTGTACGTATGGTATCACACGTACCTTAATATACTCCAGGGTGAGCAGGTCAACCTCTGCATTGTCTAGAGTGGTGATCAGCTGAACCTGCATCTCTTCAGAATCTATACAAGGAGGAAACAAACGGAACATGACGAATAAAATCTGCAGCCAGGACTCGCCTGAATTTCATTCATGAATGCTTGAACATTTGTAAATCACCACATTTGAGCCAAATTGAGTTATGAAGAACTGTCTGAGGTGACACACAGTCCTGCAAGCATATACTGACCCATGTATTCAGGGCACTTGAGGCAGATCTCCCGCAGGTAGGTGTTAGATGTCATGTCAAAGGTGCGTAGTTTCAGTTCAGTGCCCAGACCCTCTATGTCCAAGTGGAGCACTGTGACCTCCTGACCCCCAGACAGGCGACACAACTGAACAGAAAACTAAACGAAAAAAGAAGACATAGAAGGAAGAGAACATGTAGAAGGACAAAGAAAAAAACAGATTAGAATAGTGGAAAGACAACAAGAGAATTAAAACGGCGTCAAAGACTGTGCTTGTCACCTAATTCAACAAGACCTCTCTGTACCTCACTGATTTCAAACTTCATGACAAAGTCAGTCATGTTCTTCTGAGCTTCGGAACTTTTTCTTTTGTTTAAGTTTGCATAGCGCAGCGGCATGGGATTATCTGGGAAGAATGGTTGATCACCGACGGGAGAGCTGGGAGCATCGTAGAACAAATCTTCCTCTGACCCTGAGTGGTGACAAAACCAAAAACACACACGATGACCTATCTGTTACACACTCAGTGTTACAAGGTATGCAGGCAATAGAATGTGCAGCGTGTCTTACCCAATGAGGTGATGCTGATGGTCTCACATGACTCGAAAATGAGAGAGGAGCGCTGGTCAGCTAAATTCAGAGGTCTTCTGGGAGTGAGCTGTGGGGTGAACGACTGCTTTGGCTGAGGAGGAAATAACACCAAAACATTTAACTTGACATACTGCATTTATTAAAATCTGTTAATATTAACCCCTTATCTGTCACCCCTTTTTTTTATTTTTTTTTTTTATTTTTTTTTTTTAAGAGCAGTAGGATGGGGGACAGGGGATGTTCAGGAGTAGATTAAAAAGTCAACAGGATATGCGACACTGAAGTTGATACCATTTGTTCGATGGATTTGGAGCTAAATTTAACCTCGAGAATTGATATAAATGATCAATCAAAAATACCTTAAATTAAATTAAAAGACACCAGGACTTTGAGGAACACCATAGAAAAACTGTGATTAGGTAACAAAAACTTTTGACATTTTGAGATTTCTGGAAGAATTGCGATTGTATGGCGAGCACTTCTGTTCTGCAAACTGCTCATAAACCCACTTTGTGTCCATAAACCTCGGAAAGCCATACATCCTCTGAATGATCTAGGTCTTTAGTTTGTTGTTGTAAACTTTAATGAGGCTGTGACCTTCCTAGAAGTCACAACAGGTCATTTTATACAGCGAGGTCAAGTCTCAAGAAATGGTCTACAATGAAATAGCCATGGGAACTACCATCATCACACATGAATGCAATTGGGCTCATGGGATCTACAAGAGTTTTAGCTTTCAAGTCATAACCAATGTATGCAGTTCTAACGCTGTTTAGGTCCCCCAGAATGCAGAAATATCTACACACACCATTTTAGAATAGGTGAAAAATAACACATTTGTGCTGCATGAAAAAACTGCCTGGTTTTTGCCCCAAACTGCAACGGATTAGCATGTATGTAAAGGGGGACTTGTTTATCCTTCGCCAAAATGTTGCCTAACTTTTATTTTACTTAATCAGTATATCCACTCTAGCTTTGAAACTGAGCCTGCTACAGCCTCTGCAAGACAATAAAATCAGTCAGGTCACTTGCTTTTTATTGATTTTACTGTTGTTTTATTATCTTTTGTTGTATCTATCATATCATTTTATTAACTGTTTGATAATTTTATTTTTATTGTATGTAAAGCAATTTAATTGTTTTGAAAAAGCGCTTTATGAATATAATTGTTATTTATATTATTATTATTTCTATTATCTCTAAACTGCAGAAAAACTGTAGAAAAAAATTATTTTCTTCCTGAATTTTGTCCCAAACGGTTATTTAGTTATTTATTGTTCATTTATCTGATCCACACAAAATGTGAATAGAACTATCTAGGCACCATCCTGCTGTTCTTACCTTTGGAGTGGAGGACGTAGCAGTGCCGTGTGCAGCAGGTCTGCTCTCAGGCAGTGGGATACTTTCTACTAGCTCCAGAACATTTCGAAGTTTAACATCAGAAATACGAAGAGACAGCAGAGGGAGCTCTCCAGACATCTTATACCTGGAACACATATGCAACCATGGAAACACAAAGATACACACGCAAACGTGTCTCCTTTAACTGTACTGTGCCCAGTATCTTTAATGCTTGCAGCATGGGAAACAAAATAACTGGATGTATGGGAAAAAAAACTACAAACTTACTTTGCCATGCGGGAGTCTTTGACGACCATCGCCCTGCTGAAAACCACTTTTAGATCCACTGGCTCTAGAATGTGCAGCGGTGACTGTTTCTGCTTACGGGCCATTTTCCAGTCGCCATCTATCACACACAGAAAATGTTTTACATTTCTTTTTATACAACACACACAAGAACAAACATTTATTAGTTTCCTTTCCCCATTAATGTATGATCCCTCAACAACAAACATCTTCAAATCATCTTAATTTTTTTTTTTGGGCTAAGACAGCCAACGGGACTCCAAGAGTTAAGCACTGACTACAGTGAATACAGTGAACCTTTGAAACATGAAAGGCGCATGCTCTCCTGTGTGTACCTGGTTTGCTATAAAGGAACTGCAGGCTGCTAAGCTGTACGTCAAAGCTGTCGTATGCTCTGGACATGATGTCTTCAATGTTGCTGGAGCACACAGACAGCTGAGGTAGATGCTTCTTGCTTTGACTGGACATCTGAAAAGACAACACAATGAAAATGATTAAACTCTTTAACTCTAAAGCCTTCAAATTAAGCCTTAAAAGGCTCTTGTACAATCCTACTTTTGTTTAAAAGTAGGATTTTGATACAGTTTTGTGTGGGTTGGATGTTCAGCCCACTGCCAAGTGTTGCTATCTCTGACCTTGAAATGTCCAAGATCCAACAGTAGGATGTTCTGAGTGCCGTTGTAAAAGCCAGTCTGTGGAATGATGACATAGGAGGCCATCAGGTTCACCTTCAGGTCGAGCACTTTCTGTGTTTCGATCACATACATCAGACCTAAAAAAACAAACAAATTGTCATTAACTTATCAATCGTAGCCAGAAACGACAAAACAATAAAATCAGCTTTGTGATGAAATACAGTAGACTTGACTTAACAAGAATTGTTTTTATTTCATTAATGATGATGGAAACAAATCTTGATAAAGTTAAACATCAATCACTACTTGTCATAAGGTTTGTAAAATGCTTGAAAATATTATCTGCAATGTACAATATACTTAATTAACTTATTAGCTCTTTTTTTCAATTTCTAAAGTTTAGAAAATAAAGGGTAGCTTTGATTTGTACATTTCATACTATAAACAAATCATAAAAATAAATCCTACCTATATCTATAATAAACATTGATATAGTTATTGGCTGAAATTAGTTGGATGGACAAATTTCATTCAGTAATTTTTATATATTTTATATCAGATGTGAGTCTGATATGTTGAGTAAAAGCCAAGTCTTTCAAATGTTCATCTATAAATTGCAGTATGATATATTATCAATATCACAGAGCCTTGTTCAATGTACCCAAATAAGCTACAGAGAATCATGCCATAGTATGAAAGAAAATGAGCCTGAAATTTCAGCAAATAATCTCAGGAAACAATAAGTCTCAAGAAAATAAACAGGAACACCACAATTCAACTGAATCAGTGAACGAGTAATGCAGGCTGTGTGTCAGCACATGGGAAAAGGAAAATGACCCAGTGAAAACAAGGACCAAAGAAAGGATACTTTGCCCGTCAATGTTGAGACCAGGCTTGAAATCAACCCTTGCCGTTTGCTCATGTATGTGCAACTCACCGGTGGCTGTGCGGTCTCTAAACTGCTCCAGTTTCATGAGGGTTGCGTTGGTTAGCTCGTCCAGCTGCAGGTCGTCAGGAGGCATGAAGAACGCTGACATGCTGTTCACCGTTATCTACGCAGACACACAAACAAAGAATACATTTGATTACGTACCCCTTTTATGTTTTTTTTTTTGCTCATACTTGTACACTGACAGACACCACTCACAGCATCATAGATGATTTCCAAGGGTTGTGATTCCACATGAAGCCGTTGGTTAGCGCTGTCATCCAGTGGGTTGGTCTCAAACAGGATGCAAAGCAGCGGGGTCCCTGCTCCTGTGGCTGCCTTCCTTGATGACAGGAGGGTTGGTGCGGGCCGGTCACTGGCCAGGCCGGCGACTTCAAACAAACTAAGCTGGGCTGTGAGTCTGATAAAAAGAGAAAAAAGAAACTTAAGGTCAGTGCCACACATGCCAGGATCCTAAGGATGAGATATACGGTAAGTATTGGGGGGAAAAAAGGAGTGACCCCACACTGCTGAATAAAGAAAAGACCTGCTGCAAGCTTGCTACTTTGTAGTAGACTCAGTTTTCCATGTGAAAACAAAATTGGTGTGAATAAGTTTGTAAGTTTTTTTTTTTTTAGTTCACCAAAAGTAAAACCACACATAGCTTCTGCAGTGTTTCTTTTTTCTTTTTTAAAAAAGGAACCGTGTGTACGATTAAGTGGTATCTAGCCCTGAGGTTGCAGATTGCAACCAATTGAATACCCCTCTGCCTACCCCTCCCTTGCCAAACATGTGGGAGAACCTACAGTACGGTGGCCTTCAAGTAACGTAAAAGTGTGAAAATCCCACTCTAATCATGGCAGATTCTGTGGAATAGATGTAGATAATGAAGGGCTCATTCTAAGCTAATGAAACAAAAACAAAAGTGCTTGTGCTGAATGTTTTTTTGATTTTTTTTCTCAAAACCAAATGAAAAACTATCTTTTCACAGGAGAGCAGGCTCCTCAAAACATTCAGTACTATCAAACCCATAGAGAACGTCCCAAAAACAGAAAGTTATGACACACTTGATGGCTTGTGCTCCAGGTCTCTGTGTGAGCGTAGACTTGAGCTCTCCCACAGTCAGCCTGATGATCTCATTTTTGTCCTTGTTGTCTTTGATGGACACAGACAGCCTCTCCATGTGGAAATTGACCTTCATGTCCTCAAACTATCAAGAAACGACAACATAGTTCATAATTAAAGCATCTGATACATTATTTGCATTTTGATCTTATTCATATTGTTTAAGAGGGATGGAGGGACACACAGAGGTGTAATTTAGTTGAGGGGGGGAAGTGACTCACATTCTTTGGCAGGTTGGGATTTGCAGCGGTCTCACTGTATCCAATGGCAGTGTAGAGTTTGCCTTTCTCAGCGGTGGTTAAGAGCTCATCAAAACCTGAGACAGAGAGACAGGGCAAGAGGGAATAAATGGAATAGAAAGAACGTGGGGAGTAAGAACAGCATTAGCCAACACCATACACTGTTACTACAAAAACACACTGGAGCACGTTGCTTTTGTCCTGTTAGCCACATGTGCATATTATCTTGCTGGGTTTTTTTTGTTTTATCCTTATGTGTATTTTCTACATCCTACCTCCAGTCTTGACATCTTTCGTTTCTGCTTCGGCCTCTCCTCCCCAGTTCCACATCCAGTTCAACCAACCCTGAGACTCCTCTTCCTCCATCTTAAGCCCCGGACGGAAAATGCGTAGGCCGGCCTTGCTCACCTGGGGAAGTGAAAAAAAGACAGTTGAAATTTTTTATTTTGTCGTACCCTGACCTAAAACTAAATGTAAAGAAAAATGTTTTCCATAGTGTTTGCAGTTTTCTTCGGCATATTTCCATGTGAGTATTAAGGCTTAACTTAAACTGTTTTCTCTATTCAGTTTGTATCAATGCAAATACAAATCAAAGATTGCACATATTCACTGAATTATGTGCCACATGAAATGAATCCAAGACAAAATATTATTTGCAGGCCACCAAGATTTATTAGCAATAAATTGTATGAGAAATATTCTGTTGTGAAATTGCAGTCCATAACAAAGTGCTGTGCAGGAAAGCCAAGATTATGTAAGAATCACAGCTGCGTCTCAAGTGCATAATGTATGACACTTCAGCCTAAACCTCAACGACGAGACGTGACTGCTGGAAACTGTTACCACTGTCTGTTTTACCACTGTTAGTCTTGTATCACTTTGGTCATATGCGGTGTGTTGGTGGAAACATGCATTTCCTAAAAGGAATTGTACTGTGTATCATTTCATATTGTGTCTATTTCTTCTGAAATCCACTGGCATGAATGGAAAAGTATTAACCATTTTTTTTCCATAGCTGTGGAACGTAAAATACTCAAGGTATAAAGAATAAAATGACATTACCAGCTAAGCACATAATTTGTTAGCTTCAAGGCTGCAGTCAATACGATTTATGCAACAGATACTGTACAACATAGTATACAGTACAGTAGGTGAGACAGAGCTTACCTCCACCTCAGCCTGCTGTCTGGCCAACGTGATGTTAAAAATATCCAAGGTCTTCTCAGGCGCCTGAGAATAGATAAAAGACAAGCTGATTAGAGCTTTTAGCAGCTTCTTGCTACTCCATGCAGGAATGGATCAGTTACTAAATGTCCATTATTAATCAAATCAGGAAGAGATGATGCTTGCAGAGCAGAGAAGAGACAGAGGAAAAGACATTTAGATTTAATGTTGCATCTCTCTGCGGTACATAATCAATCTCAAATTCAATCAATCCTTTTATAGGGTTGAACACAGGATCAGTGGGTAATTATGGCTAGAGCAAAGCCTCACTTAAAATGATATTGAGAAGGTAATATCTTTGCAATTAACTACTTGCATATTATATTACATTTACATTTCATATAAGCAATGAATTATGGTCACTGTAGTCAAGTAGGTGTATGCCATCGCACAATCGGGCAGAAACAGCCCGTCTGAACCTGCACAAGCAGTAATGTCCCACCAGAAATAAATTCAGTGAGGAAAAAGTTAACCAAATATGACCAGAAGTCAAAGCCACACCTATAGTCAAATCACAATTATAATTAGGACACGTTGTTTGAGATGTAATGACTACTCAAAATGAAAGTAAATAGAGAGCTTTTAACCTTCCCTCTCCTTTCCCACCTTATCTACTTACTTTGGTCTCTGCCCTCACAAATTGTCATTTCAAATTAAAACAGTTTTAAATACAACTTACTGGCATGACAGACACATGATCTGTCAAAGCATTTGCAAACAATACAATCAAATACATATGAAAAATAATGGACGCGTGGTTCGGACATTAACAACAGAATTCCAAATAATATTGGTATATGGTAGCAATGTAATCATTTTATCTAGCTGAAATCAGTGCATCATAATACATGACAAGAAGTCAGATGAGGGAACAAATACTTAAATGTATCCAGAAATTGGACTTAATATAATCAAATATTGGGATCTTAAGAGATAAAAGTGGGGAACTAGATATCTCCTTCCCCACCCGCTGTCAGGTCAGTCCAGCCCTGTCCCACCTCTAGTGCCTTGAGCAGCTCCTCGCTGGGTTTCTTGCTGGTGATTTTGGTCTTGTACAGCTCTCGGTAGCGTTTTACCATCTGCCGGTGACTGCGAATGTGCTGCCATGACCACATGTGGAGACGAGGCTTCACATCCACCTCCAGGATGCCTGTGATGACGTACCTCCACCTGCAAGGTAGGACCATAGAAGCATACAGTCAACTTCACAATCTGCAATATTAAGTATCGACACGTGCAGGGGTGGTAAAATGTCACATGTCATATGGAATTCAAAAATCAAAGTCAAATTGTAAAAGTGTTTTCTGACCATATGCAGGCATTCTTGTGAACTTGAACCACGGGTCTGTATTTCCTGTACGGCAGATTCCGCGACATCAAATCCACTGAACCCAGCAGCTCCAGGATGCTAATGTACTGGAAAGAGAGGAAGCAATTACATATTGGCAAAGAGTACTGACAGAAATGCAGGTATACTCAATGAACAACTTAACTTAACATTTTTTGAATTAATTTTCTTTCACCTTGTTTGTCTTCTCTCTCTATTTCTCTTCCTCTCTCTGCCCCAAACAACTTTGTTTTAACCAGGCTTTGCCTTTTATGTAGACAAGTTTATACACAACCCATACACCTACCTGGGGTCTGTTGAGTTCAAAGGCCACCTCACTGAGATTGACCATCAGGTCGACTTTGGGAGAGGAGAAGTCCACATCTGACCTGGGATTCATCCGCAGTTTAGCGTCCGCTGAGATAGGACGAAAAACTGTGGACCAGCAACAACAAATAGATTATTTAAAGCGCATTGTTAACATTATTGATATTTTTTTATAAACTCAAGGGTTGGACATGGCTTTATGGACCTGTATTTTAGCAGGATATGAAAACAGAAATATGTTTTGAATTGCAAGGTTAGCCCTTCAAAAATATGTGAGCTTGTGCCTAAAATTGAAACTCAAAACAAAATATGTTGTGCTGAAAATCTGTTAGAAATGTGTTGGTGGTGATGGTGCATCACGCTGTGTGAGTCACACATTTTTGAGGCACAGCAGTGTCAGTGCAAAACATTGCATACCAAGAGCCAAAACTACTGATTCATGTGTGTCAAGTAACATGTTGCATTTTCAAAGTGAGCATATACAAATGTGAATAAAAGTATGACAGTTAGACACTCACTGAAGTCATGGCTGACACAAAGAGAGTTGTGGGTGTCAATGCTGCTCTGGAGACATTCCTACAAAAAGACAAACGGAGAGAAGCTGCATTAACATTTTACAGGTTTTCAGTACTCAATATTTTCTTAACGTCTCAACATATTTAATCTCTTTGTGCTACTGCTTCAACAACCTCCAGAATCAAATAATGAGGTTGTGACTTCAGCCTTAATAAAAGCAGAATAAGACAGACAATGGCTTGACTAAATCCAGGCTGGTGGAGACAATGTACAACACAGTAATAATAGTGATGCTCACCAAGGCCTTTTCTGCACTGTGATTGGAGAAGAGTAAAGAATCGACATTCCAGTAGGCAAACAAGTTGTCGAGTTGAACCAACTGAGAAGAAGGAAAACACAAAGCAATTAGAGTAGTGCCGAAGCTTACCATGAGGAGGAAATATAGCTGACATTGTACAATGATAACTAAAGTCTGGACACAAAGTTGGGTTATGAGGAAATATATTTGGTTCCTAGAACAACTGCTGACAAACCGAAAGCAACTGGTTCAAATTGCCATAAAAAAGCTTTTAAAACATTATTTTGAATTTGAGTTTACTTGAAGGGACAAAGAAATCAAATGTAAGGACAAAACACATGCATTGTCACACAGGATGCATTTGATATTTCCTATTAAAAATAGAAATGTATAGGTTTAAGTAGTTGACTTTCTTACCTTGAAGAAAAGCCTGGAATTCTCATCCAAAAGTCTGGGATTCCAGTTCTCATCAGATGTCTGTAAAGGTCAAACAAGCAGATAGATATAGGGTCCTTCATGAGATTACTTTTTACATACATATACATATATATATATATATATATATATATATACATATATATATATATATATATATAAAAAATTATGTTTAAGTTTTATGTATTGATTCATGATTAAGAACACTTAATTGCTGAATGTAATGTAGGATATAATCTGACAGGAGGGACATTACAGCACATTACCTGAAGACTGAGGTTTTTAAGTGACACTCCAAATGACAAAGGACAGTTTGGATTAGTGACCTGTGGAAAAACAAATAAGAGAAATAAGAGCTAAGCCTGGTTAAGACTATATTCACTCTGCATGATCCATGAGATCATTGTTGGGGGATCGCCTCTTGCCTGTGTTTATAACTTAATGCCTACTTTACAAACACAAATTTGAGCTATTCTTTACATACATACACATACTATATACTATAGTAACTCCGTGTGAATACTCACATCATCTTCATAGCGTACGTGGATGTTAGAGATCTTAACTTGCAGGTTTTTGATGACCTGAGTCACAAGCTTCTCCACAAAGGTGTCCTGTTTTTCCAGATCGGGGTTCTCTGTTGGACAGAAACAAATGTGATAAATATGTGACCTGATCTGGTCCTGCATCTTTGCAGCTTAATATTAGGAACAAAGATGTGACCTAATGCTCCCTGATAACAAAGTTTAACAAAACTATAAATCCTCCTATCATTGCTTTTAAATACAACATGCCATTGCACCCTAAATGGGCGTCATCTTTTATTTTTCAGAATATCTATTAGACCAGGGGTGCCCACACTTTTTCGGCTTGTGAGCTACTTTTAAAATGACCAGGTCAAAATGATCTACCTGTATTCAAAAATTATAAATATATTTATATATGTACTGAATATACAATATATGTTGGCGTACCTTGCTACACTGCATGAACCCTTATGGCATAATACAATTCAATACATTTACGGTCACTACCTTACTCTGATGACTTGTACTGAATAGAGTCAGCCAGGTTTGCATAGTCCGGACAGTAACTGCAGGTAGCCAGCCTCAAGCAGGCTTCCAAATGATCATCAGTCATGGTGGATCGGTACTTGGACTTGATCATTTTCATGTGGGAAAAGGCTGACTCGCATAATTTTATTGACACTTAGCATTGACATTGGCTATCATCTAAGAACAGATTAAATATATATATATATATATATATATATATATTTTTTGAACGGTGTGCGATCTACCCTCACTACACTTGCGATCTACCGGTCGATCGTGATCGACCTTTAGGGCACCCCTGTACTAGACTCTCTCTTATTCGCACGACACAGTCAAAATCAAAGCTGAACCCTGACCTTGCTCGGCAGCCTTCAGCTTTGTCTCCTCGATCCGCTGTAGCTCCCTCTGACGAGCCTCCTGTAGCTGCTTCTCCTCCTTTTCTGCATCATACTTTATGCCTGGAAAGAATGGGGTCAATAAAAAATAATATCTGTCTGCACATCTTGGAAAATAATTAACCTACAGAAGGTTAAGCTTGAGTTTCCTGTTTGTCCTGGCAAGTGCTTTAAGGTCATGAATAAGTAAGAGACCTTCTTTGTCCGACTACTTTGCCACACTGTGTTGCATCTGCTAATCATAAGGGTTATTGAGTAGACTGAACTTGATATTACTGATACTTTAAATGCATGCTTTGGGATTTTGTTCACTACAATACATGTCATTAAATTGCAAAGATGTTTTAATTAGTTTTTTTTGTTTTTTACTTTGACAGAGGAGCCTCATCATCTTAACATTGACATGCAGCAGGTTAATATCCCTCAGGCACGGTATGCGTCTATTGAAATAGTGGGAATCAACAGTATATGCTATCATGTCTTTGATGGGTGCTTAAATCTCATATTTTTTATTTTATGTATCTTACTTGCTGTGGGGACTATGAGCAGATAGACGCCATCCAGTGTCGCCTCTACTGACTGGGTGTAGAGATTCTTCCATGGTATCTTTAGCTCTAGCCGTCCTATTAACAGAAACACAAGGTATGAAAATATTCTTCTGTACAGAAAAGAAGGTGGCAGATCAAGGTGGGAAGGTGGCAGATCAAGGTGGGAAGGTGGCAAATCAAGGTGGGAAGGTGGCAAATCAAGGTGGGAAGGTGGCAGATCAAGGTGGGAAGGTGGCAGCAACTACAATCTCACCTATATGGCCGGCTCTCACTTTAAAAGGAATGTCAAGTTGACTCTGCAACAAAAGAACAGTTGATCATTGTAACACGAATCCATCATGAATGCCAGAATATGATAACAGAATAATTTTGCTTACTTATACATTTACCAACTTACCAAGGCATTTTCCTTTATTTCAAGATTTGTAAGAACAGCATCACCTGTAATCACAGGAGTATTTGTTTACCGATTGTTACTATGTACATAGAAACAAAGTCGAATCTACAGGTCTATTGTCTATTGATTTAATTCAACACTCATTCATTCATTCATGACGGCTTTGGTAAAACGAAGGACTTCACTCTGTGGTTTAGCTAGTTTACTAGTTGCTACAAGTTGCTACATGTTAAGCGTTGGCTCTCATACCTCTTTTCTAATCCTCACATTAGATAGTGTACAGAGTTGGGAGTATCTGACTTTCTGGCTGAGCTTGAGAAAGAGACTCAGTATGAAACACTGTGGTTATCCTGGCTGTGTGAAAAGGCGTGACCCTGAATAGCGTGCTTCTCTGAAACTCGCACATATTGATTGAGCAAACAACCTTGCCACATCAAACAAGGCACGCTAACATAAGGTAATTGTAGCATTCAGAAATGAACAATGCTTACTGGTCTATTCATACACTAGTACGTGGCTGCACTGTCTTGCTCACACTGAAAAGCTAACATCGAGCTAGATAAACTGACACTGACAGCTGAAGGAGGCTCTCTCACACGACTGGTGGCTAACGTCTGTTAGCATTAGCTAGCTAGCTTTGCGTGCGAGCTAGTCCACTGAAATGACAAACACAAGTTCAGTTACCTCCCCATATGCCGAGCTTTAGCTGTGAGCTGTCGAGGTTGACAACGTAGTCCCCTAAAAATCGGTTGAGGACATCTACCACCAGACTTTCGAAGACCATTTTGCCGTTTCTTTCATCTACCTGTCACCATGTTTACATTCTGAGGGACTCGCTTGCCTCAACGTCAGATTAGGACGTCCGGCGGTGGGCGGGGCTCTGACGTCATGCCGTACTTGCGATGCAATTAGCTACTTTCCACTGCTGCAACACCGGGAAAGAGGAGGGCTGAGTGTAAGTATACAGTAAGTGGCCTTATGTGGGCTTTTTATTACATAGTCGTTGTCTTTAATTTACATTTTTAATGTATTAAGCTATGAAGGTCCCATTGACATAAAAGATCTCTTCTTCCAGGGTGTCCTGGTGCAGACGACAGCATAAACAGTCACATAATAACAATTTCACATGTTAGATCCAAGCGGCAGCCTCCGGGCTGATTTTCTTTAGGTAAATTAACTTCCCAGTACGAACAGTTGAAGAGCCACTGTTTAAATCATTAGGTCCTAAAAGTTGTAAAAGGCGCTTATACCCTAACCAGAGTTATTTCCCTCCTCTGTTCATGCCAATAACGCAGAAGATTACCGGATGATCCCATAGATGTAATAAAGGATAATCCGGGTAATTTAATCACCTGGTAGTCGAGCCATTTTGGCTTCATGCGCCACTGAGCAATTTTCACAGGCATGAACCCCAGAAAGTGCGCCAGGCTTTGAAGCAAATTTCCATAGTGGCCAAACCGTGGAATTACAACTTCTGTGTCAGTCACGTGATGTCACGCGGTGAGAAAAACACTTTTTCTCATTGACCTACATTGGGGAAGAGACGTCTGTAAATCAGCATTTTTTTTTTTTTTTTAAAAGGAAATCAACTTTGCAGCATGAACACTTGAATAGCCTTTATTTAAATCATTAGGTCCTAAAAGTTATACAATGCCCTAATAGCAATCCAGAGTTATTTTCCCGCCTCCATTCATGTGACTGAGCCGAGACAGGCCATGATGGAGCGGCTCGGAGGCCGGGTTTAAGGAAAACGCAAGTTTGCATGCTCTATGGGCTCCATGGATGCGGAAGAACGGCGGAAGATCATTTTGGCTTCAGGCGCCACTGAGCAACTTTATGGGGCCTCGCCTCCAGAACTGTATTCAGTTCTCTTTATGAACCCATGCGTCTCCTTTTTGAACCGTCAACGTCAGGTCAGGATGTCCTTCGGTTGGCGTTCCTTTGACGTCATGCCATACCTGCAATACGAATAGTTACTTGAAAATTCACTGACTGCTTCAACACTGGGAAAGAGGGGAACTGATGGTAAGTAGACAGTAAGGCCCAATTCCAATCCAGCCCCTACATCCTCCCACTCCGTGACAGAGGGAACTCCCCTCACTCTGGCAGAAACAGGAACTGTCGTACGTTTTCATAACCATAGTTACGTATCAGCATCTCCCGAAAGAAAAATAATAAATAATAATAAAACTCTTTAGTGGCATTTCTGCAACTTTGTAAACCTCTTCTCGTTTTTAACTCTGATGTTTGTGAGCTTCTTGGTTTTTGCAACAGTCCCTGTAAATATATAATACTGTACAATCAAATGACCACTAGACTACCAAAATGGCAAAATATCCACTGATTCAAACCTTTATTATGAGTGATTAATGACCCAAACAGTACATTCATTGACACAATTTATTTACAAATCGTATGAAAGCGAAATGTGCTCTTTTATCAAGTTTTTGTGTAAAGACATTCTTCTAGTCTCATCAGTGACTTAGGTTTCAATTTCTTATGAGAGTAAATAGGTAAGTAAGTAATGTAAGTAAACTATATTTATAACATCTCTAATTTTACTTGTAAATCCTAAACAGTTATCATCTGTGTAGTTTGAAAACAAAGTAACCTCACATAAACATATGCAGATCACACTGCAGTTTGAATGGTGGTTCAATACCAAAAATACAGTTGTATACCGTGTACATACTGAAATACGCTCTCGTTGTTGCTTCGTATTTTTACCATCTGGGTAATCTTTACATAGCAAAACTGCAAAATGCTCATATAGCCTTCACAAACTATATTATACATTGTGTCCCTCTCTTCAACCTTTTTCTTTTGTACATATTGTAATATTTATTACATATCATGTGCTGTCCTCGCTCGTAATTACACAAACATTGTTATTTCTCTACCTGTTTTTTAAGAGGGAGTAGCTGAGACAGCGGTTTGGTGATCGCTCCGATCACTGTCCCTCTCCTCAGTGCCCCAGCTGCAGGTTTACCCACCACTTTTAACCTGAGCTGCAGTTCCAGCAGATCCTCTCTACTGAGCTCCGTAAAGAAGAAATCTTCTTTAAACACAGGGCTGCGGCAATTCCTGATGGTGGCGCTCTCCTGTTGCTGCAGCTTCCCCGGGGTCAGACACAGATTCACTGCACAGTTCAGGGTTCGTCGGTCACTATCGTCCCGTAGGCCTTCCACAGACGCCACACGAACTCTGACTGTGGAAAAGGATGATAACGTGTTGGTTGAGAATGTGGTGTGCTCAGCAAAAAGGCGCACTTTACCACGGCCCTGCAAAGTGAGGACATGCTCGTGCTGAAGTCTCTCCTGGCACTGCAGAACATCCAACGGGAAGAGGACAGGTGGGGCTAAGGTAAGTGAGCTTCCCCCTAAACCCCCCCTCTTCCACCTCCCTCTGTCCACCCTTCTGTTAATTAACGACGGACAGGACGTTGCTCCTTTAAGACGGCCACTTCCTTGTGGGAAGTAGAGTGAGGATTTAACACTATAAGGGGAACTGAGGGGAGAGGAGTCACTGGAAGAAGGCGTTTCACTTCCTGTGCTTCCTGTCTCTGACTTGGATGAAAACAGAGGGAGAAACCCAGATAACGTTTTCTTGGGCAGGTTTGTCACCTTTGCCAGCCTGGGTGCTGCAGTAGGAAGGCTTCTATCAAACAGGTAAACAGGGCACTTTGAGTGGAACAAAGACTCTTTTCTTCGAGTGTTGGGGCTCTCATATATCCCAGTCAGGCCATACCCCTCCGCGGAGAATGGCAAAGGCTTCTTTGTAGCCTTCCAAGCCATTAATACATCGTTATTCTTCTTCATGTCCTCCGTCTGTATAAATGTAGAGTTTGAGGAGGTGCTGCTCTTGGGTGTCTGTTTCTCACGAAGCAGAGAAGGTGCCGTTGTCTCAGCTTCCAGCAGCGGGCTTCTCTTGCAAAGCCTGGGGGGCAGGCAGAACTCTGGGATTTTGTCTGGGGTGAGGATGTTGGTGTGCAGATTGTGAGAGAGACTGGCCTTAGAAGAGAGAAAGATATCCTCCTCACTCTTCCCCATGTAACGACTCAGCTCTAGAGGAATGCTCTCCATGCTCTCCCTGAGCTTCCCAAAGACCCACATAGTTATTTTCCGAGGATTCAATACGATGTTAAGTCCAATCTTTACAAACAAGAATAAAGAATACAATTTTGGTGAATCAAACAAACAATGCACAAAACAGAACACACTTTTCAGAACTAGAAAAATAGGAAGTTGAAATTTTCTTCAAATGGTGAAATGATAAATATTTTCTCCTCACCTGCTGAGATCTCGATGTGTCCACCTCTGAAGGAAGATCTGTGAGCGAGGGACGGGTTTGTGCCAGTGACTGAAGGATTTTAAAGGTGAGGGTGAGGCTCTGCATCACTGGTCCGCCGCCCCCGCCTGCGTCAGAACACAGGCCGTACGCGTACATACACACAACAACACACTGTGTATCGAGTCATTCACTGTCTATTAGAGACTGAGTGGGTGGGAATCAGACTCGGGTGCATTGGAGTGCATTTAGTTGTGCCACAAGGATGTGATGTCAGCTTTTCAGTTGAAACTATTTATGTCAACACTGAAATGTGCCTATTGTACTGTAACTAAAGAAAGCCATAGCCAGTCAAAGCATTATGTGTGATGCTCTAAACTCTACTTTAACATGCAGCATACGCATTTAAAATACGATAACTTTGATACTACAGCTAATACATTTTGATATCTGATGTCAAATATTTAACATATCTTGAGTTTCAATAATAATAACACACCACTATTAGATTATATAGTATTACCCCACACTCTCCTCTACTCATACAATTCAGTTTACAACACATAACAAAACATTGAAGTGTGTGTTGTTGTGGTCATGATGACGTAAGTATAATCTGCTTTTGAGAGAGCTGACCTCTCGTTCAAAGGTGGTTCAAAGCGAGGAGCGTACCAGGCCTACACAGAGCACCCGCCACCTCAAAGACCCACTGACCTTAAAACAGCTGGCAGCCCAGACTCACAACTGACCTGATGTGTACGAGGCAACACATACTGACAGACTTTTAAAAAATCGTACACTTATTTTCTCGTAATCGAGGGAACATTTTTTTGTGATTTCGCATTGATCCTCAGGATAACTTCATATAAATGAGACCAATACTGCTTATAGTTAGTTTAACAAACATCTTTTTTTATTGTTTCAAACATGACAGATGCACTTGTACATGCATACATGGCTCAGGTGTTTTTGTTTGTGGTTACTGTACTTTCAGAATTTTACGCTTACGTAACATACAGCATATATCAGTTTGTCTGCCCTTATTGTATTACTGAACATAGAAGGTATTTTCTATTTGCGTTATCCTTTATCCTCCTCAGTCATTCAACCTCAGACATTTCCAGGGTGCATATCATCCAGAATCTGTCTTTTCATTGACACTCATGGACACATAATTTTCCACATTCATTCAATCAAACATTTTTACATTGAAAAACACATATTTGTCTTGTTTTCTCAGCCTCCACGATATGATAGACTATGTCTAAATTTGTATGGAATTGAATTATGATGACGTGTTTCCTTTAATTAGTACTACATCCATGTTGTGTAGTCTAGATTATGTCGTTTTTAGACTCATGCCTCTGTAGAAAATGTTCAACTAATCCATAATACGTTGTAATTTCTATAGGAACATCTGCCATGTTGGTAGGACTTTTCTAACCTCACCATGTGAGGAAACTACTTATATTTCATGTTATCAAAAGCTGGAATCTTGTACTCCGTACACAGATGAGGCCAGTTTGCCGAACTGGAAGACCCATTGAACAATGTTCTTCAACCACAAGAGGGCGTACATGGATTAGATTCACTGTCACCTCAAATTACAGTACGTTTGTCTCGGTTAAGACATCAGTGGGATATATTTAATATTTTTGTATACATTATTCTTATTATTGTAACATCTAATAAAAAGATTACTAAAGAACTGGAAATATAAACATTAGTCAAATTTGTTAAAACACACATGTCAAAATGTGTGTTAAAATTATCTTATTGTAAGAAACAACATCTGTGTGTGTGTGTGTGCGTGTGTGACAGAGAATGACTGTTCCAGAGGGGTCAGGGGCCTCCAGAGCGCCACGGGGTCAGGAGGCTTTTTTGATAGTGAAGATCGACTTTTATTACACCAATAAAAACCCAGAGTGCTCTCTGTAATGGAGAGATAAATGATTAGGAGTCAGAGGAGGACCTTTGCCTTTAACCGCTGTCACAGCTGCAATTAACGCTAACGAGAGAACAGTGCATTGTTGCCAAATGCTCTACCGCTGTCAAGTGCATTAGTGTTAAAACATTTTTGTTCTGGAGCTCTACATTTAAATTACTAACTCATTGTTTTTTTTTTTGTGGACTTCATTTTGTTAATTCATTGGATAGAACAAGATGTTAATTATTCAACCAAAATGCCTTAAAGGTCTTATTGAATATACCTTTTGTATTTTATTTCACTTTCGTAGTGAAGACTTTTGTAGTCAAACACAAAACCTTAGAACATTGGTTTTAATAATTATTTTTCTTTTATCAAACCATGTTTAATTATATTCCCAGCTTTTATAAAAACACTTATATCTATATATATACTGATCAAATATCAGTGGAGTGAATCTGTGAATTGCTCTGTAATTTAACACCCTCTCACTATAGAGCTGCACGAAACAATTTCCTTCTTTTATGCTACTGACAAACTTGCAAGAAAGCTGTGCTTCTCAGTGGCATGTCCAAAACCAGTATAAATCAAATATACTTAGATGCATCATGAAAATATTTATTCAAACCCAAATTTACAGTCTAAGCCTTATTCCCTTTATTCAGGGCGCAGACCAACCGACTTGTGGCTGCTGCAGGAAGCAACCAGCAGCTTCTGGGTATCATCTGAGATTCAAACCAATAAGGACCCAAAGCAAATCAGCCGCTTTGTTAAAAAAGGACCGCTCACCTCTGCACTTGTGTACATAATAACTGATGTATTACAGGCTGTAACTTCATCCCGCTAACTGCCTGCCCAGAGCTTAAAGTGACCTTTTAACCTTCCTTCATCACAAAATGGAAACCTCGACTCTATTTTCATGAAAGTTGACTCTTTCTCAGTCAGAATTACTCCTAAGTGTCTGTGGTGATTCAGTTCGGTGTAGTGAAAGGGACAGGAGAGACCTCTGGTGCCTGATGATCTAAGATCACTCAAGCAAGTCTTTGATTCTATGTGGTTACTCTTTGTTTAAAGCATCTCTAGCTTCAATTTCAAATGATAAACCAGTTTCATTGCTGTGTGTCCTGCTAAATTGTCCGTTTGCCATTTGAAACTCTCCTAATGACTTATTCAATAATCTTTTTGCAGGTTGGTGGGCAAAACTTTGTGAAACCAAACCAATAAAGTAATCATGCACAACATACATGTAGCATACATTCTGTAGTGTAACGTATTTCAAAGAAATTAGAAGAGATTAGAAATGAGTTTGATGAAAGTACCAAATAAGATATGTGGAATACATTTTTGTGAGTTTGTAGCCTAAACAAGAATAAGCACTCACAGCAAAACTGAAACCAATTAACTTTATTTCACACGCAAAGAAAATATTTTTCTAATGTGCCTGCCCAGAGAAAATGTTTATTACCCACTATAGTACAGAAGAGAGACAAAAAGATGACAGGTAAAGGTAATAAAAAAAGTGCTCTATTGTTTTCATTACAGTAGATTTGAGATCTGGATTTGTAATTTTAGAACATTAACAAACATTAAGTAACATTTAAAGAAAATTATTTAATTTATAATAATATGTATTTAAACGGTTTTAGATTGTTTAAATGTTTGGCCACATACATTGAAAAGGCATTTTTAAATCCCTAGATTACACGTAGGTTTACAGAAGTGTGTCAGAATAAATATGTTTGGCTGATTAGAGCAGTGATAGGGGCTGCAAGACAAATAGTCTCATTACATTTTGCACACATTTGTAACTAAACAGCTCCTGCCCAGATCCAAATCAGTGTTAGTAAGCCAAACCTTTGTTATAAGGTTTTCCCTGTAACACTGCCAATTATTATGTTTTGACATTGTGAGATGAGATTTAAAATTCCAAGTACACACTCTGAGCAGGGGAAGAGCTGATGACACTCTTTGTTAATTTCCATTTCACTTTAATCTCTGTTATTGAGGAGCCAGATGAGTCTATGAGCAAAGCACTTAACCTTTTATAAAATTGCTGAAGTTTTTTGGCCAGATAACTTCCTTTGTCTGAACTCCAAAGAGAAAGTGGGGAAGTCGAAGAGGAGAGGAGAAACATTGGGAACGAGGCCAAAATGGCTGAACCATTGACCTGTTTTGAATCTATAATAAAATGTAATAATGTCTAATAAGGTGTAATAATTTGGGCCAATAAAGATAGATGGCAGATTGAAGATGATATGAGCTTCGTCAGAAGACCTTACTTCGAGGACAGCGCAGAGACAATACACTTCAGCCAGAAGGGGCAGATAAAATTTGACCCCAGATCAGTGAATCATTGTCTAATTATTAAGGAGAAAAAGGGGGGGGGGGAGAGAGAAAGGGGGGATACTGACAGAGAAAAATAGGCGAAGGAAGGTAAAGGGGAGAGGGGAAACTGTTTTGGAGAAGAGGTGGAAAAGAGTAACAAAACAGAAAAGAATGGCAAGAATGAGAGAAAAAACATTCAGAGACACATCCTCTATGTGAGAGAGGATCAGGTGAGCAGCATTTTAAATCCAAACGGAGGGTCAGAGAAGACTGAAAGAAGACGCAGAGTAATAGAGAGTGAGAGAAACAAAGAGAAAAAAGGGTAATCGGAGAACGAGAATGGAGTACGTGGAGAAAAGACAGAGAAGAAGAGTTATAGCAATGTGCAGTGGTCCAGAGTGACCTGTCGTTAGGACTCTCCCCTGACAACTTCTCTCTGTCTCCAGGCCTCATGCCAATATGCTAATCCCCCTCAGATGGCCTTTTCATTGGCTGATGCTGACTATCGTCGACATGTGCCAGATGACCCTTCGTCCCCCTATTAAAGACCACGGCAGTGAATATGGCAAGGCGACCATTACCAAGATAAGAGCAGATGTAGCCTTATGCCGGCTGCCTGCATGCACTGAATCACATATACTGTTAAAATAAGTTATCACATGTACCACAACTGTGCCACGTATGATTACAGTAAAGCCTTTCCCACTGGACAAAAACCTCACTTACATCCACTAATATCGGGCTTTTGTCATGGGTATTTATCGGCTCCAGCTTTGATCCGATCAGAAGCGATGGCAACATGACACCAGGGTGTACACGCACATTTTTGCACAATGCTATGACACGCGTTGAAGTAATAAACTAAATCAACAGGAATTTGGACAATTATTATAATTTATTAACCTACAAAACATGTTATATGCTCTCCTCAAAGCTACCAGACTACATTGGAGGAAACAACAATTTTACCTCGACACACTTCATTCAAACTCGACAGAAACTAAATAAAAATCATTAAACCGTCTTTCCACTGTTCCAACAATCACCAACTCTGGATTGAGCGTTTGAATCAAATCAAATCAAATCAAGTTTATTTATACAGCCCAATATTACAAATTATACATTTGTCTCAGTGGGCTTTACAGACTGTACATGATACGACACCCTGAAAGACACAGATATAAAGTATGAGATAATAAAAAAAGAAGTAACCATCGTAACTGCTTTCTACTGTTTACTAACCCTGCTTTCTGGCACTTTTGTGACGTTGAACGTGAGACACCAGAAGAAAAACAGAAGGCACACTCGTCCAAACCTCCATGGTCTATTGGAAATTGGAAAGGAGTTCATTGTCTACTTTAAGTTTTCCTGCGTTTAAAAAACCAGCATATACAAACTAATTTAGATGGGAAAACAATTTATGATGTTTGTACATATGGTGAAAAGTTATGGAGTAAATGTATGATATGATGAATATTATAAGGAGTGGGCTTCATAAATCTGGTTGGGGAAATTGAAAAAGCAGCCATTGCCCCTCCCTCATTATAACCCCCGAGGTGCCCTTGAGAAAAGCGTCTAACCCTCAACTGCTCAAAGTGGAGCTGCAGATCTAAGCTGGGCAGCTTCTAGGTGTTTAAACTAAATGATAATGTTTGAAAACAATATATTTTTTTGAAATTATTGGACTCAATAAGGAAAATTATGTTTTTGATCAACTTTTGCAAAATGACTCAATGTAGGTTTATTCATCCGATTGATGACAGCAGGAAATATAACTGGAATTATATATTTTCTAAGAGAGTAGATTTAAGAAATGAACTTCGACACTCACCATATCTTTCCGTGTGGTGAGCAGTGAAAAGCTGTCGTTAGCTGAACAGTGGCAGCTCCCTTTGCTGCGAGGTAGGTTGGACCTTTAACACTCAGTGTGGCACACTAAAGGTCTTTAAATGAAACGTACTGGAGGTGTCTTCGTTCAACTGTCCATGAAAGTGAATGTGGTATTTGTGAATGCAAAAGACGAATTATTTGTGGTATGAAATATTAATCGCAGACACATTGCACATCGCACGTTGATTAACAAAGAGTAAAATAAAATAAAAAATGCAAAACCGTTTAAAATTTTAGTAACCTAATAATAATTTGAAGACAGAAAAATAGGATAGTTAATAGCACATTTAATTCTCCTTGTGTAACTCTTTTTCTAAAGGTTCACTTAAATGCATAATTTAAATGTAGATTTAATTATTAATCTCTTAATTGTCACAGTCTCTCTTCTGTTTTTATGTATTTCTATCAACCAATTGATTGCTTATAGTGAAACAAGTCTATAATTATTGCACTGGCCAACAGAGTTACAAAGACATAAATATTTATACAACACACATTAACTCTAATACCAATAGGACATCTGAAACCAGATTATATTTTCCTTATGTGAATGTGGACAAACAAAGAAACACTTAAATCCTTACTTAAGTCTTTATTTTACTTCTCCCCAACCCAAAATGGGAGTTTTTCAGTTCACACCTTATTCGGATCTATCTTTAGTAATTAGTATGTATTTTCTCGTAGATTATTTTTAATAAAAAACTACTAAATGTACAATGACATTTGGGTTCTGACATTAAAAAAGAAAAGTAAAAAAAACAATCATGTGTTCAGAGCTTGTGTCACTGCAATTTCTTTATTAAAACAAAATTAGACAGCCAGTTCATAAAAATGTGCAGCGCTGGACTGAGTGCAATTTCAACACTGTGTCATGTTGTATTTATTGTCTCTTCCAATTCAAATCAAATCAATTTACGTTTGGTAAATTGTCTGTCTGTCTGTCTGTCTGTCTGTCTGTCTGTCTGTCTGTCTGTTTGTCTGTCTGTTTCAAGGTCCTCGTGTACAAATCTCGTCAGACTGCATTAGTAGGTCAGCAGTCATCCTGTAATCTAAGACAAAAAGAAACCTCTTAAGAATATTACACTTTCATTAGTTCTGTAAGAGGGTATGAAGACCTAATGACCTTGTATAGCTGTACATCTCTCACACACACACACTGTCCTTTCATCCTTTCATCCTTTCTTTCTTTCTTTCTTTCTTTCTTTCTTTCTTTCTTTCTTTTGTTTTCTTTTTCTTCGCCACACTCTTTACTTTACTTTCTTTCTCTGCTTATTTTTCCGCCCTTTCATTTTCATTTTGCAACGGTTGTGGTTTGAAAAGTGAGGAAGCCTGAGACAATCTCCAGCAGTAGTGAGAGGTTTTTCTTTTTTTTTTTTTTATGTGCTCCCTTCACTGCATTCTGATTTTGCAAATAATGAAACAATTTGATACGTTTTAACTTTTAATAATGAGGGCTTTGATAGAGTTGATTTGATAGACAGATTTCTCTTCTCTGATAAAATTGTTTAACAAAGTTAATAGTTGCTGTAATGTAGTTTTATGCCACCATTAATTGCTGAAATGGCTCCACAGAGCAAGGAATCCTTGTTCGGCAATTATAGGTTTAAAGAAATTAGAACAAATTTCTGTTATCTGATGTTTCCAATACATTGAATAAAAGATTGCTCTCTGGAACAAAGAATAATATTTAAGGTGGTTCATGTTCGTGTGTGTGAATGCGTATGTGTGCCAGTGTGCTTGAGTTAGGGCGAACGGCAGATCAGATCAACGAATTAAGCTGCTCATTATGATGGCCTGCTCTTGCTGGTCATTAAGAAAAACGAATGTAGAATTTGCCACCCTGGCCCCTATGAAGTGTGGGTAATTACCGCTAATGTATCATCGCCTATTCAAGACGGTAACGTTTCGTTTCTGAGGGCTGACAGTGAAACACCTCTGACCTAAATGTTTTATTCATTCACAAGACTCATATTATTCATTTTAAACATATTTCACATGATTAACAGTTTTTCCATATTAATGTCCCGTACACTTGAAAAAAAAATCTGTAACAGTTTTTAATAACGGCGTAATATTATATTTGGTTTGTTCAAATGAAATATCATCATATCACTGTCAGCTCTCCTAAACCTCGGGTTGTTGTAAAGGATGCATGAGTAGTGGTCAGCTTGTTAGAAAAAACTATTTACAAACATAAACTCATTTTACAGGCTGGTGCACAGATGACTGAACTTTGTCCTTGTCATAAGTCATCAATGTTTTTTACTATCACGTATTAGCTTTTGTATATTGTATGCTTGGAATGTCTTTATAAACCAAACATAATTAGTTTTTAAACACGTTTTAAATGACCTTCGCTTCTGACTCTGTTACATTAGAACTCATTCTAATAGCTGATGTGTTTGCGTTAAGTTGTCTTAAAAAGTCTTGAATCTTCAGTTGTTACATTATGAGGTTTTATATATTTAGAGTCACCAGCAAATCATCTGATTGTTCTATATTAAAATATAGATCAATTGGTCCGTGTTATTTTAAGTTAAAACTTCTTTTTTTTTTTTTTTTTACGTAGAAATGATTTGATTTGAGTATGAATACAATAATCTTGCAGTTTTCTGTGATTAAAATTTTGGAGTGAGACACGGCACTGAAACGATCCTCTGTACATTTCTTCCTTTATTTACTGTAATTACTATAAAATGTTTTGAGTTTGATGACATTCGGCTCTCGATTCAAATTCATATCTGCAAAAAACATATGTCTCGCGCATTCAAGTTACTGATCCATTTGTATCTCAAAGTGAAGAGAAACTTTAGTGCGGTAGCTTATTTCTTCTGAGTTTTTCTTCTGAATGCATTATTGAGAAGGTGCTTGCCTGGTGATGGGACAAATCACTTCCAAGTGAAGAGTTACGTTTAATCCAACTATTTTGTAGAAACACATCGCTACCTATATAAAGTTTCTTATCAACATATCAAGCAGAATGTTTATATTGACACACCACAGAAACACAAAGCCAGATACAGGACGGGATATAACAAGATAATGGAGCCTGCATACCAACATGTCTACACAAATAAGAGCATCTAGACTTATAGCTCTATTTTCCAACTTGCTCCGGAGACTTGTACTGAAAATCATTTAACATATGCTGTTAAATGATTTGACATAACCAGCACAGTGTCTTCCCTTATAAAAAAAATGAACTGCACATATACCTCCTATTAGCCTGTGCATAAACACATGTGCACATTAGGAGACCTCATGTGATATTATGATTCCAGAGGCATCTAACTACGGTGTTGTGAGGACAGAGGATCATGGAGGGTAATAATGGCTGCATTATTACTCCTCTTATTGTGTCTTAATTAGTGGCATTTAATTATACACTAATGCAGTGAGGGCTATTAAAGACATTGAGGCCTGCTGATCTGGGAATTAAAGCAACACACACACACACACACACACACACACACACACACACTTTTCACAGACACTTTTGTCATGCCACAGAAAATTTAGTTCCTTTTAACTAGGAATCACAGACACCCTGCAGTGAAAGTGTGTGCGAAATTGTGTGTATGTAGATAAGAGAACGTGATAGATGAGAAGAGATCTAGATGCAATAGAGAAAAACTAGAGAGAGAGAAAGGCAAAAAAAGGAAAATGAGAAAGATATAGAAAACAGGATCAAATCAGATGATTAGGATGAGGAATTAAAAGGTATTGGTAGTCACTATTATGTGCATTCTGCTCGTTAGCAATGACA
Organism: Bovichtus variegatus; assembly: GCA_943593645.1. Lineage (NCBI taxonomy): Eukaryota > Metazoa > Chordata > Actinopteri > Perciformes > Bovichtidae > Bovichtus > Bovichtus variegatus. The sequence goes on along the minus strand of CALSCE010010657.1, from coordinate 18,932,290 downwards.
CCAAAATAGGTTTTATTTCTTCACTCCCACGCCTCTCCTCCACTGGTGCATCTAAATTATTTGTTCAGAGGCTGGTGTGACAATAGTGTCGGCTTTGGGAGCCTTTGGGATGCTAAACAGGGGACAGGAGGTTGAATATAAGTCATTTTCGGTGGGTTGAACCCGGCGCTTTGTGCTTGCTGAAGAGGAGAAGCTTCAAAGCTACGTTTAAACAGAACAAACAAAAGAGCAAAACTTGATCCGATCGCCCTGCCTGCTTTTGAAGTTGTGAAGCTGCAGCCCAGAGTGTCGGCTGCTCATATCCATCTTATGAACATCATACACACCTCATGCATCAGCACATATGCCCATTCCAGATGTGATTCATGGCATGATGCCCTCACTGTCATAAATGTGTACACATACTGATTAATTATGGAAGATCATAGCTTAAAGAGTAAAGTTTGGCACAGGCAGAGTTTGTTTTTCACATTTTTTTTCCTCTTTAATTTAGGGAACTCACATGTCATGTTGAAATTATGAACATTAACACCATCCTCCTGCTAAATTGTCAAATATGTGATCACTCAGATTTAGGTGTTCAAGAGGGCAACTTTGTTTGGGTGAGTCCAGAGTCATAAAATGTCATTATGTTTTGAAAATATCCGAATTACTTACAGGTTTCACTCTTACCAATATTACTGTATGCCCTTTTTTACTGTTACAGTTTAAATATAGCTTAAATTAAAACATAATTGGGGTTTTAATTAACTGGGGATCTGTTACATCTGAAAACTGCTGGTATAAAATAAGGGAAATAAACGTAGACGTCAGATATGCATTTTTAAAAGCAACTGGTGGCAAGTATGTGCAGTAACCTGTGCACTTTTTATTTCCTGTTGTAGATGGTGATATGAGCACTACTTATTACAATATGTATTAATAATTGTGCGTTTTAAAGCAATTATGACACACTAAAATCAGCTAATCATAAATTAAATGGTGTGCTATTTTTGGCATCACATTAACTTAATCTCACCGTAATTTAATATAAAAGAACGCCGGAGTTTAATGAAATTCTTCTCATTTTTTTCTTCAATTGTGGTGCGCAAACAGTGATCCCCGAAAAACGTGTGGACATTTAATTAAAGTATTTAAATAACTACAACACCAAAGAAGATTCGGTTTTAAGTTCTTTATGAATATTCTCAGATAAATATTGTTATAATACAAGCATAACATTTTCATTTCACTGCTAAGTAACACACATAAAAGTGCAACAGGCCTAATTAAAAAACACGAAGACCTACCTGCCAGATTGAAATAGAATAAAAGCAAAAAATACACAAACAGAGTTGTTGGTTTGCATTTGGAAAAAACTTTGGACTGTTTGTCTCCTAAATCAAAGCTTTCTTTGGGTTCAGCGCTACTTGTCTGATTGTATTTATCAGTGCCACATTACAGTATGTGGTAAATGCCCTCACAAATTGTGCAAATAAATTATGATTTGAATCAACATGGGTCTAATGAAAAATTCATTACACAACACAATGTTAAACTTAGTTTTTACAACGCTCCTACAGCTGCACTTCACTTAAACCATGATGCTGCTGATAGGACTATTCTGTCTTACTTTATGCAATAACAATGTCCTTCTTGTTTGCGTTACATTTCAATTTACCCGGTTAGGACAGCAGGAGAGCCGGGTGTAGAGGGTTTCCTTTCCCCTCTAGCAGATCGCTTTTCTCCATCACTGAGACCGGTGAGCAAAGCTGGGCCGTGCCGGACTGCAGCCCCGTCAAACTGGGCACGGGACCCAGGGATGGGGTGGGTTTTATTGGCACAGGAACGGCGGGCAGGGTTTGCCCGTTGGCATTGTGGTACAGGCCCTTTGCTGACACGCTGAAGGGCGCGTACTCGGATGATGCGGGTACGTGCACGCCACCCATGGACTCCGACAGCATCCCGACGTGCGGCCACATGGAGTTGACCACGCTGCTGAGCTGGGGGGGCACCGGGTAACCCAGGTGATGCATGACCGAGGTGAGGGGGAGCCCGCTGGCCATCACACCCTTGTAGTCCCGTCCTATAATGTTCTCGATGGCGAATGGGTGTTTAAACCCGCCGGACTGTGCGCAAGTAATGCCCCCGTATCCCTGAAAGTGAGGGAGCCGACCCACGGGGCCTGCCGGGCCGGCTGAGTGCTCATGGTGGCCGGATGCTGTGCCCAGCTTGCTGCCCGGGTGGTGATGGTGATGGTGAAAATAATGCATCATCGGGGAGCTCTTGCAGGCCATTTGCTCAGCACGCAGCACCTTGAAGCGCTTCCTTCTCCTCAGGAAACTGCCGTTTTCAAACATGTCACCGCAGTCCGGGTGCAGAGCCCAGAAGCTGCCTTTCCCGGGCTGATCAGGCCGCCGAGGGATCTTGATGAAGCAGTCGTTAAAGGAGAGGTTGTGTCGCAGGGAATTCTGCCATCGTTGGGTATTCTCTCGATAATACGGAAAACGGTCCATGATGAACTTGTAAATGTCACTCAGAGGCAGCATCTTTTCGGATGAGTTCTGGATAGCCATCGCTGTCAGTGATATGTAGGAATATGGGGGCTTCTGGTCGCTGTAAGAGTTCTTCCCAGGACGAGGCATGATTAGTTACTGTTTTCTAGAAGTTTGAATTGTTAAATAAAACAGCCTTTAAAGTTATATTTTAAATGCTATATTTTAAGCTTTCATATCAGTCTCCATCTGACAGATCTGTTCCAAAGTTTTGAGCCATCAGTTTAGAAGCTGATAAATTTTCGTTATTTCGATTAATACAGTAGCCTGAGGCCCGCTGCTGTCAGGTAAGATCCGTGAGAGTCTCCTGCATCCCAATAAAGTTTCTTATAAAGATTTCGCTCTTGGCGTTGTGCGTAAAAGTCAGTCTCTGCGCGTAAAAGTCAAGAGGTCCTCTCAGTTCCCTCCTCTTTCCGCGGCGGTTGAAGGATGCGAGGGGCCAGTTTGTGTGTGGTGTGTGCTCCTCTTCTCTTGTGCGATGCTCCCACTCGCCGAACGCCGTTTTTGTAAGACCCCCGCAGGTCGCTGGTTCTATTATCTGTTATCCAGACACTTAAGGGACACGTCAGGAAAGAGCAGAGGGTTGTGTGTGTGCGTGTGTGTGTGTGTGTGAGAGAGAGAGAGAGAGAGAGAG
>CALSCE010010657.1:18908693-18923517 GCA_943593645.1 Bovichtus variegatus | reverse complement strand
AGAGAGAGAGAGAGAGAGAGGGAAAGAGAGAGAGAGACATAAATGAAAAGATAAATCCAGTGGCACCCTGACCCAATGATAAATGCCTTATCCATTTTAAATATTAAAATTGTAGGGCTGGCTGACTTTCTAGAGTGTGTGTGTGTGTGTGTGTGTGTGTGTGTGTGTGTGTGCGTGCATGGGCGTGTGTGTGTGAGTGAGTGTGCTCTGTTTTCTCTGGTTGTTACTCACTGGTCATCTTTCAGATTAATTAAAGTGCTTCCTGTCACACACACTCACAATACAGAAAGGCATTGCAGTGCACTTTGAGTCTGGCAGTGGTTTTGATCATGTTGCAGCAAAATGGAAAAATGTGTGAAAATTGCGGCACACAAAAAGACGTGTATTTCTGTATTCTGTTCACCAGAAGTGTGAAGGTGCTGAAATCAACGCTGAAGCCGCTGGCAATGAAAGGGTGCTGTCCGTGGTGCTGAAGCGCTACTATACGTTTTTTCATTCGTGGACGTTGAGGCTATGTACAGTATAGGATAGATGTGTTTGTGTGTATGTGTGTGTGCGGATATGTGGGGGACGGTTGGGGGGTGGGGGGCTCCCTACCGCAGGGAGCGCGGTTGAATCACCGAGCGCGCCTCCGTCGGATCTCCTCTTCCTGCCGTCACACCCACTGCTCGGTGTTGTGGGTTCACCCCGTAGAGAAGGGGAGGACCAACGGCACACACAGCAGCAGAGAGTGCTGCAGTGCGAGCGCAGCGGGGGACTCGGAGGCGGAGAGAAAAAAACACACACACACACACACACACACACACGCACAAACGCACGCATCCGCAGCCTATTGCCGAAACTTAGTCTATGGAGAGATCTGCAGCGACGCCGTAGCGACGCAGGCCGACATGGAAGAGTATTTGCAGAGGGTCCAGAGCAGACTCGGGGTGAGTTGAGAGCCTTCAGCGGCGTTAACACCAGGTTGTGGGTGTAATGAATGAGACCATGACGGGAAGGCTGATACTGCTGTGCTACAGGCTGCGTTCCTGTTGCTGAAAAAGCGCACAGCAAAAGCCTCTCACGTCCCTTCGGTCACCCAAGCACCTGTAGATCGACATTATAACAGTACCGGATAAAAGTGAGCCATGTTTGGCCCCATACAATAAGCTCGTTGTGTTTACAGGAACATCTGTGTGTGAATTTGAATGACGACCTGATTTCTAATGAGGGGAGGCGTGACATCAACAAGTTTAGCCAGAGGCTGTCCTTCCCTGCTATCTGGCTGCTCGGCAGATACTGGCTCACGATTTGCATTTGATCCAGGACTGAATATCTGTTCAAACATAAAAAAAAATAATAAAAAAAAGCCTCATGCAAATTGTAAACAACCAAATTGATACAGACTAAATGACCGTGGATCCTTTTCGGGCACAGTCATTTGCATATTGTTATAGATCATAGATATGTGGTTCAATTATCTTTACATTTTTGTATACAGTCTTGGCCTTTGTACATTAAGTCTGTCAGGAGTGCCCTGCTACACTTGTACAGATGTTCACATCAGGGAGCCTTTCATGGATGATGCACATGCCTTGAGGCTATGGGCTATAGGCCCCTTAGAAGTAAAACTGTTATTTCTACTGCATATGTGCTTGTTTAAATGGCATGGCCATATTATGAGTCGCAGCGCATGGTCATGACGGTATCTTTCAAAGGTTTTGAACTGTGAACACAGATATTCAAAGAGAATTTGTGATGACTCAGTGCCCAATAGATATTGGCACTGCTGCACTTCAGGCATTTGTATTTTGGTTGAGTTGTGTTTCCATTTAATTTAGTATATAACATATCCAGGCACCTGTCAATGTCAGGAATTGATTAGTTTGTCGGCCACTAAAGAGCACACACACTATTGATCAGTGATTTATTAATAGTAATGATTTCTGCTGTTTTGGTTATTGAGTCAATTTGGTGATGTTTTTCATGCTTTACAAATGGGTGGACAAACTCAAACACATACACACGCTCACAACCGGATGCAATAAGTATTTGTTCACGTGTTTGTACATTCACACACATGCACACAAGATTTATTGATGTTTTTATTCAATTCAATATCAATTTCTTAGAATGTAATTCTGTCACATTCGCTTTATCCCATTTAGCAAATCCCATATTTACCAAGTGGGTAAATTCCTTTACCTGCTTGGTCATTATATCCACCTTACTGGTGATTGTTTTTCAAAACTGTCATAGTGTAAATATTCTGTGATGGCACCAATAGTGAATCCTACAATATTGTCGCAATTTCAATTTTGAGGTATTTGATTTTAAAATGTTGTGGTATTTGATTTTCTCCATATTGCCCTTCTTTAAAGACTGAGCTTCACATTTTATTCTCACCTTAAAGTCACGTTTAGTAGCTTTTCAAAGAGCTTTCGATTATACCACAGGATATTTATTAGCTGATAAACACCCAATCATTTAATAGGAAATAATAGTGAATCATGCTTTGAAGTTTTGGAAATTCCACTGTTAGGAAATGGAAAAGATGTGTTGATATGTACACCAACGTGCTGTTACTACATTTCCTACATTGTTGATATTTCCCATACAGGCTTGTATGTGCTTTATTCTCTTATTAATTATATTTTAAGCCATGCTAAAGTATTTAGAATATTCAGTTTATTCATGTAGGCAGGTGTCTGTCGGCACAATACAAACATGCATATGAACAGCCTGTCTTAGTTAAATTTAAAGAGGACAAGAGCTTTTATCTGGGATGTGCTTCACATAAACGTAGGGGAAGGCTGAGGAAAAGGGAAGATCAAAGAAGCAAATCCGCAGATCCAGCACAGCAGGGTAATTGAGTGATAAGGAGGGCAACTGATGAGTGTCATGGAGGTTGCAGATAAAGTGTAACACATGTCATGATTATCAACCATTCTCTCTCATGCACACACACGCACACACACACACACACACACACTCGTACACACAGACACACTGTATCTCTCATTCCCAGCTCTCCATTATAAACTTTGATGATTCACTATTTTGCTGACCGCTCTCTGTCATTCCCCCTCTCTCTCTACTTTCTGTATGGCCACTGTCCAGAACATCCATACCTCTAATTGGTCTGGCTCTTAGCACTAACTGAACCTATCATTCTTTCTCCCTCAGTTTTTGTCTGTGTAACTCCGCAGCACTCCCTCCTTCACTCTCCCATTGTTTGGCATGGAGCTAAGGCAATGTGCTGAGTGGACTTCCACCATCTGTCCTTCTCAGTCTGCCCACTAATACACACACACTCATGTACGCACGCACGCACACACGCACACACACACACACACACACCTGAAAAGGTTTTTTGAGACCACTTGGATTCTGTCTTTAGCGTAACGCTTAGTTCCAAAATTTGACCATTTGAAAGTCTTAAAAATAAAAAGAAATGTTCAGTTTTTCATATGCTATTCTTCCCAATACACGTTTAGTACACCACATTATAGTTAAGACGTAAAACAATTTGCGAGATAAAAGAGGTCCAAGTTGCCTTTATTGCCTTTCTAGGCGCTCCTGCTGTGAAAAGAAAGGTTAGCTATGGAAAGTGCAATAACTTTAATAGCATTCATTGGCATGATTGAACTAAATGGAAAATTTAAAAAGAAAACACAGAAAACGTGGACTGACATGTTCTTCGTCAGAAAATTGATACTATCATAAGTTCAGAAGTTACTGCATTGGAGTCCCCCTCAATTTTCTGAAAACATTTACAATTGACTTTTTCCGAAGAACATGGTGATTTGTTTATTGAGCATATTCCACACAAATCACAAAGTGTTTTCTTCTTTTTCCTAATACATCAAGTGTAAATTGTCATGCAAGGCATATATTAGATGTAATGAAAAACTCACAAAAAGTGTAAATGTGTGTATGTATATTATGTAAATAGTGGTATTGTGGCTCAGTAGGTCACACGGTCCTGCCTCTTATTCTCAGCCCAGGTCCTTCCTGTGTATTTTTGCATTCTTCCTGTGTTTAGAGGGTTTCCTTTAGGTGCTTTACTTTTGTGCAGTTCAAATGAAATTGAGACTCCCATAGATATGATAAGTCGAGATGTCTGTGTGTGATGGACTGGTGACTTATTCACAGTGATTCCTTGACTTCAATCTAATGTGCTTGGACAGGCTCCAATGGTTGCAAACACCATAAATGTAAACATTTACTGTTTCCGAATACATTTAAAGGTTGTATTTAACTGCTCCACAGATTTTATTTATGGAGCAGTTACTGTACTGTAAGACGTATCATCTCAGAGGGTTACTTGGCAGAAAATACAAATTAAAGCAGAAGGGCATCTAAAGGAGATTTATAAAATATTCCAAATCCTGGCCTGCAATAAGGAGAGAGGAGAGGAGAGGAGAGGAGAGGAGAGGAGAGGAGAGGAGAGGAGGAGGACAGGATGAATGTGGTGAGACAGGGAGATAGAGCTCCGAGGGAGAGAGCTCTCAGATTGAAGGATATCAGATGGCCAATGCTGCCTACGCACGCACGCACACACACACACACACACACACACACACACACACACACACACACACACACACACACCTATGTTCTCCCACCGCAGTAGAACAGACACTGAGTGGCCTTTTCTCCTGCTAATGCATCGCTTCCTTTCTCTGGCTATCTCGTATTGATTTATTCTCCTTCTCTCTCCTTCCTATGAAGGGACTGGCTGCAAAACCTCCTCCCCCTCTCCTTCTCTCTCTCACACACCTCTTTCCTCTTCATAGTGTTCCCTCCCTTTCCACTCCTTTGCCTCTCGTCTTCCAACCCTCATATCTAATTTCTTCCTCCTCTTTCTTCTCCCTATCACATTTTTCCCACCCGTCTATCCCCCATGTCTGACTTATCAACCTGCTGCCCATACCTGCATTTCAGTCCCCTTTTTCATAAGCCTCTTAGAGCTCATTGTCCTTCTTCCTCCAATCTCACTACACTCCTTCCTCTCTCATTCTCAACAGCCTCTCCAGGGTGATATTTGAGAATGCAGGATTACCCAATTAAATAAAAGTAACTGTAAAAAGTCATTGCAGTCTGTGGCGCTCAAAAGGCAATGCTTTGAACATTTTAACCCTTTAACTACACATTACTTCAAACCATTTTCCAAAGCACACCATGCTTTTGTAGAACTGGCTTGTAACTCACTCACGATTGCATCATTCGATAACGTCTAGCCAGCTGCAGATTGTCCATAAGGGAAAGCTATAACAGTTATAACAGCAGATTAGACCTGCAGATTTGTCAGTGTCGCCGCCTACACTATATTTAATATCCTTTTGTTATATCAAATTAAATGTTGCTATATTTAATTTCCTTTTGTTTTCTTTGTATATTGTTAATAGTTATTATAGTGGATGTTCTTGTTGTTGTTGATGTGATTATCCTTCAAAGTTGAGATAGTTCTTTGTGGGCATGGGGATCTAGGAGGTGCTGGGGAGAGTGTGTGGGGAGATGTATGCGGATTGTGTTCATATATATATATATATATATATATATATATCATATATATGTGTGGACCCCAGGAAGAATAGTTGTTTTGCTGGTAGAAACTTATGGGGAACCAATTTAACAATTATTTTAATGTTTTGTAATTCCTCATCAAATTCCTATTATCCTTTTCATGACTTTGTTTAATTTACAGGTTTCATATTTCAACAACATTGCTTGGATGTGACAACGCTGTACTGCTCTGCAGGAGTTGACTGTGTAGACGTTGACACCTTTTTAATGCAACTGCATTTCTCCCAATAGTGATGTTCTTTCTTTAAAAAAGAGAAATGACTAATTGTTCACTGTGATAGAATGTGTAGCAAATGGACTAAAACGTGCAAAACTATCGGTAAGGTGACTAGCTAGTTTGCACACTTAGAAGATGTGTGGTGGCAAAACTAGCCACCAATGTCTGATTCCTGAAAAGCATTGCTGAATATTTTTAAGAGGGTATATCAAAAAATATATAGAGTTGTCAAGATTATTCAAATCCCACTTGGACAGTCCTGATGGAAAGTTATTTTGTCAAGGCCACAAAGCCAGTGTACCCTGTTAGCTAAGATTGAGAGATGCTAAGAGGATACACAACTGTGCCGGTGACCACAAGGTTGACAGTTTTGGCAAGAACCGAGCCAGGAAACATGAATAGTCAAGGCTCCCTACCAGCCTTTGTTTTTATAAACTTGCTTCTTCCCCTTCACTGCTCCACCCTCTCCCATCAGAGCATCCTACAAGCCCATTAAGATAAGCTACAGATAGATGGGATATTCATTGTATCCACATTTTGCTTCTTGATTAATGGTGCAGGCTGCAGGGCAGGCTTGTACTGTTTTAGATAAAGTGTTTCTGATTGACACAGAACACCTAGTGCAATATGGAGATGGCTGTGCAAGATGTTGAGCCCAATTACCAAAAAATTACGACACTGTTTCCTTTTACTTTCAGCAGGTGCAATGAATGAGGATGTCATTAAAGAGGAAGCTTCTGCACATTTCTGTTATTATGTTTTAAATTTCTAAAAATATATATTTCTCACATTATTGTATTGAATGCCCAGCTACCTGATGTTGGGATGTGTGCTCCAATGTAACTCGATGTAAATACCTGTATTTAAATACTAATGCTGGAATGCCAAATTAAAATCTAATACCAAGAGTCCTAGTCAATAAATGAAAGAAACTTAATTTTCTGCCTTTTAAACCCAGCGATGAATGCTTGAAAACTGTAATGGAGCTGTCATTAATGTCCACTTAACCTAAATGAGGAGTGTTTGTCTGCATTGTTTAGTGAAATAAATGGAACTCATCACTTCTCTGATACACCGCGTTACTCTGAGTTAGCAGTAAAAACATTTATCTCGCTAATTTCGACAGTTTTTACAACAGATTTTTGCCTCTAGTATAGTGCATATTGAATATTAATTTATTTCAAGCATAAGCTTACCCTTGCAATATCATGAGTTCATTATTAATGCATGTTGTTGGTTTCAAAATGCTGTAGTCATCCAACACAGTCATACTGTTTCCAGGAGTTTCAAGGGATACAGTTGTATCAGCAGGAAAACAAAGAGATTGAGTATCACTGATTGATGTCTTGTCAAGCATGTTTAGAAATGAAGAAGTCAACAATTACTGTGTGTGTGTGTGTGTGTGTGTGTGTGTGTGTGTGTGTGTGTGTTTCCAGGGAGATGCATTGGAGGATCCTATCCATGCTGTGTTAGGCGGACCGGAGCCAGATGTTGACACTGTGGCTGCAACACTGTGCTTAGCCCTGCACCTCAGCCAGGTAACATGGCTTCTGTCTGTTTTTGCGAATGCGTTTTCTACTTAAAAACATTTGAAAACCCAACTTTTTCTGATGGTTAATGTTGTGTTTCAAAGGTAAATAGGTCACATAGGCACAAGTCCATTTACATCGACAGAAAATGATATAATACATGCAACATTGGACGTCCATCAAATTGTAACTTCACAAATCATAATTATTATTTTTTTTAACTTTAATCTTATTCCATTGTTTTGCTAAATCTTACTGGAGATGTTTAATCACCATCCTCAATTCATTTAATTATTTTTTAGCTGTGAGCAGCTCCTTTTTTCCTTTGTGCACTGCATTGTGGGAGAATAGTGTTCATTGATGTCAAAAATCTACCATATTTAGTATGCATACTGTGTGGTTTGAGTATACTTTTATCAAGTAAGCAAAGAAATGTGTGCTTTGCATTGTTGTATGGTGTGTCTTAATGTTTCATGTACAGTGTCACATTTCCTTTTCTTGTTTCAGGGTACTGCACTATTACCCGAAACTTGTCTGAGTACCAATCATTTGAAAACTGAGAAAATTGTTATGGTTTGCCCAGTGAACCACTATTTTAATGGAACTACACAAAAAAAAGCACCTGGCAGTCAGTACATCCGAAGTGCTACCATGGCAAATATATAATATGTTCGATTGATTAAGTGGTATTATGGCAGAAAATGTCCTTGCATCACTCAAAATGCACGAAAAAAAGGTTAAACATGGTCCACTATGAAATTGCCTTTCAGTTCACTGGAGAAATGTATCCTTCCCACACATATTCTACCGTTATAGTAGTAAAACTTAGTTAAAGTATCGGGAATCTTAAGTATTAAGAGATGATCATCAGAAAAGTATTTTATCATTGTGGTTACATAATGACGGTATTCCTCAGATTTGACCACTGTTTGGACAAGTACAATCTCAGAACATTTATATTTTACATTTTTATTTAATCAACTAAAACATACTAATCGCTTAACTTTGTGGGAACATGTGATTCCAAATCTGTTTATTCTTTGTCTGGTTTGATTAACTATGTGTGTGTGTGTGTGTGTGTGTGTGTGTGCTACAGAAGGAAACAGGTGCGCTGTGTGTGCCGGTGCTGTACCGCCGGCGATGTGACGCTGTGTTGCCTGGGGAGACGGTTAGGTATCTGCAGAGGGTGAAAATCTGTGAGAGCTCGCTGCTGTGGAGAGAGGATGTAGACCTCATAAAGTTTCATCACACCGGAAAGCTCTCACTCACAATGCTGCGAGATGGACTGCTAGATAGGTAAACAGACACACTTGCATATGCACTCACATCATGTGAAAGTACACACACCAGGTCAGTTTAACTTCAGCTAATCTTTACCTGCTTTATAGATGAGACACCAGGGAAGTAATTAAAATCTTACCTGAAAATTTCACTGAATTTAGAAAGGTTTATGTTTCAATGGACCAACACTGATTAGTGTGTGTACAGGTGATGCTGAAGCGCACACACACACACACACACACACACACACACACACACACACAGACAAACATGCAGCCCACAAACATATCCGGACACAGTGGGTTCTGGCTCAGAAGACTGTATTTGTTGATGCAAAAATGAGATTGAGAGTATGTTTGGGTGTGTATTTCAGGCCTGCATGTGTTCATCACTCATGACCCAAAGGGGAGTTGCATTTATGCAAATGCCTCACAATCATGGCTCCTTCCCCTGCAGCCATCCATATCTCCTTCACCGCCGTCTTCTCACTCTCCTAGATCTGAGTACCACACCTTGGAGTCCAGCATCCTGCGAGTGGTCCATCACGACGGGCAGCAGGACGCAGGGGATGATCGGGCGTCGTCCGCGGTGACGAGAGTCGCCGGGGAGATTCTTCAAGAGGCAGCAGAGCACATCGGAGCAGCGCTGGGGGAGACTCTCGGAGGTGAGGGAGGCGCAGGCGACCCCCAGGGGGAGTAATGGGGCGATGAAGGAGGACACACACAAATCCCCTGACATGACTCGCTTAACACCCACCAGGAGAGATGGAGAAAGAGAGAGATGAGGGGTGGTGAGTGTGAGTAAGGAAGAGTGCCGAAAGACACACAGAGTCACACAGAGAGTAATGTGACTCTTTTTTTATTCAACTTAGTTTAGTCTGTTGTTTTTTGTTTTGTCAGTTAGTCATATTTTTTCCACTAAAGAAAGAAAAGTTGTTTCAAGCAAGCAAAGAGAAATCAGTAAATGTTTGAAATGGATAAAAAGCAATGGAGAAAACAATCAAATAAATAAGTAAATAAGGAGGGGCAAAGAACAAAACTGTGTGTCTGTACTGTATGTATCTCAACAGAGTCGGCTCGGTTGGTTTATCACATTGTAACATTTAAGATTCCATCAGATAAACTCTACTTAGGGTGTCTTTAAAATACTTGTGAGTGATCTGGCACCTCAGAGATAAAACAGAGACGGAGTTCTACATTTGCAGTGTGTGTGTGTGTGTGTGTGTGTGTGTGTGTGTGTGTGTGTGTGATCTCACTGTGATTTACAGAAAGACGGACAGATACACAGTGGTCCTATAGAGGAAAAGTGTATTTAAGGTGGATGGAGTGAGAGGAAAAGAGCAAAGTTAGGTCTAGAGACACAGATAGAGTGACGTGTGTAGTCTAGTTCTCGTATTTCTCTGTGAGAGCTCTTTGGACGGTGCATTTTCAGGTTCATTGATTCCTAAAGAGGCCAGTAGCTCAGCTCAATCCTCACAAACTCTCTCCCAAGAATAATGTTACCCGAGGCCTTTTTATTGGTTTGTATACTGAACTGACCATTAGGTATTTTTGCCCTTTTTAACACAATTTTAGCTTTTCTTATTTTGTTCTTCTTTAGATGACAGTAAATGTACTATTTATAGTTGTTGTACATTTTCTACAAACTGCATATTTTGGAGTTTTCTTGATTAAAACAATACAAATAGGAAATATTTATTGGAGCATGAATAGCTCAACATTCAAAATATTTAAACCAGAAATAGCTCACATGATTACAGTCCAAAATGTTGCTGCTGCCTTTGTTATATATATATATATAAATGTGAATTATTTACTAACTATTGTGGTACCTCAGTGACGGCCCTGTGCACATACAGTATAAAATGAACCTTACTTTCCCCTGTTAGTTTCACAAAAACGACACACATGATGGTCAGACGTTTTCCATGTTCTTCCCTGGCTCCTGATAGCTTTGTGTTCAATAGCGTAATTAAAAGTGCGGCAAAAGACGTCAGTGTCAATCTAAATAATTGTTTATTAAGTCCTGCACAAGAGGATAAATGGGCATTCAGTGATTAAGGACTTTTGTTGATCTGTTCATAGTTCTCTGGAACAGCTGACCTGAAATATACATAAATAGAAAGGTTACATTTCCCATAGGACAAAATTAAACTAAGTAAATAAAGCAGATATTCAAGAAAAATAACTGTGTCGCAGCGCTGGTTACTTGCCTTACAGTAGAAGTTCAGATGTAGATATAGATTAGTTTCTCAAAGGCAGTAATGCATCAACAACCTCATCAAATGAAATGATCATCATCGGTCATGTTGTTATTGAACCTAGACTGAGAAAACATAAACTTATAAGCAAGAGCCAGAATATGCATCCTGGACATTACCATATGTGTTTGTGTGTTTATGTGTCTACAGAGGCGTTACGGCTGCAAAGTGAAGCTTTGTGGATCAAACATGGCCGTCGGTCAGCACAACTGGAGGAGCTCATGAGATCCTTGGAGCAATGGAGTGATGTCACTGCAGGTCAACATGACGAGGCGAAGCTACAAGGTACATATTCGAACACGCAGAGCAGTTGGGGCTTCATTGAACACAGAAGAGTTTATACGTAGAAGAGAGAGAGAGACGGGGTGACACGCAACCCATCTCTCTTGGATTATATGGATTATGTTTTATACTATGATACAAAATGAGATAAGATAAGATGAAACGTGTTGTGCAACAGTTGCAATACACAGAAGGAGACAGTATAAGATTACAAACTTTACACAAATTTACAGATTGTGCAAAATGTTTTATATAAATATATATATATATATATATATATATATATATATGTAGAAAAATGTAAATATAAGATGAGCTGAGATGGGGTAAGGTGCAGTATTTGGCAAAATAACAACATACAAAAATAAGAATTACCAAACCAAACTAAGTATGAAGAGGGAAGTAAGCTACATATAAACCTAAATATAAAGAATGAAGAATATGAAGATGATGAAAATGATGAAGAGAGGAGAAAGAGAGAGAGGAGGAGGTGGATGTGTTGTAAAGTCTTATAGCCACCGGGAGAAAGGACTTCCTGTGGCGTTCCGCGGTGCGTCTTGGTGGTATAAGTCTGTTGCTGAAGGTGCTCCTGTATGAGGACAGCACATGGTGGAGATAATAATTGTACAGTTCGCTATCATCCTTCTCATATTGTCATCTAATACAGGACGCATACAATTGTGGTATAAAGCAAATAACAGACACTACAGCAACAGGTGAAGAATCAACTATGATAAACCATTTGAGATATTTTGAGTTGTAATAGCATAAAGCACCGTTGTAACTAATGAAATTAATGATGGCCCCAGAATTTGATTGCACCAGCTATTTGTAAGTTCTTCCTAAGTTTAACTACAAGCTAGTTTCAAACTAGTGATTTACTAAACTGGGTTGCACCATTTAAACTTGAGAAAATGTCTTAGCTGGTAAATACTTTGGTAATGTCAAAGTCCATTACAGTAGTCCAATCAAAAACAATCATCTGTGTGTTATAAGAACTGGCTACTGGACCCACAGATGATGCCCATTCACTTATAAACCAAAGTGTGCATAAACCAAACAATGTTGCTTCCGTGTTGCGAGTCTCACTGCACATGTGCATGTGGCTCCGTCCGCACGTTCCCGCTCAGCCCACAGACTTTACATTGGGATAACATCATGCACATAAAAATAACTTTTCTAAGCTTTAACAAATTAGATAGACAAACTACATAGATGCAAAATTCACGATACAATGAGCAATAATTTACCTATGAAGTTCAAGGTGTCCTGAAAAAAGTTTTACAGATCTCAGTCTCTTTTACAATGGTCTACAAAAGGAAAATGCTTTTTGGGCCACAGAGGAAAATGGCAGTGAGGCTAAGTGGCTGTGCTGAATCCAGCCCTCTTAACACATCCGTGAGCATCACAAGCTGTACCGTAACTGCCAAAAATGACAGTTTTATCCTTTGTAAATGAAAGTATTATTTTTCTACCCATTTGTGCTTTAGAGTAAGTAGTATGCATGCAGTTTAGGAAGAGTTGGAAATGTCTGATTACGTTTACCTAACCAATGTTATAATGTTATTTGGTCAATTGTTCTAACATTCTTGGCATAAGATTTTCTAATTTGAGGTTTATTGTTATTTTGTTAAAGGCATTTTCATATCTTCCCTGTTTACATCATTATCAACAGCATTTTGATCAACTGAGATCAGATATTTCAGTCATGTTACGTAATCTTCAATCTGAACGAGCTATATATGAGCAAAATGCAGGGGCTTTAAACTAAAAGCAGAAACATTAAACATAGATGGAGGCTCTCTCTCCTTGTGCTGTTGACAGAATGATCAGGTCACATGATAGCTAAAAGTTCAGTAAAATCCCTGTAGAGCGACATTTTGCTCACTGGCACATTTTCCATGTATGAAAATCATTTCAATTAACCTCCACTTCTGGAGAAGGCATTCATGCTTATGTTTTTTTTTTCGTCTGTTGGAAAATTGTTTGGTATTATTCTGTGTGTGTTTAATATAACTGTTAATCTGTTTGTGCTGACTGGATGTAGACTTGGAGCATCTGCTGACTCTGGAGCTGAAGGAGTTTTCTGATGGAGAAATGACCATAGCACTCACTTCAGTGACCACATATAAGGAGGTAAGTTTTTATCATAAAAAAAACTTAAAATGCCAGATTCCATTTAGTTTCTGTTCACTCGATTAAAACATAAATATAAACCAATTTACCAATTAAACTCAGGGATTTTTTTATTTTGTAAACATGACAGGATCTTTCTGAATACTTTAATGTTGAAGAGAGTTCATACTGGCTTTCTTCAATTGCTGTTAAATCTAACCCAGTTGCGCAAGAAAACCCAATAAAGATGAAGTTATCTGAAGCTCAGTTGATGAACCATGTTAACTGGGAGAGCATCAGGTTTAAAGAACCATTTCATGTCAATAAGATTTAAAGACAATTTACAACTCCATTAAATACATTTTAAATATGTCCATTTCTCGCCAGGAATAAATCGAAACTCTTCCAAGTATTTATTTTATGAGATATTTCTGACATGACAACAATTTAAAACTATGCGAATGTGGATTCTTAAAGCTTGTGTGCTGACATAGAAATATTGGCTAATTAACGCACATATTACTTACATTAATGGCCTCATTAGCCTGACTGGTTCTTTTTAATATATCATGGTGATTATATTCGGATATAATGCGGTCCACTCCCCTTTGTTAGCTGTTTTCAAAGAAGCTTGTGATAACTTCCATAGTCTTTGAAAACAGAGCTGGGAGAGAAAAATGTAGACATGTTGCTAACAATAATGTATAAATGAATAGACAATGTCTCTCTTTTTGAAAAAGTTACTTTTGATGGTTTTGTTGTTTTGGATACATCACACTGGGGCTGTGTCATTTTGGAGAAGTGTTGTTATGCAAGTAGAGGAGCCCCTCTGATGTTGTGATGTTCTGCATTTGGATGAGATGCAGATGGAGGCCTGAGAGCCTCACACACGACCAGGTATCACCTGCCTCCCCACTGTTATCCTTAAATCCAACACACACACACACACACACACACACACACACACACACACAATTGTGGAATGTTTGTTTTGACTTTTTTATCTTTCCATCTCTGTTGCGCTCTTGTTCTTCCTCTACACATTTGCAATCACACACCACACACACACACACACAAACACACACACACAGAGGGTACTTTAAGCCCTATAAGCCCCTTGCTTTTCTCCCTGCTGCAACTTCTAATGTGTTCACCCCCCTCCCATCACCACCACTACCCCCCCAAAAAAAATCATTCATTATTTCTTTTATATCTCCTTTTCACTTCCAAAGCCCATTTTTCTCAGCAGCTGCCTAGCGTGCGGTATTAGGCTATGTGTAAAATAAATGATGTCTGTAGCCGTAGGGGTATGGCTCTGCCTCCCCCAGAAAACTACCTAACGTCCAAGGAACATTAAACACCCAGATCCTCGTTTAGCGAATAAATAACCATTCATTTGAATGGCTTTGTCTGTGTGTGCGCACCGGACTTTCTGTGCATATTTTACCAGCGCTGTGCCTGCATGCTGTGTGTCAGGAGAGAGCGAGAGAGAGAGCGAGAGAGGGAGAGAGAGAGACAGTGAGAGAGAGAGAGAGAGAGAGAGAGAGAGAGAGAGAGAGAGAGAGGGAGAAA
>CALSCE010010657.1:18896317-18908167 GCA_943593645.1 Bovichtus variegatus | reverse complement strand
TGTGTGTGTGTGTGTGTGTGTGTGTGTGTGTGTGTGTGTGTGTGTGTTTGCAGTTAAAGAGGACTGAGTACAAAAAGCAAAAGAAATGTGGCTGTGATTGCCTAGTTAGCAGAAGAAAAAGCTTCGGAGTGTGTTTGGTGTAACGATAAGGACACATCGTATAGACTGACTAATGTATTTTTGTATACTGTACAAACATACATTAGTCAGTCTGTGTGCTCCTTTTTTATGGAAGAGAAAAGTGGAAATGAATGGAGTTTCATTCTTTCAAAATCATAGCGCTTGTCTTTATGTTTCTCTGTGTCATTTGTATCTGCACATCAATATGTGCGCTACATTTGAAACCGTAAATGCAAATATATATAGAAAAATATTCTATTAGTTCCTCAAACAATAGTTTCATGTTTGGCAACAATGGCACAACATACTGCTCAAGAACTACCATGAAAAAAATTATGCTGCACATGAGCAATAATTATATACATTTTTCTGTGAGGCCATGTGATGCTTTATATATATACAAACAGCTTTATTGAAGGTGTCACGTTGCATATAATTGGTACAGTGTAGATAAAGCTGTGTCAGCAATAAGTTACATATTTACAATGCAACCTTGTCAGCTTTGCTTTATTGCATATTGTAAATATTGTTTCATGCAGTCCTGCTACAACTGCTACTATACTGTGTGTGTTCCCTTATTGCTGCAGCCCGTGCATGTTGTAACATCTACTTTCTTATGGTTATAACAGGGTTTTTTAAGTAAAAACAGTGATTTTATTGTTTTATTGTGATAGAAGCCCAGACCTATCATTTCTGCTGTAGCCTCACAAACAATTCTGTGGCATTTACTACGAGCTTGAGCTGATATTTGGTAACTTAGTAAATAAATAACAAGAGCAATACTCATATGTATATATAATCGACACTTTAAGTCCTTTTGAGTTGCAATGGTCATAAAAACCTATATAAATCTATATAAATTTAAAGAATAAAGGTCAATACATACTCCTTTTAAATCCAAATCTCTGATAGGTTAGATATTTGCTTGAATTCTTTGGGCAAGGATTTTTAAGTTTTTCTCGGAAAATAAAAGTACTTGGTAAAATTCTGTATTAGAAATTATCAGTAGCCTTTATAATAATTTCTAGTTATTATGTATGTTTACATCCATTTTTGTGTTTCAGTTCTTTTATGCTATGTCAGAAATGTATTGTGTTCTCTGCATCATTTAATTATTTCTTTTATTTGCTGTTGTTTCTCATTATCTCACTGCAGAAAAGACAAAGTATTCTGCCCACACAGTGGTATTTACTTTTATGTGGTCAAGCCGATTTATTCTTTTAAAGTCACCAGTTTGTCCCTGTGTACAAAGCGTGCCACATTGTCTAATAGCAGCACTGTGTCAGCTAGCAGAAGAGACGCCACATGAGCCAATAGGAGTCAAGATCCTTGCTCAAGGGCACACAGTCATTGTGCAGCATCACCTGTAGATGTGAGAGAAAAGACAGCTAGTAGCTAAATTGGTTCAAGGTAACAGACACGTTGGAAGTCTTTTCTTTCTTGTATGAAATGTTTTGTGTAACACTTACATGAAGCTCAAATTAAAAAACACACTAAAAACACATTATTCACATACTCATGCCAGCGAGTGTGTGTTTGTGTATCAGAGGTTTTCATGGCTCAGTAATTAGCACTGGCAGATGAAACATTGGTTGGATAAAGAGCTATCATGCTGTGGAGTTGATGAACTGTGGGAAGGACAGGAGCCCACAGCCACACACACACACACACACACACACACACTCTCACACACACACACACAGTCATGAATGTGAATAATGTGTTTTTTGCATGTTAACATGGATATCTAAGTATTACAATGTGTTTTAGAGTTTTTGTTTTCCGTCTTTTGAAAGCTATTTCTTCTCCTGAGACTGTAGAGAGGCAGCGGTGGGAAAGGAGTAAACGTTTGCATTTTGGTTTGAGCAAGAAATCTCATATGAACACAGGCTAATCCAGTGTTCCACCGAGATATCAGAATAATTGTAATATTGTTTATTTTCTCTGGTTGTACGTATCTGCTTATAGGACAATGCATCTGCATATGACATATGACATTATTTTGGACATTGATTACAGTTTTTCCATTTTCCTTGCTATAATGTTTTATGTTGTAGATTTGTTTGTTCTAATCTTTCTGTGCATTTGCGTGTGCATGTCCGTGTGTGTGTGTGTGTGTGTGTGTATTTGTGTGTGTATTTGTGTCCATCTCTCCATCTGAGGTATGCTTTAGGTTTCATTTTGGCAACGTTGATTGTCTCTAATGTGTTGTTTGTTCACAGTCCTCCGGCCCTTCTGTTTGTTTATGCGGGGCCAGTTTTGCCCTACGCCACTTGCACAAATAATTATGCTTGCTAATGAAGGGGCCCGCAGCCACGGCACTCGGTAAATGCCTTTCTGATGAGAGGCACTAGGAGACAGCAGGTGCAGTGTGGGCCTCCCAGGGACTAAGATTGAAGACCAGGGAGTCAGGGTGCAGCGCCCCTCCGCCCCTCGTTTTTTCTATTCCTCTCTGACTTCCTGGTTCTTTTTTTTCTTGCTCCTCTGAGATTTTCTTGGTGAGAATATCCATTACTGTAAGTACACACTGCTGTAGCCACTTCAGAACTTTCTGATTGTAATCTACATAAACATACCATCCCGTTTACAATAGTCTGGATTATCTGATGCCATCAGGACACTAAAGCACACATTTCTTAAATCTGTTTAGTGTTGTAGCTCTTTATGTGGGAATACATTCAGAATAATGTAACCAAAGGAGCATCACTTGTATCTGCTCTGTGAACATATTTTGCTATAAATTTGTATGGCTGTAACACACATTACAATATGAATAGTTTCGTATACATATTCTAACAAGTTTGGAAAACCACTAGACAAGTATCTTAAGTATAAAAATAAAAAAAAGTAACTTGCACTGATGTTTTTTTCCTCATCATCTCATCTAAAATTCTCATTCTTTCTCTTCCCACATTTCCATTCTCCCCCTGTGGCTTCCTTAGGCTATGAGGGCAAACAAATAAACAAAACAAAACATTTATAGACTCAGTGCCTGCATCTTGGCCCTCAAATCCCTGCACTTAGAGCTGAGCGAATGAAGCATGCGGAGAAGACCCATATGAGAAAGACAGACTGAAAGACATTTGGGCTTCTTTCTCTGCAAACTTTTACCCCCCTCCCATTTTCCCTCTGTCTCTCCTAAAACTTCATAAGCAGTAATACTCTGTGTACGCGTGTGTGCGCACGAGTGTGAACGAGAGCGTATGACTGTTGGTTTGTGAGCAAATGCATGTGTGAGTTTGGCTGTGCACGTGTGTGTGTGGGATTTGGTATATGTTGCATGTGTGCGCGTGCATTTGCATGTGTGTATTTGAGCAGGGTGGTGTCAGCTCGCTCCTTGCCACCCCATTTGCTGTAGCTGTACCGCTGTGATCACAGACAGATGTATAAATCAAACCTCGCTTGATGGATTCATCAGGGTGGCGAAACGATCGCCTGAGAAGAACTCGCAACTCTCTTAGCGTTCTGTGTTCTGACGGAAAGGGTATGCAAAGAGCCTAAATGGATGAACGCTTGATTAATTCTTTGCCGGAGATGTTGGCGACAGCAGGAAATGTGTTTTTGCTTTGACTGTGTTTGCACGGGAATTTACGCGCGCGGGGCGTGAGTTATGAGGCCTGAGTTTTGTACCTAAGGCTATTGTGCATAATGATGGCAGGTTGGGAGAACTGCAAGCAGCCGCTAAAGACTTGCTACCTGTGGAGCAAAGACAACCAAAGAGAAAGGGAGGGTGTGTGTGTGTGTGTGTGTGTGTGTGTGTGTCTGTGTCTGTGTGTGGATTGGGGTCTAGTGTGAGGAAAAGATGAAGCTGCAAAGTGTGTGAGAGCAAGGGATGAAGAGGCAGGGAAACAAAAGACACAGGTGAGGCAGGGAAAAAATGAGATAAACAAACAAGATGTGGGTAGTGGAAACATATAAAGGAAAGGATGCTATTAGAAAAAAAACAAGAGATGTAACACACATAGTTGAACTAAAGGGAGAATATTTCCCCTTTTTATGCACACATTCTTTGTATGACATGGAATACTGGACATGGGTTCAACCTGTTTTGACCATTCACACCATCGATCACTCGTAAATACTTGGTCCTCAAAGATCTCGGTTAGCAACTGTAATTCAACAAAGTCCAAAGTTGGTCATTAAAAGTAGTCGGTAAAAAATTGTCTTACACTGGGAGATGCTGCCCAAAAAGCTGTGTTCTTACTATTTTGTATTCTTTATGCAGAAACTTCTGCTCTAATGCCAGTGAAGCTTCTTGGCGATCCGAAATTATGACTGAGAGGATCAGACGTCATGTCTGCAGAGGAGAGAAGCTTTTCTTTTCACAGTAGTTCTGCCATTTTCATAGTTGTCACATTACCAAAGCTCAGGATCAATAAAGTTTAAAACAAATCCGGGTTAAATAGCTTATGTTGACACTATCACCATCACAAGCAGTGGTAATGTTTTTCTTTTTTTGTTGCTTTTTATGTTTACTGTTATTTACTCTGAACACTTCAAAAAAAAGTTTTGTTCCAACGTTTGTCTTTTTTAATATAACAACTTGAGATATCAGGTACAAGTGTTAATAGTCCTCACTTTCTGATCAACTGTAGCTCATCTGTAGTACATGACAAGACGGCCATGTTGTTAACAGCAAGCTTTTCTCTGATGCTTTTTAAAGAATTAATAATGTTAATATTCGCTGCAGAACTGTTTCCAGTGAGTGTTTGCTCTTAAATAAAAAAGAAAGTTAATAAAAAGTAAGTACAGTAAAGGCTTTAAAGGGTAACTATTTGCTTGTGATAACTCAGTTTACCAAAAGCTCAACAAATGAGAAACATGTTTCTTTGCCCGGATTCTAAGGTTCTTGGAGACAGTTAGCAAGTGGATTTTTATAGCTAACATGTTGGTAATTTATAAGAAAAGGCAATCTGTGTATCTGGGGGTGGCAAAAAGAGGGAGAAAGAGGAGGGGCAGGCAATATGAGTAGTAATTTACTAAGTTAAGAGCCAAATGGCAGACAGACTGTCGCCCTGCGTGTTATCTCGGAGATTTGCACTCTGCTCGTTTTCTGACTATATTTCCCTGCCTGTGTGTGTGAGAATGTGTGTGTGCAGTTTTGTGTGCATATGCACACAGTTGGGTGGTAGCTTTAGAGTATCAGCATCATTTGAGCATTGCTTTGTTATTGTACTGTAAATCATGAAGACTTTATTGCTTTACCAGATCTCATATGTGTACATACTGGTACATGTTTGTTTATACACTGAGATTACAGTAGAGGACTGCAGGCGGATTTATGTGTGTATCTGCATGTGTCATGGTTACATGTCCATGTACTTGTGTGTTTGTACTTATGTGAGTGAATATGTGTGTTTTAACGAATCTTGGGAGGCTTCATTGCACTCATCAGGATATCAGTGTTGAGAAATGGCAGTGTCAGTGAAATGACAGTTGTGTGTGTGTTAGGATTGATGGGGCTAAGTCTGACAGCAGCCATATTGTGAAGAGAGAGAAGGATGGCGGGATGGAGGGTAGAACAGAGGGAGGAGCGTTGTAGCCCCCTCATCCTCACAGGTTAATATTGACACAGCCTGGGCAGATACAGTGCCTGCAGCGATCATCAATCACTTTCAGTGGACCCATACAAGCAGGCACGCACACTCAGGCTCAAGCAGACAGAAGGACCACACACAATGTAAGATACAGCACACTGAAAAAAATACAAACTTTCAAAGTCAGGCAGAATCATACTATTTCGACAAGTCTGGCAACATTAACAAAATATGTTTTCAAAAATACTAGGCTCACCAACTTAGAAGGCCTCTTTTAGCTTTACCAAAACGACAGTATCTCTTTTGTTTAAAAGTTCTACTTAAATAAGCACAATTTTGACAACTTCACAAAACAAACAGTTGTACAACAAATCTAGATTAATCAAGCAAATATGTTTCCAAAAGTATCACTTTATGTGTAACCCTGTGTTTTAAATTATGGTTGCCAAAACATTGTTGTTAATCATTTCAGATAGAAAGAAAAAGCAAGTTCCCTTGACAAGCAAAACAATTAATTAATGCAACTTTCCATCCATCAGTCATTGTGTGTGTCACAGAATTACCATAATCTGTGCATGGTGGCTGTTTTAAGAGCAAACAGTTAATTTCCAAACAATAAATCACAAAGTGTCTCTCTACCCCTCTGTGCGTTTTGACAGCTTCGTCTCTCATTGCTACAGATGAAGACTTACTTGAAACCGGTTTTACAAAAAAATCAAATCATATGCACAATAAAAGGCAAGGATCTAACAAAGTTTCCCATACATCTGTAACCAAATCCTTTTGAGACTATTACAATAAAATGTAATAATTGCTTTTTTCACAATTAGTTAATTAATACTATAATTAAAACAAAGTTGCATCTGTTAAGTAGTTTGCATTATACATTTCAGATCTTGATTCCATCCCCCTTTTTCTTTCATTTTTTCTTTCTGCTTATTTGTCTTTTTTTTATATCTCTCCCAGGACTGGCATAGTTATGTGGAAGGGCTGAAATCATTCAGCCATCGCCATGGCTATGATGGTTTGGTGGTTCTCCTGTCCATCAATGATACAGTTCATCATCCCCGCCAGCAGGTGGCTGTCTACTCAAACAACACAGATCTCCTAAACCAGGTAAAAAAAATACAACACAGCCACACACGTGAGTGAAAGTGGTTCTTTGACAAACACAACTCTATGCACAACTTTGGAAACAAAAATAGGCATTGTGATGTGTTTTTATAGATTTATTTGTTTTTATCAATTTTCCTGAATCCCTAATAATGATTTTACCTTTGCTAAAGCAACTGAGATAGCAGGTTAGCTTAGCAGCTCCCAGCCAAGAAATAGTCTGGTACATACCCCCGTAAAATCGCAACAAATCAAACAAAAAGATATATTGTGTTGATTAGTGAGGTTTGGAGGTATTGTTAGGCAGATTTAGCTATCTCTGGATGGAGTATTGCCAGCTATTTCCCCCTGTTTGAGATAATGTTAGCTAACCAGCTGCTGGTTGTAGCCTCATTTACTGGACAGACATTGGAGTGGTAGCCTACCGACTTTCTCATCTAACCCTCAGCAATGAAAGAAAATAAGCCTATTTCTATTCTATAACTATTGCTTTAAAAAGTCAGAATAGAAAAACATTCAATATTACAACACTGTGACTTTCATTGCAGATCTGCTGTGAGTTGGAAGAGTCTTCCAGCTGGTCTCTTTCTGGTGAACTGGAGGCCAGGGAGAGTCTCCAGATCTACCACATTTCTATAAACACCTGCTTACCTTCTGGTACTCCTCCTCTGCTGTTAGAAGAAATAAAAGGCATCCTCAAGGACTTTGTTGACCGGCGGAGCTCTGTATTAGCCTGCCACCCCAGCAGTAGGACCTCTTCCACGGAGGGAGTGGCAGGCAGTGTGGAGTTCTCCCAGGGATCATCTGGTATCAATGACATGGATGGCTCTGACATAGAGAGAGCCGAGGGAGGCAATGGAGATGTGGTGCCAATAGCGAGGTAATTAAATACATCCCTTTTATTTTGCTTCATCCAGTGTCAGTGATAATCATCAATACATGAAATCTGAGATTAAATATTATTTATTCAGTGACTTTAGGCAAAGAATTGACACAATTCAGTGATGGTGTTGTTTTATCTCTGTATATAGAGTGATGACAGATGGTGAAGAAGACACAAGAGGTGTAGGAGCTGGTGCTGGTGGGGAGCTTGTGAGCCCTGACAGTGGTATGACCACCATACGCAGCAGCCGCTCCTCCAAGGAGAGTTCAGTGTTCCTCAGTGATGACAGCCCAGTTGGGGAAGTCATAGCAGGTGGAGGGCCAGCTGCAGGGCCAGGAGGACTCTTCCTGAGAAATCCATCTCCCCTGGGATTGTCATCCCTCTCCCCT
The DNA here is from genome assembly GCA_943593645.1 of Bovichtus variegatus. Taxonomy (NCBI): domain Eukaryota; kingdom Metazoa; phylum Chordata; class Actinopteri; order Perciformes; family Bovichtidae; genus Bovichtus; species Bovichtus variegatus. The sequence goes on along the minus strand of CALSCE010010657.1, from coordinate 18,900,125 downwards.
CCTGTTCCACCTGAGAGGAGGAAGAACCGCTCTAGCAGAAATAAGAGTGACAACTTTGACCTGTTTAGTTTTGACCCACTACATAGCAGTGACCAATCTATGCCAACAAGAGGGGAATTGGCTAAATCCGGAGTAAAAGGAGATGAAGTAGAAGCAAGAGCAGGGAGTTCTAGTTTATCAGAACTTGAAGAGTTAAGCTTGCTGGATTTTTCTGCTTCATTGGGTGGGCTTGACAGTAGAAATTCTTCAATTGACCACCATGGTCAAAGCCATGGGGATGACATGATTGACACTGTTGTTCCTCCAACTCCAGTCAACAGCGTGGTAGGTAGCCGCCCACCCAGTAGTTGTGGGGTCAGGTTCTTTCCAGAAGATGTAGTTGAAAGGATTAATGGCCTGCAGCACAAGGACAGTGTGTCATCGTCATTGTCAGAGACCTGGGATGAACTTGGTTTTGAAACACAAGGAGCAATATCCTCAAGTGATAATAATGCCTGGAATACGACCAAGGAATCTGAGAGCCCACAGAATATTGTAGAAGAAGTTAGAGGGAAAGAGTCAGTTGATGATATGACTGAACAAAAAAGCAGAGAAGAGATCTTAAAGTCTGAAAATACCCACCAGAGGGGAAAGAGTCTTGAGCCCCAGCTTAGTCTGATCACTGAGCAGACTGAATCATATGACACCTGGAACCCAGATTCGGTATGTAAGGATAAATGGAACCCCATTACTTTGGCTTGTCTGCAATTGACACCACCGGAGGAGGATGTAACTGAAAAATGCAGGGCTGGTATCATTGGAGTGAAAGAAAAAACATCCTCATTGTCGAGAAAGAAAGCAATCCTAAACACTTTAACGCCAGACACATCTAAAGAAGATGATGAAGGTGTACAAGGGAAAAAAGGAGACGGACAGATTGAGCTCCTAGACTTCTGGACGTACTCAGCTCAGAAGGGATTTCTCAAATCAGATAGCGGAACCACCACCTCTTACCCTGAATCACTAGATTTGTGGAATATGACAATCCGAGATGACAGTCTATCACCTCTCACGACACCTAGCAACTTGTCTGGAAACTCAGGTTCTTTCTGTGCCGTGAACTCCAATGTTGAGCCTGGTGCATCTGTTGAAAGTCCACAAGGATTCTCCGATGGTGGAATGGTGATGTGGAACACCACCATACAGGAAGACAGCTCTTCCACAATAACAAGCCCTGAAGGACCTGAAAATGGAAAGGACCTTAGTCACATGGGATCATTAGACACCAGTGATTCTTCCGAGACACATGCAAGCAAACAGGCAGAAGAAGAAACAGCTATAGAGGAGAAGAGAGGTATAAATAAAGTACTTACTCAGACACCTGAAGAAGTGGGGTGGAGAGGTTATGAACACAATGTGAAAATAGTCATAGAGGCCCCAGAAGGTAGAACGCAGGGTGAAGAAATGGGTGACGATGATATCCAGAGTTTTCAGACCCAACAGTCTGTCTTGCAGAACTTGGCATCTGAACATTCAGAAGAGGAGACTTCCCCCTACCAAGGCACTGACATGTGGGACCTTTCTGTGCCTGGCATGGTCACCTCTACTTCAGAATATGACAATGTAGGAGCTGGCACTTGGAGCCTGACATCCTCCCCTGAGACCTATGTTAGCTCCGTAGTAGACATGATTCAGCTAGAGGAGCTGTCTAGCCCCTTTGTAGCTGTGACAAAACCTACTGAGATAGATGAGAGGCACAAGCAATACCAGCAGACTGATCCTCTGGGAAAGATTGAATCCAGAGCAGTAGTTTCAGACAAAGATCAGCCAACCAACCAGGTGTTCCTATTTGAGGGAACTAGCGAGTTGGGCCACATGATTAGCAGTGGGGTAAGTTTAATTGAGAGTAAGCACGACAAAAAAAGGGGAGAAGGATCAGAGGAAGCTGATGGGATAGAGCAGCACAGTGATCATTCCCCATTTGTTCTGGTGGACTGCTCCACTGTCACTCAGACCACTTCTGCCAATCATCATTCAAGTCCAGGAGAAGCTGCTGATACTCAAATACAGGCTGACCAATCGTTATCGCCAAGCCTTATTGAGTGGGATAATTCAATTTCCAAGGAACATGTTCTGTCGTTAACAATTGCCCAAAATGAAGATGCGCCTGCCACTGAAAGCGAAGGCGGTCCTGACAATGAGAGCTTGGGAAATATGGTGGGGAAAACAACAGAAACATTGTCTCTAAGCTCCAGCTCTGGGGGGGATAGAGACGCACTGAAGTATAGCCCCGACAGCCTTCACCCAGGTAGTCGAGACGAACTCAGGTCCAATTCTGATGGAGATTCATCATCAGGCCTAGAAATGGATTACATCATTGTGTCTGGCACAGTAAAAGAAGCTGAGAGAGAATGGCATGATAGGCCTAAACAAGGTGGCAGGCAATCCAAAGGTACAAGAAAGTCTATGGAGACATTTAGCATGCTATCCTATGCGGCCACAGTTCTGCAAGCCCAGGCTCAAGCTGCAAATAGAGAGCACCAGGAGAACAACGAGCAAAGTAAGCAAAACCAAATGATTAGCGGTACTGAGCGCAAACTTACAGAGCAAAGTCAAGCTGTCTCATACACTCAATACCAAGCAAGTCTTGATAATGCCACTGACCATCACATGGTGCCAGAAATGATCAGTCCCAGCCAATCAAAAACTAACTCTGAAGCTTTTCATCAGTCAGATTCAAGACTAACAGGTTGCAATGAAACACAGGTAGAAGAAGACAACTATGACGATAAATCAAGCATTATGGCCAGAAGTGTGTCTCCATCAATAAGATATCCATCAGATCACTTCCTGAAAACCAGAGAGGAGGTTTATGTCCATTCACAGATCTCAATGGAAGATTCAGATGAGGGTGGGCAGTCACCCTCTGCACCTCCACCATGCCCTACTTCTTTGGGAGACTTTCAAGTCTGGGGGGGTCAGTTAGCGAGACAGGACGAACCGCAAGCCACATGTGAACCACAATCTCCTTTACTTACCAACAGTTCGGTCTCACACACCAGCTCTTTCATTGGAACCCCATTAAGTGAATCTGGTATTTCTACTGACAGAGGACTTGGATTACCATTTTCTGGAGATTTGATGGAAGAGGAGAATGATGAGGAAGAGCAGCAGGAGATAACTGATATAGAGGGCACTACCTTGCCAAAATTGACTACAGAAGTACACAGTGAGAGGGAAGAAAGACAACAGTTAGGATCTTCTGATCTGCTAAGCTTCACTGAGGAGCTTATTGGAGGTTCTTCATTTCAACAAACAGATTTACAAACACTTGAGCCTAAGAGGGACAGGTTCCTACAGAATACAGTGGATTACTATAATGGAAAACCTATAAGGACTGTTGATTGTGATAAATGGTTGACTGAACAACGGATTGGAGACCATGAATCTTCTCAAGATAGCTATTCACCTGTTTTACGGTAAGCAATGCACCTCAAATCATATGTCTTATGCTCTGTACTATTCTACTTCTGTCACATTTACAGTTATTCAAAAGCAACAACAGCATTCTTTCTGTTGTTATGACAGACTTTTTATTCCCAGGCTTTTAACAGCCAGTGAATGAAGATGCTTGTGCACACATATGCCTGTCCTGCACTGACCAACACACACACACACACCCCAACCACCCCTCCTCTCACGCTTAGTTCTCAGTTGGGTTTTTGAGTCTCTACAGCTTTCTCAATGGTCTGTATGTCAGAGGTATAATAGCATCATACCTAGTGTGTGTGTGTGTGTGTGTGTGTGTGTGTGTGTGTGTGTGTGTGTG
>CALSCE010010657.1:18782507-18793194 GCA_943593645.1 Bovichtus variegatus | reverse complement strand
GTATCTGCTTTATTTTTTGGAACAATTGAAAGGGGCACGCCAACTATTTAATATTGCTCTACCATAAAGTTGGGGGTTGTCAAAAGAGACAGATGAAAAAATATTGTCAAATCTGAAGCAGCAGAGGCTGAAAACCCTTACTCCAAAATGCTCGCTTTTTTCAAACTCTATAGACTCTGTTTTGAAAACAGGCCATTTTACAAATAAAAAAACAAAGCTGAGATAACCTTGATGACATTGTACTTTTGAAAACTCCCTCCAGAGGCACAGAAACTGTTTTCACTCAGAAGTACTCCTCGTGACAAGTGAACTCAACTCCATGTATAAAATCAGTGGAGTTCCCCTTTTAATGAATGATTACAGTTTGTTTAATGTTTTGTGTTGATTAGTCCTACTACACACTATTTTAATGCTTCCTACCTGTGATTTTCAAGCAGCAGATCCTTGGTCTTCTCGTCTTCTCTCTATACGTCTCTTTCCGTAGCTGCTCCCTCTTACTGTCATCTGCGTGTGGATGCACTTGTTCTGGTACATCCATATGTAAATGAAGAGATAGTTTGAAAAAGAAGTAAGACTTCCTGCCAGCATATTCCAAAGTAAAAGCATTTATCATGCACCTAACCCTGGTAAAGATTGTCAGAGTTAGTTGAAGAAAGAGTAAAACAACGATTTATTTAAATATTAGAAAACTGTAATACACAAATTTGAACTAATATATATATATATATATATATATATATATATATATATGTATACAGTATATATATATATATATATATATATATATATCTTCAAGATGATTTTAAGCTGCAGAATGCTACTTTCCAAGGTGAGTAAAAAAAAGCCTACAGACAGGTAAGTTTTACTGAATAAGTTAAGAAAAACATTTTCATAAAATGAGTGTGTTAGATGACCTACAGTTTTACTCAGAATTATTGTGTAAGTGTTACCTGCAGGGCTTACTGTATGCTCCTGTATACTAGGTGTAAAAATGAAAGCAGAAAGTATGCAGAAACACAGTCACTTTCAATGAATTCATGAAGTTGTAGTATGCCAACACTTTTTTATTTGTATTATTGTTATAAATCATAATAATAATAATAATAATAACATTATTATTATTATTATTATTAGTAGTAATATTTTTTATTTAATCTTTTTTTTTTTTCTTTTTTTAAGGCTAGTTTTATGTAGGGTTGCTGTCTGTGCCATGGTTTGGGTGCCTGGGAAAGGAAAGTCCTCTTGTCGCCCTCTTGTGGTTTGATTTAGGAAGCTACCAAAAAACCTTAAAGGTTTAGTTACAGGTAAAATACCATCAAGTTAAATTAATATTTCCAAAACGCTAAGCAGTATTAAGTAACGATATTAAGCTTTGCGTTTTCTAAAAGTTGCAGTGCGTTCGCATTACCCAACACTTTGGTTTTTTCGGGTATCAATTAAACATCCAGATGTAAATCTGCGTCGTATTTCCCTAGAAGGGTCTATAAATGCCTCATTTGTAATTCCTATATTTCCTACAACATCTGAACACAACACGTGACTCCCGGCCCGCTTTGATCACGCGGTCAATGACATCAGCAGAAGCTTTACGAGCGCAGAGCGCAGATGTGTACTACATATGTAATATTACCGACCTCTTCATTCTCACCGTCATACTGTGAGTGGACCTAAGTGAATTTGAGCACTGTACACCCAAAACCTTTGGATAAAACCGTTTTAGGAACAGGGTGTTTCTATTGAAGCTAACAGTAGCTAGCTTAGCTAGCATAGCAGGTGAACTTTTGCCATCGCTTCTCGGTCAGTGACAATCAACTTTAACGTTATCCAACTCCAACGAACCAGGCAGGTAAAGCTACTGTTAAATGCAAGGGCGGACTTTGAACTCTGCAAGGGTAATATTTGAGTTTTAATAACTGTCAAAGAGTTGCTAGCCAGTAGTGCTGGCTGATTAGCCAGTCCGACTTCCTTGTGTCGTTCGAGGTCATTCTGTAGCGTCCATCTAGCCAGCTGTTGTCGGGAAGCTAACGGTCATGAAGAGCCTTCCGTATTTCTGCCGAGGAGAGGTCATTCGTGGCTTCGGGAGAGGAAGCAAAGAACTTGGAATTCCCACAGGTGAGTTAGTCATCTGCCATTAATCTGTATGAGCTTTTGAATAGCTAACCTTTTGAATAGCTAACCTTAGCTTACGTGCATAACGTTAGGTCAGTCTGAATCGGTCCAGAGTAACGTTAGATAACTAACATTGATAGTCTGTGGTTATTATGAACTAAATATCCACTCGAATGATTCTGCAGATACCTTATTGATTATTCATAAGCGTTGCAGACGTTTAGTTACCCACTCGCACTGAACAGCGTTTTTTTGACTGCGGTAAACGTTAGTTGAGTAAGAGAACTTGACGGATGATATGTATTATGTGACGATGGCTGTTTCCAGAAACGTGTAGTGAACGTGCAAATTAATATAGAATAAGTCAATCACCTGACGTTGCCACGTAAAGAATATCGTTCAAGTGTCTAATCTATTGAAAAGCAAATCTGAACCTTGTAATGATCATACATGTTATATTGTCGTTATCATCTTTATTTGTAATTATTGTAAATCATGTGTGAGGTTGAACACATTTTATACATTTCATGAAAGATCCCGTTTAAACAAAGACTGGTTGCTTAATGTATCCCACAACAGGGAACACCAAACTTCATTAAATATTAACAATATATCATTCTTGAGCAAATAATGTCAGCTTTTACTGAAGAGAGGTGTGTCTTAGCATGCAGAGCTTCTAAACAGTGAAGACACTTGTTCTAAAGTACCTAGTGTGTTAACTGTAACAATATGAAAGAAGCATTTTGTGGATTCATTTCTAGCCTTGGTTATCTTAACAACCAGTTAAAATGTTTCTCTAAAAATAGTTCTCTGGTTTAGTCTAACTTGCTACTGCTAACCTTTTTTTTCTTTCTTATTCTTCCTCCTTTCTCTCTCCCATCTCCAGCCAACTTCCCTGACTCAGTGGTGGACAATCTTCCTGCAGATATCGGCACAGGGATCTACTATGGCTGGGCCTGCGTTGGTAATGGTGATGTCTACAAGATGGTGATGAGCATAGGCTGGAACCCTTACTACAAAAATACCAAGAAGTCCATGGTCAGTAGAAAAAAAGCAGCATTCACTGCAAACTGCTTGGCGTTTTAGTCAAGCTGTAGGAAATTGTGTGCATTGCAATTCTATGTAAAATAATAATAATAATAGTCTTTTGACAAGGGTTTAAAGGCAGTGATGTTATAGTCACAAAGCTATGTGGTCACAAGGCTATGTGGTCACACTATGATATTCAAATTTCCCACAGTAGGTCAAAACATGTTTGAATAAAAAAAATAATAACTTCTCATTAAAACAAAATGAATACCCCATGTCTTGACATTTATTAAAGAGAATACTGGCTAAAGTTGCTGTAAGGAACAGCCCACTTGTTCAGTAAAAAAAATAAAAAATCCTTCAAATATGTCTTAAGGCTGTTTTCAACATTGTCATGTTTTTTATTACTAAAATATACTTTTTACACACTCCATACTTTAAAAATAACTTTTTTCAGCATTTATTTTGCAATTTCCTCATTTTATTAATTTCAGATGCAGAAGCAGGGCTGAATGCAAGCCATTGTAATACACTCTGGTTTGTTACCACAACAAGAGAAATGTAGTACATTACATTTGACCATAGCAGTACTCTTGTACATGTGACTTTTTAATTTTTTTATTTTAGGAGACCCATGTGATTCACACATTCAAAGAGGACTTTTATGGGGAGATTCTCAGTGTTGTGATGGTGGGCTATATCCGTCCGGAGAGAAGCTACAACTCACTTGGTATAAAATCTCACTCATTCTCTCTCTCACTCGCTCACTCATTCACTCTCTCTCCAACTCACTCACTCACTCACTCACTCACTCACTCACTCAGTTCAATTCAATGGCTTTATTGGCAAGAAAGTAAAAAAATAAATAATTTTGCCAAAGTATCAAGGTACAAATTCATCATATAATGCAATTCACAAAAACGATAATATTAGCAATAAAACATTTATATTATCACTAACACAATACAGATAAAATACAATATATACATGTGTGTGGTGACAATCTTTTGTTTTTCACTGTCCTGTACCTCTGTTAAGTTTGGGATTAACAAATCAAATTTCATAAAATATTCCATTCTGATATTTTTTTAATTATTACTCACTTACCCCTGCTCCCATTTTTGTATGTCTGCACTCAAAGGTCTAAGATTTCCCATGGCTCCACATTTGATCTTACTATTCCTCCTTTTTAACCACCATGATTTCCCCTTCCTATACACTCATTATTCTTCTCTTTGTTCGACTTCTTTTCTTCATGTCTTCATCTCTCTCATTTGTTTTCCGAACAGAAGCGCTAATTGCAGCCATAAACAACGACATTGAGGAGGCCAAGGTCAAGCTGGAGCTCCCAGATCACCTCAAATTGAGAGACGACAACTTCTTCACCAGCACTCTCAGCTCGTCATCAGACCTGCCTCCCACCACCGCATCCACATCACAGACTATTATGAATGGTCACTGACAGTTGGCTGTGACTGTAGCGCTTTGTGTGTACACAAAGCACACACGCACACACACACACACACACACACACACCGACCGGAGAAACACAATGGTTTCTATATACACACAGGTGTATGCAGTCATTAAACTGCACAGCGTCATTCTGAGATATCTAAAGTGTTGTCATGGCTGCACATGAACATAATGATAAACCAATCTTTATTTTTTTTTTTTTATTATTGTATTTTTTCTTTTACTTCCTCAATGTGTCAGCTGTGTAAGTTCACGTATGGGTTTCCTGCAGACAGCCAATCACTTCATAGATGTTTACTTGTATACGTCCACACCATATTGCCCCATCTAAGAGCTTAACTGTGTATGATTCTCTTTGGTTTCACTGGTCCTGTTGTATATTTGGAATCTTTTATGTGAGAAAGTTCCTAAATAAGGGTGACCAAAAAATCAAAGCAATTTTGTATGAATCTGTATATAACAAAAGACACTAATGTCTACACTAAAATCTGTGAACACCATCTAGCCAAGGGTGAAAATACAATATCTGTTCTGTCCTTTTCTGTTGACATTTATTAGAGAAAAAGTCTTGGCAATATTATCTGTAACAAAAACACTGGTTGCACTGTTAGATGACTTTATGCAACATAGTGGCTAAATGCAAGGCATCTGTGGGACGACGGGGAGATTAAATTATAAAGTTATGAACTATCTATCTTTCTCTTATTTTCCTCTTGAAAAAATTTATTTCCCTTCCAGTGTGACACAAGCAATCTACTGTTAATCACTGCCCTAAGAAAAAAAGAATTACTCTATTACATTGGATTAAAAATTAGATTTAGGGTTTTTGATGTGTTATGCAGAAAGAAATCTTATTACTAGAATTATTTAATGACCAGCACAATGGTTATTTGTCAAGTGAAATATGTACAAAAATATGTTTTAATGGATAGGCTTTTCAAATGTTTTCAACATATTCACACTCTGGGTTTGACACTAGATGTCTTTCCATTATCAGCCTGTCAGATCGATAGAGAATTGTAGATAATCCGAGGAACGCAAAGGCTAAATAATTGAGCAAATTCTTATGCACGTTGGTTCCTTTTTGGCTGTTTTTCACTTTAGCTTGCCTGATGCTCAGACCTACTGTCTGCTACTCTGTGGGTTTGTTACAGATGGTAAAACATTGATAGATGATATGGGATGAAGTATAAGGTCCACAGCTCCTGTACCTGTGGATGTACCCTGCTCTGATATTTACACAGGGCAACAGTCGTTAAAGTGTATAAACTCAAATGTATACCTTAAATATGTGAAAGGATGATCATGCAGAAAAACCTACAAATCACAAAACATTCTTGATATCAATATATATTAGTTTCACTTTTCTCTTTTATTAGGCCTTTCAAAAAAATTAACATTCGAAAACTGTTGGCAACAGGGTTTCTTAGGTGTGTGTGTGTGTGTGTGTGTGCGCGCGCACCTGTTCAGCTCTTACAAAGAAAATTACACAAAACAACTATAAATGTGTAAAATTCTTTGAACCCCTGTAAATAATTGTTTTAAATGAATGAAATATACAAGTCTAGCTATGTGATTTTAGATTTTAAGTCTGCAATTGTATTTTTGTTATTTAGGGAGTAAAAGATATGACTGCAATTAATAAATGTTGACATTTATCATGCAACAGTAGCTATGTTCATCTCCCAAGAAGAGCTGTTTTTCCAGGTCCCTTTATATTTTCACTCTGGTAGCTTTTGTACATTTCGTTTTAATCAGCTTAGTTTCTTGATTGACAGGGAAATGAATGAGAGAATCAATACTGGAAGCACTTCACTGTAATCATGTTGACAAATTCACTGCTGTATAATGCTTTCTTTCATGATGAATGCTACAATATGCTCCATTATATTCATCCTCTAAAGCATAATGCACAGAATACATTTCAGTGTAACTTTGACTTGTGATGTGTTACTTAGAGAGATTTTAAGAGGGACGTTTACATAACCCTAAAATATTTGGCAGTGGGGTCAAATGTTGCAATAATTTAATCTAGTTTACATAGGGACCAGGGTTACTGCATGTTGAGCTAAAGGCGCAACACCTCTTATTTTGTTCATTCCTGCGTTATCTCTAAATTAATCAAAGAAAAATACATTTATTAGTCCATTTTGTTATTTCCACATATTAGGGTAAGATGCAATGTGAATGCAATTTATAAAAAATGTGTAACGCATAAAAAACATGACAAAATATAAGATATTCACATGGTTGGCCTTTTTTTTGGCAGCCAACCAATTTACATTGGCTTATCCCCACTTGAACGCTGTTAAGTGTACAAATATCCACAGATTTATATGTACTTCAATCATTTCATTAAAATGATGTTATTAAAATAGAAATATCTTACAACTTACATTCTAACCTGTTGTTTCCCCCTTTAAACTACTGTGGCATCAAATAAATTAAGCAAATCCCTGTCAGATGCAAAGGGTCACATTTTCTGTATATCATATTTTCAGCACAAGCAGCGAGGAAGTGGGTGTTAAAAATAAAGCATATTTTCCTGTAATTTCATATTAGGATTGATAATGCATCTGGCCTGAAAGTAATGTCTACTATATAGATATATTCAAAAATAAAAGTCAAACAGTCTCACTGCAGGACAGGAACTAAAGTCTGAAGCGTTTTAAGGAAGGAGGTACAGTGGCAGATGTTCCTGAGTCAATGTTATCTATTTGTTACTATTTGTTAAGTCTAGTATGAGATAAGATACTGGACTCTGCTCTGGATTCAGTGTAAAGTTCATATTACCAAAAGCTATGAAATCATGATTATCATAAAACTAAGTTGGCACAACAGTACGTAAGCAACGTAAATACGTAAATAACCTTAAAAGCTGTCTTTTGGTAAGAAGTTAAGATTTATCTCTAAAGGGTTTTCATCTTAGATTTGTGTGAGAATACTCAACATTAAATAGACAACAATGGAAATGTGATCTCATGTGAGGAAACAGTTAAATTAAGACTTGCATAAGTCAAAATAGGCTCAATAATGATTTCTACTCATTTAAAATAGTATACACTAATTTGGCTTTCTTGATAACACACAATCACACACCAAATCCATACAAACATGTTACTAAGCTCAACAATTACAGGGAACAGCTAACAGCATGCACCTAAACTCCCCTTTGTAAAACAGCAGGTTAATTCATAACACCATTTTCATGAAGAGTGCACACTCACAACACGGATCAAAATCCAAATTTATTATGAAACAATGATTCACAGCACATTTCACCTCAACCAAGTACGGAGAAAGATCCTAATTATTTACTTTTCAGGGAGTGGGACGCAGACCTGAGTATCTCAGGGAGACATAAATAAAAGGCAAATGCACAACCCTGAAGTCAAAACAGAGCTAGAGCAGAGCTAAAAGAAAACATATTTGAGGGAAAAGTCCTTCAAAAATCACTTCATTTGCAACTTTCTGCCCAGTTTTGAGCAGTAAACTGGACACACATATCTGGACACATATATTTTACTGAGGCCTAAACAAGATCTTTTTTTTAAACTGAGAAAAGATTTTTCCTCTCTGTGTAATCTAACCTAAAAAGATCCAAACAGTACCACACAGGATTACAGATCGTACTTCAGTGCAAGGTTTGCTTTGAATTTTGATGTGACTCCTGCAGTGGGATACACAGTCTAGTTTACAGATTAAACAAAGACACAGTGTAACAAAGCAAATACTGACACTAATCTTACAACAGTGATTAATTCAAAGCTTCAAACCAGATGATGCCGAAACAAAGGAAGTATATTACATTAGCATTCTGACCAAATGTGGAGTAAACTGGGTTGTTAATAACATAGACTTAAATTTACAATTAAACGTAATGACATTAATAATTTGTCACTGTGTTTTAAAAGGTGTTTATCTCTGAAAATCCAAATTTTGTTGATATAAATCTAACGCTGCAAAATGTTACTAATATGAATGTATTATTGTGTAAAATGGTCTTTTCTCTAAACAATATCAGCGGACTGTGTAAACGGACACACTCTGTAAATATGCAATATTTTCTTCAAATTAAATTATTTATTCTAGAAAAATGTAAACAAAAACATGAATGATGAATATGATTGTCAGCACATTCACAACTTCCCCTGAGGTTTTGTGATAAGAAATAAAACTCCTCTTCCCAATCAAAAGAATAGGTTGCATAATCCGGCAGTAAATCAAAATGATTGAGGTTGAGACTAGATCGCTAGTAAGTCAACATCCAGCTTCACACAGCAGCCATTTCTGTCAAACGGCACAAAGTCACCATCATTAATGTCATAAATATATAACATATTGATTTGTAACTGGCTGGTGTGACTAAAATGTCTTTGAAATGTAATGTCATTAAAACACATTACTGTGTGCTTGTCACCCTCCCTCACCCACGACTGCTCCACCTGCTGATTGTGCCCACATGATCTGAAGAGATCCAACTTGAAAAAAAAAAAAGAATTAAATAGACATCATGTATGTGAGGAATGGTGAGAAACAATTTTCACAACATGTTGAGAATACAATGATAAGTAAGGAGGAGCTGCTTCTCTCCAGTGATGTCTTTTGTGTTTTCTTTTCATCTGTATGAGTAGCTCTCATCATCGTACTCTAACTCAATCTCATCTTCATCCAACAGTCCGTACTTGAACTTCCGATACACTGTCCCATCTTGTCCCATGTACACAATATCATCATCGTCGTTGTCTTCCTCATCATCCTCACATTCAATGATTCGGTCATTGTACTCCCCAAATGAAGAGGTGGTGGGTTGTGAGGCAATGCCTCTATTGGAGTCCAGTTTCTCATAGCCTCCAGGTTTGTGTGCGATGGCAAGTGATTTAGATCGAGCATTGAGGAAGAGGAAGACCCCTCCGCCCACAGACAGGATGAAGAGAACACAGGCAGTGACAAAGGGTTTGGCGGTGCTGCCTTGAACCTCTAAATCTTCAGCTTCCCTCATTACAAAGTTGACGCCCTGGATGCACTCCTCTGGGAATAAGGAGACGGAGCACACCGTTAGGTCACAATAACACATTTAATCTGTATGCTGGGTTTGTTTGTCTCACACAAGTGTGTTTTACAACACTATTATTTCACTGAAATGCAGTGTTGTATGTGATGGCTAGAGTCCATGAAAGCTTGGGAAAATCCTTAAAATTAGAACATATTTAGCATTATATTCAAATACTGGAAACCCCTGTTTGGCAGAAAGATAAAACTCATGTCTATAGTGTGAAGGCTACCAATTAGATGAATTATACAAGGTAATTATTTCAAATTAAAGATGCCCTGAAAGAGTGTGACACATAAACGCTATTTTCCCGTAACAAGCTTCAATAAAGTGTTTTGTTGGAAGTCTGTGCTCCAGTGTGGGTTCTTGTTTACCTCGTGAGGCCTTGCAGTCACAGCACTCCCTGGGTATTGGTTTATCGTCATGGCGTGTCTCATTTCCACAGCAGGACAAGCAGCGGCCATCTTCAGAGAGGATCTGGAGTGCGGGGCACACAATGCAGCTCCACATGCTTGGACCGCGGCAGTCCACGCAGGATGGGTCACATATCTTGCAGTTTGGCTCATCGCTCTCGGACTCAGAGCCCTAAAGCAACAGAATCATTTATTACACAGCAGCCAGACACAGTGTCACTTTTAAACATTGTATCTCCAACTACTACTCCATGAGTTACAGAGCAGCCTTTCTAAAAAGGCAGCTACAGATCTAACGTGTTGTTCATTTTTCACGAGGCAAATGTGATAGGTTAGTTAAATAATAAATATTAAACAAAAATACTCTTTGTAAAGGACGTAACACACGAGGTGTCTGTCACCTGTGAAGCAACATAGAAGCCTAAGAGACACTGGGATACACAGATGCCTCCCATAAACTTGTAGCCTTCATAGCAGGACTGACAGGCCAGAGCGCCTTTATCTGGAAGGAGAGAAAGAGAGAGAGAGACAGAGAGAGAGAGACAGAGAGAGAGAAACAGCGAGACAGAGAGGGACAGAGGGAGAGAGGGAGAGAGAGAGAGAGAGA
>CALSCE010010657.1:18760567-18776759 GCA_943593645.1 Bovichtus variegatus | reverse complement strand
TGTGTGTGTGTGTGTGTGTGTGTGTGTGTGTGTGTGTGTGTGAGTGTGTGTGTGTGTTTTCTAACCTCTCTGAACAGGTTTCGACGCAGCTGCTCCCCTGCTTGAAGAATCCAGACTTACAGTTGACACACTGCACACTGTGACGGCCGACACATGACTTGCAGCTGAAGTGGCAGCGCTCACACACACGTTCGTCCTTGTCCTCTGCATAGTAACCCACAGGACACTCCTGCACACATGTGTTGTCTGATGGACAAAAAGTCACAATTTTAAAGGGAGAAGTTCAATTTTGCTGGATAAGAAGCATAACATTTACTATTGCGATAACTTACTCAGTAGGAAGTGTGGCTCGTTGCAGCTGAGGCAGAGGTCTTTGCCCGGCCCAGAACAGCGATGACAGAGTTTGTCACACTGTTGGCACTCCCCATTATGGTCCATGTATGAGTACAGAGAGCACTGACTGAACCACACACAGTGTCCACTGGCATCTTTACGTCTGTTGGTATCGCAGCTGAGGCAGGATGAGGGCTCATGGCCTGAGCAGGTCAGACATGATCTGTCACAATCTGGGAAAACGAAAAGCGTTGAGACACAGTCAACCTATAAAGTGCAAATGTTGCATGGTTAAAATAAACCTCCACCTTCCCTACCTCTGCATTCATTGGTAGTGGCATCATAGTAAGTGTTCTTACTGGGACACTCAGCCAGACACTCTCCGTTGTAGCGGACAGCTTTCGGGTTGCGACACACATCACAGTCATCAAAGCCGGGTCCGTCACAAGAGGCACAATCAGCATGGCAACGCACACACTCCTGTTGCTTCTCGCTGGCAAAGTAGCCATTGGGACAATCATCCACACACTTACCCTCATGGAGGAAGTAGTACTCTGCACACTCTGGCAGAGAGAAATAAATAGCTTCATATAAGTATTAATAAATAGGAAGTTTAACAAGCAGGGTTGTTTACAAGATTTAGGCCAGTGACTAAAAAAATATTAATATTCCAAACTAGACTTTACCAATTACTGTTATAACCTATGATGAGTCAATTAAACAATTGTTTTAGTTGATTGAATTGCTTACTCGAAGGGAGCCCTTATGCACTGGCAAAGCATTCTAATGACAATTGTAATTTAACAGACGTAAAATATGTGTATGAATGTAGTATTAAAAGTAGCCTTTTATTTTTGCTTCTGTTGCTTTTACAACAAAGACCACATTTTGTACTCATGCAGGTCCAATCACAAATTGGGATTTCCAAAATGAAGCAACTCTCCGTGTGGCAAACATTTGACTTTGAAAAAAAGAAATTTCTTCCCCATCCCCTCAGACAGCCCTCACTTCATGGTCCTCAAACTGGCTTGTTCTTCTTATGCCCATTTTTTTACTTCTATAACAGGACGCAGCCATGAATAAAACCCTTGTTCATGTTTAACTTCAAAGAGAACCATACGACTGCTATTAACATGATAAAAGAAAAAACCTGTACATTTACAAAAATATGCCATGTCCTTTCCTTAAGACCCATCACACTTCCTAGTAGTTTAGATGTATTGTATATTGTGATTTTCAGTCAAAAAGATGTACCACATGTTTTATATTTACACATTACTCAAAGGTCCTACTACTAAAGCTACTCTGACCCTGACACATGTTGGTTTTATCTGATTTGTCTTTCCCAAACTCATATTCATCATTTGCTTTTCCTCTGGTCCTCACTTACTTTACCTTCAAACTTTTACATTTAGGCTGTCTTGGCTGAACTATTTGCAGTCCAGTGAGCAGAGAAGGAGCCCTCTGCATTTCCTCCTTGTCTTCCTTCTCCTCCTCCTCCTCTATTCAGCTACTTCATCACGAAACGAAGTCACCTTACAAAACAACACCTCTCTTTAACCCTCCTCTCTACAGCTTCCAATTCTCTCCCCTCCACTGCTCCTCCCAGCGTACTTACTCTTACACAGGCCATCTTGACTGCACTCTCGACAGTGAGCTGGACAGCGATGGCATTCTGTCTCGCTGGCGTAATAGCCCTCTGAACAGTGAGACCTGCATGAGTGGTCCAACAGCAAGTACTGTTCCTCACAGCTCAGACAGTGAGAGGAATTTCCCTGACAGGATGCACACTCTGGGGCACACGGCTTGCATACACCACCTTGAGGAAACCCTCTAGACAGAGAGAGGAGAGAATAAGGCAGCATTGATGTATTATGATGGTGCGTGTTCGTGTGCAAGACAAGTAATGTGAAAACGGGGCAAGCACCTCTGACAATCCACCACACACACTCCATTGTGGAGGTAAAGCCCACTGCGACAGCGCTGGCACTGCCGGGCGTCCTGGCACGTGACACACCCTTTCAAGCAGTCTTCACACTGGCTGAACGTCTTGTTGGCAAAAGTGCCAGCTGGACAACGGGACGTGCAGGTCTGTCGGGCAGTCAAAAAACGACCTGAAGACAGAAAACAAATCACACCACTGATACAAGAAAAAGAACACAGGGCACAAAGATTGTCAGTGGTCAACAGCTTGTTTAAATGTAAGGTAGATTATTTATCATCCTTTCTCAAATGCTAAAGAAAAACATGTACTTTTAGAGCAAGTTTGCCTCAAAACATCTAAAACAAGCCCAATAAACATGTTGTAGTTTCAGAAGCTCAGTATAATGTGGCATACACACAGCAAACGTTTACCTGAGTAGCAGCTGTTACAGTCCTCCTTCCGTGCCGCAGAGCAAGTCTTACAGAAGGAGTGGCACAGCTCACATTCACCCTGACCTGATGGTTAACAGCAAACAGAAACCAGGACAAAATACGTAGAAGTGAATGACATGGAGGAGAGGAAAAAATGAGAGGAGATGAGATGGAAAATAGACTTAAGGATGTATTATTGAGTACCTAATGATAGATAGAAAAATATATTTCACTGCATGCAGTATTTAACAGCAGTACTTTACAGTATATTTGGGTTTTATGTTTAAGTGAGGAAAGCTGTAGGGAGTCAGCATCACACGTTACAAGTACAAGTAGAGACAAGTAGGTAATGTTAACAACATTTAGTAGCCTAAGAAAAAATGAACATTTGCCGTACTGTTTCTGAAGTGTGTCTCCGGGCAGGAAGCCAGCTGCGTGCTCTTTAAACACTCCCCGTTTTTCAGCGTGAGTTCATCTTTGCAGGAGTCACAGTCGTCATATTGTGGCCCTCCGCAGGTACGACAGGCGCGGTGACAAGGCTCACAGTCCCGGCTCTCCTCATCCACGAAGAAACCTTCCTTACAGTGATCCACACACTTGTCATCTGGACACACAAATAAACATTTTTACTTCCTCTATTTACCATTAAACTTATTATTCTTTTATTGCAAGAGACAATCTGTCATCTGTGACACTTTCTTGTATGCTTGTGATCATAGATGCCAACAGATGGGGACTGTTACTGTGATGTGTACAGCCCTTTAAAAACATTTTTTAATAAATGATATCAAAATCAGATGCAAATCACAGTTTCCCCAGAAATGTCTCCAGCTAATTTTCACACCATAACCCAGAATTATAAATAGTTGAAATGTTACCAAAGCCGTAGAATCCCTCTTCACACCAGTAGCACTGAGACTGGTCACAGATTACACATTGTTTGTCTTCACACGGAGCACACAGCATGGTGTCGTTCACACTGTAGGTCCGATCTGGACAGGACTGATGACAGTCTGTGCCTAACCTGACAGACAGACAGACAGACAGACAGACAGACAGACAGACAGACAAACAGACAGACAAACAGACAGACAGACAGACAGACAGACAGACAGACAGTAGCCTATCAATATGAGTACATATGAATATGTGGGTGCAATTCTATGAAACTCTCAACCGAAGAGACTTACTGGTAGTAACCATCTTCACATTTGAGGCAAACAGTTTCCTGCGCCTCATCTTCTGAATCCTCTGTAGTGAAGAACAGAAATGAAACAAATCATTTACAGCAGATCAGGCATATTGTGATTTCTGGACTTCGTGAAATAGCTTTGTTTGCAATCTTAAGGCAAGATAAAAAAAAGAGAGCCTATTGGATCAGCCTTAGTAGCAGTAGTTGCAGCTGCTGTTTTAATCACATTTATGTAAATATGATGTAATTGTTTTGCCCTTTTTGCATCTCTCCATACTGAAAAAGGGAAAAATGACAAAATAATATGAAGTATAAAAATACCTCTTTTCATCTACCTGCACCCAAGGCAGCGTCGTCATTTCTACAAAAACACAGTTTCCTTTAACACCAGCAGGAGGCACTCTGACAACATACAATAAACGTGTTGAGTTGCTGTAGAACTGAATGGCACTCACAGATCAATCATCAGTGTGAGTGTGATCAATGTAGAACTAGCAAAGAAATCTAACCCGGAAGCTCAAACAAAAGTCAAAGTCAAAGAGTCTCTACGACCATTTCAGTTCAAATCTATGTCTGTAAGTTTCTCTCATCTTCAAGAAGTCAGAAGTCAGATGCTGCTGCTCTGTTGTACCGTGTAGTAGTGTGTGTGTGTGTGTGTGTGTGTGTGTCTATGTGACACAAAAAACAGCATAATGTGAGTTACAGGTTACATAAAACCATTGCATATTTGCTGTTAATGTGGTTTTTCTTTTGTTATTGGAGACTGGGAAACCTATGCAGGGGATATAAATAAGTAATCCAGGTGTTTGTGAGAGGCTGCTTTTGTATACACACCAAGGGAGAAAGTTCAGTTTCCTTCCACACTAATTAATTCCTGCTGTCAATCAAAATCATCCAACTGGTAACTGAGGCAAAGACACCTTGTCATCCCTTAGTCCAACGATGTCAAAACATCTCAGAGGACAGTGGGAGCGAGAAGGGGGGCAAGAAGAAGAGAAAGAAAGGATCACACAGGAAGAGAGAGAGAGAGAGAGAGAGAGAGAGAGAGAGCGTAAAGGAGACAGAGAAGGAGGGAGAGAAAGAGATGGAAATAACTACAAAAAAAAAAAAGCCCCTTCTGCAGACTTTCCCCAGGGACATTCATACTCTCCAGAAAAGCCTCCATTCGACCCCCACACCCCATTCCTCGCTCAGTCTTCTTCCAGCACCTACAACTTAACACTGCACTGGTTTGCACTTCAATGCAGTCAACAAGCCACTACCTGTGAAAGCAATTACTCATACAGAGAGAGACTGGGACAAAGGAAAGGTGGGAGGGACAGTGGAGCCGGAAATCATGCCTTCAGGCTGTGTCTATGGGAAGAGAGAAAATAGCTCCTGCATAAATATTAACTGTGAAAGCCAGGGGAGGGGGGATTTCAACAGAATTTAAACTGGCATACACATCCTGAAGTATGCACTTGTGGAATGCATTCACAAGCTACATATTACGCTAGCACTTGAACACACACACACACATGATAAACACGCACAGTCTCAGTAATATGAGGTGATACAAAGTCAGGAGTGGGAATGGATGATGATGGTTTTACTATCACCTCTAATCGTCACTTCAGTTTGAAAAGGTCACACAGTGTGTATATCAAGTGTTAGAGAAGTGGATTGATGATAGAGAAAAACAGAAAAGATGTGTGAATATAATGAAGCAAAACATTCATGAGAAAGGCAGCTTTTGTCAAGCGCAGATATGAGCCGCACAGTCTCCAAACAGCTGATAACTGGAGGTGAGATGAGCTTTAGCGTGCCAACAGCCTCTGAGCAGCTATAGTCCAGCTCTATAGTAAAGAATATTTCTTTACTGAATCCTATTATGACTAGTAAAGATCAGTAATAGTAGTTGATATTGAATCAAAGTCGACAAATCACGGTGCATTGCACAGTATCTGTATTATCTTGTCTTGTCTCAGGTAAAAGACAACTTATGGTGATTTTGCCAGTCTGAGAGAGTTCTTATTATTGGGCTACACATGACATGTGCATCACTGCCATTACCTAAATTACATAGAGTGTCAAGTCAATTTTATTTCATATAGCCCAATATCACAAATCACACAATCTGTACAGCATAAAACACAGTCTGTCTTAAAATCTCGATTCAGATAAGGAAAAACAAGCCCCAAAAAACATTAAAAAATGAAAAAATATGTTTGCACCTTTATCCTATATGATCAAGGAGTATATTGTACAAATAGGATTAATAGGTATAAAACTGATGATGAGAAGAAGAAAAGTAATTTAATGGGAGCGATAGCACTGAGAAGGGGCTGCTGCATCTTATCCACACTGCCAGGCTGGCAAGCTCAAAGATACAGCACACTAAAAAACTAACACACAAGCAACTTGATAAACTAATCTTAAATGTATAGTTCAACCAAAATAAAAATAAAACCCAAACCTCATGTGCAAATGTTTGGCCTCAGAACACATCATTTTTGTTGCCTTTTTGGAACCAGTAACCAGTCAGTGCAATGTTTTTATAAACATGCCTAAAAAGCTAATGATAACATACTGATGGGAACTTCATATTAATACATAATACCGCATGTCTTAATATGAGTTCAAGAATTACACTTTAATCCTAACCCCAAAGTAGCCCCACAAAATGTGGGGGGCATCCAAAACTGCCTCAAATCCCAAACATGTCTTTACAGTACTGTAAATGTCTAAAACTGTCTTTCATAAGCTTAGAAATGCAGAGTGAGGGCGTATTGTATGCATGCACACACTTATTAGACACCAGACACTACACGTTCTGTTTCATCTTCACTTTAGCCCGTAGCATCAGCTCACAGGGCCAATCATCTCAAATCTCTAATCTGCTGACTGACTTGTTTAGCTTGCAGAAGAGCGGGTGTGTGGCGGGGAGGCTGTGGTGGGGGTGACAGTGAAGAAAGATATTCCACCCAGAATGCATAATGACATAATAACCCACTAGTTCAGCACAACAACAACTTTCTATGGTATGTGGTGACCATTTCTGGGAGAAGGAAGTGCTCTCGTCTTCATGCGGCTTGTGCAGACAGGCTGAGGTGTATGAGCAATGAAGGAATGCCATGTATATTGGTTTCATACTACTGGTTTATACGTTTTCACTTTTCACAGTGTTGAGAAAAAAACATAAAATCTTATTCAAAACACCATTCAGAAAAAGGGCCTTTTAGCGTCCTGTTCTACTGTATGTTGATTTTTGATATTTAATAACAGCACAAATGGAAACAGCAGTGGGAGGACAAATAATTACCGGCAGCATATACCCAGGAATGGAAAATCTATTTGTTTTTAACCCTTTGCAGAATAGTTTATGTCTGCCTCTGACAATTTGATTTCAGATAGCGTTCCTTGTGGAGAACATAATCAACATCAGTCCTGCAAAAAGTGCACTGCACCTATATGATTCCAAATACTTATTTGGCATCTTCTAATGGGGTAAGGTGTCTGATAATTAAGAAATGGCAGTTAAGTTCTAAGAGATAATCTTTGGTTTGTCCAAAGGACTTCCTTAATGAATAAGGCTTATTGGGATAAACAAATGTTCATTAATTGCAAAACAAATGACACTTTAATAACTTGAGTTCATTTATGATGATGTATCTGCAGTGATAGAGAGAGCAAAGAGTGAGGTGCAACAACGATCAATGGCAGCATCGTTATTAAATGCAGGCACCACACCTCACAACTACACTGTCAAAAACATTAAGTACAGTAAATCCTCCTGGTTCCAAGCTTCCCCGATATCTCACTGTATCTCCCTCCTGAGGATTGAAATGATAAGTCTTCAATTTGGAAAACACTCAAATCTGAGTTTTTCTCATCTACAGTCACTTTTACTGCAAGATATTGTGGTGTGCCATGTACTGTAGCTGCGGCATATGGCTGCTGCTGAAGCTATAGTGCGGTTTTATTTCTACGCTTTGATTGATAAAGAAGGCGAACGAGGTAGGAGGAGAGAAAGTGAGGAGTGAGAAAAAGATGTGGTCTACTTACTGTGTTCGCATTGCTCGCAGCCCTCGTCACAGGGGACACAGTCCTCTTTGTCTGCATCTGCAGCCTCACCTAGTAGAAACAGCAGACACAACAGTGGATTAAAAATACACATAAGAAACTGATGATGAAATAGGATGTGTTCATTTTGTGAAAAGTATTTTAGTTCATGTTAATTGCTCAATACTGGTCGACACAGTTGTTTAAAATTAGGTTCGGAAGTGGAGAAAAATAAATTGCATTTACAGCTACGTTCAAGCCTGCACATTTGTTTGTTTGTCACAACAAATGACTCACAGATGTTTTAAGTGTAGTGCAGTATATCTTTCAGAAATGACAATCCAATTACTACCTGTCTCATAAATTACCATTGTAATGTTTTTTTGTGTGTCATCAATCAATAAGACGCTGCCAGTTTAACGGTGCTTGTCTTGTTTTACAATTACACACTTTACCATCTTTTTACCTTTTAGCTTCATTTTGTAATATTTATGTATTGAACTTTTATATTTATGTCACATCAATCAATGGGGTGTCATGGCTCTGGAGAAGAGAAAAGAAAAGAAAAGAAGAGCAGAGAAAAACTGCCAAATTAATAGCTCTAGCTATATTTCGCCTACTCCAGAGTTCAAGCTGTCTGTGGAGCCTGTAGAGACCTGCCTGCTACATATGATCATCCTTACACTCTATATTTTATATCCACATACAAACGTTCATCATTATCCTTCACCTCCGTCTCACATTCAATGTCGTGAACTTGTAACTCCGTCCACCTCTCCTCCTTATCTGAAGTATCTTTTTTTTTTTAAACATCTTGTTTAAAGCATTTCATCTCTTTCTCAATCCTCCTTTGGCTGGCATTCACATCTGATCTCATAAAATGAGATCAGATGCAATGTGTTTATCTTTCACAATCTCCCTGACGATATTAAATACATTCAGCAAATGTTCTTGAGTTGAATAGATGACTGTATTAGTCTGGGTGGGTATTTTCATATGTTTCTTTTTATATATATATATATATATATATATATTTCCGTCATGGTGTTTATGCTTTGTTAAATTGTGTTTCGGGGCTATATTCTAATACCAATACTATGCTGATTCCTTCATAAGTTACCTGCATCACTTCATTGACACATTTTATTTTATTTCTTTTTTTTTTCTATTCTAATCCAAATATTTGTATATATGTTCTATGTTTGTATAGCTTGAAGGGGCTACAACATATATGTTATTGTGCAACCCTAAATTGTAAAATTATAAAGAAATGAACCTTGTAAACTTGTAACATTATGAAATATCTGTTATCTTCAGAAGCTTAAAATTCCTCCTCTGAAGTGCACATTTTTCACACCTGACACTGAAATCCAAACACTTTTAGTACCATGTACTAGTTTGAAGAAGCCAAAAGTTTCCTCTTTTTTAGTCAATCTATGCATATTATATTACTATATGCAATTGTGGCTCAGAGCCTTGGGTGTTGGCATATTTTCTTTTGGCATATTATGTATTTGAATTTTAATACTTGCTTAAAATGAGGTCACTGTGCTGCATGTATGTCTCCTGAGGTGATGTTTGCCAAATTCATCCCAGCTCTGTGACAGTGGTGCTGAGCAACAGTGGCAGCTAAAATCCTTCCCAAACTCTTCATTTATTCCACTATAGTGAGATGTAGATCACTGGTTTGCAACCTGCGGCTCCCGACTCCCAGTAGGGGCTGCCAAAGCTAAACAGGGGGTCGCGAGGCCTTCTTGATTTTAAGGGGTGTTTTTCAATATACAGATGGCCTTTGTCTCAGCATTTCATTCATTTCTGTGAAGAAAACTACATTAAATTGTTATTTTTAAAGTTTGGATTATTATTTAACATATGAACATTGTTAAAACAATCTCATAGGCTAAGGGCACGGTGAAGACCTGAACACAAGCTGCTGTTATTCACAGTCTTCCCTCTCTGCTAAACAGCCTTAAAACAACCAAAGAGTTAATAGAACAATGCCCAGGGTTCAGGGAGAAGAAAACTATATATATATTATATTTGTTGAAATAGTCTTTACATCCCAACAGCGATCAATAATATGCTCTGACCAAAAAAAGAAAAAAATCCGGTGTCTCGGCTGTCGCAGGACTGTAATAAGTCGGCCGACCTGCGTGCATTGAAGTCATTGTATTGAATATAATATGAAATATCCATAAAATATGTCACTTAGTCAGGGCTCTTCAGTTTACTTAGTGACATTAAAAGGGGTCCCTTAAGGAAAAAGTTTAGGAACCACTGATGTAGATGAATCGTTTTTTTTTTTTTTATTCAGGCTTGTATTTGTTGTACAACATTACTCAAAGTGGTCATTCACATATTCAGCATTTCTATTGCAGAATCATCAAAAGAGTGTGCTTTACATATTGCCATTAGTAAATGAGCTCGTAACAAAAGTCTTCTGTGGCTCTACCAGCATCTCTCACCTGCACTGCACTCCAGCGGGACACACTGGCCATTTCTGAGCTTGTGTCTTGAGCTGCAGTGGAGGCAGTGATCTGCTGAAGAACAGATGATGCAGTCTGCAGGACAAGCTTCGCACCGTCTCCTGGAAGAGTGGAAGAACCCCTCAGGACACACATCCCGACACTGACTCTGAAAGAGGTACCTGGCCGCCCCAAACTTATCTAGATGGAACAAGAAAAGAAAAGGAAATCAACAACAAAGAGTGCTGATGCAGAAAACAGGTGTGAGACATACTCAGACAGGGAGTCATACACATGTACACACACACAGAAACAGCCCAGCAATACATAGGTTGTCTGTTGTGAACTATATATGAACAGTGTAATGTTGCAAATGGTAGCACATTTACGGCAGACAAAACATTTCTACTACAGGTCTGGACAGTTTTTAACAAAGCCCCTACAGGGATGTTTTGGCACATTTGGCACAAACACTCATACATACAGTTACACACTTGTAAAATGTATGTGCATGTATTCAGGCTCGATTGCTTATCCTTAGTAACCCAGATGTCCAAGTCTCATAATGTATTTGAATGTCACCAATCCAATTTAAAGCTACCTGGTTTTTTTTAATAGATATGGATTTTTAAATATAAAAATAAAAAAAGTTTAATTATAGTAAAGTAAAATATTTCCATGCTATCAACTTAGTGATATTTAACTGTCAACATTAACTGTTCCGTGGCGGTTACATTTCATGATTAGGTTTTGAATTGCTTATAACATTGACTTTCCAGCATGTCTTTGCTTCCATGAAAATGAAACATGACATCAATGAAAACTTCTGTACTAGTGTGTGTGTGACTGTAATTTCATGCATGTCTGGGCTTGTGTGTTTGTCTGTGTATCAGTATTTTGAAATGGACACTTTCATATTCCTGAAGAGCCATCTCTTTTCTCGTCTTCACCTCTTTCCTTGTTCTCTGTTACGTTACCTTCTGCAGCTCTTTCATTTTGTTCCGCCTCTGGAGACAGCAGGAGTGTAAGACTCCACATTACTATTAAAGGTCAATATCGAGAATGGTCTGCTTAGTATGTACCTGTATGCATGTGTGTGTATGTGCGTGTGTGTGTGTGGGGGGGGGGGTTGGCCAAGGTAAAAGAGGTTGTTTGAGAGAGAAATGACACGGGGAGAGACAGATGGAGGGTTTCTTCATGTTATTATTGTTATGTCTCATTGAGCCTCAGACAGACCTGCAATTAAATGGAACCACATTTGCAAACACAGTCGGACAAACTTGCAGGCTAATTCAGAGTGTGTGTGCACACGTGAGGGTGAGAGAGAGACAGAGACAGAGAGAGAGAGAGAGAGTTTGTGAAGTGGAAATCTGGTGTTAATCTTCTCCCCGGCTGTCTGCTATCTTAAAGTGTGTGTGTAGGTGAGTGTGTGCGTAACGGCATCTCCCCAGTGTAAATACATTCAATCTGACAGCCATAATACTGTCTCTGACACTGTGATAAACACAGTTTTATGACCAACTTAAAGTAGATATTTCTTCAGCTGTGAGCCTCTAATGGCGTCCGGGTTTCATCATAACGATTGTTTTCACACTGATGGAAAAGTTTGTTTTTTCTTTGGTGAAGGATGCTTGGATTATAAAATTTACCAGGTGGCAAGATTTTACAAAGGAAATACAAATAAACATCAAATCTAGACACAGCTTGTCCTTTCACTGAGCTAAAGCCTGAGAGATGTGCAGTGACCTCTGCATGAGGATACAACGAACAAATGACTGATTCCCCCTTTTAGCACATCTATCAGCAGGGCTTGGCTGAATTACTCCTTTAATTAGATTCATTTACCTTTAGAGGATTGATTCTTGGAGTCTGGCACAAATGAGCCGTGGCTTGATCCATGTGATGTCACGAAAAAGCACGATTTCACTTACACTCCAGTCACAGCTAGATAGATGTATTTTTAACCGAACACCAGTGCACCTCTGCAAAAACCAACCTGTGCGACTTGAAATGCTGTTAACACTTAATAATAACCATCAATACTTAATGGTAAATTGATAGTTAATTTAACTTTAATTAACAGTTATTTTTCTATTAACAAACAATTAAATGATAGTTAACCAATTATTAGTTAATCTTGAATTCATGTTATTATGTGATCGTTAGTGTGTGTAGCTTGAAATAATTAGTTTATAAATGATGTATTGTATCATAGCCGATAAGAGACTATAACAATTACATTCTGATTAAATTAGTTAACTAGTTATTGTTGTACACATAATATTTTATATAATATATAAGTATTTGTTAGAGATTTCCTAATGATTTGGAAATCTTTGAGAAATCATTTGTAAAACATCTATAAACATTACATAGATAGATGGAACAGAAACCAATTATTATCTAAATAATGGTTATAGATGCTTTACAAAGTATTTTTTAATTATTCAACAAGATATTATAATTATCAGTTGCCACTTTATAATAGCATCCAAATAATGTTTATAGGCCGTTTACAAACCAATTATTAACCATTAACAAAGTATAACAAATATCTGGTCCATATATCTATGTAATGTTTATGGCTAGTTCACAAACAATTTGGTAATCATTAACAAATACTTAATACAGTATAAAACATGTTATAATGTGCGCAACAATAAACTGTTAAAATAACACAAGTTATAACATTTTTAATAATTAGTAAACATTATTATTATTATTATTATTATTATTATTATTATTTATTTGTTTGTTAACAGTAAAATAACTATTAGTAACTAATATAATATATATAATATATACTATAACTAAAGTTTAATTACCTATCAATTTACCATTTATTAATGATGATTATTAGAAAGTGTTACACAAATGCTATAAGAGCATGCAGGTTTTATATGGTGGGAAAGAAAAAAAAAGGGCATTATTTAAATATAAAAAAATCATATTTATGGTATTATATGCACTAACTGATCCTGGCAGTTAAAGTGATGCAATTGTGATTTACGCAATGAGAAATGTACAAATTTCAAGTTTTTTTTGGATGAATGCGCGTTTCCTTATTAAAAAATAGTGGTTTCAAATGTTGACCCAGGTTAATGCACCTCTGTCACAGCTGGTGCAGTTGTCAGGTCCCTCATCAGTACACTCGTGGCAGGTGTGGTGACAGAGATGGCACTGCCTCCCCATGGCATAACGCCCCGTCTGGCAGTGGATTTCGCAGCCTCCATCATCAAAGAACCTGCAGGTGGAGATGTGGTTAACAATAACAGGAAAAATCTGCCTCAGCCACTGGAAGTAATAAAATACATATTTACAGTGCAACTGTTTTCCTCAGTACAAACCGACAAAACATTTAAAGAAACCATGAGAAGTCGGTTACTGAGCTGAAAAGGATACTTCTCAACGCGTTCGTTTTGAGTGTTATCAGGCCATTTAATGGCCGTTATCAGTTGTCTACACTACCACTCTAATTCTTCAGAAGGGGCAAACTGCACCCAGGCAGGAAGGTGCATATCCAACGTTATGAAAGGGTTGCAGTTTCGTTAAGGCCTGACACACCAAGACAACAGTTGTTCAATGTCGGCCCGTCGCCTCAGTCTTCGCGGTGTGTCTCGTGTCAACATGCTGAATCGCCAGAGGAGCCCGTCGGTGAAAGAAATCACTCTGAGTGGCTGTTCAGCTTAAACGAATAAGTACACAAGAAGAGAAACGGACGTGAGGAAAACAAGCAAATGACTAAAGTCAAGAGGGCCCACACAGTAGCTCATTTTTCATCTCATCCGATCATTCCGATACACGGATATTTTGACAACGACATGGCCATCTGGAATTAAGCGAGATAGTTGAGTGAGAGTCGGCAAACACTGCTTTGTTTTAAAGTGTGTATCGTCATGTGCCTTCTGGTTTTACTTTTTGAATGACAAATACAGGCTACCGCCGCCTGTTATGGAGAGTTTTTCTCTCTCACGCAGGCGCAGAACGCGTGCTCGTCGACCTTCGGATGTAGTCTTTGTAGTGTGTTCAAGTGAACAGTCAGCTCCGTCGCCACTAGTTCTTTGACGTCGGTTTGGTATGGATGGACCTTTAGGTTTCACTTTTAGTTACGTTAAAATGATGTGGTTAGGTTCAGAAAAGCATCACAGACCCTTCTTGCATTCATATTGGTGAGCAACCATGTGAATAGATGATAATGGCGTTCTGAACCTACTCGTAGGCGTAGCAGGTCCCTTCTAACACATATCTAGGACGCTGATCACCACTGGGGCTGATATTCAACTCAAAAAGTTAGAATAGACTTGAAAAAGTGTGCTTGCAATAAGCTGCTTTCTACATTTGTATTTGAGGATGTTTGAACTGTCTACAATTGTGACATCACTACAGACAAGACAAATAAGACTCCATCCTCAGCAGTATGACTTTGCATCTTGTGAATATATATGTTTGTATGTCAGTGGTTCTCACCGTGTTGTAGGGCAGCTGGTGCAGTCCTCTCTCTCCGGACCCATGCACTGCAGACAGGTAACATAACACAGGTGGCATGATCCATGTCGACTCATGTACTCTCCTACAGAGTGGGAGCAACAGAGAGAAAAAATGACCTCACATCTGCCTCAAGTGCTTTATGCTTTGTTAAGAATTTTTTCAAATTCAAATTCCATAATAAGGTGCTTTATTTCTGATTTCTTTACCAGCTGTGTTACGTGTTCGCTTGTGATTGATGTGCAGCAATTATAACCAGCAGTTAGCTGTTATTGTTTTCATTTCATTGAAGGTCTAGCTCATTATCCTCTGGCTTCTGACATCTCCCGCACAATAACAGTTATATCTCCTTGTGTTGTCTTCTTCTCTTTGTCTTGTTTTCATACTATGTGCAAATACACTTCACAGCTATATAAACATCCTTGAAAACACCAATTTTGAAAATGTCAGTCATAGGCGTTCTTTCTAATTGCGGTGTGCTTTTACAGTAAACAGAGAGTACGCAATCCTTTTAATGACCAGTAAGAGTGAACAGGTAATGGCAACATCAGCAGCACTTTTTGCGACTTGAAGGAGAAGTGAGCTTGCTCATTAGAGCAGAGATGCAACATGAGCATCTACCATATCATAAAAAAATATTCCTTAAAAGTGTATCATTTCGTAAATGTATTATTAAAGAATAAAAGGCTTCCCTACAGCCCAATGGCCACATCCTCCACTGTTGAAAATGTTGAAAATGTTGAAAATGTGCGTAGGTTTTGGGAAGTTGGAAAGTTTTTGTTGCATAACAGAGTACAGGCTGAAAATAGAGAAATCTCAACACCTGGCAAAGCAATTGTTGATTCACTAACATTTATCAAAAGCATTATCACACTATAGATATATTATTGAAATTCCGCAGTATGCAGCAGTAGAAAACATCCTTATTTATAACATTATAAATAAACCATGTTTACCAAATTATCTTTACTCATGAATACGTGAACTTTTGGTCACATTCACCCGGGACACAGAGAATATATATATACATATATATGTATATGTATGTATACATATACATATATATATATATACATATATATATACATACATATATACATACATATATACATACATATATATACATATATATATACATACATATATATACATATATATATACATATACATATACATATATATATATATACATACATATACATATACATACATATACATATACATATACATACATATATATATACATATACATATATATATACATATACATACATATACATATACATATACATACATATACATATACATATACATACATATA
>CALSCE010010657.1:18736299-18749754 GCA_943593645.1 Bovichtus variegatus | reverse complement strand
ACACACACACACACACACACACACACACACACACACACACACACACAAATTGTCTCCCTGTCTTTCTGTTTGTCTCCCCCTCACTCACGCACACAAACAAACAGGGAGCCAAGTTCTCAAGGGACGGAAAGCTGCACAACTCCACTCAGCAAAAGCAGACACTTTGGACTCCCACTGCCAGACAGAAGAAGAATGGAGCGGAGAAGAAAGAGAGCCTGTCACTCAGGGGAGTAAAACTTTTCCTCTGTTATGGACTCGGCTGACCTTGTGAGGACATTGACAGTCTACTCTGTCAGGAGAGAAAGCTGTTGGCAGATATCACACTGACATTCACCACATCTGGTCCTGAATCCCAATTCCCCGGCCCTTCCACCTCCTGATACCTGCACATACTTGGTCCAAGAAAGTACGAGAAAAAAAGATATATTCACTACATCCCCAAGGTGGTCAAGAGAATATTAATCACATTGTGTGTCTAATATTGTGTATTTATTACCACAGGGAAGTGTTCCTTCTTCTTGACTTGAGTTAAATTAGACATTAATAATCACCATGTGGTCATTTGTCCTCAGTATTTCATCTATTCTAACTATTTAGTAACCCAATGCCTTGTTCAAGGGGAATGGCAGGATTATTACCGAATATTGTCTTTTGGGGTGGAAAGTATTCAAAGGCAAAAAACACATATTGATCCACTGATCTACCACTGAGCCACGGCGCTGTCCACCCATGAGTTACAGCAGGATGAACTCAGATTTATCATGGCTACCCACATGATTCGTGCCAGGAGATTCCAAAAATTGGCAAGATAATGTGAATTATGGCTACAGCACTGGTTAGAACTCAAGCCATGACAAGAGGTGCACTGAAGAGAAAAGTTTGTTTGGAGTTTGGTGAGTCTTGTAGGATTCCTAGAAAATTGTGCTGGATTCATAAAATAGGTCAGAATCATACTGTAGGTTTTTCTTCTCATCTCTTTTATGAAGAGTTTGTGCATCGGTCTGAGGACTGGTCACAGTTGGCACCGGCACTCGACACCTGTGTGTGCAAATGTATTAACTGTACAACCTGCAAATAATGTCAGTGACGTCCCTGCTTCAGTGTGAAAGAAATGAATAGGACAGTGTAACCTTAACAGCATCAATGAGCTTGTGAAATGAATGATTTCACTCAAATTCCTACTGTTACATATCTGTCAATGTTATGCATAATATACCAGTTCCACAACATGGATAGGAACAAAACAAAAGACCGTTATATGGGGTTGTCAGGGAGTTTGGCTATAGTTATAAAACACACAACATATCCTATATACTGTAAGTGTATCAAGACTAGCGTCGCCATGTTTTATAGAAGGCTATTGGATGAATGTTTAATATTACGACTAATATTATTTAACACAATAAAGATCTTATGGGTTCAAATGCAACTACTCATAATTGGGAAAGTTGTTTTCTATTTCGCTCCTAAAACAGAACTGATTATGGAGTTGAAGAATAGCTTTGCAGTTGTCATCTACTACAATATGAATTTCTCCTGTGTTGCAAGAAAAGAAAAATGCTGAAAGAGTAACTAATATAAAGTTCCACATTCAAGCGTTGCGACTAATGAAGCAGTAAAACCTTGCATTGCTGACCCGTTTTTAACTTCCACCTCATTGTCAGTGAGTGCACATGTCTCCCTTTAAGTGCTCTGCCTGGGGCATGTGGGACTTTCATTTAATCAATCCGATCGAGTGCTGAAAAACTAAAGGTTTCTGAAAGCAATGATCTGAATTTCAATGATGTTATTCCCTTTCATGAATTTGTAAAAAAAATAATAAAAAATAAAAACTCAATGGAGTGAAAACATGTTTTGGAAAAGAAGTGAGAAGCTGATGAACCGAAATGCTAATGGTTAAAAAAAATACCAATTAATAGTGTCAACATAAATCAATGAAAACTGAAAAGAAAACAAAAACATGAACAGATTAAACATTTTAATAAGAACACTTAAGTAAAAA
The DNA here is from genome assembly GCA_943593645.1 of Bovichtus variegatus. Taxonomy (NCBI): domain Eukaryota; kingdom Metazoa; phylum Chordata; class Actinopteri; order Perciformes; family Bovichtidae; genus Bovichtus; species Bovichtus variegatus. The sequence continues at coordinate 18,747,752 of CALSCE010010657.1, read as the reverse complement.
AAGATTTTCAAAACTAGGACTTTGAGTAACATTAATAATGCATTGTCACAGATATGTCACAGGTACACAATAAAAACAGCTTTTATACGAGGGGTGTGTGTGTGAGTGTGTGTGTGTGTGTGTGTGTGTGTGTGCCTCTACTACCACACAATCTAAAGTCAATTCAAGTCATCTTAAACAATGACCAAGAATAAGTTTTTGTTAACCAAAACAGGGGAGTCATCAATCTTTATTACAAATCAAGAACCATAACCAGTTGACAGCACAACAATTCATCTAATACTGTAAATGCTCAAGCTGCAGGTGTGAAAACCCACACAAATAGAATAAGAATCTTAAACATTATAATTGCTGTTCTTTATTAGAAACCAGCACCACCAGAATAACCTTTTGAGTTTCATCAGGTAAGGTTCAGGGACAGACAGGAGAAACCAGACATCTGCAGTCTGTCAGCCTCAACACAAGTACAGTTTTAGCTCAATATGATTTAACATTTCAGACACATTCCTGCTTCTGCAGCGATGCCGTCAGTTCACTTAAAGTTCCGACGGTTAAAGTGTAAATAGAAAAAGAGTTGATTCACTCGTTTGCGTTTGTTTTCCCGATTTTTCTTGTGTTGAAGAACTCACAGTTCTGAAATAAAATCCCATTTCTGAAATAACAAAGTAAAACCTTCACAGCTCTGATTTGCACCACAGCAGGTTGCCGTCTGTCTGCCTGTCAGAGACCTTACCCGCACATGAAACATGATAACGATCACTGACCTTTTGCGTTGAAAGTGTAGAGCAATACTTCCGTTGATATGCATTGCCTTTATATGGAATGACGAAGAGTGGAAACTTCTAAAACTATTTTATTTGAGAACAGTAACATGTAGGGATGCACTGATACAGATCAAATATAATTATTGGACAAAATTCCCTTTATCAGGGTTACATATGGCATGTGGGAAACCAAACCAACACATTTTTGCAAGAATTGCAGTTCCCTGTAACAAATACGAGTTATATTTCAATTATTAAATCCAGTGACAACAAAGTAATGGTGGAGCTTTAAATTGTTCTGTCACAGTAATGGATGGAATCAATACTCAGTTTTGGGCAAAAAAAAGTTTAGAATCCAGAATCTGCATCATGAGTGAAAAATAGGCATCGGTGCATCCCTAGAACCACAAATTCATTACAACTCACTGCAGCGTTTCCTTTTCCGCAGAAAGCTCCGGAAGGAATGACTATCGACTCGTCTTGTAGTACCTCTGGAATGAATCAATGCTGTCTGGGCTTACATTAAGAATTAATGGCAGTCACTTATGCACACCGATAAAGACAAACACACACACACACACTATTCAGAGGGCAGGTTTATGTTTTTAAATAAATGAAATGAGGTGATTTTGGTTAGTAACGTGCATCAGTCTTGGGATACGGTGACACTCTAGCATCTAACTTCAAGTGGTGGCTGTTGTATGCGTCCGAGTTCATGTTCATTAGAGTATGTGTGTGTTACATATGTATCTTTGTCTGTGTGTGTGTATAACTGTGTGTGAATTTGTCTTCCCTTTCCTACACAGCCAAAGTCAGCCCAGACAGACATTATTTTCACATTACTGAGTTATCTTCTTTTTTTTTTTTTAATATATATTTTATGTATATTTACAGGCAGAAAAACCAGGGCCTTTCCTACTGTATATTCACTTTCCATCTGTTTATCGTTAACACTGGAAAGAGAGGAAGAAGAAGAGCCAAAATAAAAATGCACACAGATGTATTCAGAGATTCACAGGCTAAGTGGCTCCCATTTTAAACTATGCTTCCTACACTGGCAACAAAAAAGAAGGTTCAATTATTTTGGCATCGATGCTTTGGTCACAAAATACCGACACTTTTATTCTTTTGTTTGTTTTCACTTTTGTTTTCATTTGCTCGTTTGTTCTTGAAATAAGTCCCAGTCGTTTTACACCCTGACCACGTGTGTGTCCCAGTACAGAAAAAGGTAGGTTTGTTGTAGTCCTGCCATCGCACCTCCGATGCAGTCCCTTTAAGAGGCACAGATTCTCTTATAAATTATGTGACTGTGAATGAGTGGGCAGGGGGGTTTGAGAAGGAGGGGTGCCCCCTGTGCCCCCACATCCCCCCCGCACTCCCTTTACGCCCAGTGAGTACGTCCCGTCAGCCCTTTTGCGAGCACGTTCTGCAGCACAGTTGCTGCAGCACTTTCCTCTGGCAAAGATTGTTCTTTTTAACGAGCACACAGAAACTGCCTTCCGCCCAAGATTCTTCATTTGCTTTCCACAGACCAGGAAGAAGAGATACAAGGGGAGTTTGGAAGGAGGGGAGGGGGGGAAACATGCGCACACACATACCAATGCATGTGGAAACACACAAAAAAAAAACAAAAAAAAAAAAAACACACAGGGCAGAACCATTAGAAATGGTTGAATAGCAGGCAGAGCCGTATGATTGGTCAGGAGAGGGTTCAGGTGACAGGAAGAGTTTTTTGATCCAATCACAGGTGATGTTCATCGAGGTGGAAAGGAATTGTTGTCCAGTGGAGTGATTGGATCCACGTCGGTAGACAGGAATATAAAATAAAAAAGGATTTGGGAGAAAAACAGAGAGAGAGAGAAAAAACAAACGTCACACAATTAGCAAATTGAAGATTTTTAGAATTCAAAACTCTGTATCACAGAAAACTTAAAAGTGGACCACCAGTCTGTAAAAACTTTGAGCCAATTATATCATTTATTAACAGCATTGAACACTTTTGAGCTTAGGTTTAGGAATGTTGTTAACAGACTGAGGGTGCACTTTAAGTAAAGTACTCATCAACAGAAAGGTCACACACTAAAGACATTTTTCTCCTCAGAACTTTTTGGCCATGGGTTCCTTTGAACTAGCGGGAAGCAGCAAGTCACGCACTGCAGTCGAAGCCTCATAATCTGATCATCACCTCATGCAGTTAGTGAGAAACAGGAATATTTACACCATAAGCGACACATGCACAATTCGGAAAAGACTAGACCATAAAGCACAACAATGAAAAAAAAGCAAGAAAGAAATATTAGCAAGTAAAAATAAGAAAAATGGTGAAGAGGAGCAGATTATTATTATATATTAGATATATATTATTATTATTATTATATATTAGATATATGGAACATTGAAAAATAAGACAAATGTAAGAGTAAGTAGATGCCTCAAGAAACTTTTCAGCGTATGCAGCGTGACAAAGGACAGTACAAACCAGGGGTAGTATGAGTTTATGTGAGTGTGTGAGTGCGTAATGCCAGAGAGATGCTATACAAGTCATTTGCGAAACATGAATGAGACCTTTAGTTAAAGAGCACAAAAGGCAAAAGCAAGGACAGACCGTCCTGCAGCTTTGAAACAGTTTGATTCAAGGAGTTAGTACAAAGCTCAAAAGTAAAAAAGAAGGCCACAGGTGAATCCTTAGCATTTACTTAAGAAAACTACCTTCTGCTTTCATTTTTCATACCCTATGGGATTTAACTCTTCTGGAGATGCAAAAAAGTCTTATGGAGAGTAGAGATGTAAATGAGCACCTCTGAGTTCTTTGGCTCTTTGATAAGGATGGTTTAGACCACAATGTGTGTACTTTTGCAAACAAAAACGTTGTTTGTCAAATTGCATTATAAAGCATGGTTTTGTTTTTTCTGCTGTGACTCGGTCAATTCAATGATTTAGCCGGTTAAAGTTCTTACAAATTTCCCTCTGGACCATACTCGTATGCATTATGACTCTATGCTGCCTGTGAGAGGCAGCGCAACAAGCGTAACAAAAATAAACACATCGAGGCCATCTTAGATAAGAAAGCTGACAACTCACCATCTTTGCAGATGGTGCTGACCACACAGGCTCCTGCCTCCAGATTGTAACCACTGACACAGCTGCTGCAGTTCCTTTCACCGGGCCCCAAGCACTCGTAGCAGCTATGATCACACCTGTCGATGGTTGTATGAAGAATTAGTTATGTTATAATCTATGCAGCACTAAACTGTGCTCACATATCCTCTTGAAAGTTAGAACTGTTCTTTAAGGATATTTCAGCTATTTTTCACTAGTTTTTTTTTGCCTTTATAGTGATCGATTTTCACTCATTTTGTCACAGCAGAGCTTTCACTTTTCCAATCTTCTTCTATCCTATAAAACACTCAAACGACTGAACTACATGGAAACTGACCAATGCAGTCTCCAATAATGATCAAAACATCGTTTTAACACAGCAACACAAATCTTTATGGACTTTCAAACATACTTAGAATTTTTGCCGCAGTATTACGCGTGTAGCAAGTGTGATCTAGCATAACATACAGTCATATCGGCATAAATGTCATGTCACATGTCAGAGAGAAAACCGTTTGTGTCCCAAAAAAATATCTAAACATTTATAGTTTTTGTGGATCATAAACTGTGGAAGTGGGTAAACACAACGAGGGACAAAAGGGCGGACCCACCAACATCTAAAAAATCCAAATGAAACAATACGTTGTGTTTACTCTTATATGATCAACCTCAGCACAAAACTTAATACTATGTGCTTTAATTAATTTAAGCTTTTGGTTTATAAACTGTAGTTCATTGCTTTGGCCCTTTCTGTTTGTTTTGGTGAGCAAACGTTTGCAAAGATCTGGAAGTGACAGAACAGATGACATTTCTTTAAAAACTGTCGTTATCACAGGAGAAGCTGGATCGAAAAATATCTGAAATAATTCTTTACGAGCAGAGGGCCTAAGTTAGGCAACAAGTCAACACAGTTATCAACTTTAGTGTGGAAATGGGTCAAAGCCTTTATCGGAAATGAGCTGACCAGGAGGTAGCTGACAGCGAAGTAAGGAATCAACTAAGTTAAAGGATCAAGTGAGCAATTAATGAGTTGAGGTGGGAGAGAGAAATATCAGGAAGGCAAGTTCACTTCAAGGAAGGATAAGAAAAGCAGACGATTTCTGAATATGTGGAGGAGTTTGACTGTGGGTGTGATAGGAGGCAAAGTAGTCATCAAACAGGAACATGAGTATGTTTACACGTTCCTTCCCTCCTCCAGGTTAACATTGGTGAAGAGTGAAGCAACAGAAATAGATAGAAACAAAAAGGGACAGTTCTGAGCGACTTGTTAAAATGCCGCAAATTCATCAAATCATATAAGTTGAAACAGTGAGGAGCACCAGTCTCATGCTTTAAGAGCAACTCCAAATGAGAGACAAAGTCCTCTACAATAGGTTTTCTACGTACATTTACTTTTATTGTTATTAGGTATGATTGTTTTTTTGTTGACCCAAAGCAAATTACTTCATTCCTGTTTGAGTCCCAGTTTTAATACATTTCCATTTCATAGGACGGGTCAGTGTCTGAATCATCTGCAACGAGCAGTGCTACAAAAAGTTAGGAAAGTTGCACTTCACTTGCTAAATCTTTAGATTTCCTTGTTTATCTTTAGAGGTGTAGAGGTGTTGGCAGGTGTGCTGACTTACTTCTTACAGGACCTCTGCACCTGCCCGTTGTCTGAGGTCTGCTCCGACAGGTAGTAGCCAGAGCTGCATGTCAACACACACCGCCAGTCCTCAAGTAAGTAGCCGTCTGCACACTTTGTGCACGCCTCTATACCTGTGCCTGAAAAACACAGAGACGCACACTTCAGGAATGTTGTTACGGCATTATAAAATCAGATAAACTTTTATTTTATTATGAAGTGTGTGTATTCATCATGACAGCCAAACAACAAAAGAAAACATTGACCTACATAATAAATGTAATTGTAAGAAATCGTACGACTTTCTACCTGCGCAGGTGGCACATGCCCGATGACAGGGCTCACAAGTCCTTCTGTGGCCGTTGTAATAAGTCCCTGGGTCACAGGTCATCTGACACTTGTTTCCTTGAAGACTGGAAAGAGAAAGAGATACACATTCATACCTTTAAAGTAAATACCAGGGGGAAAAGTAAGTAAAAAAAGAACTACTTTAATAACCAACATAAAATCCATTAAGGCAGCTCGTGAGTTTAAGAAAAGTAAAAATGTGTAAAAAGCACTCATGTTTGCAAATATTTTGCTGCGAATCAGTTAAAGTTTGCCTGTTAAAAGCCAGCTGCTACGGAGAAATTTTCTTTCAAAATTTCTTTCTGGGCAAATATTTAGGAAGAATGAAAAAAAAAAAAAAAAACTACAGCCCCCGTGATAACATGTGGGTGTGCACATTAGCTGCTGACCTAGTTCACTTTTTCACTGATGTAAAGGAAAATAACATATTTTAGATTCAACTGTAGTCAAAGGGAATTTGTTGTTTTGAAGAAATATATACAAAAGTATTTGCCAGATTCCAGATGTAGGGGTGGAGGTCAGTTAGGAAGTAGGTGTGGAGGTTATTTAGTCAGTTCTGTGAAGTCACAGTGAGGACAGGTTGGTGAGCTTGCCGCGCTAAACTGAAAAACAGCTGGTCTGTGTTAGCTAACGTTTCCCAGAAACGATCTCGTCTGATCCTCTCTTCCTCTTCGGCTCCTAACCGACCATGAATGGCGTACTGAATGGGAGTGAGTGTGTGTGTGTGTGTGTGTGTGTGTGTGTGTGTGTGTGTGTGTGTGAGAGAGCGTGTGTCTTACTGTGGTCTCACTGGCATTCAGAGGAAATTATGGCTTACAAGTGTCCCCACCTCCACCTCTGGCTACACTGAACACTTAAAGCTGGGTTCAAGACCGCAATAAGTTTTAAACGTTTCACAAGTGTTTCCTTCATGACCTATCAGGAATTCCAGCACTTTGAAACGCCCTATCCTTTGTCAGGTCAAGTGTACGTTGGGGCGGTTTGAAGAGGCTGCTGTGGAAGTGGCCATAAAATGAACTGCAACATGTCTGCATGGGCAACTTAATTGCATAGATCGGAGATTCTTCAAAGTGAGTACGGCAACCCAAAATAGTCAACAGCTCCACTTCTTGTGGGTCTCTGCATGACATGAGTATATGTGGGTTTTAATAAGCCTGGGTCACGGGGTGAAACTCTGTTTACTCAATTTGGTCCCAAGTGGGAAACATTTGGGAAGCCCTGGTTTCACTGGTTCATGCTGTGACCCCAAACCACAGTGCAACACAATGTGCTAGTCTAAATTAGCAACACTGTATTCCTGCAGCGTTAAGAGAGGGAAAACACATAAAGGTTTTTATCCTGAAACCACAACAGACATTAAAGCCAAATTAATGCAAAAAGAAAAACCTGAGCCATTTGTACTAGTGACTGCCTATTGAATGTTAAAGGCTTTTCCTAGACCAAAGCCCCATAGGCGCATGGACACAATGGTGCTAACATTTTTTAACATAATTAACAAGTCATTTAAACCATATATTAAGGTGACATTGAGGGAGGCTGTGGATCAGGAGGTTTGATCCCCAGCTCCTCCTGTCCATGTGTCGAAGTGTCCTTTGAAGTTGCTCCCGGTTGTTAGGCCAGCACGTGGTAACGCGCTGCCATCATAAGAGGCAGAGCTTTGGATGAAAGCGTTATCCAAGTGCAGCCAATTAACATTAACGTTTATAGACAGACGTCTTTTTAGATGTTCCAAACAGCCACACTTGAAGGCGGAGGAAAAAGCCTGCCATCACTGTGCGGCTTAGGGCTTGGCGATATCGGTTTTAAAGTTATTATTATTATTAAATAAATAAATAAATGTTTCCAGCTTTACCCTCACTATGTTTACATGAATGCACACAAATAGAGTCTTCAGATTAAAACACTATTTTGAATGAACTGTTTCTTCAGATTTTTGGAGAAATTTGAGTTGGTATGTGCTTATTATTATCTATTTAGACGACGTACAACATCTCGATATATGATTTCATCACGATACGATTCCATCGATTATCGCCCAGCCCTAGTGAGGGGCGGGATGCGGACAATCTCTCCTTCAAGACATTCAAACTGTTGCATTTGTTTATAGAAAAAAAGAAAACTAGTTGTGTGAAGGATAAATAAAGAAAGCTTGAGAGAGAAGTTCAAACCCTGCTTACTTTTTCGCCTCCACACAGCTCGTCAAATGTTGCGTGAAGAGGGCGTTAATGTTGGACTGTTGGTTTTGGAAAGTTACAAAAGTTCTTAGATGCAGCCCCCCTATGTCTAACGTCAGAAAGGTGTGAGGAGAGGGGGTTTTAGACACTGTACGACCATCGAAAAAGCACTTCCTTTTAAGCAGACTGACAAAGTGGTTAAGTAGTCTAAATGGAGCCACAATGCAACGTTGCCTGCGACAGTTAAGAGGAAATGCAGTGATTCAAATGTGTTTGCAGCTATTCTAACTATACCGTTACTATGGTAAAAATTTAAACACTGAAAGTTATAAAAGGTGTATAATGACAAGTTATGTAGAAACAGACAGAGCAAGACTGAAATCACTTCCTGTCAAGACACTAAAATGATCAACTGTAATCAGTGACTTGACCCCCAGCTTACCTCATCCCAGGTTTACATTCTGTGCAGATATTGGAGGAAGTGCACTTCTTACAGTTCTCTGGACATCTCCTACAAATGTTGGAATCTGAAAGATACAGGATGAGCCAGTCATACACAGTGGCTAATGGGAACCAGAAGTCTGGCTGCATTTGAGATTAGGAAAGGGAGCAGAGGAAGAAGACAATGATGAACAGGAGGAGAAAGGGTAAAGTGAGTGAGGAAGACCTGTGAGAAAAGGAGAGAGAACAAGGGGCCGATGAGTAAAACAGGAGGACAAAAGGCAGGGAGAAGAACAGAAACGTCAAAAGGCTAAAGCTGCGGGGATGAAAAAGAAGATTGTACTGTTGGTGAGGGAGGATAGGAATGTAGATGAATATTTCAAAAGGAGACTAAAGGCAATGGCACACTTTGACACAATGCACATGGACACTTCTGCCTTCAGCGGTGATGAGGATTGCCAAAAATATTTGTGAATAACATGTTTTATTATTCCTGGGAAACCATAGAGTAGACTATGACAATCAAAACTGTTATTTCTATATTTCCGAAGAGCGTTGCTTATGTGTGACACAACCGTTTGGTTTTGTTTGGGAAGCCATATGGTTACAGCTCAGAGGAGGAGACTGAAAGAAGGTGACGATTGTTGGTTAGATTTTCAGGAATCTGGGAGAAGGAAGGATATGGACAGGTCACTGACAGATGTCCATGAAAAGAAAATGCACTTTTACATTGGCTTTCAAGAGAACTGATAATGAATGATAAAATAATTAGTTGATTACATTGATAAGTTGTTCAAAAGAAAATTCATCAACAATTTTGATCATGAATTATTTGTCATTTCAGAAAAGGAAAACATTTGTTCGGTCCAGATTCCCAAATGTGAAGATTTTCTGCTTTTATGTCACAGTATGTTTGACAGTATTGTTTGCATTTTAGACGGTTGGTTTCACAAAACAAGCTCTGGGAAATTGTGAAGGGCATTTAAAATCATTTTCTGACATTTTATACATGGAACAATAAACCACTGCCTCAATTAATCAATGAGGAAAATAAGATCAAAATAGTTGCAATCCTGGTTGAAATATCTACAAGGGTCCGTGAGATTTAACATGGTTTTTTGACACAATTGTCAAATATTGATTCAGTTGATAACACGCATAACATAAATCCCGTAACCTACGTGACGTATTCCATAATTAGGCTGTCAAGTCTAAAATAAAAAGTAATGTTGACCAGTAATGAAATCATCACATGAAAGTGTTGACAAAGGCAGGAATTCACTTCGGCTTTGCTGTCGCACTGACAAAGAGAACATTAAGTCTAGATAGCTCATTTAACACAACACGATACTCAGCAGTGCCAACGTTTCAAAGGAAAAAAATATCCACTACATCTTGGCCTGTTGAAATGTTATGATTGAACTTGGATCGGATCACATCAGATCTGCTGCCAGAGACTCTCAGAGCTGCCAGGACTTACACTGTGTTGGCTGCAAACCAATATACATAATTATAAGATATACATAGTTTCAATCTCCCGTTGCTGCTTTTTGTTCATTCAGGCTGGCATATAAGTCTTGAACATTAGAAAAAACAGTAAGTATATACATACAGTAAATACTGCATGTCATGCCACTGCACTACCCTGTTTATTATAAACCCGAAAAACAAACTGACTTCTCGTGAACATTGGAACTGGTTAAAAAAAAATCTGCTTATTAGAACAAACTTTTCAGTCATGTTCGGTTCAGCAAGTGCATACAAATAAAGAACTGGCTATAGGTTACGTCAACAACATGTTGTCTTGTGATGCAGGTTACACAGATGTCTCTATAAGTCCACTTTGTTTACAGCACTGCTGGTTCCAGTAGTCATTCATTAAGCTTATGCACTTCAAACTTTGAAAATTTGGTCAGTGGGCAGCAAAGTAGCAATAGATTCAAATAAATCATTGATCCTGCGTGGGCATGTAGCAATCACAGCTGTGTTTTGTGTTGTTGGATGCATTTTTCTGAGACGTCCCCAAAACTGTTACGTTCTGTCAAGTTTAAATGTTGTTTGTTGCACTATGAGACAACAGATGCAAAGGAGAAAACAATATTAAACTCAGGAGAAGCTTAGAAAAATCACTGAGATGAGACCAATGATCAATGAAAGAAAACTAAGAGTTTGGTGGTGTGCTATCATGCGTGCGTTCATTTTGTTCTCCCAGTTTGGCCGGCAGAGAAACGTACCAAGGTCGAGGTAGAAGCCGTCGCCACAGTTGGCGACACACGTGTTGGAGCCCTCGTTGAGGTGGAAACCAGTCCTGCATGTGGTGCACTGGTCGCTACGGCTGCCAACGCAGGTCTCACACAGCGAGGAGCACTTCTTGCAGCGCTTCCTATCGTCACGGAAAAAGCCACTGGGGCACTCCGACACACACATCCTGGAGAGGGGTAATTGAAGGGAGAGCAAGAAGGGACACAGGGTGAACGAGAGCATCATAAAAAGGTGAAAGTGGAACACAAAGAAGGGACAATTTGTATTTCTTACAGACGTATTCAGTTCACGCTGTGCAACACAGTAAAAACCAAATCGAACTCATTGCTCCAAGATTAACACCCTCTATCACGCAGCTCAATATAATGTTAGCAGGCTCGAAATGCAAAACATATGTCTGACAAAAAACATATGTCTCGTGTGTAAGGGTATTATGGGAATCATATATTGTGTGCAATTATAAATACTAGCTTGAGTGAAATATAATTTTATAGGACTAAAGCAGAAGTATTGTTTCATAATCACCCACTGTAAACGAAAACTTGTTTTTCATGCATCAATAGCACGTAATGAGTCAGGACAAGCAGAAGTAGAGGGACACAGTGTGTGCGTGCCGGTGCTATATGGTGAACAGGTGTAACATCTGTTGGATAACTTCACAGCCCTCACTCACCCCCTCATTTCACCCTGAGGCTCCCTTCCTAAAAAGGTGAAAAAGATCTCCAAAATCCTCAAGAGCAC
>CALSCE010010657.1:18707798-18731299 GCA_943593645.1 Bovichtus variegatus | reverse complement strand
ACACACACACACACACACACACACACACACACACACACACACACGCACACGCACTTTTTGGCGAGTCTAGACCATCAAACACATATGTAGGGATGTAATTATCTGAACATTAAACACCACCACCATCCCTCCTCCTTCCTCCCACCACTCCCCCAATCTTTATTCATCAATTGCTCCCTGTGGTGGCAGAAAAGGGCAGCACACCTCTAAAGTGGGCTAATGATAAGGCAGCACCTAAGCTTGCACATTCTCATGCACCTGCATCTGTTTGCCTTTTATTAGTGCAGAGACCCGCCGACACAAAGGCAATTACAACAGACTTTGATCCTAATGGGATCCTAAGGGGGGGTACACACACACACACACACACGCGGGGGAAGGGAGAGACTGAACCTAATATGACAGCCAGGAAACAGCATCTCTGTTATCAGACTGAAAAATGTAAATGAAATCACCTGCACTGTTTCTTAACCTTATCCACATTAAACTCAACAACTAACAGGGACACGCATTGACCTGTGACCTTAATGAGGCAAAAGGGAAATTCCAAATGATCAATCATCAAAAAGATTACATGCTACATTATGTGACTTTCAGAACAACAATTTTAACCAAGACATGACGCAATACAACAAGCTATTACAGAAGCTGTAGTCGTGACCTAATCATACGCAACAAGGTACAGAACGTTAACTTTGTGGCTTTAAAGTTGCGGCTCCTACTGTGGAAACCTTTAAAAAGCCGCTCAACACCCCCCTGTTGACACATCGTGTCTCTACCTTATGTCTTGCGTTTGTATTTTGTGCTGACATCTGATCTAGAAAGGTGCTCCAATAAAGTTGAGCCTTTGTCACCTTCATGTAAGAAACATACTGCCTACATCACAGCACACCTTCTTTAACCATAGTTAGTCAATTATGTGAATCTTAATGTTAATGCACGCTTCTTCAGAACTAAATATGAAAAGGTAAGAGGTCAAAACAAAGAATTTTGGATATGTTGTCAGAAAACTGTTCAAACAGCCTCAGAAAGATTGCTTGCTTGTTGTGTTTCCATCAGCTAATATTGATCCCTCTCTTTATGTGGCTGTCTCTGAACTCCCAGAGGACTTCACACAAAACAATCAGAGGTTGTTGAAACCACATGTGAGGCAGATACATCTTCTATCTGCAGCTTTGTAGCTCAGGTGCCAGAAAAAGGAAAACAGATCAGCAACACGTTATAATGTGTGAAAAGTTTATTGTTAAACCTTTCATGTCATAACGAGATAACTTATTTTATTGTAATGTGAAACGGTTCACGTTATAATGTGATTATTTAGCCTATATTGTTAAACGGTGGGTGGAGTGCGATTATTTGAGGAATATGGCGATTTGATTAAGTTCTACTTAACGCTTGGGTCTGCTGTGACTGAGCACGGGGCGTAAACTAAGGATTTTAAAAGGCATGAGGCTGTACAGAAGGAAGAAATGGTCCGACCCTCTGGAGGTAATGTCATTTCTCATTAGCAAAGTGCCAGTTCACAACCAGAGAACATATCACGGGGAGTCCACCTCCGTTTAACACATTTATCACATTACAACGAGAAACTTTCTTCACGTTATAACAAGATAAATACTATATTGTTAAAATGAAAAAAATGGCTTTTTATAAAAGACAGAAATGTTCTTGTTATTACCTGATAAGTTTGTATGTCATAATAACATGAACATATCTTGTTATGACAATACATTTTTCATGTTATAATGTGATACTGGTCATTTTTCTGGCACGTCAGCAATACGCTGCCATAGTTTTTTTATCCACCTTCTGTTGCTATTCATTTATTACTAAGTTGTTTGACCAAAATTCTTTCCCACTATTCCCAGGTACAGTGAACGGATCTTTATATTTTTATTTTTATGCTCTCCAACACAATATTCTACTTAATACCGATTTCTTAGGCATTCTGACCTGGTGTTGTTCTTGAACTTGAGGAAGTAGTGGAGGCAGTTGATGCAGTGATGGGGTCCAGGGCCTTCACAGCCATTCTCATTGCATTCAGAGTCACAGGGGCCTGGAGACACACACAAGTAACTAACAGTGTAAAGACAAGATGACAGTAGGAGTAGGTTTTACAGTCTAATAACTTTGTCAATATGAACTGAGTATATGGACTTATTCATTTTAATTTTATTGCATGTTAATGATACCCTGTTCCTAATGTGGCAGTGCGCCTTGCTCTCATTGTGACAGGACAGACAGAAATAGCAGCTGGCGAAGAATTATGTTACTTTGCGATGTTGCTAGTGTGCCGACCCTATCGGTGCACAGTTCTGGATTCATCACATACCGATGTACTCCTCTGTGAACTCCTCGTCGGTGGGCGTCAGCATGTCTGTGGAGCGGGGCTTATCGCTGCGCAGAGACGAGTACGGGTGCACAGAGGTGCCATACAGCACCAGTGACCACTCCTTCAGCTTGCCTGAGGAAACAGAAGCATTGTAAAAGTCTTGGACACAGATCCACTTCAGTGTGTCCTGATGGCGAGCAGCTGAATACCCTTTGATATCTATTTGATACATAGAGTTGTCGTTATGGTCCACAAAGAAAACTGTTGTACGTCAGCATGGACTGTAAAGTCAGGCAGTCGTGGGGTTTTTTTCATCTTCTTTTCTGTTCAGTTGTAACACTCTCTCAATTCTTCTATATTCTCAGGTGTTTTCAGCTACCATAAATACAGTAAATTATATTGCATTAAACTGATACACATGAGAAAGCTAGGCAAAAGTTACATGGGAGTATACAATCGACGTAACAGCTTTTTAGCAACTGCTACTCTCCATTTGAGACTTTATTATGTTGTTAAATTAGTGGGTCATTTGAGCAGTTAAGTTCACTGCCTCCAGAGCAACATGTGTGCTCCTGCTGGTTCTACACTGCAGGCGAAACTCTCTCATGTGTCTTCTATTTCTACTGTCTCTGTAAATGAAATCAAATGAAACAAAAAAAATACAAAAAGGGTACGTAGACTGATGATTCTCTTTTTGATTAAAGAAATAAGCGACAGTGTCATACCGGGTACTTTTTGGCTGCGGAGTTGAGAAGGTGAATCATAGATCTCTAGGACCCAGTCGCCTGCTGCCTTCTCTCCCCAGCAGTGGGTGGTCATAAACTCCCAGTTCTTAAAACCCTCCATGGAGTGATCAAACAACCTGCACATCAAACACACACACACAAAATATCGGATGCGGAAACAACTCAAGTACTGCAAATACCAGAATAAACAGTCTCCACCACTCGACCAACAGTCTCTAATGGACCATGGGCAAACATAGTAGAGGACTGCGGTTTATTTGAGGTGAACATGGAGGAGCTCCATAAAGAGCTTACACTATATTCAAAATCTAATCCCCTAGAGGTTACCACGTTTTATGGTGTTTCAGCCCAGATTAAAAATGATTCTTGTGAATCCACATTTTTAGAGAATAATGCAAATGTATTTAAATGTATTATAAAAACATCTCATTTAGCTTCTGTAAGTATTTAACCCCATGAGTCACAACACTTCTATTTTGGAAGCACTTTGTCTAGTTTTAAGTCAAGTCAACAAAGAAAGTTGAATTGTTTTGTCCCCTTCGTGATTATTTTTCCAACTTTTGCTTTGAAGTTCATTTGAAAAAAATGGCACTAAATTATACCCCTACATGGGTAATTCTATTTGAAGAGAACATCCTGACGATTTTATTTTACATTGTCTTCCCTGTTCATTTGTGGTATTACATTGCAGATAAAATCTCACAACTCGTTTATTTACCTGTTAGCAAGCAGCTGAGATTTGGTCCCCGAGGGTGAGGTCAGATTGATTGACAGGTCCCCGCGGCGAGGGTGTGTGATTGTAATACGTACGACCACATGCTCCAGGTAGATCACGTGGTGGTTGGGGTTGTCAGTGCATCCCGTTGCCTTGTACACCGACCGAACCACATGCTCCGGACGGATAGTTCTGCAGGACAAGATGGGAACCAATCAAAAAGCTAGAAATGAGGAGAAAAATACTCACTAAAACAGAAATAGTCACAGTTAGTTATTTCTGGGAGCATTGACTGTTAAAATGTGATCAATATTGCCTTCAAATCGAAGCATCAAGTTATTAATTAGTCCACTGATGGAGACAAGATGGAGACTGACAAAGGGTGGGAAAACCATAACAAATCTATGGACATTGTGGCCAAGAAGATTCACTGGGTGTGCAAGTACATTTTGTTACAGCAAAAATGATCAAAGATACATAAGCTACAATTCACTCAAGATAAAACGTGAGCTCGGGTTAGAGTAGCTTCAGAAAATACACTAGTCTTTCAAAATTAAATCTCTTTCTTTTTAAGAAGTTGTAACGGCTGCAACGAACGATTAAAATCGGTCCATAAAATTTCCGTAAAGAGTGAAAAATATCCATCCCAGTCCACGACGAAGTCTTTAAATGTCTTGTTGGAGGCCGAAAACAGCATTTTCTGCCATTTTTACATGAAAAATGACCGCAACAATTATAGTTGGCGATTATTTTTCTGTTGATCAACTAATACGTTTGTCGACTAATCGTTGCACATTTTAAGGGAACTCTGGATTTGAGCTACTAATTGTCAAGAGCTGTCATTTCAAGGTGTCATTTACAGACTTACACCGAACAGCTGTTTAAAGTTAAACTGTCCGGTTCTTGAAACCCAGGATTTAGCTGCTGAATGTAACTCTGTGTGCCCTCAGCCATAATGTACCAGCGGGCCGCTTTCTCTCTCAGGGAGTGAGGTTGGGGACTGTGGCTGCCTCCCTACGCTGAGACATTCTGCTCAGCCAACTCTCACCAAAGATTCTGTTAGTGGCTGAAACAACACTCAATATCAGGTTTCAATACACTGAGGCTTCCCCAAAAGCAGTCATGTGTACTTTGATTTAACCTCCTCCAAAAACCAAAAGTCCATATTAAGGTTTTCCATTTCAACCAGCCAAAGAAACCAAGAACCATGAGCATGATAAGAAAGACAAAGAACGTTATTTGTTCTGTCTGCTATGCACAGCTCAGAAACAGAAAGATCACCGATCAGCCAACCCAAACATCCAATGACCCCTCGAATAACATCTGTGGTATAATCTCATATAACAGCGGTACAATGACAAAAACAGTAAAAAATATGGACAGGTCCAGTACAGGGGGACAATACACATCATCTTGCCAGGGCAAAGCTTTTGAGAAAGAGTCCTATAATGCTGCTGCACACTGTTGCACATGAAGCAGCTGAGCCAACTCAACATATTAACTCACTGCAGAGCTGAATTACATGCGGGGTTTGTTAGCTAGAAACTAAAACAGAGCTGTTGAATTAAACTTCCTAGCAAAATTGCACATGAAAAGGATTACTATAATTATCTTTTTGTAGGGTAGAGGGTTGAAAGACAATTATTGCCAGTGACTGGTGCTGTTTGATCCTGTATTGGAAACTGTTTTATTAGATTTCTTGTTGTCAGGGTTACAATGACGGTGATGACATTTTTAGGGCCTAAGTGATACAGCACAGATGTTTATCATTAAGAGGAAAATTACCCAAAGACAATTATCGGCTGGTAAAGATTGCCTTAAGCTGTTGCAATGAAGATGAAGCTTTGTTTCTTAGAACAACATATTACTCAAACTTGGCTCAAGGATTAATTGAGACAAAGAGCAACACGATGGCGTATTTGATTACTAAAAAATTTCGGAGACCCACAGAGAGTTCAATTACAGTCATAAATACCACAGTTAATCATTCTGCTAAAGGTTTTCTCAAAAGTTTAGTGTGAATGTAACCGTCTGAAATTCTGAGTATTGTGATTGTGTTGACTGGACAGGATTAGTTTGTCGATTATTAATTACAGCCAAATATAACAATTTGTTTGTGAAAGGCCAAAACTGGCCAGCGAGACTCACTTAATGACTTCCATTGAGAAATGTATTGTAAAAGTATTTATTTTAAACTCCTAACATTGGTGAAACAAATTCATCCGTCATATATATCAATTAAATCGCCAAATTAGTACGAAATGAGTCAAATCGGTTTATTAAAGCAGTGCGTTACGAATTGTTTTTCCAGAACAGCGGCGGGTAAACAATCTATAACATTTTCTCCATTTGTCCTTCGACTCCATCTCTTATCATTTACATAATTCTTGAGCGACAGATAGCCAATACAAACACTTAACATTAAAGCAACTGAAAACAGAGAAATGGGCAAGAAAATTGCACGAGCTCAAGCAGACATGGAATGAGTAACCGAGAGAAAACACGGATTGTCTCTTTCATAAGTAGTCGATGACTGTTTGGAAAGCGGACAGCAGTAATAGCTGGGAAGTCTCGGGTTGATATCACAGCTCTGACTTCTCCATGACACAACACAGATAACTGAAGCATACGCATGGGACCGAGCGGAGCAGATGCACAGCTGATTACCACCAGCCTGATTGCACACAGATCAGGCAGTTTTCCTGGTGCGTGCTCCAAGTGGAGTGAGGCGAGCGATTGCAGACAGACATTACCAAACGCAGTCAGAGGGGCCAGCCAGAGGGTGTGTGGGAACACAGCAGTGAGGTGACGGCTGCACTCGTGTAGCAAGTTAGAAGCACAGAACACACACACATACAGTATACACACACGTCTGTAGATGCACCAACAAAGGAAAAGAGACGCATATTGACCTGCCTCCTAAACACCAAACACAGTCTATGAGAAAACATAGGCACAGACGCATGTTCATGGTGCAAGTGAGCACAGAGACAGTTATACATAAATCTATACTCAAAAAAGTGGTTCGGGGAAAATAACTTTTCAGACTTTTTAAGGGCCGTTTTGGACTGCCTTACAAAATATATATATATATACACATAAACAAGGCTTAAGCTCCCAGTACTGGACAAATGTGTGACTGACCATTTCACACATCTCTAAGGCTACTTATAAATAAACTACAAATGGAACAAGGAGGCTAAATGACGGGGTTGGTTTTATTTATTTCACGCAACAACACTGGTAATCTCTCCACGAGCCAAAACAAATTACATGAGTACGGAGGTCTGAGCCCGACTGCCTCTGACACAAGCTGGATTTTACATAAGCCTCATATGGACTGACTTGTGCACTGGAGCAGAACAGACAGAATGACACTGATAATGTTGCAGTCGCTAGCCACCGAGCCTTCGACTGAAAGCTAACCAGTTCAGGGACAAGTTCAGCCAGCCTAACACAGAACAGTGCTCAGGCTTCCAGCTGCATCAAGAATAACAAGCTGCGGAGCTCTGGCTCTGTCCTCGTGTGTGTGTGTGTGTTTGCGTGTGTGTGCGTAGTGAAGGTCTTATGTGAGAATCACCCTGCCAGAACTAATGCTTGGCCCCTATCAAGGTACAGCTTGCACAACCGCAATCTCAAACACATGCCGATGCATAAAACACCAGGGAAAGAAAAAAAAATAGAGAAAAAGAAAGATCTTTTGTCACTTATGTTGGTCTCAAAGTTGACTCGGTTATCTGGCATTTCACTTTAAACTCAAGATAGTAAACTACAACTAATATACCTGTTTAACTAAAGAATGGCTGAAGGCAGCAGAAAATGTTAATATTTAAGTAACGAGACCAACCTGTTCAGTCTGGCTTTTAATTGAGATTTATTTATCTATCTGTCTTATTATTTATTGTATTTGACCTTTTTAGTCTGGCTTTTAATTGAGTACCGTTGATTTATTTATCTGTCTATCTATTTGTGTATTATAGTCCGTTTTGCCAAGTTAGAGTTTTTATCTATATCCAATTCTGCCTCTGGTGTTGATGATATTTATGATAGCCTTTCCTCGGTCCATGTTTTTATTTTTAAGAATTCTGTTATTATTATAGGGTGTTTTATTAATTACAAAAATATAACACATAATAAAAAAATATACTGGGGGGGGTTGTGCTATGCAAGTCTGATTGATAGATTGAATGGTCATATATTATTGTGGCACAACAGTAGATATCTGCAGAGAGAGGTTCAACAATAACATATTGGTGTAAAGTCTGCGTCCAAATACTTTTGGACATGTGAGGTATATTGAAATGCAAAAGCAGACTACTGCAATAGGTTTTCAGATGAATGTGCACCTGAAATGTAAAACTTGTTATTTGCAAGCTAGTATGTCAGGATATGTCTGTGTTTGTTCGTCTCACCTTATTTGTCGGTCTGCGCTCTCCACACAGACGTGCTGACTAGGAACCTGCTTCCATCGCTCCGCCTCCTTCACCATCGCCTCAGCGTCCATCAGACCAAAGCCGTACAGGTGGCTGACTGCAGGAAACAGTGACAAGTCACAGCTGATCAGGCCGGTCCAATGCTAACTCTATCGTTTCTTATACCAATGATGGTTTATCAAAAAAAGTATTGTTTATAGTTCAAACTCCTGAGGAAGATTTTTGTTCCATCTAGAAATCATGAGACCTGAAATAATCTGAAAGAGGGGGTCAGGTTAAGAATCAGTGACACAACTTCTGGGAAAGTTTGTAGCCCGCATTAAAGGCAACTAGTATTGTACAGTATTTAGATTCATAGTAAAGATATCTAGGTTATTACAAAGTCAAAATGTGACCACAAAAAAATTCAGAGCATCAATTGTTCTGTTTGTTAGGTATTCTCTCCTGGCAGATGAAAATGCTGAGGACATACAGTACACGGTAGTTGTCAAAAAATGAAAAAGAAAGATTGGAAACCACTAAACTTATGGGTACAGCAGCTCAAATATGAATTCCTATCATACTTCTCCCCCCCACCCTTCCCTGTTCTGTTTCTCTTTAGTTCCTCTTTGAAAAAACAGTCACTTGGAAAATCTCCAGGCACACTGGGCTTGCAGCCTGGCTGACCCCAAGTTCTCACTGTGTTGGTTTCTCTCCCTCGCGCACACACGCACACGCACGCACGCACGCACGCACGCACGCACGCACAGGTATGCAAACACACTTAAACACAAACTCACAAAGTTACAAACAGCAACCACCACATGGAGCCTGACAGATGGCAGCTGGTGGCGCAGTAGTTAAGCAAGAAGGAAACATTTTGGAAACTGCTCATCATCCCTCTTTTGATTGGAAAAAACTTATTCAGGAGTCAATAATTCTGCATAGAAATTTCTCTGTAACTGTTTAGTATTTCTCTGTCAAACACACTACACCCCACGATGAATCTTAAGTGCAACAGTTGCATCTATATTGATCTATAGAGTGTGTGTGTGTGTGTGTGTGTGTGTGTGTGTGTGTACCATTGTAACCAGCAGCATTGGTCTTCCAGTCAGGGGCGCTGAGATGTCCGGCTCTAGAGGTCTTTACAATTATGTGCTGAACATCTCTCCATGTAAGAAGAGGACTATCAGAAAGAAAGAAAACAAAGCACATAAATATATTAATATATTTGTTGTAATGGAAAACGTCCAAGGAGTAGGATCACATAACCGAGCAGGAACTAAATGACATCAAGACCTGCTTATATATGCACATACTCAAAACACACATACATTTAAATAACAAATGTGAAAATCTACACACATGCACATACCTAAATGACATGGTCAAGCAGCACTGATGATTTAAAAACAAGGATGATGATGAGAAAAATGTTTTAATCAATTAAATATGTTGTGAAAGGAAAAGCAGAACATGGAGAGGAAAAACAAAAGGGGGAGAATGGACAGTAATGCAGGGAGTAAACTCAGACAAGAGCATGAGAGAGGATAGGTAGATGAAAGAGGAACATTAAAAGTTTAGGATAAAAGGGAAAGAAAGTTAAAAAAAAACACACAGCCCAAGGAGGAAGAAAGCAGATGAAATGTAAAACAAGGTAAATAAAACATAGTAATAAACAGTAGGTGGAAGATTACTGAGGGAGAAAATTACAGAGAGGCATAGATGGAGAGCATATAGATGCTCGTTCATCCATCCCTAGTTTCTCAGATCTCACGTGAGATCCATTACGAGATGGCAGCCATGTGCCTCGACTGCTTTGATGTCAAAATGCTACATTAAAAAGGAAAAACCAGTAAGAAGTGGGTCACCAAGTTTCCTGGGATTCCCTTCCATCTCATATGCTGGCCAGATGCTCCATTCCCTCCCATCATGTCACTCCCTCGTCATCTGAGACCTCCAGAATCTGCACTACTCTCAATCGGTTGACCTAAAACTAATTTAAAAAAAGGTTTGCAACCCAACATTCGGATTTTAGAATTCAAGAAGACATGAAGGTATAAGAGGGAGAGCGAGAGCAACAGGCAGCAAAATGAATCCGACCTGAACACACTGTCCCGTTGCATAAGAGCAGGTTCTTTCACATCTTCCTGTGATCTCTTCAACCAAAAATGCACTAGAAGACTTTTAAAATCCTTAACATCTGGAAGCATCATATATTTAGCTGCTGACTTTCACAGATTAAAGCCAAAAGCCTCCTTCACATATGCATTTTATTCCGTAAATGTTCTGGCAATTTTATCTGCATCGCGGAGTAGCACTACTGGGCCGGGGAACGAGTTTGTCGCTCGTTGCTATGTTTTCTTGTATTTTATATTGATCATTTATTACGTTATATATTTTACAGCTTTAATGTTAAGCACTTTTTTATTGCACATTTGCACAAGTTCCTAACATCCTATTTATTGTATTTATTATCTGTGAATAGTGATTATTATATCCGTCTCTTAGCTCTTAGCTTCCTTTACTGGTGTGTCTCATCTGTTTTATATTGTTGTTGTGGAGAACATAACTTTTACTTCCATGTATGCAGATACTATGGTACTGACAACAAGGTATCTTGATTCTTGAATTGAATCTTTGATCTACTTATAATGAAATGTGCTCTACAAAAATGCTTTGCTTTGATCCCTGGTTGCACACATGGTGAGAGAAAAATGAATATTCTGTGGGGAAAGAACATGTGTTAAAGAGTGAGAACTCTCCCCTATGGAACAATCCCAGGTTGATTGGCGAGTGTGTATCCTGAAGCCATATTTAGAGGTTTGATGTGATTTTAGTCATTAACCATGTCAAGCTGCAGGATCTCATTCAGATTAGTCTCCGACCTTTAGGACACAAGGATTTTGATTCCTAAACTTTTGCACACTACAGACAATATGTTTCCCCCCCTAACCCTAACTGTCCCTGTAGACCTACACTATTTTTTCCATTTTTTTATTGTCCACTTATTTTATTGCTTTTTTTTTTTTTTTTTTTTTTTAACCTTTCTGCTGTGAACATGTACATTTCCCCGCTGTGGGACTAATAAAGGATTTCTGATTCTGATTCTGATTATTTTAAAGGAAAGTAATCTAATTTAATTCTGCCTTTCTGTAGTTATCAGGGTTTTATTTAAGACAAACTGCTTTCTGATTTTAGGGATGAGATGAGGATTAGACAAAAAAAAAAATATAAGACGGAAAGAATCCATCACATCACCAGTAGCTAAGGCACAACAAATGGCTGTTTCATATGTTCAAAATTCACTAAATCAGCCCAGACTTGTGAAATCCAACTTTAGAACATAGACTAAATAGCTGAAAATAAAATATCAAGTCAACATAATTAAAAAGGATGATAGCACAGTAATGTGCTATGAAAAGCCAGATTAATTAATGTTCAGATCAATATTAATAGGCTTAGCTGCCACTGTGTAATTATGGTTCCATACATGTTTTATGGTCATTAATTAAAAGTGACTTTGGCATCGTTATCTAGGCCACGACAGCCTTCCATAAACAAGCCAATACAAATGAATGGAGTAGCTTGCATACTGGGGAAACCCAGCAGCAAATCAGAATGTCTAATATAGGTTACTTGGTGCTTCTTTTAAGTGTAATTATGGATGAAAACACACATGGGTAATCTGGAGGGAGAAAGCAAAGAGGAGTGAAGGAAGAAAATGAAGAGACAGAGAAATGAGGAAAAATGTCAATAGTCCATCTCCATCTCACCTTGATCCGTCCAGTGATGGAAGATTACCCACTAAACTATAATCATCTTTTTTAAACTGTAAAATCTGCCTTTCCATCTTGAATTTTTAAGCCGACGAATGGAGAAGAAATCAAGTTTTCTTTCTGCTCATCTCTCCCTGCTTTGGTTGCTTAAACCCTCCCAGTCAATGAGATAATTATGATAGGTTATCCTTGCTCGTTTCTTGTTTATCCCTCCTAATTTCTAAAGTCTCCTGTCTCCATGTTCATTTTTCCATTTCTTCACTTCCAAGAACAAAGGGAAGGGGGAAAGAAATAAAAGATTCTGAAGCTCTTAAACGTCGCTGCTTGCCGTGCTAGACTCAAGCTCAAAGGGATAAATCATGTGCTGACTTAAAACATATTAAACTTGGCAAAATCCTCACAGAATGAAGCATGGGACAGTTTTTGATGCAACATTTTCCAATCCGCTCTCATACCAAGGGAAAGGACCTCGCAATAGAGTTTAAAGAAGTCTAGCGTAATGGCGTCTCCACATGTTTATCACAGCGTTTGCTTGCTTTCATTCACCAGATAAGAGCAGATACGATCGGTATTGCCCAGAGTTTGTCTAAACTTTTTCCCTCTCGCTCTTTCATCCGCTCCGCTTTGCCTGCATGTGCATGCATGCAGGTTTATCCATGTGAGAAAGTGAATGAAAGGATAGAAGGAAAGAAAGAGCGTTCGGCTTGGAGGGAAAATAAAAGACCATCGTGAGGCTGGAGGCACAGCACGCACGACAGAGAGAAGGTGAGAGCTAGCAGAAGAGAAGAAAGCAGACAGGCAAGAAGCAGTGTGTGATAATCTTGTTGAGGAAACAGGCTTATGTGCCCAGCACTGCCTGGAAACTGAGAATATTTTCTACTGGAGAGGATTTGGATTGGATTATCCAGGTTAAATGAAGTGACCTCAGCTAACTGAGCCGCTCGACATGTGATGATGGGGTAAAGCCCAATTCAGATTCCCTGCAACTGCACTGCATTCTTTCCAATTAATACATTTATCAGACATAAAGCAAATCAACAAGTTTCAAAGAGGGGGGGGGGGGGGGGGGGGGGCAGGCATCTGCAGTGTCTGACACAAAAAAGCAACCAAGTCATCTAGAAAGCATAAGGGCAAGACAGGACATTGAAACTAAAGTAATTGAAAATCTGTCTTAATTTTCTCATCTTTCAAAGTGCCAACTTAGAAATTGGCACTCTTGACTCCAGTCCCCTCTAGCAGAAATGTTTGGCATGAAAGCATCTGGCTCCAAAATGTCTGTGGGTAGCCTTGCTCGTTAAAGACGGCATGAAATTCTGCGCCAAAACCAAGATCTAAATGGTTTACATGTTTAAAAGCAGCAAAAAAAAGGGGGAACTTGGGTTTGGAAATTAATATCCCAATATTTCACCCACAATAAGGATGACCTCACTATACAGGGGATTCTGTTATAAGAGATAAATCTCAAGACAACCATCTGCGATACATCTATACCTTTAAAACTGAAACGTATGTTTTAGAACGTCCATTAATCCGGGACATAAAGCAATCTATCCATGATTTCATGAAGAACAGCCTTCTGTTTTATAGACAGACTATTTTTATAGACATACTGTATATAGTAGACATGAGATACAACACTGTGAACCATGTGCCATCATGGAGCAGCCATAAACTGGCAGAAAGCAGAACAATTCAGAGTTCAAAAGTCTCCTGTAAAAAAAAAAAAAAAAACACACACCCCAGTCTCAAGACAACACTGTAATATTAGCCTCCGCCAAGGAGGTTATGTTTTCAGTTCGGTTTGTTTGTCTATCAGCAGGATTATGGAAAGACTACTTGCCCACTTTTCAAGAAACTTTGAGGTCGGGTGTAACATGGGCCAAGGAAGAACCCATTACATTAATTTTTTTAATTTTATTTTTTTTATAGGCTCCGAGTCACGGGGCGGATAACAGCATTAAGTTTCACTTTTGTTAACATTGCGGGCATTTGAAAAGATTCATTCCCAACTGGGAAGATTCACAGAAACATCGATCAACATGTTGTTTAAATTAAATCTTTTTTGCTCACGAACACGGCAAAGATGGAAGAATGACTTCCCCACACACTGTCCACTATTGATGTTGGCCTGGCATCCGGAGTAACAGTCAACTCTTAACTGATAACCACTCAATCAATTTTACCATCTGCACCGGCATTCAGCTATTAAAGTGATATCTATGACACTCAAATCTGCTTCAGATAAACCAGAACGAGTCCTTTCTTTATACAGACCTTTAAGATAAGGCATCCTGGCCAGCTTCAGCTGAAGAATCAGTAAATGTGAATTTGTCACTCTATAGCGGCAGGTAAAGTGGTAAAGTGCTGAAACTTTGAACTGACCGGGTGCAGGTGTATAACGTACTATACTGAGATAATGTGCTCCAAGCATCACATTCTCTAGCCCACCGTGCAGAGGACATTTACATTTGTTGCACTGCTCAAACTAAAAGCAAGATGCTGATCTGTGAGCACGTATATCCTGCAGGAGTGTCTATGTAGAGTCCTCTGAAACTCTGTATGTCTTAGGTATATCTCTGCACAATTTTTGTTTGGATAAACTTGAAAAAACAGATAGCTTTTCAAAGTATTTAAATGCATCTCCACTGCTGACTTGACAATACTGTATTTGTGAGAAAATGCTTCACGTGTTCCCCCTTATATATCAATGAGGCCAGAGCACAAGAGGGCATTAGAAGGTAAGAAAGGGACAAAGGGATGAGGTTAAGTGGATCTTACTTTGCCTCCAGGGCCAGAGCAATAATGGCAGCAGCCATGGGAGCTGAGGCCGATGTCCCTGTGTGACTGTCTGTACATCGATGTCTCAGGTCTGTTGTGATCTGAAGATAGAAGGAGAGTTAAGACAGAGTTAGGCAGGGGCGGAGAGTGAGCTGAAGGCCAACTACATGAAAGAGGAGGGGAGAGTCAAAGACGAAACCCAAAAGGAAACAGATGCAGAAGGGGAAGAGTAGAGCGTTACAGAGGTGGAGTTGGAGGAAGAGAGGAGAAAATAGTGACAGTGATGGCAGGAGGAGAGAGAGAAAGAAACAGACAGAGTTTAAAGTCATGAGGGTCAGGAGGATTTAGACACTGCTGAAACTCTGGAAACTTACATTCCAGCTTTGAAACACTGCCTCACTACACACACACGCACACACGCTTCCCAGAGAATTCAAGGAATCAATTCAATCCCCAAGGTAGGGCTGTACCAAATAGTTTGAAGCTTCAAAGCTTCATTTGCAACGTTGACATTCGAATTCTAAAATCAACATTCGAATGCTACACAGCATTTCTTGGTCTGTTCATTGTGTTTAAACATGGTATTTCTGCACCGTTGCAGATAAATATTAGACTACACTAATATTATTAGTATTATACTATTTTTCTAGAATCAGATTCCAGTGGTGGCTGCTGGTAGGATTGTTTCCAAGTCATGTGATCCAAACATTTCTAATAATTCAACAGCGTTGTTGAATGTTCAAGTAAAAATGTATTGAAAAAGAAAAATTTAAAATCAGAACATATTTTTATATGACGAAATATTCTGCGTCAATAGATATTTGTTGGTGTTTAGCCTTTCAAAAACAACTCTGCTCTCCCGCTTGACGCACACAAAGAGAGGCAGGCACTGACGAGCTACTGTATATCCATTAAAGAAAGTTGGTTTAATAAAAAAATAATAATAATAAAAAAAGATCAATTAATTTAATCTGTGGAATCACTTTTTTGAAGGATTTTTTTTTGAGGATTTATATATTTAAAAAATAATAATAATAAAAAAAGATCAATTAATTTAATCTGTGGAATCACTTTTTTGAAGGATTTTTTTTGAGGATTTATATATTTAAAAATTAATAATAATAAAAAAAGATCAATTAATTAAATCTGCTGAATCACTTTTTTGAAGGATTTTTTTTGAGGATTTTTATATAAAAAAAACATTTAGGCTGATTACATCATAAAATCCGATGGAAGACATTCAACGCTTCGTTCAAAAACCTCACTTGAAACTTTGAATGTATAAAAACGACATTCAGTTCAGCCCCACCCCAAGGAGAAGCCAAGGACAAAGAGTACGAAGGAAGAAGGAGTAGTAAAACATGTTGTTAAAGTGCTTTATGTTCGCTTTGATTGTATGGACTTTAGACAGCCAACTAGTCAGACAGCTTGACAGTCAGTCAGCCAAGAAAAGCTTGGCTGACTTCCAGTTTGAGCCCTCATCAAAGGACCTTTCCTGGAGTTTGAGGGATTGACTGAAAACACACACACACACACACAGAATCTAAAATGGTTTAGTAAGAAGTGGAAGTGGTCCAAAAACATTTAGTAGACAGGACAGTGTGTGCTCAAGTAGATTAGACTGACATTCAGATATATGAGGTTCTACTGTAAGTGTACAAAACCCAAGGGAAACTGTAATGTGTGTGTGTGTGTGTGTGTGTGTGTGTGTGTGTGTCTGAAGCATCAGTGTGAGGAATGTAGCAAGACGATGCCAGACAAGCTAGCTCACAGTGGACAACTGTCACTGTCCATCCCAGTGGATCATGGGAGTGATTTGGTCAATTTGGGTCAAACCAGCTCACACCACTGGCACAAACAAGGCCATGTTAATGCCATATAGTGTCATGCTGTATTCTTAACCGCAATCATATATTGCATGTGCAATTTTATTTATTTTTTTATGTTTAAGCTCCAAATCAAAACATGGGCCGTATCCAATGATTGGTTATCTAGGACAGGGAGACGTACCTACGGATGTCTCGTCACACATTTAAAGATGGAAAACCAAAATCTTGTCCAAATTGGACATCAGTGAAGAACTCTGGCCTGGCAGTAAAATTAGGCCATGGGTACTTGTGCTCCTTTCAAGAACTAATGTGCTTGTGTGTGTGTGTGTGTGTGCATGTTCAACAGCAGTACTTGAAATCTACCACACACACACACACACACACACTTCAGTACTTACAATCTTTCTGTCGTAGTTCTCCCCGCTGCTGTAGGTGGTGGTCAGTGTGGACGAGCATTCCTCCAGGTACCATGGCTTGCGTCCGCTCTCAGCTGTGCTGGAGATGGAGATGGTGTAGATGGAGTTGGTGTAGCCGTCGCACGAGCAATGGTCTCGGCTGCGCCCGCCGTTTCCTGAAGCCCACACGAAGATGGAGCCACGGCCCTTCCTCCCCTGACAGGAAAAGATGTAGAGAGGAAACAGTAAGAGGATGCAGATCTGTCTTAGTACTTGAAGAAATTACTCCTCACCTGACTTTGTTTTGGCTTTATTTTCAAATGTTCATTTAATGTCCGTCAAAAGTGACAAGTTCTGTGTTAAGTGTGCAGAAATCACAGTGTAAAGATGAACAGATCAGTTGGTAGCAAAGACAATGCAAGTCCTCAGCGTCTTGTGAGTGTCAGATATGACGTGATTTGATACAAGTTTAGTAATTATAATGTTTCAACTGGGCAAAATATTGTGGTGGTTTTTTTTTTCCCTTTGAAAAGCTGACATTGCTGAGTGACATGCTGTGTTAGAGAGGTGCAATTTCCAGTGCAATTTTTGCATTTCACCAAGTTTTGGCTCAAACGTGCACATATATGGACATTTGTAATAACGGAGGCCCAGGCAGCTTTTTAATATTTAAATCTAGGTTTCCAGAAGTAGTTACAAAAGGATTTTTATTTTATTTTTAAACTCATCCTAGATATACTCAAAGGACATTGCTAATTAAGTATTTAGTCTCAATAACTTTTCACTGGAAACCTTCTCAAGCCAAATGTGTTTTACTATTCAACCAGACATTGTACGTCTAAAATTTGGCAGAGTTGAAAATGATCTAAACTCAGGCATGGTGGACACACACTGAGCTAGTAACAGTGCTGGTGACGTCCAACTGAGTTGTGAAGACAAAGTTCAGCCAGGATTCAGCAAAAAACGACATCTGACAAACTGACTGACTCTGCGATTCACACGGTTTGTCAAGGCACACTCAAAGAACACTTGTGCACACACACACAGATATAAAAGATATAAAAGGTGGAATTAAGTTCTTCAAAAGGGGGCTTCTGTCAGGCAGCGATAAGCAAGTGGAGGCCCTCTGAGTGAGAAGGGGATCAGACAAGAGCAAACACTGACAGATGAGAGCGGCGACGCTTTGAAAGAATGGAGGGGACAAAGAATGAGAGGGAGAGGAAACAGTGAGTAGAGGACGAGGGGAGAGGACGATGGCGGAGAGGAGAGGTGAAACACGACGTGAAACTGAAGGACAGCAATCATCATCCAGAGATCCAACGAGAGCAAAGATAAAATTGCTCAAAATAATTGATTGAGAATTTTTCAGTTGTCAGAACATTCTTCATTAACAATTTCAATGATTGACTCTATGACTGTTTGCCATTTTTATCCAGCAAAACTGCCAAACATTCATAGATTTTTTGCTTTTCCCTTCTTCATTTTTTGGGGGCATTTTTGCATTTTTGTCAGTAAAGGACAGTGTAGGAATGGGAGCTACAGACAGGTGCAGTTATATGGCATGAGCTGCAACCAAGACGCTCCCGCTTTCCTCGACTTCTGTATCTAATATCATATCACTGTGAATTGAATATCTTCAGGTTTTGCACTGTTGGGGAACAAAACCAAAAATGTGCAGGTGTCATGTTGGGCCCTGGGATATTGTGATGGGTGTTTATCGTAAAAGAAATAATAATTTTTGTTGTTTGTTTAATTGGGGGTCAGCTTTTTTCTTTTTTTTTTTTTTTAAACAGCTGTGCAACAACATGTTGTGTATAAGTAACACAGGGACACACACTTTGTCACAGTTTTCACACACACAGCAGCACGACCCGCTCCACAGCCGTCAGTGCTATCTAACACCTCGGCTGCCTGTGATAAACTGTCTCTTCAGAGTGTCACATGTAACACTCACAAGCATGTCATTTCCACTCAGCTTCACACACACACACACACACACACATGCACACACACACGCACATGCACACACACATGCACACACACACGCCATATTAAAAGACCAGCCTGTCAGGAGCGACGGAGACTCTCTTCTACTCACACTCCCTACCTGTCTGTCCCTTTTTTACTCTCTCTTGTTTGTAACATGCCGAAGGCACTCAGCCTTCAAGTCACAGTTTTTAGTTTCTGTCTCATCTCCTCAAAGGTTGCTGAACCAAATGGAGGAAAGTCGTAGCGAACTTTGTAAATGTGAAGATGTATGCGTGTGAAAGACGTGACCAGTAAATGACTTCACCCCTCTTAACCTCTTTTATAGCTTTTCCACTTTACTCAGCCAACAACACAGCGGCAGCTTGCCGTTATGCAAAATAAGCTATGAATATGTAAATGAATATATGCTAATAGGCCAGGGCTGCTCTGTAATGTCCGGAGGAGCTTCACAGGTAGAGATAGCCTGGGAGGACTTTGGGATATGAGTATATGAGCATGAAACACACACATCTGCTTGTGTGTTTATATATTTTCTCACCATATGAATACCAATGTCAAAGTCTTGGCTGAGCAAAGAAGCACATGTTCATTTGCACCTTGATCTTTATGTAAATGTGTACGCATGTGTTCATGTGCCCACCATGCGGATGCCATTCTCGAAGGCCTGCCTGGCCAGGGACGCTGGTCCGTCCACGGTCTTTCCATCATCATCAGGTCCCCAGCTGGCGCTGTAGATGTCGATGTGCTGCGGCTGGAGGCTCAGAGACTTGGCCTCCACCATATCGGTCACGTCGCCGTCCAGCATTCGAACACCTAACACACACACACACACACACACACACACACACTTAATCTATGTCCTATGGATTTCAACAGAACTTAACAGAGTCATAATAAATGAAACAGTGCGGCAAATCATTTATTAATTAGGCTAATTAATACATTAATTAGCAAGTATTTCAGTATGCTTGTCCCACATAACCAGTGATATTGATCGGTTTTTAATGTAGTGAGTCTTCGGGACCCACAGGTGGTCATTTGAGTTGGTGTGCAATCTTTTTTTGTTTTTTTTCGACTAATTGTTGTGTTAAACTTGTCTTTGATGTCATATGGTTATATTCATGCATGTTGAAAATTAAAACAAATAAAAATCCAAATCTGAAAACTTCAAGTTTGTGCAAAGTGGTGTGTGCATAATGTGTGGCCGTAGCGAGTGTGTGTGTGAGCGACAGATTGACAGCAGGTGGATGTGCTCAGATCAGTTGTAGGCGGAGCGCAGAGGAAATTAGCAGTAAAGTTGTCTCCTGTTATTAATTGTACGCTGTGTCACACACACACTTTTTGGGCCCCCTCACTTGAAATTAATTGGCACCTCTGATTATCAGGGGAAAATAGAGTGCTTACATTTCAATAATTCCAGCTCCTATTACATATTGGTTTTTAGTCGTCACGTTCACAAGAATGCGTGTGTGCAGAAGCAGTCAGACGCCACCATGACAACATCGCAATGGTGGGTGGGACATAAGCATATGATCAATCAGGGCCAAAAGCACAAACGTAATACACAGAGATCATTTTAGTTAAACCAGGTTGGTGGAATTATAACAAATATCACTCACCTCCTATTCTGGCATTGTAGGCAATTCCCACAATGCAGTGGGAGTTGTTTGCGGCTGCAGCAACTTCGCCCGCACACCGTGTCCCGTGCCTGAGGAAAGAGCGGGAATGAACAGCTTATTACACAAATCTAGAACACACGTTGTGTATACACGAGCAAGAGAGCACACACACACACACACAACACAACAGATAAACATGCAGCTTTTGAAGTGGAAAGCAAGGACACATAAACACACATGTTCACAGATAGACGTGTACATTCCTGCTGGTGCAATCCTAAACAAAATTGTTTAAGAGTAAAAAGTGTTACAAATGTAGCAAACACTATAAATATTTCTACAATTCTTACTTTTTCCTCATAGTTCTAACGGAGAACAGGAGAAGAAGCAGTTCAACATCTGTAACGCTGTCAGGACAAATGGTAAATGGACTGCATTTATATAGCGCTTTTCCAATCTTAGCGTTCCTATCAATTCATACAGAGTCCCAGGCTGCCATACAAGGTGCCACATGCTCATCAGTAAGTAGGTTAACATCCACACACACTCGCACACCGTTGGCCATCGGGAGCAATTTGGGGTTCAGTATCTTCCTCAAATATAAGAGTATCCATGCGCACACGGACGTAAACATACAAAAACAATAGCTGGAACTAGGGTTGAACGGTTTGGAAATAATATGCAATTGCAAATTATTTTTGACTGATAATGCAATTGCGATACGATTCACGATATTGGAGGGAATGATCATTGTTGCATCATTATTCGTATGTGATTTTTTTTACGAGGATCTGTACCAAAATTAAAAAAATTCTTTAATCTTCAGAATACGATTTGTAGGCCGTGACATCTTCACTCACACACTCAGTCACACTCACACACACTCACACAGGGTAACATTCCACCAGTAACTGCAGTGCTGACAATCGGCCCGGGTCAGCAACCAGCGCAAACAAACATAAGTATGTTTGCGTCCGCCGCCTCCTCAAAACACCACTTTCTGGATCGGCACAAACACACTCTGACACACGCACCTCCTGCAGGGAACATCTGCATCACAACACCCCCCGGAAACAGCGCTGACCGCTGCCATAGAAACCCAGCATCTAGCTGCCTAAACCCCCGGGGAAGACACACACTTTCCTCAGTCTGAATGCTTCCCTGGACTTTAAAACTTCCCTGTTTCACAGTAACTTCATGATTTCAGGTTAACATTTTATTCAACAACATGATCGAAGGTTTGAAAATAATATTGAAGCATCACTCCCCTCGCTTAGCAACGGCGTGTACTGCAACATCCATGCTTGGCATCTCTTTATACTATTAAATCAAATAGAAAAAAGTCTCACAAGTATGAATTCTATATCTCTCACTTAATTTTATTTTATTTTTATTATTTATTTTTTTATTTTATTTTATTTATTTATTTTTTATTATTTTATTTTTTAATAAATCGGCCACAATCTGTCCCATAATTTCATTCAATCCCGTCCTCTACACAAAACAAAAGCCAGGTAAAATGCACAACATACAGTTCCAGGTTTGGATCACTTGCCTTTAATTTATCATGAAATGTGTTTTTCAACCTTTCCTGACAAAATGACTTCAGCTTGACCCTCTCCCTGCGCTGCCAAGACAGTATTAAAGCTGCGAGGGAAAAAGTACGTCTATATCCACCAAAAATGTAGTCAGTTAAAATGACTAATTATTCAATTAACGACACCTTTGATCACTTATGTTACAAAGTATTTGACTTTTGGCATTCCTCAATTCAGTTATCGGCGTACCCCTTTCTACATTTTAAAGTGAAAATACTCAACAAGGATCTTTGGATTTATCTTTTAATTCATATCCAGTTTAGATATTAGATGTGACAGCCTTTGTATAAATGTGGAAGCCTTATTCTCTGTATGAATGACCTCAAGAGTTTACAGAGAAGTTAACAAAAATTAAACTGCGTGGGTTAAAGTAGGCTGCAACATAATAAATGGCTGCAAATCAGTGAAACTCTTTGGTTCATGAGCCAAACTGCTGGCTCCCTTTTTCCCCAGACGGTTTTAGTATGGCAGCCC
This sequence comes from Bovichtus variegatus, assembly GCA_943593645.1. Lineage (NCBI taxonomy): Eukaryota > Metazoa > Chordata > Actinopteri > Perciformes > Bovichtidae > Bovichtus > Bovichtus variegatus. Next base: position 18,708,633 of record CALSCE010010657.1, on the reverse strand, counting down.
ACATTTATGGTTCCTAGATGTATATGGAGACAAATATTTGTGGTAGAAGATGAAGAGCTTTGTCCATTTAGTTTTCCTAGTTTCACAGACACTCACACACTCACACTAAATGTGGAGTAGATCTGCTAGTTTCAAATAGCAGGTAGAGAAACCCAAAAATCAAATCAAATCAAAAGTCTTTTTAACAGAAGGACACGTGACTCAGGGATATCAGGATTTTCCACAATTTGTTTCCTCTTATTCTCCTTTAAAATCTGGTGAGTTGAACAGATTACCTGTGGACAATATTTAAAAGTCAGCAGACACAAAGGACTTCCCTGGCTTAGCAATAGATGCTGGTGCAAATGTGTTACTTCCTATTTGCTTTTTTCCTCCCGCTTACATTTATGATGATCAGTTTTAACTTGCCTGCCGCCACACACAAGTGACCTTCATGTTTTGATTAAATTACAATTACCTCCAGTTTGTAAATCCCACAAGACGATTTGTTTCAAAAAGAAATGGTAATATGAAAAGATTTCTGTCTACACATAACATCATAGGCAACTATGAATTCAGCCCTAAAAAAGGAAACCAGCTCATTAAGCTGCATCTGTAGGCCTCATGTCTCTTTAAGACAATGCATTACCAGCAGGGACTGAGACACTGCCAAGGCACTCGGGCTGCTGCAGCCAAACACACACACACACACACAATCACTCACTAAGCCAAACTGGCACAAGACAAGTGCCTGGACTAGAGAGCCTCTCTTTTTTTTCTCTTTATACACTCACACACTCTCTCGCACGCGCAAGCGAACACACACAACACTCACGCAAGCGAACACACACAACAC
>CALSCE010010657.1:18686432-18705973 GCA_943593645.1 Bovichtus variegatus | reverse complement strand
ACACACACACACACACACACACACACACACACACACACACACACACAACTAAAAGAGCAATGATCTGAGGGTGTATACAAACACTTGTGATAAGCCTGCAAATCTCTGCAATGTGAATTTGAATGTACTGTGCGAGTGTGAGTGTGCGCGCGAATGGGGGCACGCACAACACTGTCGAATAATTTTTTTTTTTTATTTAATACAGGTACACCAAGACCTGAATATTTCTACCGATGTGGACTTTCCTGTGACAAATACTTATGAGATGTTTTACCTTGACCCTAAATTGTATTCTTTCAAATTAAGGAAGACCAAATATGAAATCCCTATGGCTCTTCTAGTCTTTCATTCAGTAAAAAACACACACTTAAATCCCTCAGCTCCACTGACCCTGCAGTAATCAGGATCATGCCATGACCTCGGCTGACCTTTGACCCACAAACTCGATAAATGTGGGCAAAGAACAGCACACAATCCTCTGAGGAGAATAGATGAAAACAGCATTTATGCCTAATTATGTTGAGCTCCATTTGCCTCAGAACTTGTGATATCATTGTTTTAGTGCAGTAATATCCTCTGGTCCGAGTATACAGCGTACTCACAATGTACCACATACTGCTCCACTTGGCGTCATTATAGAATATGTTGTTCTGGGCCGGGTTGCTGTGGGCGGGGCTTGTTAGGGAAAGGGGCGGGGCTGGTTTGTAATCCCTCTTGATCCTCCTCTTCACCACCTGCTGCTGTATCCACTCCACCTGAAACACACAAAAACTGAGTAGGCATCAAGTAATACCACACAGTAGTATAATTACTTCACACATAGTACAATCAGGCGGGTGGAATTTCACCAAACTATCTTTGGAATTATGTGTTCATGGTTTAAACACAATGTTCAAGAAAATATAAGGTTCTAGAAAACCTGGGACCTTCTTAAATAATGGGTGCTGCGTCTTCGATATAAAAGGAACATACAGAGGTTATTTTTTACTCTTCTTTGACTTATGTGAAGAACTCTCATGCACAGACCATCTCCAGAGGATAGATATAGCTAGTATACTGTGGCCCGACCGGCAGGAGAAAAGAATTAGATTTTTGTTATGGGTGAGCCACAAATCCAGCTGACATTTTAACTGTAGGAGGAAAGAATGCTGATTAGAAATGCAGTCTTTCACTTGTAAAGGTGATTTTCATTTCAAATAAAAAAACCTTTTTCAAAAAAGGTGACAATTCTCAGCTGTAAAGTATTTTCAGCCATATGTATCATCTGTAAATAACTGAGGTTAGCAGCAAAGGGGAGAAAATTAAGACTACTAAATACATTAAAAAACAGACGACGTCTCACCAGAATCTTTTATCATCTTTTTAGCCGTCTAAAAGTCAGACTTTCTATTCATTCCAGTGTTAACCTACAAGAGGACAAAAAATGTTCTCTGCATCAGTTCAATTCTTCCCGTCTGTGAAATGGACAGACTAACACACACACACATATGCACCAAAGACATGAATGTCTCTCAGGTAACATCAATCTCTCAAATGTTATGGGCTCGCTTCAAGGCGCAAGGCATTCCTTGGCAGGAATCTCGTTTCACTTTCAGACGGAATTTTTCCAATTTCAAAATCAGCATTGTTGGATCTGAACAAGAGGGCTGGACCCAGTCGCTTGGCCCTGGTCACCTCTTAAAACCCTGAAATCTTGTGTTTAGTCTAGCTTCAGTCCTGCAGACTTGATGTCTAAAAAGACTCCATGATAAGTTTACTGCTACCAGCAAAGTATGAGAGCATCCTGAGATGTTAATATTTCTGTAATCAATTATTTACAGACACAAAAACATGATTGAGTGACAGCTTAGTACAGTAGGTGCTTTTCAATATACTCCACAAATAAAGCTAGTTCAGATTAAATGGTTTTGAGCTACTGCTTATTTATACAGTAAAAGCTGTGCACTCCTCCTGAAGTGATCAACACACCATCCACTGTGAACTAAAAGTTTCTATGCATAATGCAGACAAAGAAACTCTGCCCATAACAGATCAATCAAGAGAATAATTTCCACACTGAAAAAGTGCTTTGATGCTCAGGTTTGCCAGATCCAGAAGTCTGAGGCTTATAGTGAACAATGTCCAAATGCAAAGAAAAAGCATGTCTGCACATCAATACAGCTCCAGCCCACAGAGAGGAGAGAAAAGCTGACATAATGACTGCAGAGTGATTATCTGGTCCCATGCACTGAAATAATCTGCCAGGCTCTCCGGAGAATTGGAGAGGGAGGCAACGAGACAAGATAAGACAAGAGAAGGAGAGGTGATAAAGAGCTGAAGAGAACAAGTCCCAGGAGAGTCAATAAAAAAAACGGCCGAGCTGGAGGCGGAGGGAAAGAGAAACAAATGGCAAGTGAGACCAAAAGACAGCAAGCGAAGGGAAAATGATTGATTTTATAAATAATATTGATTTAATAACTCAAGTATGTAGCTCTTCATAGATCGTAAAGGAGGGAGAGCAGAAAAACAATTCTTTAAATGACAAGAAGCTCAAGAGTGGAGACCTCCCTTATAAGAGCGCGAGCTATGGGAGAAAAAGAAATGGCAAACCAGGGACGAGACGCAGACAAAGAGTAAAAACACAGGGAGATGTTTAGTTTGAGCCTGGTGCTTCCACGTCTGCTGAGGTCTCAGCTCATTTCACTGCAAGTTCTGTCAGGACCGTCAGCCTCAAAGCAACCGTTTACACACGTCATTAGCCCCGAAACAACACAGTCATCAGGAATTGTGCATGTGTGTGTCTGTGCAAAAGCACTGGCGTATCATTACAATTTGCATACATTAGCATCGCGTCAACCTCAATCTTTGATCAGCAGTGTAACTCTTAACTGCTCTTCTCCGTAACTTGATAATTCAATGAAGGTCTGACAATTAATGCATCACTGCCTCTCATCTCGCCACAAATCCTCTCCGTCATTACTTCTTCTTCACACCGACTAGACGGAGCGAAGACCTAACAGATGGCGAAAAAAAAAGAAATGAGTTTGCTGAAGTTGGATCCCAATCAGTGTGTCGTTCACCTCAGATGTCTCTAATAAGGATTTCAGAACGCTTTGCTGAAGTCGCCTAATGATTAAGGACTTCAACCGAAGAAGCTGAAGATTTCTGCATCTGCGTTCTGGCAAGTATCCACAAGTGTCCTTCAGCCAGACCCTGAATCACTATACCACCTCTGTCAGGTGCTGCTCTGCAGAAGATGATGACTTTAATCCTCCCTGAAGAGATGGTAAGTAAAGCAATTTAGGATCAGGCATTATTATTGCTATATACAGTACTTAATATCCTACATACAGCCTTAGTGCAGTGAATAAAAAAAAGGGTCATATAGCTTTTCTAATGCAGAACCTCTGAAGTGGTCATCCACCTTGTGCAGTTTAGTCCAGATGATATTGGTTTGATGTCTGAGCTTTCCCAAGCTTTAGTGACACTTTCTGAAAAATTAACTATTCAACCAAAAAAAATTACTTTTTAGGTTTTTCATCAGATTACTTTCAAACTGTAAAAAGAGAAGACAGGTTTAAAAAAAAAAAAAAAAAAAGTTGGATATTAGATTTGTAAAGCAGATATATGTTGTCAGTCTACATCTAAAGTAGTTTGAAACAGATTCAGCAGCTCTGCAGCGGTAAACCTCAGGCCCCATCATAGAAGATACTTGAAGTATGTATATATTACAGCCTGTACTATATAGATACATACTTCAAGTAACTGCTAATCACATTACATTACAGTTCATTTCGCAGGCGCTTTTGTCCAAAGCGACTTACAATAAGTGCAAACAATCATGAGGATACGACTCCGAACAGCGAGAATCTTGCAAGTACATTATCTTCAAACTGAGGAAGAGTGTATCCACTAAAAATACAGTGAATAAAATGTGCATGTGTTTCACTGTTCCATGCCCTCTGCTGTGTTTAATGTTTAATCTCTGTCACTATTAGTCTAAAAAACAATCATTTTTCATTTAAAGTGGTTCCCTAGTTGTTGTTTTTTTATCTCCATACCGTTACTGCTAACATTTCTTTACATGGATTTATTTGAAAAAATACACATTTGTCCTCTATTTACAGGATGACCTCAGGTGGATAAATGTCATTCAACAGCTTTTCTAAAGCAATCATGGGCAATGCCATCCTTTGTTATCTCTGCTAAAAAAAAATTTTTTTTAAAAAAAAATCACTCAGTAGTAACAGCCTGCGGTTATCCGCACCACTTATGTCACGTTTGCCAACCCCTATCCAAACAAAGACAATATTGCCCTCTATCATTGCCTGTGAAACTTGCTCATGTATCACTGCCTTTGTTTCTATGCCAATTTGCGGGCAGGCTCTGAGGCATGGCGATTGGATCTACTCAATTTTTTGAACTCGAGCCTGGTGGAGCAGATGAATTACCTGCTAGCACCTGTACCGTCACCCTGCTTTTTTTCTTTTCACCCTCTGCTATCTCACTTTTTTACTTTTCTCATCTCACTCCCTCATACGAGTCTTTTTTGCCGTGTCTCCTTGGTTGCATTTCAGGTCATCTTCTCCGCAGATGCCCATTTTTCTTTGAGATTGCCTGTCTGTCTCTCTCGCTCCCATTCCAACCCCCCTCCCCCCCCCCCCCCCCCCCCCTCCCCCCCCCTCCGCCGCCTCCTCCTCCTCCTCCTCCTCCTCCTCCTCTCTCTCTCCCTCTCTCTCTCTCTCCCTCTCATTCGCTCTCTGTGTAAGAGTTAGCAGGTGGCTCTTGCTGGCTGGGTCAGTAACCAGGGGAAACTGGGGAAGAGTTCACTTCAAAAGAACAAATGGGAACAAATTGATCCACTTTCACTGCTGTTAGTGAAACACTGTTTGAGTTGCAGGCAAAAGAACTGAAATGTGAGAGTTTAAAAAAACAAAACAAAAAAAAGGTCAAAGGCTTGTGTAGCAGAACAACCACAACAACCTTTGGACTGACATGAGAAGCCGGTTCCTCTGCTCTCTTAAGTGCAATTCAGGGCCTCAGCCCAAGCACAGCACACAGTCGCACAACTTTTCACAGACAAATTGAGCCCTGTGGTGCTGTGCTGGCCAGCTGTAGGTGCTCCTCTCAGGGCGTCGCCTCCTTAATGGTTCATCTGTTAAACAAATTCAAGGCAAAAACAGATTCAGGAGTCTGTGGCAGTATGGCCCACAAGCATCCTGGCTTTATGGAAATCTGTAGCTGGGACTCATAGTACCTGTGCGTATTCAAATGACCCCTGAGGTCCTGACAGATACACAAGCTCTGCGAGTGTCTCCCACACGTTCATGAATATCAGTGATCTCTAAAAGGAGTTGGATGAAGAAAAAACTAAATCTACAAGCCACAGCGAGTAAATATTGATCAGACTTCTCACTGTTTAATAATTTGGATTTAAGATTATTCCAGTTATTTTTACAGTGTGGTAAAATATTTCCTTATGTGACATGACTTGTAGAAGTCTGCAACTGAAGTATCACAAAACACTTCAATTTAATTTTGGCGTCAAAAGCCATTTTGCATTTCAGTGTATCCCGGTGAGGATTCAGCTGCGGACCACACCTGGCTCTCAGTTTTCCTGCACATGTCTGGATAAATGACTTCAAGTAAATAAGAGCCTCGCTAAGTAAAACCGTCTGGAAACACCATGCTCCAGCAACAGAGTGCCGCGGAGAGTCAGACGCGGTGCATTCAGCACTTGTTTCTGTCTACAGACTTCAAAAAGGACATTATAAAAAAAAAGAGAAACAACCACTGTAGTATTCTAATTGTTGTTTACAGTAAACTCGAAATAGCTGGAAATGGATTATAAACAAAGCAGGCAGAGTATACTTGAACTCATTTCACACCAAAGACTAATAACAGTGCAGAGCTACAAGAAGAAAGTCTGGCTGTCCAAGTTTTCTTGGAACTCCCAGTATAAATGAGTCATGGGCGTACTCCAGCAGAGCCGTGCAAGGTGCAAGCAGAGTGCTGCTCCAGACACGAAGAGAAGATCTCCTCATACAGGTTTGTATATGCCGTTTTAATTGGCGCTGCAGCAGCATTTCATCGCTTTGTCTTTCTCAGATTGATTTACAGGGATGTGATACACAAAAAAGGAAAACTAAACACAAACTTCAAATATACATTTGAGCTTTAACTGTCACATTACAATACCTAAAGAGTGCAAACACTTGTTCTAGAATGTTGTCTTGTTGGAAAGTGAAGTTTGGTCATTTAAAAAATTTGAAATTAAAACATTAGTGATCTACAATAAACCTGCAACAGGCTTAAAATCTAAATTTGAACTTTGATAAACTTAAAAGAGAGAAAAACGTGCAGCTATCAAATTGAAGACTCTCCGGTCGTTCACCAGCCTAGAAAAAGAAGTGGTCTTTGACCTGAGAGGCAAGTGCCACTGCAGATGCCATAAAGCGGTAATCTGTGCTGTGCTGCATCACCATGGTAACATACATGCCAATGAGCACTGTGGATGGCAGGGTGCGCCTTTCATGGCACCGCTACACCCATCTGACTCACTCACACACAAACACACACGCTGTCATTATTACAAAACCTGATTGCAAAACATCATTAGCAGTATGCCAGACTACGCTAGTGCCAAACTAGCCGTCATGTTGATCCCAAACCCACAGACAGGTCGCAGATTACGCTGAAAGCATGACGAGTCAGCAGGAAAAAACACTGACGGCTCCATTCCTTTCCACTCCGTTTTTCCTTTATTTGGTTTCTCTCAGCCATCTTTCCCCTCTTCCCTTCTCTCTTCAGCTGCTCTTTACTCTCCTTCTGTTGTAGTAGCTTCTTTTTCTCTGCTTTAACCTCTCCTCTCTGATCTAGTCCTCTAAAATCTCCGTCTCTCAGCCAGCTGGCATCAGGACACAAACCGTCCTCCACCATGGCACAGTGTCAGGCCCGAGAGAGCAAGAGAACCAAAGACGGAGGGAGGGAGACGAGTACGCGCTGAAAGCAACAGTGATAAAAAGGAGATAGGAGAGGGAGTCCAAGGAAGAGAAAAGGGATGACAGGGAAGGACAGCAGGTGGACTAAACGAGCCGACTGGACCAAAGAAAGTAGAGAAAGGAAAGAGAATTGAAAAAGAAACAAGATAGAGGACAACAAGGTAAGTTGATAGCAGAAGGTGACAGGCACCGTCTTATCCTTTCGTTGTGGTTCGCTCACCATTTTTGATCAGTTGTTCCCATTTCATCCTCACTTCTTATAAATCACACTGATACATCATTATTATTCCTCAGTAGTCAGCATGCATTCATGTGCATGCACAGATACAAACAAACGTGCATGCCCTTGAATCCACTGTTCAACACGCACACTGCTGCTGGATGAAATCCCCATGTCCCCAAACATTTTGAGTTTCACTGTAATGGATATTGGGAGTTTAATTTTGTTTTTTTTCAGGATCAAGTCCCAGCCTGCTTGATAAAGTGACCCACTTCATCAAACAGGCTGACATCAACAAGTAAAGTTTGTGTCAGGTACAAATATGACAAAAACATTTCTAGGAGAATGAGGTTTCCTCAGGTCTTGTCCTTGAATCGCATTTGAAGCTCCCTAATTGAGCACTCTATACACATAAATCTTAACAACACATCGGTAAAGAAAAATGGCTACACCGTGTGCCCCTTTCAATTAGCAACTTGTTCTGTGTGTTGTGATGAAGTTCAGAGTGGTGTGAAGTTCAGGCTTCATTAATAATGCAGCCAATGCAGGGTTTGAACTGGGGCAGTGATGAGAGGAGCTCTGGTAGGACAAGAGCAAGGGTTTACCCGAGGTCAAACTCTTGTCTGAAGGGCCAAACAAAACACAATTTTTTTTATTAATATACGTCGTGTTGCGGCTGTAGTTAGAGCTGCAGCGATTAGTCGATCGACGATTATTTTGATAACTGATTAATTGTTGATACATAAAAAGGGCAGAAAATACAGTTCCTGCTTTTTTCTGTTTAATATCATATTACAATCTTTAGGCTTTGGAGTGACAAAATTAGACATTTAAAGACCTTGGACTTTGAGAAAGTGGGATGGATATTTTTCACTATTGAATGAATGAATAAATCTCTAAAGTTTTTATAAAATCCGGTTTTCAGTTAAACTTATGACACATGATGATTTTCCTTAAAAGTGAGCATGGCGTAGTCACAAACCCGCAATAAATTGGCAAATTCAGTAGTACGTTGTTTGATTAGTGCAACTCTTTGAAAATGTGGGGTGCACTGAAGCAGAACTTAGAAGCTGTTGGCCTTTTTTAATTTCAAGGGAAATTATATTTATATAATATCTAATCTCCCACCTCTAAAGCTATCCATCAAACCTGAAGTTGCTGGGTTTGTGGAACAGTAAAGTTGCAGAACAGGTCTCATTTATCACAATTCATTTGTCAGGACTATGATCAGTACAGCGTGAAATGTCAGAAAAATTGGGATTGTCCTGCAATGTAATAGCTCATGTCCTCATGAACACTTTGTCCCTGCCTGCGATAACACATTTGTGTGCAGGTCTCGTCTGCAACGACAAGGATTCTGAGTTGGTGTGTAAAGTGTATTCCACACATTGTTCAGGTGACGTGATCAATTTACTTGCGGGAAATTATGATTATAGCGTAGCGGCAACAAATACACCATTATTAAACAAATAAACACACACATGAATGGTAAATGTTCTGCATTTATAAAGCGCTTTTCCAATCTTTGTGATCACTCAAAGCGCTTTACAACACATCAGCATTCACACACATTCATACAGAGTCAGAGGCTACTGTACAAGGTGCCACATGCTCATCAGAGATAACCATCCACACACACTGATGGCCATTGGGAGCAATTTGGGGTTCAGTATCTTGCTCAAGGACACTTCGACATGCTGACCGTAGAGGCCGGGGATCGAACCGCCAACCCTCCGACTAGAGGACGACCGCTCCACCTCCTGAGTGACAGCCGCCGAATAAATGAGCAAATAGTCCAAGTAGTTGTTTTAGACATGCCTGTCTAAAGGTTTGCCAAAAACATGAGCACAGTGGGCAAGATGTCCCATAATTGTCTCCTGTAAGAGTGTAAAAAGTTCTTTTTTTTTTTTTTTTTAATTCTCAACCTGTCATTCACAAAGCAGTACAACAAGCTTACCTTGGGCTCCATGGAGATGAAACTATGGCGACCACGGCTGGACAAAGTCGACCTCTTGATGGTCCGGCTATGGAAGAAGTGATAGTGATCTTTGAGATCCCCGATCTGCAAAACACATTTACAGACATAAGAAATATATTTATTCATTCCATAACCTTTTCTACCTCAGCATTACTCATTATATTATCATACGTAACAATAAAAAATTAATTCCTCAACAGTGTCCTTAAAATGATCACAAGTAACTGCTCTGGCATTTGTATTCTTGTAGAGATGTTTGGAGTCCACAGATGAATCAGATATCGGACACATGTACTGTATATACATCATAAATACACACCAGTTTATCGTAGTCGTGAATGAAACTCCTGTTGCAAGTGACTGAGTACTTTAAAGTACTTTGAGTGAATAACTTCCCTGAAAGTAATAAAGTTCAAACTTTTTGTGTTGTTGTGTTAATGTCCATTATTTTTCTATGCATGTTAAGTTTTGATCGTTTTATTGAATAATCTTAAACTCATCTATAAACGCCTACATAACCAGGCTCCTCGGGTGCTCGTGACCTTGTGGTTCCACTCAGAGCGTCGGGCTCAGTAACACGAGGAGCATCCAACGGGAAGTGTAAGGTGCCCTGTAAATCCTCTCTTGGACGAACGGCTTTTTCTGTTTGGGGAATAACAATTCCCTACCACAGAACTCAAACTGGGTCCTGACTGGGATCATTTCAAAGAGGGACCATGATTCAGGTCATGAATGATCTTGTGCTTCTTGTTTTATGGAGCTTTTGTCTGTGTGTTCTTGTTGAGTTCTGAGTTTTGCGTTATAATGTACGTAGCTATTGTTGAGATTGTGTTTTGTACGGTCTCTTGTTTAATTTTTTGTTGATTTTCAGTATTTTAAAATGCCCATCTAGGGACGAGCATTGCAAATTAGCCTGGGATATAAATGCCGTGGTGTGTGGCATTGGTTTATTTTACATATCTGTATCTATACAAATAAACTTGAAAGTGTTCTACATACAATTGTGTTAATGTCTTTGTCAGAGAATAAGACATGGACTAAAAAAGTGAGACAGAAAGGTCAGACAAGTCAAACAAAAACAGACAAAGAGACACAAGAAGACAGAAAGAGACGCACTGAACGTCAGACAAATGTACAAACAAACTTTGAGGGACAAAGGATCCGCAGACGGACAATGACAGGCAGACGGCAAGCTGCTGGACAATGGTGATTAGTTTTAATAATTGATAAAGACCATACAATCCCTAAGATGATCACACTGTCATGGCTGCCAAGGGTCCTGTGGTGCGTCACTGATCCATGGCTGAGCTCCACCGCTATAGAACCCATTAGATCAGCTTTCAGCTCAACGCTCATGCACATGCACACATTCTCCAACTTCCAGACTGATGAAATGAGAAACAAGAAAGTGGCAATAGACCTTGCTGGATCCCCTTTCAGCAAACACCAAACATTAGCTAAACACGCAGCACACGTCAGATGTCCTGGGTAATCAGATTTAAAAGCATTCTACATTCATACTAACAAAATGTGCTTCCATAACAGGCGGCTACCACTTTGGATGCTTCTCGTGTAAACAGGTCTAAACATATCGTGCTTCCAGTGCCTATTTAATCTACCCAACATCTGCACTGCCATTAGCAGGCCACTCTTCCCTCTAGGAGTGTCTGCATATGGGGAACTACTGGAAAAGCTCTACTCACAGAATTAAAAAAAAAAACCCTAAAGCCCAGTTTTAAACTTCTGCTGCACTGCTCATTTTAAAGCTATCTACAGTCTGTCTTTTGCACAAAAAAAAAATCAACCATTTATTCCAATTGCAGTGACATTTTGAATTGCACAACCTTTATCATAGCTTCAACACCTCTTCAGGTTGTACTACATCTCCCTTATGTGTATGCCCTTGTTGATGTCTCTGTTTGTATTTTTGAATTGTTTTTTTTTAAAAAATCATTACTATTATTTATGTGCTTGAATGTTTGTTAACTTCCATGTTTTGTGCCTGAGGACCCCCTTTGAAAACGAGGTAGTGCATCTCAAGGGGTGCGTCCTCGAATTCAATTTCTAAGTAAAATAAATAAACATGCACATGCTATTGCATCAGAATGAATGTTCGGTTATATAGTCAACCAAACATTCATTCTGATGCAATAGGTCACATAGTGACTCTCGCTTCAGCATAATCTTCGGTTATTGGGAATTGTGTCGTAACAAATATGTGAAGCCAAACTACTGGAACATCAGTGATTCATGTTGTCTTGCATCACAGACTTTTTTTCTTGGATGTATTAACATTTCCATGTCACTCGATGCAGAATCCTGCCAGGAATTGCTAAAGGCGATAAAAACTTCACCCGTGGAAATGATTCCGAGTGTGTCATACCTGGGTCAGACTGCCAAACTATAGGTTCAGGTTTGGCCAGAGTAAATGTTTTTAGATAGAAAAACAACACCACACAAGAAGACGAGAGCTCACACAGACTTTAGGATTCTGCTAAATAAATCTCATGTGTCTACAGAAGTGTGAATGGAATTACAAAACAAATATTTTCTTAGTTCCTGCTACATGGTGCAGATGCCGGAGTCTTATTACAGCTACATTGTTCAAGTGACATCACTGATAAAACTGATACAATATTTATTCCACTTCACTTGTATTTGCATACAAATGTGGATAGATAAGGGCAAGCTGACACTCAGATTTTCTTTATTCTGTTCTACAATGTTCAGGCGTGTCACACTGCAAAATAATCTGCACCAATTTTCATCCCTATGCCCCTCACACTATAACCTTTACCACAACTAGTAGAATTAAAATCATCAACTCAGGCTTAAATCAATAAAACACTGATTGTTTTACTGGTCATAACGATCACGGGATGATTAGCTTGGATAAAAATGATCAGCACGAGTAAGATCCTTTCCAAAAAACAACAGTCCTTTGGCCTGGTGCCCTCTAAGAACTGACGTATCAACCTGCTTAAATAATCTCATAATTTAACATAACCGCCTCCTGTCCATGTCTGGCTACAAATCATCACTTTCCCTCTAAATGGATCCAACTCCTCTCTTCAAAACAGCAGTTTGAACAGATATCCACATCTAGGGTCTTGTCAGCTGATTAGACTCAATTTGGGCCACTGTCTTAGTCTGGGAAGGGGGCTCCATGGTTAAGAGGATTACCCAGAATTCCCCAACGAGGTGCTCTCTCACTCCATGCCAACTCTTTTCATCCATCCGTCCATCTATCGTTCCTTCTTTCGCTCCCTCCTCCCTCCATCTCCCAGTGTGTGGTTATCTTTGTCTGTTCTCCTCTTTACACCCCTGTCAAGAAGACTATATTGTCCCTATGTCACATGTTTTTCCTACCCATCCCCCGTTTTCTCTCTTTAACTACTTTGCTTCCCTTTACAACATAAAACCTCTTGTCATTTAGCAGTCATATGCCCAAATCATTCATCACAAACAGTCCAATGCTTATGAATAATCCAAGCAAATGTAATTGAAAAACACTGGGAGTGTATGTTTTGCAATATACAGTAGAGTCCAACTGCAAAAAGAAAACGTGCAATAGGTCTTCCCACTGGATAACTTTAAATCCATTCTCCATATTTATAAGTGCTGCACTGATATAAGAGGGAGGGGGTTAATCACGGGGATATCAAAGTTCACATTAGGAAACCAGAGTGTGCTGTTATCGCTCCCATGGGAGCGGCTTTCAGCTGACCCCAAAACCAGGAAGTGAAGTAAAACTCTTGTCTATGAGGTGTCAAAGTCCAATGAACGCTCCATATTGAGATGGAAATTAGGGCGAATGGTGGGGGTTGGGGGCGACACTGCACTCCACAGGGGAATTCCTATGGGGGGCTGGTATGGAAAGGGGGGGAGGACTCCACACATTAGTTCCCGTCAAAGAGAGGGGATAAACGAGGCCATTAAGGCCTGCTCTCTGGGGAGTATAGTGGGTGGGCGGGCTGGATAAGGCGAAGAGGAAGGGGGGGTTTCAATAGCTGTTGACTAGGCTACCCCACAACAACCTGTCAGAATGCCCCCCTCTGTTCCACGCTGTCTTCGCGTCGAGCGCTGGCAAGTGCAGGCTTGAACTACCCACGTATTTTGGTCACGATACTCTGAAGTATGTGTGGGGTCCATGTTTGTGTGGTGCATTTCCCCCCCCCCCCCCCCCACCCCACAAAAGGACACAAGATTCTTCCTCAAACTTAGTCAAAACACATTTTTAAGTGACCAATAAAACACCTCCTACTGGACCTGTGCAGACTTCTGTGCAATAATAAAATGACATAACGTGAAGAGATATAGACAAATGTCACACAAGTGTTTCCCCTTCAATGTTTATGGATATTTTTTTACAGCTGTTGTTGGGATTTATTTTAGACTTTGCTCGCATTTGGCCTTAATAAAAATTGTAGGGCTTTTCACTGTAGATGCATGCTCAGCAATAAACTAAATACTGCAAAATGTAGCCTCCGAGCTTTCTAGTGAAATATATGACATGCTTATTTTAAAATGTTCTCATGTCGTGGTGCTTTATCATTACTCGAGAAACCCAGGAGAAAAATGATGTCAATAAGTCAATTGGTGAATACTGACAGAAAGTAAGGGAGCATCTACTAAAAAAAGTAATCCTAAGTGGAGGCAGGATCAACACTGCTGATTACTAGCAGCACAGTGGGCTCACAGTAAGTGGAGCACACATCTCCATCTCTTCCTCCATGCAATGTAAAACATTGGCACATTTTAAAATTAAAAAGTCAATATTGCAAAGTAAAGCAGGAGCAGTCAGTGGAAGTTTTTGAGTCAAACAGTCCCTATACAGTATGCACAAATACAGTGTAATGTTGTAAAAAAAATGTTTAAAAAAAGACCAACATGAGAAACAGTTTGACTGTGGACCTTGTGATGTCAAATCCAAGACCACAAACCAAACAGCACTAGCTGTCTCACTTGTGTGTCAAAGGGACCGAGCACATGAGACTGCTGTGGCTGTGAGGCTGATAGTGAGCTCCCCGTGGCTGAACATGATCCGCGGAAACACTGTGAGGAGGCACCTGTTGTGCCATCCTGCTCTCTGTGTTCCTTCTCTCTCCTTGTCTGAGACGGAGAAGCTACAGAAAGACAGACTGAGTTAGAGAATCACAGAGAAGGTTCGTGGCTCAGGTTTGGACTTCAGACCACTGACGTGTGACAACCCTAACAAGCATGACATGCCCGACTTTTAAGAGTAGTCAAAGAAAAAAGAAAAAAAAAACGACAAAGACATACAAATAAGAGGCAACTTTTGATGGAGCTATAGACGACCTACCTGTCCCATGTTCCTATAGCCATATTTATCCGCTATCCACTCGGCCACATCGGGTCCACCGGCTATCCTGACTGCCCAGTGGTTGGTGTAAATCCGAGCATTGCACGGCGGACACGCAAAGCTGAGACTGAGCGCCAGGATGCACAGCAAGCTTCTTCTCCAGGCGGCGTTGCGGACCATCTTCCCCCACTTTTAACCCGACTCTTGTCCTCCTCCTCCTCCTCCTCCTCAGCCGACCAGGCAAACAACCAAACTTCTCTTCTCGCCGAGCAAGACTCTCATAGAAACACAACTATCCGGGCAAAAACGCTTAAAGAGAGAGAAAGAGAGGGAGAGAGGGGGGAAGGAACGGAGCCCGAGGAGGAAAAATATACCTTGTCCTCAAACCTCGGCTTTCCACATGGGAGAGTTGGAAGTTTGCGTTTCGTGTGCCCTCTCTCTTTTCCTCTCTCTCTCTCTCTCTTTCTCTCTCTCTCTCTCTCTCTGTCTCTCTGTCTTTTTTCCACGGCGGAGGAGGAGGAAGTGTACGTGTCTGCGCGCCGTGCGTCTTTGCGCGCGAGTTCGTGTACGTCTGTGTGCGCGCGGAGCTCCTCAAAGCTGATTTCTCTTCTCCACGAACAACTCGGATGTTGGTCGTTCAGCTCATCGGGCTTTCATGTGGCGAAATGGCTACAGCGCCTCCCCACAAATAACTAGCTGACACTCTGGAGAGTAGAAACAACTGAAGCCGCGGGGTTTCCCTGCCGAGCTCCGCTGGGTCTTAAAGACACCCAATTCGGATCCACCGCTGACCGCCGTCCGCCAGACACAGACAGGGGGGTCAAACTGGGGGCCAGGGAGCCACTTGGGGGCTAGCTTCAAGGGCTTTTACCAAGGAGGTCCCCTGGGTGAAAATGAAGAAAAATGTACTTAAAACCAAACGGTCTGGGAGTTATCGTAGTCAGTGTATATTCAAGAATGACTCTTTATTTTGATTGTCATAATTTAACTTACAAAAGATCTAAAACAATTAGTATATTCTGCAGTTACCATCTTCATGTCACTGTGGCTATTTTCATAGCAAGTAGGCTCTGCATCGCAACTGACCTCAAAAGTTACAATATGGTTGAATTTGTAGATTTGTATTTCTACAGAGTAACCATAACCCTGACCCCATGACCCTGATCCTGCTCTGACCCTATAACCCGGGTCTAACATGATACATAATCCCAGATATCAAGTAGAAATGAAGAATGTACAAGGAGCAGAGTCATGTAACATATTCTTTCTTTTTTGTTTGTATTCCATGAGGCAATACCAGTGAAAATCTGTCTATGTATTGATTTAGAGACGTGTTTGTATTAGTAGTTTACAGACAGCAGAGATATGTTCTAACCATCAAGAATTGTGCACGTTTTCAGTGAGTGACTGAGATGCTTATATGTCAGCAAGGGCAGTGGTGTATTCCCTCCTAAAAGTTCCCTTTAAAAAGTAGGCAGTTAACAAGTGGATGCATTACATTTTGGATCCTGCTCCCCCGTCCCATACCTTGAAATCTGCTGTTGAATGCGAGGCCTGTCGCTCTCCTGGGCATTATTGACATAGACATACCAGTGTAAAGTTAGGTAAACCATGACCTCCACCTCAGTTATTATCCAATGGGAAAGAGCCACAGATAAAAAGTTAAAAAAAAAAGATATGCTAACAAGAACATGACATTATAATTTTTTTCTACCATAAAACACCTAACCCTATTTCAACAATCATCAATTTCATAATTCTTTTTGTTGTGACTTTCATGATTTACGGTTGATAGTTTGGATCGCTTGCAATGTATCTTGCAGAAAAGTGAGTGAATTAGATGGAGTGGGTTGACCCTCTGCTAAATCCCTGGACATGATCTCCAACGTGTTTAACACTGTCATACTGTAACCAACCTCACAGATAACCATGTGTGCCTGGGTGTCCACCACTGCCATGCAGGCCCTCTGCCTCTCATACCAGCTTTACTGCATATTCCCCCTCCATCGGTGAATCTCTGGATGTCATGCCCCTCATCCCAACACAGGTCACAGCTGACTAAACGCTGTCATTATGGAATGTGCCCGGTATTATCTGCAGTTGAGCCTTTTATTCAAGGCCTTTGTTGATTGATGGGTTTTTGTTTTGCAGCAGTTTCCTGGTGATGTCTCCGTGCACAGCGAAAACTCTGTTCTGCATGGGACACAAGTGAAAATCAGCATAATTGCACTAATTGCAGCCAATTTCTCGCTGAATGGACCCCGCTGTCACATCTCACAACAAGCGGGGGGACAAGAACATCTCATGGTCCCCCAGAAGGAGATGAAAGAGAGTTAAAAAAAAAAACACTCAGTGATCATTCTCATTCAGCCGGATGGAGGGGCTTGTAATTTGAAG
This sequence comes from Bovichtus variegatus, assembly GCA_943593645.1. Lineage (NCBI taxonomy): Eukaryota > Metazoa > Chordata > Actinopteri > Perciformes > Bovichtidae > Bovichtus > Bovichtus variegatus. Next base: position 18,689,075 of record CALSCE010010657.1, on the reverse strand, counting down.
AAAAAAAAGGAAAGGAGACAAAACACAGCAGAAATTGATTTGAGTGTCCAAATCAAGTACCCAGGTCACGAGGCCACCTTGAGAACCAGGGCCCCCAATTTCCATTCAGGTCTGAAATGTCGCGATATCCCGTGTGACAGCTTCACAGCTCCCCGAGTTTCACCAGGGAGTGAACCGAATGAACCCCAACAAAACATCTTTGTCAACATGTGAGAGCGGATTGGTCATGAGTGTCAACAAACAGTCTGAGGGGCATTCCTGTGTGCATTCCTGCGCCTCTTCAATGAAATAACAGAGCGCATCGCGTGTTTAGGCCAACACAACTTAAAAAAAAAAAAACTCCACACAACCCCCATGATACAACACAATGGAAGGCTCCAATTGGAAACTGCAGCCAACTAGCTTAATTCACCAAGGACACAGCTAATTTGTTCATTCAGTATCAAGCCCAACATTTCTAGGAGAGAACCTCCCACATGATTTTCTCGTCCCATCAGAACGGGGCGTTATCCAACGTGTGCCCATCTTGCGTTTAAGTGCATCTTGCAATTACCCATCCACCACTGCTCCTGCATACCTCTCTAACGTCTCCACTTTCACCCATGCAGGTATTTGCTTCACTTTTCTATCATTTGCTTTGCTTGGTTCTCCTTTGCCCGCATTTTCTTTTTTTGAATGAATCTGGATCCATTCTTTTCTTCATAGCCTGTATTTGGCTCTTTAAAAAAAACAATGTGGCCTACAAAACGTTGTCTTTACTCCATGTACCTTTCTGTTCCTTCAGTTATTTCCTCAGGGTCATTGCGCTCTCTGACCCCCCTTTTCTGTATCTCTCACTGGGTGGGCTTCCTGGGAGTTAGGGTTGACCTTTCTACTTCACTTTGACCTTTGACCTTGTAGCTGTAGGCTCCTGCACTTAGGCCACAATAGCACCTGCCACTCACCGACTTTCCATCCTCTCTGCTCGGCATCTCACCCTCCAATCACTACCGTTCCCTTCTTCTTCTCTTCGCCCTCTCCTTTGTCAGCCACATACCAGTGTTATACAGGCTATTCTGGGGGCACACACTCACTATACATTCTGTGGAGAGAGATGGGAGAAGGGTGACACAGAGAGAGTGGTATAGCCATGCAAGTAAAAGTTTGGTCACCTGCATCCAAGGAGGAATGCGAGTTCTAATCTCCATGGGACTTATTCTGTAAATGGACTGCATTTATATAGCATACTCGTTTAAGTGGTTTACATGACTTTCTTTAGTTTACGAATTAATTGCCCGTGTTTATTAGGTTTGTTCAATCTTGTGTCCCAAATATGACTGATAACTGTACATTTAATCAGCGCCCAGGTCAAGTTTAAGATATCTTCTAAATAAGATGAGTTATTTTCTATGTAGCTGGTCTTGTCTCCTTTTTCAAAAAAATATTCCTGTGTATGGTATGGACCCAGTAATTGACTTCATTAGACATAGCTATACATTGCCATCTAGTGGTGACTAATGAGATTACATATAGGAGTTTTATCATTATTCTATCAATATTTTCATATTCATGGCCATTTACACTTTAACAGGTGGAGAAGAATTACTCTTCATCTGTTCCTGAGCACATTGTCCGTGTTGAAACTGTATCCCCCTCCCTCCTGTGTTACATAAAAAATAAATGGGACTGTGACAGTCCAAAACAGAGGGTGATATCCCAGTTTAATTTATATACCATTTTCTTTCCACATCTATTCAGTTGTTCTGCATGACTGCATACTTGTCACATTTCAGTGAATGTGATTGTGTTGAATTACAGCAGGAAATCAGCACAATCACATTCTCCAGCTTTCGTATTTTCATATTTAAAATAAAAGTCCTGTGTAGTCATGAGCCAAGACCAAATGAATTAGTAATATCAAGTTAAAACATTTTTAAAAAAAAAGGTTTAATCTGCCTTTCTTTGATTTTGTAGTAAGTTTTAAATTAATAGGATATTTTATTTTATATTTAATATATAAATATTAAATATGGAGGAAGTTTCTTATGATGGAGCCACCTGTGTCTCACCCCAGCTGGGTTACCATATGGCCACCTGGCTTAAAAGACTTACAGAGAACCTTATGGCAACCAGATAACAGGGTTTGTTTGATTCCTTTCACAACTCTGCACATTTACAGCAAAATCTCACACAAGTTAATGAAATAAAACTATTTCAATATTTAATGAGCTGCAGTAATACAAATTAAATTGCTCGATTAGCATGCTATGTTTTTGCAGATTATATGACTTTTGTATTTGCTTATGCATAGTGAGGAAAGATTCCTCCCATAAGCCTCAAGGTTGTTGTTTTAAAATCTTACATATGCAACTTGCTTCTTTTCTTTTTGTAATACTTCAACAGTTTAATAGTTGAGATTCAACAGTTTTAACAGAGTATGTGACTACGTGAACTACTCGTTCAACCTATGCTAATTTGCATAACATAGGTCGAGTGAGTAATTCAAGTGCATGTAGGTGTTAATGAATTGTCACATATACTCTATAATCTGTTAAATATCTAGACAAAGCAAAACGGTTTAATTGTAGGTCTCAACAATGTTACTGAACATTTTCCTGGAGAGAGAGAGAGAGAGAGAGAGAGAGAGAGAGAGAGAGAGAGAGA
>CALSCE010010657.1:18666210-18686332 GCA_943593645.1 Bovichtus variegatus | reverse complement strand
AGAAAATGCTCCAAGTTTCTGTATGATTATTTACCATCTCTGATATTGCATAATCAAAATCAGAAAACTTAGGTCTTAAGAAAGTCCTTGCAAAAAATCAAACATTCACAAAATACAAAAAAGAAAACTCAGACGTCAGCTTTCCAACTGCTCAGAACTTTTATTTCGAGGGAAATCAGGGTTAAAATTAAATAAAAATATAAAATTTAGATGGGCAGGTCTGTCTATAAAGGGAAGGAGTTTACACAAGGAGAGTAGGCAGCCCTCCAGAAGGGAGGGAGAGAAGCAGGGGAAAGACGGAAAGCTACAAAAATTAAGTTTGGGGGATGAGCCTGGTCATTCAGGAAGTTATGTATAAAAAAAGAAAAAAAGACGAGACAGATGCAGTTAGTTATTATAAACCCCACCCCCATCTGAAATGTCCTCATACGCAATCAGTGCTATAGCTCTCTCCTTTTCCTTTTCCTTACAGGAAGTTTTAGATAATTTTCTCTTCTTCACTCGCTTTCTCACCATTATCATCTCATTCCGTCTTAATGTAACATCTTTTCCTGCAGTTTTGAAAAAAGTAAACAAAAAGTCCTTCAAAAATAAAATGCAGCAACCACATTTCATGTTCTACTATTACATATACAGTATATATATATAAATACATACATAAATATCTTACATGTACAACCAATTTTGAAAAGGGGGGTAAGAGAGAATCCAAAAGACTTATGAGGACTTGTGGAGGTGGGGGGAGCGGGGCGAGGAGGCCCAAGGTTGCTCATTGTGAGGGTAGTGTGTCTTTCTGTTTTTTTGTTTTAGCTTTACACACGCGCACGCACACACAGCCTTTTGGGGGAGAGGGGAGTGGGAAGCATTCCTCAGTTGGCCCAGTAGGGGGAGCTGCCGTAGCTGGACTTGCTGCCTTGGGTTTTCTGCTGCATGCTGCTGGACTGACTGCGCTGACCCGGACCACCCTGCGGGGGAAAAGAAGGGGCCATTCAGTCAATAAAATGTTTAAAACAATGCAAGTACTTAACAGGTTTATTTAATTTCCCATTAAGTTTTTTAAGCCCTCACAGCTGCAGGAATATCGGCAGGAATCTTTTGAGGGATTTAAACTTCCCACAGGAACTCACAGATCCTGTTTTGGTCCCTGTGGTAATACGGACTGCTCAAACAAAAGTCTAGTTCTTGATGCAAAACATTCTTGGGACTATTTGGTCAAAACACATTAAGTTGCTGAATACTACGGGCGTGCAAGTTAAAAAAAATAAATCACCCACAAAATGACCATTTGTATATCAATTCAAATCATCCGGCGTTAACTTGAATCTTGAAGAAAACACTGTTTTTCTCGCATGCTTGGACATTTAATGAAGATAAAAAAAAAGGGGAAATTCTTGATGAATTGAAGTAAAACATTAGTTTACAAACTCTCACAATTTATGCAGTATAATCTAAGTCTCATTTAACACATCACTTAAACAGTACTCGCGCGGACAAGTAACACTCTTGCGCAAGACTGTTTATGCAGAAATTGTACGGTGTTAGCAAAAATGCATGAGTTTGGGAAATAGTGAGCACACGACTGGATAAATAATACTTGGATTATACTGCAGTTGTGAGAGTTTGTAAGCAGATGTTTTTATATAGTTTTGCAGTTAAACACGGCCCCCATTTACTTAAATTAATCAAGACTAAAAGAGTGTGAGTAATTGCTACAAAAGATGATTTTGTTTGTGAAGTATTCCTTAAATACACAGGAGCAGTCTTGTTTAGTGGCCAAGTCAGCTAACGTCATTGTCTACATAATGCACAGCATCAAAGATAAACACCCAGATTAACCAAACACCTCTAATGATGCAAACTTGTGTTGTTAAACCCTTGGTGGCAGAATTTGATGCAATGCATGGACATTTCAGTTTACCTGTCCATCCTGTGTGAGGTGATGGTGCAGAAGCTGGGAGTGGGGCTGTTGGTGCGGTGGCAGGATGTGCAGGAAGGGAGCAGGGGCATAGCCAGGAGCACCCCCGGGGTTCAGGGGCCCTGTTCCACCCAGCGCTGAAGGCAGGCTGAAGGGAGGCGGTGTCCCCGTGTGAAAGCCCTGCTTGTCAAATGTCTGAGGAGAACCAAGAGAAGACACAAGAGGTTAAAATTGCAAATACAGGTCAACATTAACACTGACATGCATGTGCAATAGGTTCAGAAAAACAGTTAAATGCCAGTTTCATTTAGCTACCATTAACATATTTTTCTTATGCAAACATGTTTCTGTATCCAAGCTTAATTTACAACTTAAGTTAATGGGCTATTAAAAATGGTGTGCTGTTAATGTGCAGATGTTTGCTAGTTTCAAATAAGAGAATTATTTGCAGAATTGGTAACTGAGGGGTTATTTTAAGAATACGGTCATCTAACAAGCAGACGGATTGAGCCTTGATCTAAATACAGGCACTCAACAACAACAACAACAACAACAACAGGACAGAAGTTTCTCACCTGAGTTTTGCTGTAGATTGAACCTCCCATGTCAGGTACTCCTCCACTGGTACCTGACCCTGACAGTCCTGGTGCTGAGACAAGAATGAAGACAGGGAATAGGAAAGAGGTAAAAAAGGAAGAGATTGGAATGGAAGAGGAGAGGGAGGAAAGCAAAGAAGAGGGGGAGGGGGGGACAATAGAGAGGAGAGGAAAGGAAAGGGGTTAAGGGGAAAGAAGTACAACTGCGTCACTTTACTGATGATTGAATATTAAGCACTGAATGTCCATTTCCACTGTTAGTATGAGGGGGGCCAGCCAATAGGAAGAAGCATATTAAGTGAGGAGGCGCAGAGGCATGTTTCTCACTTTCTCACCCTTTTGCATGTATCCATTTATGTGCACATCAAAGTGCAATCACGCACGTGCATATACACACCTTTCTCCAGAACACTCTCGACTGTAGAATCATCTGCAATTGTGAGTACATCTGTTTTTCCCACAGGGAAATGCCCGCTGACTTTGACTGTGTGTTGTTAGAGTGTGCGCACAAGTGTTGTGTATGTACCTTTCCCTGGACCGCTGCCCGCTGACTTGGCCTGTGATTGGGCAGAGCCTCCGTACCCTCCCTTACTGTACTCCCCACCGTGGGCTTGAGACAGGTCATCAAAGGCTGAAGGAGGAGGAGGAGGAGTACAGAAGAAGAGAGGATGCAGAGCGAGCAAAGGAAGGAGAGAGAAGTGAAAGACGGGAAACAGATAAGGTGAAGAGAAGAAAAGGAAGAGTAAAGAGGGGGGCAGGGGAGAGAGAGGCAGTAAGGTAACCTGACTAAAATGGCAGCTGTGTCTATATTGAGCCGTGTCCAACTTCAGCAGGGGGTTTGAGCTATGCATGCAGCACAAGCCAAAAACACACACAGGCCCAATTCCACACGCACATGCAGCATTTGGTGTACATGTATAAAGGGTTGGAAACGTAATTATATTTTGCCTCCCTCTACACTCTCCACACATAATTTATGCCGAGGTCTCTGCGTACACACACCCCATCTCTCTCACAATACATGTTCTTTTAAAATACAGCTGTCCTGTTCACCATAATGGATTACAAAGAGTCATTCCTGCCAAACTGCTCAACTTCTACAAGCCAGGAGCTTGTGTACTTTCGAGCATCAAAACAAATCAGACAGAAGTGACTGGCCAGATAATCAACTAATGTCACCATAACTAGTCCAACTGTGGAAGCAGATCAAGTAAGTTTCCCACCTACTTTTCGTGGCAAGTTGCTCTGACAGTTTGTGTTACTGTGATAGTTTGGCAGTAATAATTTAAGATAAACCTGTGCTGTCTTTGTTCAAACAGACACGCACAGGCTCAAGTCAGTTAAAAATCAAATCAAAAAGCTGAATTAAAACTACTGGATATAATCTTCACATAAATGTTTTACCATTATTTGACTGAAAAACAAATGTGCTCTGTTAATTGTCTGAAAACAATCAGAGCAGTGAGAGACAGAGCCTTCTTGTTTTGTCCTGGGCTTACCTGCGCCATATGCATGCTGTCCATAACTGGGCTGATGCTGTTGGTGATACTGATTGGAAGGGTTGGCCAGGCCCATTGCAGGTTGCTTGGCCGAAGCAGGAGGCACAAAAACTGTGGGGCCGTACTGGAAAGCTGAGGGAACCCCCGGCACACCAGCGTAGTACGGCAGACCTGTAAATTGGCAAGTTAAAAAAAAAATCCAAGTGCAATAAAAGTGATCAATTCCCATCCCGAATTGACCCTTCGCTAAGCCCCACCCCCCGCAGCTACTCTGTCAAGTTGCCGAAGCTACCATGGAGCCCACACAGATAATATTTCTTCAGGGTTAGTGACATTTTGGTTTGGTTAGTGACATTTTGGAAAAACAAAAACGCGATTTCAGAGAGAAACGGACCGAAGGGTCGACAAGATGCGCTTGAAGGATATATACAGGGTGTCTAACTCAGCAGCGAAAACAAATAAGAAAAAGATACTTAGCATAGGGACAATTTGCATAAGGAGTAAATGCTAAGTGCAAGGATGAGTTGACTGGAAAAAAATTCAAATGATTTTATTTTTCCTTACTAGGCTTGCTGCGATAGTCTGAGTCACCGGTGTTAAGGCTGTTAATACACTGGTTACATTACTTGCCCACAGCCCCAACCGTTGGAAAAAAAGAAATAAAACCTATTTCGTTTATTTTCACACAGGCCAGCAGCTCCCACGTTCATAAAATAAATTTTAAAAAACCCTCAAATTTGTAAAGTGCATCATCAGTACTAGTCAGACAACGGAGCTACAATTAACACGTGAAAGTGTCTGCTCCGTACAGCAGCAATAGAGTCGCAGCACCGAGTAGCAGGAGTCAGATGTCACTCATCACTGGACAAGAGAATGAGTTGACCGATAAGACGATGGCGGAGAATTTGGTGTCAAAAGTATTTCAGATTTAAACCCGATGCTAATACTGAACCTAATAAAATTAATGAGTAAACTTTTGGTATGAAGCTGTGCCGTGCGCAGGATGGAGCAGTCTCAGCCGGAACATGGTGCAGCGGTGCCGGGTGGAAACGTGTGGCTCTGCAGCGAAAGCTCGACCAGAGAGACCGACCAAACATCCAACGCTAAAGATTAAAGTAAGCACTCAACGAATAACTTTTCTTGTAAAAGGTCCGGTGTAATCGGCAAGACTGCCGTTGTCACACCTTTGTTAACTGGTGTGAAAATGTCCTCACCATCGCGTCCCTATTCCTTACCAGTGTATCCGTAGCCAGGGGGCAGAGGGGGATTGAGGAAGGCCTGGTTCTGTGTTTGCTGGCCCTGGCCCTGGCCCTGTGTTCCTGCCTGCGGAGCCTGCTGCGGCTGTGACTGCACCCCAGCTGTTGACAGGCTGGTTGGGGGAGCAGGAGATGACGAATCATTCCTGCCAAACTTTGTCGCCTCACCTGGACAGAAAATGACAGTAGAAAAGACAAAACTGAAGTTGAAAAGATAAATCTAAAAGTCTGTTAAACAGATAATTAGCAAAGAAGCCACCAAATAAAAATAAAGTACTTTGTCTCAGTGGCTCAACATCTCCAAGTTGATGTAATCAATAGTGATAAACTTAATCTGCTGAACTGCTATAAACATTTTTTTCATTTTTTCTATTAAAAAAAGTACAAACAGACAGAAGTGGTTTTCATGAAACAGAGTAATTGTATTAATTATTCAGTGCGAGCTTGACACCCTATCTTAACATAATGCTGCAGACGCATCAATTCAGAAACATAACATAAAATTTGACTTACCAGAATATGGATTATTGGCCAGGCTCTCTCTTCCAGGCATAGTAGCCGTAGTACCAGGGAATGTTACACCATAATAATCCTGAGTAGGAAGAGAAAAAAATTATAATTTAAATGCCAAACGTAGCCCTCCCCATTTTGTAGCTTTTTCCATCAGTTCATCTTAGACTGCTACTTTCGGAATTTGGTGGTATTGCCATGCAATTGAAAAGAGGACACATATTCTGAGTGGTTACTTTACTATGGGTAGAAGGAATGTAATATACAGGAAAACAGATTTGAAAGCCCATTGCTGATATACAAAAATACTAGAAGCACAGTTATATGCAGCAGGGTACAGCGCAGAATAACCAGACTCACCATAGGAAGGCGAGACTGCAACATTTGCAAGTCCTCGTATCCGTAGATCTGCTGTGGAAATAAAGATAATAGAGAGAAGAATTGGTGATAATATAGTACCACGTTGGAAACCCTGCTAAACCTCAAGTTTTCATCTTCTACTCAGCTTTAAGTCAGTGTCTCAGTGCGTTTCTTAGAAGTCATGTTTGATCAGAACCTACTAAAACACAGTCATCATCGACACATCAAAGTTCTATAGATTAAAAAATATCAATACCATAATTGTTTAATTCAATGCATCAAGTCATGGTAAATACAGGGCTCTTTTATTTAAAGGTGTACATTAACCTTACAAATAAGATTAACACAAGGAAATGCTAAACAGTTCTGGGTAGGTTATTCCCTTAGGATGCCATCTGTTTTTAGAGCTCTGACCATGGGGACTAATAATTACAACACAAACAAGTACATAAAAAATGATTAGGAAAGTGTATAGTTACCGGGTAAGCAGGGAGTAACCCACCGGGGCCCATGATGTACTGGTTGGCCAGGAGAGGTGGCACGCCTTGGGCCAAGTTGGGAGGAGCTTTACCTGGCAAAGAGGAGAAACAAGGATTTAGGACTTGAAATAAATGATGGGCATTAATTAAGTAATTACTAATCCTGTAATTTATATTTGTACATCATTTAGATCAATTTGCATAGATCCGTACGATCTTAGACGAGTGTCAAAATGACACTAATCTAAATTACAAGATGAAGTGTGAAGAGAAGTGTTAATCTTTTGTAAACGAGTTCCTGTGTTACAGTGATGTGATGCGATTCTTGAGTCGACCTATGAGCTTACCAGAGGTGGTGGTGAGAAGGGGGGCCGCGCGGTTGCCTGCAGCTAAGAGTGCAGCGTTTGTGCCATTAGGAGTTAGTCCCGGCGCTCCAGATTGGTGCAGACCATTGGTGATTGAGCTGCTGACAGCCAGGGGAGCTGAAGGACTGGAATTGACAGCTTGGCTGGATGAGGATGAAAAGGCATGGAGGTTGCCGCTACTGATGCTCTCCTCATTACTTATCTGGAGTGACAGGACAAGAGCAAAAAGGGTGAGTGGGAATAAAACCAGCAACTCTTTTGTAGGGAAAGGCATGGATTCATAAATAACCCATCTGCAAGATAAGTGTCTAATTGAATTTATCTAATAATAAAAATATGCCATGTCCTTTTATTGCCACAAATGCAGAGTGATGTTAAAGTAATCTAGCATGAACACACACTTACAGTTAGAGAGGAGCTTGTGGCGAGGGCCAACCCAGATGAGTGAGTACTGGTCACATGACTAGAAAGAGAGTAAAATGATTCAGTCAGCCTGCTTAAATCTGATAAGAGACAAAAGTACTTTACAAAGGAAACATTAGCCGGAAGATGGGAGATTCAGTAAACGATATTTCCACATAAAAGGATTGAGATATGTGCTTGTAACCATCATCATCATCTCCAGGAAAAGAAGGGGACACAAAAAACACAAATGGATGTGCAATATAAAACGCCACGGTGCGTCTGAACCATGCCTTACCTGCCGAGCGAGGGGATGGATGTTGAGTGGGAAGGTGTAACTGCGGGGGAGGGGATGTGGTGGCCACTGTCACTCGTCATAATGGGGGACTCTGTTTTCACTGTTCTAGATGTTGACGTAGCTGGTTAAAAGAAAAAAAGATTAGTTTGACTCAAATCTGTGTGATTTTTAAAACTGATCGTGAAAGAAGGAATAAAAGACTGAAACGCAATAAATAAAACAAAGTTAGACTAGAAAGATGGGTTGAGTACGCGTTGATCTTTATCAAACCTCATCCACTTTCACTAAAAGGACCCTTTCCACTTCCTAACGGATGCATTTAGCAATCAATATTCATCATTTCGGATTTGATTCGCCACTCCAGTTGCTGAGTGTACTTACTGTCTTGTGTGTTCTGCGTCTTCATGCCATTGTAGCCATTCTATGAGAAAAGGAAATGATCAAAGTCTTAGTTTTATCATTCTGTTTTCTGTCAGGTATTAAGCAGACAGAGTTTTCGAGAAATAACAGTGAATTCAGCAGTGGACCTCTTGTCATTTGGGTCCCTTATTCATACATAGAGAAAAAGATTTATCCTCACTGTGAGAGAAGCAGCTGAGGGAACATCTTTGTTCTGAGAGAAGCCCAGATGCAGTGGCATTGACCTGCTCTCCACACGGCTGGCTGCGGTAGGAGCTGTAGAAGAGGGTGGAGCGGCTGCACTGGGAAGACCCATGGAGGGGGAGGGCGTGGCACTGGGTAAGCCTAAGGATGGTGACGGGAAGCTGGGATCTGATACCGGTATGGTCGGTAAGCTGCTCATGTGTTCACTGTTCACAGGACCAAGAGAAAGGAAGAAAGGGAAAGATGGACACATTTACAATAAACATACAGAGAATGCGAAAGTACAGGAAGTGGGATACATTATTACTGGTTTAATTTATTTTTAATTACTGGTTTCATCGCTGTAACCAAGCTAAAATTAAGACATCACTAAAAGCTTTTGTCTCATTGATAAATTGTGTGCCCACAGATTCAGTGAGTACTCTGCCTTTTGTATGAATCAAGATTTCATGCTGGACAGATGCACAAAATAAAAAATATTTTTCCTCACAAAAAAATTACAAACAGACGAACACACCAAATCAAAACAACTCTCACACACCTCACAGATCCTGGCTTGGAGAACAGGCTGCTCTGCGGCTGCTGTGTGGGAACAGCGGTAGAGACAGGCATGGGTACTGGAGCTGCTGGAGCGGGACACTGAGTCGGGGCGTGTTCCCTGGCAGACTCCTTCTGTCCCATGTCTACTGTTCCACTACCAGCCTCAGACCCAAAGTCAAGAGCCCCAAACTGAACATTCAGGCCAGGAATATCAGCTGAGCCCGGCATCTCCACTGCTGACGACGGGATCTGAGCGACAAGAGGCAATTCCTTAGAACTCTGCAGATATATTAAACTAATTTGATTATTTTGAATTTGGGTTTGTACAAAGTGTAGTAATAAATAATGGACATCAAGTTGTTAAAATGTGTGCAACTGGCCCATCAACTTGAGCCACTTGAATGTGTTACAATAAAAACTGCCATGAGAGAAAGCAGGCTCTGGTAACAAACACATGTATGAGATTAATATACTGAAAAGGGAAACGTTTACTTATCTGCACCCTTTGTGTTTGTTGACAAGATATTAACTCTTATCAAAAAGTCATGAGAGTTAAGTTTGAGGAAACTACTTTATTTAGTCTGTCCCTGTCACATAGCTCGTCAACTAGCTGACGTGTCTCGTCAAGCATGTGAGAGCAGATCAATTATTGAAAAGACTCAGTTTCTACCATGTCTTCCAAGCAACATTGCTCTTTTGTTATTGTTGCATGGAGGTTATTACACTTGTTTTGTCAGATAAAAAAAAAAAAAGGTTCAGATATCAGAAGAGCTTACCTTTGAGGGAGGAGGTACTCTGCGTCTCTGTGTCTTTAGCTGCCGCTGAGGGGGTTCTGTGACAGAAGACTCCATGCCTGGAAACTTTACTCCTGGAGAAGCTCCATCTCTCACAGGAGGGACGGAGGACTCGTGACCTGAAGGAGATTTGACAATTTGTTAAAAATCACCGCACTAAGATCAAAATAATAGTCAGAGCAAGACACAACGAGTGCGATGATATTGCCATGAACTATAGAACAGATACTGTTACTACTAGGGATGCACCCGTTCAACGGCCACTAGTTAATCAACTGCAGATGGCGTCGCTCTCTCGGACGGATAAAAACAAAAAATTATAAAATAGGTTGCGAAATATACTTGGGCGGTCGTGAATGTACATGGTCGGCCGCTCAGGTAAAGTCTAAGTGTGAGAAACACTGCTTTACATTTCTATAAATCGCCCTTACATTTAGCCTAATGTATGTTTCAAAAAATAAATATTTGTTGGTCTATGCAAGTAGGCTGAAACACTTCTCAGTAAGAAGGTAGTTGTATAGCAGGCTAAAACAGCTTTTCAAGAAAAGTTATTTTTCTCAAAGAAAATACATTTTTCATGAAAGAGGTCATTTCATAAAATTGTATAATTGAATTTGTTCCCATTCAAAGAGCGAAATTAAATTATGAATGACAAAACAGTTCAGTTATTTTTTTTTATATAATGAAGATGTCTTTGTTTAGTTCCCCCGGCATTAAAAGGGGGAAGAAGTAACAAAAACATCGGTTTTGGCTTAGAATTGTACAATCAGAGCATCCCTACGCACTCATTTCTTAAGCAGAGAAGGCACTGCCTCCATTATATTGTGTGCACACTATTGGCCTTTGATATCAGCTCTGTGACCATTATCTTAGTTTTACTATTAGCAAAATATTTTCTTTCTTTTTATGTGGTTACAGTCCCAACAAGCCAGAAGGAACATTTTAAGTGTTTGCTCTCATTTCTGCTATTCTTATATAATAATCCATTAATTAACAATATTCTATTGTGAAAATAATGAGTTGAGTTGCAGCTCTAATAGCATGTGGAATTCTAAGCGTGCTTTCCCTTTAATGGCACAGTAGGATACTGCCCTGCAGCCCTACCTGGCGGTGTGGGGACCTGTGGAGCATGCGACAGGCCCAGAGGCTCTGTGGTGGGAAGGATGGAGGACTGTTGCCTCTGAGACAGCTGGCTGAGCACCGCTGATGGCTCTGGTTGAAGCTTCATCGCCACTGGAGAGAATGCAGATAAATATGTGTATTGCACTGCTCCTCTTGCATTGTTGTCATCAAGAACACGTAGTAAATATTTAATGGGCTTGTCTTACAATGTTGTGTTAGATATTTAGACACTTTTAACTTACAGTGTTGGGCAGTAACAGGGCCGTTCTCCACTCTCTGAGCCTTGACTTCTACAGAGGGAGAGGAGGCAGGAGCAGGGTTCTGTATTGGAGGTGGCCCTGCATCTTTGGAAACAATAATGTTGCTGGCGGTGGTCTGACTGGCTCTCTGACCAAGCCGAGGCCCGTTGAGCTGCTCTGACGCCCTGATGTCAGAGGCAGGTGTCGGCTTAGGCGCATTCAGGGACCCAAAACCGGAACCCAGGACAGAGGACTGGGAAGATGAGAGAAACAAAAACAAGAACTGAATACACTGATACCATACATCAGTGTGCAGACACATGAACATGTGTTGGCTGGTGCTGTCTGTACCAGTGCAGCATGTGCGTAGGTGGTACTAGCCGAGGCGGCATGGGCGTAGCTGTTGGCTGTTGCGTGTGCGTAGCTGTGTGTTGCAGTGCGTCCATTGTGATGGGAATTGGTAAACACCAGGCTTTGGCCCAAATCCTCAGCTGAGGGTCCATCGACTATCACCCCCAAGTCAGAGTCCATAGGACCCCCCGCAGCCACTCCAGTATTAGGCAGTAGGCCAGCTAGGTCCACACTGAGGAGAATCAGAAGATGAGAGCAGGAAGAAAGCGGAAATAAAGAGTAGGAGAAGAGGAGTTTAAAAGGAGGTGAGTCAACAAGGAATATAACCACACAGATTAAGAAAAGTTGCTCAAAAATAAAGCTTGTTCTCTCTAGTGTTATTAGCTGACTGGATAATTGAGAAGGATGGCTTACTTGTGTCCAGGTGTGGTGTGGTTTGCTGGAGGAGAAGAGGCAGTGAATACTTTGGTCTCAGACAACTGTGAAAAAGGACAGAAAGCACAAACAGACATCCATCAGATTAATATAGTCATATGTGCCGTGTTGTGCATCAACGACCATTCAGAACCACATAAATATAGTCACAACACATTAAATCACTGACTCTTAACCAATACTGTTTAGTAAATTAACGTCATCTGGACATATAATCTAAAACAATAACACACTAGACATTAGGCAGGCCAGTGCAGATTAAAAACTGAAATCCCTTTCAGATTATTACAGAAGTGCAGCCTTACATCCTCATTCCAGTCCTCTGAAGCCCAGTCTTCATGATTGCCTCCCCATGTTCCTAAGAAAAAAAGAAAAAAGAAAAAACGGAACAGCAGCCAAGTTAGTGTTGGCATGTTCACACATACTCATGGCATGTTCTCAGCAACCATTAACCGCCCGAAGCAGTGATACAAAATATAGCTTGCATCAAAACATGACATCTTATGTTCTGTTATTTTCTTTACCAGTTCCTTCAGCAGATTCGTTGCCATCCCATGCCTCCTGGCGGGCTCGAGAGTTAGCTGTGTAGTCCGCAGGATTAAAGGTGCTGAAAGAATTACAGAGTGGAAAGAAAAGACAACAGGAAAGGTGAGCCAAAATAAGCAAAATTGAAGAGAATACCATCTGGTCTGTTTTTGCTACTAAATGAGGAGATTCAGAAACGTAATTTATCTACACATTTGTTTTTTAGATATGTGCTTGTTATCAACATCACCACCTCCTCATCCTACTTCAGGCTTAAGAATCACACGTTCTTACCCCATTCCCTGGGAGGAGAACCTGTTGCCAGCAGCTGCTCTTCCTCTACCGCGAACCCCTGCCCCTGAGGACACACAAAACAACCACATCAACTTTGTTGATTGGTCCCTTTCAGCCTCAACTCTAGGAACAAATTTTAGGGCAGTTTTTTGAGTTTACTGAAAAAAAGCAATGTTTTGGTCATTAACCTTGTTAAGCATTAGGGTACCTGCATACATGCGTTTATGTTTCTTTCCTATTATGTCTTTTATACATGATTTTTTTTGCTTTAGGATTGTGCTCAATAAGTAAACTAATAATACAGTGCAATGTCATAGTACAGTTAACTGCACCAGAATTAAATTACACCAGTCAAAATAAACAAACATGGGTCATTGAGGTTACAGTAGCCGTCTAAATAATCGATAAGATCTGCTTTTATATATTTTGAACTCAAGATTTTAAATCAAGACATTTGACAGCTATTCATAAAGAAAGCAGCAAAAAGAAAACATGCATTTCTCCACTGTTATGGCATAACAAGTTCTTCTGAACCAGGCCTTGATTGACCTCACCATTCTTAGATCACTTGTCATTACAAAAAAGCCTACAAATCCAGTCAGAATCTACTCCTTTCGCCCTCTCTAATCTCTTTATCTATCGACAACCTTCCATGCCCCACCAAACCCACACTCAAGCAGCTGCAGGGACTAAGCACATTCCACACATGTTGAGTTCTGCAATACTCTAAATGCCTGCAGACACAAATAGAAATGTTGCCAGCTACATTATCAAAACATGCAAAAAAAAAAAAAAAAAACATCTGAGACAATTCCCCATCTAATGATCGCTATTGACAAAAAAAGAGACCATATTAGAATTTGCTTAAATGTATGGACATGTGCAAATGGAGTATCGCAGGGTTGCCCAAAGTAGACATCTAAGCATGCAAGAAACTTAGAAAATGGCAGATGTTTTCAATTTCTACAAAAAGGCAAATATATATGTAAACCAAATCTGATTTGCTTGATAATGTTTTGGTTCATCACACAAACTTCCAATCAGCTTTTTTCCATAATCTTTGTATCTTCACTTTGCACTTTTGGAGTCATTGCTAACAAAATGGCGGTGTCTTCAATAAACTAAAGGTGTAATTTCCTGTATTGCTCACCTCTGCCGCGCCCCCTGCGCCCACGGTCTCCCCCTCTCTCTCCAGGAGCCACCTCAAAGCCATTCTCCTCTAACCGACCTGGAACCAACAAATAACAGAGGTGCAAGGAAATGAAGACATTAGAAACTCATTGTTATACTGAACTGGGAAAAAGACCTCTGTGCCTTTTTAATTAAACCCGCTGGTAAAAATTTAAGTAAAAAAAATAATAATCTGAGAAAATTGAGTTGACATTTCCATATCTCTAACGCATACTTTTACCAACACACGACTAAAAATAAATTGTCAAAGTCAAAGACGCATCAAATACAGAGGACACCATTTATACAAACGTCTTTCTTACCTTCACGCCCTCGACTGATGCCTCTGCCCCTCCTGTTGGACGCCCCACGTCCGCGACTAGCCTCTCTCTCTCCTTTCTTCTCTCTGCTCTCCTTTATCTCTGAGGGTCCTCCTTCTTTCCCAAGGCTCCGCTTCTTGCCCACAGTCTCCCAGGAGTTCTGACAGAGGTTATACAGAGAATGAGGTTGACTAAATACATACATATAATTCACCTTTATTGTGAAAATAGTTTTGCATGGTTTATGGTGTTCCAATTCTGCAAAACTCAGAGGAATTGCCATAAAACGTGAACACAGTCATAATATGTATACAGTACATCAATATGGTTTGTGCATTTGTACATAGACTCTTACTGGGTCAGAGGTGCTCTCCAGCATAAAATTGATCGCTCTGTTTACATCTTCGTTGCAGTCATGGAGGGCTACCACGCACTCATCTTGAGTCTTCCCAGTTACCTCAATCAGCTTTGAGAGCGCAAAAACAGAAACAGTGTTAAGTTAGATCACCACATGATGCAATAGGGGTCCCAATGTTTAAGAATTCCCAAAAGACATGCTGGTGTTCCAGAAAATATATTTGATAGACAATCTATTTTATATATGTACATGCACAAACACATTACCTGTTTGACCTTGTCTTCAAAGTCAGCATCATTTTTGTCGTAGATCACTTGGGCTAAACGAATCTGTTCTGCTGTGGCCTGATAAACAAAGTTCAGTTAGAAAAAATACTTGATAATCCCTGTATCTTTTAAACCAGACTATGTTTCACTTCCCTATCATGATGGCAATATATACAGCTTTTTCGAGTCATTCGTGAGGATATAAACGCAATATGAGCAGGACAATTCATTAGGCCTGAATGCAACTCTGTATGTACAACGGTGTAAACCCACCTGTATCTGTTTCTGTGGCTGTGTTGTTTGTGTGGTGGTGGGCAGCACTCTGTCCCGAGTCCCCCGGGCTTGATTGCTGACCACTGAAGTCATCATATACAGTATATACAAAACAATGTATGTACAAAATAGAAAAATCTGGGGGAGAGAGAAAGAGGGAACAGAGGCCAAGTTAAATTACATCTACCTGTGAGGTGGTTACATTGCATCAACATTCCTAATAAAAATATAATACTGAACACATGACTCATGCCAGTACAATAAACTAAATAAGAGCAGACTGAGACTTAAAATATAATACTGAATAAATGACTAATGCCAGTACAATAAACTAAATATGAGCAGACTGAGCCTTACTGTTGTCAAGTATACCATGTAAGACTATAACCCCATCTGTCGCCCCCCACCACCCAGGTTAAATTTAGCCTGCCAAGTGGGGACTGTCCAGGTGTCAATTTACAACCCTCCCTCAGTCTCCCCCACAAAAACAGATTGTATGCACTGGCATATATTATAGGTATTAAGAATGATACCGCCCCCCCCAGTAATTACGTCAGAATAGCGACAGCCATTCGTTTTTTGATTAAAAGTTATAAGTAACCGAACAACAAAGGACCCTGGGCTTTACGCCATGCTAAACGGTGTCTAAGGAAATTGCAAGCATACAATTAACGTGCGTTACATTATATTACATACAGGGACTGGTTTTAGCTAGTAATACTAACGTCATCAACTGACAACTTGTCATCGTGGGCACACAACAAATGAGATCCACCGGCTCCGATCAGACTGAATCGTAATCGTATTTAGGTGAACGTTACAAGAAGCTCGGTGGAAACATGAGCCGCACTGGCTAACTTTCACAGCAGCGTTAGCTATGTCAACTAACGTTAGCTCAGGCTAGCTTTAGCCTCACCAACCGCTCGTCTTTGTTCCGTGTGCAATACACACACGACTCATAACGTTAAACTGTCATATTGTAACTACTGTCAAGAAACCAGTAGTGTGAACATATGATTAGTTAACCTGTCCGCCAACGTGATACTTGTTCGTATAGCCACACCGATTGAAAAGAAAAAAATATAAACAAAGTGCGGCGATGTACCCTTTTGTGTAAACCAAGAGGGAAGCTAACGTTCGTCACTCAAGGCTAAATTTAGCAGCAGCGAACATACCTGAAACTAAACGAACAGATGCCGCCTTACAAACATTTACAACGGCCCGTAGCCAATACAATGTACTAAGGTTGTAACACGGTGTGTGTGTGTGTGTGGGGGGGGGGGGGGGGGGGTGTCGAGAAAACGCGTGGCCCGTTCATGTTAAGCTACGACAGATATCAGCAGTAACGTAAGGCTAACTGCCCCGGCATGTGAACGGCCCGTCCGCATACAATGAACTCAGCACTACATTACGCATACGACGCTGGCTAGCTAGCGAGTTAGTTAGCTAGTTAGGTAACCACAGAAAAGGACGAACGGTTTCTCTGAATCGACCGATCGGTTGTCATTAAACTAATGTAAAAGTTAACGATAAGACGCGTAGGTCGTTCAGACGGCTTTAAATCGACAACATTACCACAACAAATGTATATTCTTTAATTTACCTGCTAACACGCTTCGCTCAGCCAGCAGCAGCAGATGCTGTCACGTGACCCAACGCGCCGTTGTTCAACGTTGAGAAGCCGACTGCCAACCAAAACCCACCGAGCTGGTCCCGTGGTTCAACAGCGTGCCCTTACGTGCCCGTTCCTGTCTGGGAGCGCGCTTTGCTGTGATATTTCCAGTTTCCAGTCTAAGGACGTGTGAAAACCTTGTTTTAAAAAAAGAACTATTTCTTTACAAAAAGTTTATGTGGTGTGATTTTCATATTTAGCTAAATTAGTCACATATATAATATATACATATATAAGTCATATATAATTGCTGATGTGAGATCAGATATACATGTGATGTTGGTTTTTTTGTGAGTCAAAACAGGTTGTGTGAGTTTCTTGGATAGTGGTGCAACACTAGCAGAGGTGATTCACTAAATGCACTGTCTTTAGGCTGGTATGTTCTATTCAAGTTGTATTCACTCTTGCTTTCTGTGGACATATATATTTTTATAATAAAAGACTGTTTGAATAGTCAAATATATTAGGGTAACAAGAAAGAACACAGAAAACATCATCTGATCATCAAGCACATTTATTTCAATCTTAAAACCTTAGAAGAACTGTGTTTTTACATTTAAAAAAGCAACAAAAAAACCCAAAGCAGCCTCAATGACTCAGTTGAAAATCAAAAACACACCAAAATAGCCTTATTGCTTTAGAAAACAAACCAATTTTTTTTTGCAATGTTTACAACAGCAACAAAAGCAGTAGTTAACAGTTTGCCATCTACCAGGTAAACAGCTGAGTATACAACCTGAGCTCAAGTTTGAAGTAGGGTACCAAAATATTAGTTGTGCATTTTTGGTTCAGTGTATTATCATTCCAGAGTCCCCGTTTTAGTAAAGCCCATAGCTAAACAGAAGACCAAACCTAATCAGGGTGGGCGTGCAGGTAAAGTAAGATTCACACCAGGGAAACTGCCAGATCAAATCCAATACCAAGGCCTTGTCTCAAAATACATGGTCCAAACTCCCCAGATTGGACAAAGACTTGCTTTACAAAAGTACAACCCTGTTGGATAAGGTTCAATGAAAACATATAGTACAAAAATAGCAGATATTAACATTTCTGATTTCTAAATATCAGTCATCCACGTTTCCACACAGCAGTGTAATACATTTCCATCTTAAGATAAACTTAATAAATTATGATTGAAAGAACAAAACAAGAATTTCATAATATACTATATTTATCTGAATCAGCACGTATACAGCACTGAGGATCTAAAAGAGGAAAAAACAACCACACGCCTGAACACAAGAAACAAACAAATAAACACACACAATCTGCAGAATGCACAAACATACTTGTGGACATACTTTTACCTTCTGATTCTATTTAATATGTGTATATATTATTGTCTCCATGGGGAAATCTCTCTTGACAAGCTTCCCAAAAAGATGCCTTGTGTAACACATCTCTTGACGTCACACACATCAAGTGATATATAGAAATAATAATAAGAATAAGAATAACTCATACTGTATCTAGTGCTGTCAGTGAAAAATGTATTGTGCACTCATAAACAGCCTGGCTTTGCATACCTGCCATTTCTTCAGTATATAGTAAATGCAGTATATAAATGCAGTCCATTTACCATAGTCTGCACTTAAAAATGCAAATATTGCTTTTTATGGCTTATGAAGTTAGTTAATTCAAGTAATTGGATGATGATTATTTTCGTCTTAGTGGTGTGCTTCGTTAGATTGACTGGGTTTAAGATATGGCTGCAGCTGAGCTATCATGATGTGGACACACCGAGCTTTTCTCTCCATGATATCCTCCAGTTTGTGGACATAATCCCCAAATGCCTGTTAAGATAAAGAGACAGAGAGTAAGGTCAGACACAAGTGTGTAATCAATTTAAAATATATTCAGATTACCTTAAAATGGAAATGTGTCTTTGGCACAGACATATAAGACAATACATACACATACACAACAATACACGACTATTATGCATCTTAAAATCTGTGTCAGTAATAGAAGTGACGAGTGGATTGTTCTTCCACTTCCACACAAAACATCACAACAATGCTTGATACTCAGCAGTATTTAGCAATAAATAAATACATGTGTGATGGTGTCTGATGCAGACTGTTCTAACAGGCAGCCTTAATGCTTGGGGTGGGGCTTAGGGGAAAGGGTTCAAACGTAATTTACAAAAAGGAAGGAGCTAACAAATGTGGCTTTGAGTTATTCTGACCATATCAGGTTGCTGACACAGAAGCATCCCCTCTTTACGACATAAAGCTTCCATCTCTTCTAGCTGCTCCCAATGGGCCTGTACAACACGCCACCTTAAATTGGATTGGATTAGAAAAAAGACAGAAATATTTTATTCAAACTGACTGTAGGTTGTGATTACTCCATTACTCCGAAATACACAGCAGGTTTTCTAAATCAGTCACCAAAAGAGGTCTGTATCATGTCTGTAGGATTAACATGTAACCAGATCTCAATATCACCGAAACACTGTTGGGTATTATCTTTATTTGTAGTTTAATACTAGCTGTGTCTCATTATAATGTGCACTGGCCTCTCAAATGCTCATTTAGAATGATTGTGTAAACAAAATTGTGACATTCCTGGTACTTACTGGCCGTGCTCCAATTCTTCCAGTGTAGGCAGATGGATTATGGCTCTAATTTGCTGATTGCTGGTGCTGTCTTGACTATTTGAGTTGCTGGAATGGTTTGAATGTACTGTTTGACAATGCTTTGGCACTGTTTTCAACTGGCCCAAGGCACTTTCTGAGTGCGGCGTTGAAATGGAAAAAGCAAGTTTGTTGTGCATATTGTGTGCATATTCTGGAGGTATTTGGGTGGCACCATTTGTCATTAGATTGTTGGAGCTTGGTGAACCAGTGTTCCCAGACTGCTGGACAGAGGATGAGATGGACTGCATGACAGAAGTTTGCATAGAAGCACATGTAGAGGGTTTAAGTGGGGATGCAGGGGTTCTGTTGCCCAGGACTTCAAAAACTGGCGCATGGGCTTTCTGAGTGTTCTCTTGGTCCTGGAGAGAGACCAGCATAACCGCAGGGATAGGAGGCTTCATCATACCTGGAAAATATTTTTAAAAGCATAGAAGTTCTTCAAGTGATATTTCACCCACAAAATGACCATTTGTATATCAATTATTAATTCTGTTACCTATACGTTTAGAAGAAAAATGTGTTTTTCTCATGTACTTCCACGGTGAGCAAAGAATCAAAAAATGGAAAAACTCTTGAAGTAAATGAAGTAAATAAGGGGCCACGTTTAACAACAGCAAAACTGTATCAAAACATCAGTTTGCAAACTCTCACAGAACTGCAGGAAACCCAAGTCTCATTTTGTCACTCGTATGTTCACTACTTTGCTGTTGTAAAATGTGGCCCCCATTTACTTAAATTCATCAAAAATGTTTGCAATTGTTTTTGTATTCTTCGTTAACCGTGGAGGCATGCCACACACACACACACACACACACACACACACACACACACACACACAC
>CALSCE010010657.1:18648515-18663352 GCA_943593645.1 Bovichtus variegatus | reverse complement strand
GTGTGTGTGTGTGTGTGTGTGTGTGTGTGTGTGTGTGTGTCTGTGGCTTACAGCCAACAGACTCTGGTTGATCTCTGCTCCCTCCATGCGACTCTGCCTGTCTTCTTTGGTATCTGATGCCCTCTCACTTCCTGCCAGGTCCACAAACCACATTCTACAGGCACACACACAAACACACACACACCTTTCTTAGTTCACTCATTTCACACCAAGGCTACTGGGCTTATTTGTTACACTAATAAATAACACTAGTGGAGCTTTAAGGAAAAAAGACAAAATTGTCAGAAAGTGTGTACACGATAGAAAGCCTACAATAAAATAAAACACGTGTTGTTACTCACCTTCCAGCTATCTGCTGGTTTGCATCTCTTAGCTGAATCTGAAGCAAGGCATGGGAACGAGAGGAGAGTGGATTCACCCCACTCATCCCTTGTGTGCGCTCCTCTGTACCCTGTGAAATCACCTTTGTAAGGGCAACAAAGAATGCAGGAGGGAGACAAGGGAAAGAGAATGTTTCTTTTTTGGTAATATTTAAAGTATGTAAGGTACTCAAGAGTCTGCTGGTGCGTCGGTGAGGATGTAAGCATGACCTGAGGTGCCAGAGTTGATATTAGAATTGAAAGTATGTATTTAACTGAATACGTAAGTACCTAATAACAGGCAAGGTTTAATTATATCATGGTACAGAGTCATTTTGAAGGCAATAAATAAATAAAAATCTGTCATCTCTCATGAATTTGCTAAGCATGATTAGTCACAATTTTAACATCCAACCATGATACTTTTCTTTTTTAAATGGTAGATCTCCGATTTTGGAATCAAAGTCTTTGCATTAATGCCTTTAAAAGGTTGGAGTGCTAATCAGAAGGCTAGCTCTTGTCTACACAAGGCAATATTTTAAGAAAAGACAAACCTCCAACAGTGAGCTGACTGAGTCCACTCTGACATCACGCAGCCCAACAATGTGAACCACCTTGTGTCCATCTTCCCTGGCAAACAACCTAATCAAGGAAGAAAGAAAAAGACAGAGATTAAGAGGGAGATAATTCAAGAAAGAAGAAAATCAAGGTTTATCACAAACCCAAGTACTAGATAGAGGTTCACTTTTACTGTTACCAAAAACATAATTACCCCTGTGGGAAAACTGGGGCATTATTCATCCGTTTTTTTGATAATTTGCTATCCGATCATCTTTTAATATTTTTTTCGAGAGCAACTCCACCTCAAAAATTGTTAAGTTCTTTTACCCACAACGAGACACACACACACGTACACTGACACAAGCACACACCTCTTTCTGCGGTCCAACAGGTCATACAGCTGACCACAGTAGATTTCAAAGAAACTGACATACACCAGCAAGGGTGAGTGCATGTGTGTGGTGGAGAGGTGAGCAAAAATGTCCCGGACTGCCAGTGCGTACAACCCTGGTCTCGCAGGAGAACCCAACATGGTGTGAGTCTTCCCTGCACCTGTCTGGCCATATGCAAAGCAGGTGGCTTTGCCTCTGTGGATGCACACACAACACAAATAAAGATAGTTAGGGAGCACAGATAAGTAGAAACACAGATCCAAAACTACCTACAAGCATGTACTTTAAGCCCCAAAACTGGCTCATTTGGACTTTAGGGCATTTGGATAGAAAGGACAGTAGACTGATAACACACACACCTTCATAAACACTGCTACATCATTGCTAACCTACCCATTGAGCATGTGCTGCACCAGCGGATATGCTGTTCTTCGATACACCTCCTCATTGGAGCTCTCCTCCATAAAAACCTGGTCAAAGTAGAACCTGTGCTGCAGAGAGCAAAGAGCAAGGGGCATGGCATTAAATAAACAAAACAACAGCATAATGACCTGACATGATCCGGTGATCTTAAACACCCTAAACACAGTTAATGGCTTCATTTAACATAATCACAGTTTGATAATAATGCGTTTATTTGGAGAACCTGCCAACTTTACAGTATGACTAAACACTGTCTCCTCTCTGGACATTATATCTACCTGTAGTATGTACTGGGTGAGATCAACGGCCTCTTTGCTTTCATGGACAATCACACACTCTCCACTCGGAGTTGTCAAAACATCTGCCTCTCCTCTCCTGCACTCTGTGCGTGTCAGAGGTCTTTTCCTCACACACACACTGATCCGCTGGCCCCCTATATGCCTGCAACACACACCAATCACAGTCAATCAGGATGATCATGTGCAAAGGAAACAATACTCATATGCAAACTTTATGCAAACTTCATAGTTTAAGAGACACAATAATAAAAAGAATGTAAATTACTGTGCATGAACAGGAAACGTTGCCTTGATGCAAGCATTGTAGCCATTTGCATACTTGATATTACTTTCTGAATGTCTTTCATGTTCTATAAATGTATTTAACATAATGTAGCTGCACTGAGATATTAATTTGCAAATAGGGAAGTGAAGACAACACAAACCACTGCCACTCACCTTTTGTTTGGAGCAGAAGGGGAACTCAGTGGTAGTCCGTAGTTGTAGTCAGCTGTTCTCTTTGATTCATAAACAGGTGGTGGCTTAGCCATGCGTTCAGTAGCACCGTTACTGCTTATTTCTGCATTTCTGAGTTTTTCCTTCCTAGAGATTCCTTTTCTATCTTTATGCCCAACTGGTTTGTTGCTGAACCTCTTTGATGCCACTGTTGCAGGCCAGGGTTTTGGTTGGTGGGATGATAAACACTTTGGTGATAATTTGGTCTGAGAGTTGTACATGGAATTTCCTACCATCATGTTTGGCTCAGTGTTTGCTCCTGTTTGATGACCAGATTGATGACTATGGAAATCCAGCCTGTAGCTGTTCTTCCCTTTGCAGCCCCATACTTCCTGTGCACTTCCTGTGCCAAGCTGCACAGGTAGAGCTGATCCTTTGCCCTGCCCTGCCACATCATTTCTATTATAAACAGTACCTTCAGGATGAGAAAATAGCTTCAGATCATGATCGACGGTTTCACAACTGAAATCAAGCCGTCTGCGAACGCATGAGGGCTTGGAAAAACTTGTTGCATTTAGCTTACTCACAGCAGCACCCTTCTCATCATCATATACATCATCTCCACTACCAACATAAGTAAAGCTACTATCTGCTACAGTGTAACCTTCATCACCACCATTAGCGTCGTAATCATCACCATCTTCTAATTCAGGGTCAAGAGTTTTGACCATTTGGACCAGCTGGAAGAGTCGAGTCCTGTCCTCCATGGAGCGGATTCCCAGGATGGGATAGTCCTCCATGGTCAGCGCTGAAAGGTGGGCTGCACGACGAATACCCACTGAGGTAAACCTGAAGGACAGGAAACAGAGGGAGACAGATGGTGAGAGGAGGAGGGGGCAGGGCAAGTGTGAGTTTGGATGTGATGTGAGTGAGCTTACCTAGCGTAGTGACGCTGAAGCCCAACGGCCCTCAGAAACTCATACAGGCGAAGTGACATTTCCTCCCCTTCTCTTTCTTTCTCTTTTTATTTTTCTTCACTCCACCTACCCTGGGAGTGGGAGACATGTCTCGTTAGTCCCTCCATCAGTTGATCACGCAAAGCAAAGGCGTGCAAGAAGCAACTGTATAACTAGAGTAATTCTATGACACAAGCTAAACATACAGATAATAACTCAAAACAACTACAAACTTAAATCCCCTTACACCAGCTCCCCACTGCAGACACACTGGTTTTTTCCAAGACAGCGAGCCCTTGCTGTTATCTCTCCCTCAGTGATTCCTGTCAGACACTGTTGGCCAATGGTCCGGTTGGTCACTTTGTCATTACTACCACGCTGCACAGTTGTGGTGTCAAGCAAAGCACACAGCACTGGTATGATGCTGAAATTTGACACTGGGTCAGGATGGAGCCAGGGCAGCACAGTGCAGTCATGTCACACATGTCTGTGTCGTAGCAAATATGATAAATATAGCAGACACAGGCATGCAACTGTTGCTTCATTTACTTCTACAGTAGATTGGCTGGCAGCTGCAGAAGTCCTGCCATATGACTCTCTTTCTATGCATGCTAAGGTGAGAGTGCAGTTCATTACTTTATTTATGAAACAGTACACCGCTTCAAATCATCCCCCTCCTAGAGGTTCATGTTTCCTTCAGGCGGGGCCACAGTCCCTACAGTACACACATGGTGGAATTTAAGTGTCAGCAACTGTTAATTCTGCAAATTAAATTACACAAAGACAGCCAGCAGAGCAGTTTACATTACATTAATGGCTGGTTTAGTCACAGAGCCTCAAGTAAAGGGGAATAGGGTTGTTGAAATTATTGTCGAATCAGAAGAAACATCAAACAGTTTACCTTATTATAATTGGATTCTTGTGCTTCCCAAATAGTTTATTGACTAACTGTAAAGCTGTAAAGTCTCTCCAAATGGCAAGAATAAATAAATAAAAACGTACCTGTAAAGACAAATGAGTGAACACGACGGTTTATCTGAACGAACATACTGAACTGACAAAATGCATTAATTTTTCATAAAGTTTCAGGCTTGAGTAGTATCGCTGTTTCCGTACACAAAGTATGGCTCCATGGCGACGGAAAGTGTCGGGGGCGCTTTCTTCTCCCGCTGTGGGTAAACACAACTCCTCTTCAGGCCGGCCTTAATTGGCAGGTGGCAGAAATTAGGATACGATATTGTATCTAAATGCACAATTCAGAAGGGCAGTCGGTGAAATTACGCACAGGTCAGCATGAAAGAGAGATAATCCTTCAAAGGGCTTAATGCCCACCAACAAACCTGCTAAGACAAAAAGCCTTCTCAGACTAAACCATTAGGACAATTGCCCCACTGACTTTACAACGTATTGTATAGAGAGCTGAGAAATGCATAGAGATGTATTTTCTGGGTTTATTCATGATAAACACATGGATTATTATTGTTAATACTTGAGTTATTTTGCACAATTAAATGTATTGTATAGAGCGTGGTTATAGACAACACGGCTATACCCATGCTCTGTACATTACACTACAATCTAAGATGGCAAATTATTGGTTTACCCCCTGAAAAATGAAAAAATAAATAGATACATACATACATAGAGTGATTGATATAGGCTACACAATGCAAATATATTTAGTACTAATATAAATGTTTATTCTGTATTTTTTATAATTACAATTGTATGTATTGTATTATTTTATCTATTTACCCTCATAGGTCCTAAGCATCTGCCATTATCCTTTATACAGTATATTGGTACGCTATATCATATACCTTAACCTCAATCATTTATACATCCATGCAGTGAATACATACATGCATACTTAGTGTATACTTGGTACACAGCTCTTTGAAATTTAGTTAAACAATGTTAAGTCATAAAGGGGAAAAACGTCATGGAATCAAGTTCATCATCTCGTTTTCACTGGGGACAACATTGGACGTAACACACAACATTGGCACTTCCGGGAACCGTCTTTAATCAAACCTACCAAACCAGACTCATAGTTTATTTGAAACGCTGACGACGTTTGGTTTGCATTTTATAATTTCATACGTGTCCAAATAAATATAGCCGGACTTTTATTATACAAATAAGTCACTAGGATGATATTCGTGATTGTAACTTTAACGAGGTAAAGTCTCTCGAGGCAATATTCACCAGCAACCAGTTGCCAGGTTACCAGACCCATGACGACCACAGCCACAAACTGCAGACCTCAGAGGTGTCAGGGATGTGAACTGGTGACATAAAGAGTGTGTGGAGGTAATGCTTTCAATTGGTAGTTAATCATAAACGTGTAGGAGCTACAATGAAGAGGAACTACTCATGAGTAGTTTGTGTTTCTGCAGAATTACGTGCCACATTTTCTATCTACTTCAGAATTCTTAAAAACAAATACCAGCTGTCAATGCCAAGGTTTTGACTGGGGAGGAATAGAGATATTGCAGGTTACAGGAGTTTAAACCAGTCTTTGGGAAAAAAAAATGCAGCCGACCATTGCTCCCCATATAGGCTAATCTCAATTTATCTAAAATCCCCTGTGAAAAGAAAAACATCTATAGAAAATAATTTGCCCCGTTGCCATAACATATCTTAATCAGTAAAAACACAGCGTGCTAATGAAGAAGGTGGACGAGTGGGACTTATTTAGACAAACACAAAACCTGTGCCGTTTGCTTTTCATGTGAATTGCATTGCGAGTGAATTAAAGTGAACGTCTAATAAAACATTTATTAAAAAATGTGTATTTTGCTATTCATCATGTCCTCAATACGACATTTAATTTTAAACTATATTCTTTTTCATATCATGAAAACTGCTGTAAGAAGTGATCAAGAGATGTCTTCTGAGGAGGAGACTTCTCTCACTTCATCAACTTCTTCCTCCTCTTCCCCTTCCTCCACCTCACCGCCACCTGCCTCCCACTTCATCGGGAAGAAGGAGGACATTGTCAAGGCTGGGCGTGTGACCAAGATGGTGGATGGATGCAGAGATATACTGGTCCTGCACCACCAGGAACAGCTTCATGCAATGGACGTGCGGTGCTACCGTAAGCTCTGTCTCTGTTTGTGTTGACATAATGCATAAAGCTATAATTTTAAAGCCTGTCCGCACCTTTAGGTTTGTCCTGTTGAAACATTTAAAAAGATGTTGACATTCATCAATCTATTTATTTGTTTTAAGTGCAGAGTTTACGTTCTGCAATGGCACATCACATGTTTAAAACACTGCTGTCTAAAATGACACTTTATTTCCACTTACAGATTCAGGTGGTACATTACAGTATGGAGACATTGAGGTAACTTACATATTCTCTGAATATTGCAGTGAAATAGATGCTTAATGCTTATAAGCTTTTTAATGTCAGTTTGTTGCAAAGCTCTTGTTTGAGCTTTCTTGTGTATAAAATGTGTTTTTTCTTAAGTTATCATGTAAATGCCTCTGTACTGTCTTATCTCTCTTATCACCGTCATGCTGTGCAAACATCAGGAGTTCAATGGACGGCTGTGTATCGTGTGTCCGTGGCACAAGTACAAGATCACACTAGCAGAAGGGGAAGGGCTTTACCAAACTGTGGATAATCCTACAGCCAAACCCCTGAGGACACACTGGCGCTCCAAGGGTGTCAAACAGAGGATTCACAAAGTCACTGAGGTCAACGGGAATATATATGTCACACTGAACAACTCCAGCGAGGCCATGGAGTCAGATGTCTACCAGACTGAGAGATATAGGACTGGCTTAAGAGAGCCCCCGCCAAAACCCAAATCCAATAAATAACCAGACACTCAAGGATTTCTTAGGAGTTTGATTAATCAACCAAAAAATCTTGAATGCTTCAATGACATTGTGGGATGTTTTGTTGTTTTTTATTGGAAAACATATCAAAACCCTTCAGAATCTGTTTGTCACAATAATAAATGTTAAGTGTGTGAGTCAATAAGATTTGTATGAGTCCCTCTATGACAAAGAGGGAAATATCTGACAGTAATGTATGAATCATTGTAGATGAATATCGGACATTTAAACAGCAGGATGTGTGGATTTCACTGCTTCAATTGAACATCCAGAGACATTTTGAGTTGTGTTCTGTACACTGTTCAGTACTGCACTCTTGCTCTGATGGACACCATTTGCTTTAGCAAGATCAAAAAACATTGATCAAATCAGTAGGTATGATTCAGAAATGTCTGGCATTTACTGTATGAAATTACTCTATTTTATTCTAACACCTTGTTTTGCAGTTTTTTGACACTTAACTGGGACTGCTACAGAATATAGTGATTTATAATTATTAAATGGAGTACAAATATACTGTTTATTTTTGGTAGAAAAAAATTATGACTGATTATTGTTATGTCCCATTGTCATGGTAAATTATAAGAGGAATATTATTTTGATGCCATTGTGTCATTTGTCAATACATATTATTGTATATGTAAATATACAATAATATGAAATATGATATAATGTTGAATATTAAAGTATATCAAAGAGTACACAGTGCACAAAATGAGCTACACCTCAACCAACAGGATCTATGTATGTTCCCAGGATCCTAAGGAGGATTTTATTAATAGAATTAAGCAAACTGGGAGTAAAAACATTTTCCTTTAAAACACTATTTGGCGATGGTGAGTAGCATATTTCCTCAAGGCCACAGAACGAGGGAAAAACAGCAATGTCGTTGTTTACACCGGTGGGAGGCAGCAGTGCACTAAACTGTGCCGCGTCTGCCGGAAATAGAAGAAGAAGAAGAAGAAGAAGAACCTAGCAGGCTAATGCTAATGCTAATATGGTGGGTTACAACAACAGTCAACGAAACTGGCTGCATTTTCAATAATTGTAGGTTTTCTTTAACTAAACTACATGGTCAGACTACTATATTTAGTTTATATATTATTATATTAGTTGTATATCAAGTTTCAGATCAAAGATGGAAGCTAACAGAAGATAAAGCTCCAGGAGAACAACTGTTATCTCACCGTGATGGCATCAGGTATGTGATGCAAATAATAAACCTATTTCGCAGTTTGCATGTTTTGTAGGCTACACTCGGAGTTTTAGAGAGGAGCTGGTTAGCTTCTTCATTGAGCTTCAAGTTGAATTATTTCTAACATTTCTTCAAAAGATGAAATCAACCTGCTGGTCATCGTCGTGGATGTAAATCCGATATGGTGGGGGCAGCAAGCTCAACGTGAGACAGAGGTAGTGCTTTTCAGTCGGATATTATTCTGAGCTTCATGAATGCTTTTCAGTTTGTAGTTTTGAAATGACTGAACAACACACACTGTCCTCTTGTCTCCGTCTAGCTCACCCTGTCGAAGTGTCTGGATGCAGTGATGGTGTTGGGGAACTCCCACATGGCCATGTCCAGGACAAACAAGCTGGCTGTCATCGCCAGCCACTGTCAAGACAGGTAACTTTATTATGGCAGTTAACTATAAGTACGTTTACTGAAGTGGGAGGGAAATATTGTATTATATTTAACCCCATTACGTTTATTTGACAGCTGTAGTTGCTAGTGACTTTTCAGATTAAGAATTTACATTAAAAACAAACGAAGAGGTAATAAAATACACTAATTTGTTGTAGCTATTGTTGTAATTGTTTTCAGTTTCACATGAGGATGTATTCAGTGCTGCTTATTTATGTGAGAATTCTTAATGGTAATACATATTGCAATATGTAGAAATTCACAGTGCTGCTGTAAATAGTGTTATTCTTGCACTTAGAAGTTATCACATATATGCAGATGTGGAAAGTTCCCTGGTACATTTACTCAATACCCAATACACGTGAGTTTTTGAGGTATGTGTATTTTACTAAGTCTTTCCGCTACTTATACTTCTTCTCCACTACATCTCAGAGAGAAATATTATACTTTTTACTGCACCACATTTATTTAACAGTTTTTCAAATACAAATTTTACAAACAAAACATATGATCAGTTTATAAAATATCATTGTTACAGATTAAACTACCAAAAGTATATGAAGTGGTTAAAATCAACTCGACTAACAACAACATTAAAGTTCCTGTTACATATTAATACATCAATACCACTGACAGTAGCATTTCAGCACAATGTGCACTTTTGGTATTTTAAGTACATTTAGTTTCCAATAGTAAGTAAATCAAATAATTTACTTCTTCCATCACTGCATATTTGTGTAGTTGTCTTTATATGGTGATATATAATCATATATCACTCCCACGGGTGATTCACTCGCAGAAGCAGCACTTTTACTTGTAAGAAGTAGTTTTACATTGTTGTATTGGCACTTTAACTTAGTAAGGATCTGATAACTTCTTCCACTACTGTCAGTTTCCAGGATTGAAGGGTTGACTGTCTTGATGAATGTAAGGTTTTCTCCTGTCCCTCATCTCTCCAACTTCCTTTATTTCAGTCCCTTCCTGTATCCCTGTAAGAGCTGGAGAGCGGGGGACAGCTGTGGGGATGATGCATCCTCCAGTGGGGATGGAAAATATGAACTCCTGTCAGTCGCCAATAACTTCATTGCTGAAGAGATCAGGAAGGTTATGTCAAAAAGTAAGTACAAGTCTGTTTTTGTGTGGGCAAAATTAACATTGAATATGCAGTGTTCAAATGTACAATGCTTCTTATGTGATTACAGCTGATGTGAAGGGAAATTCCACGGATACTTTGTTGGCTGGATCCCTTGCCAAAGCTCTGTGCTGTATCCTTTCAATAAAAAATATTTACAGTTTTATCATTTATGACACGACTTGGGACTTTAAAAAAATCAAGATCAGCTAAGAATAAGTAAAGCGACTAACATAAGAATAAATTCACATTAATAAATGACTTCACTAAAGTGTATATATTAGAAGATAAAAGTGTTGCTTTTATATCTTAAGACTTTCTCTTGCTCGGATGATGGATTCCTTTTCGGGTCAAGTTGAAAGTAATGTTTCTAATTTTCTCTCTGTACACAGCAACAGGGTGTGGCTGAGAGAGGCAGAGGTGTTTTTCAAATTTTCCTTTATCCCTTAAATTCAGATATTAACAGAGTCTCAAAAGATCTGGAAGGTAATTTAATGTTTTACTATTTACCTTAATGCTATTATTCAATGGGTTCTGTTTTTCCTTTCAATTCTTATTAAAGTTGCCTTTTTTCCTTTTTTTTTAGTTGGACAGGAGATAAAATCAAGAATATTGGTAAGCCCTAAATGGTCTTATTTCATGAGTGCTTTTGTTTTATTGCGTGACTTTGAACATAACTTCTGTATTTTACTGGATAGGTGATAAAAGCAGCCGATGACTGTGCCCTGCAGTACATGAACTTCATGAATGTCATTTTTGCATCCCAGAAGCAGGTACAATCCTTGATCTTGTGTTTTCTGTCCAGTTTACTTGTTGTAACATGTACATATGTTTAAAAATAACTACATACATTGGTTTTGTATTTTAAAACAGAACATCCTGATAGATGCCTGTGTGTTGGACTCAGACTCAGGTCTCCTTCAGCAGGTACATTTTTACGGCTTTGTTAGGACATTGACAATACTTTTATTTTATTTTATTTTATACGACAACCTTTATCATAATAGCCAGTGCCATCCGAAAGCTCAACCTGAGAACACCAAACTAAAGTATGCAATGATAATGATAACTTGTGGAACAATTCAAGTAAGACAAACACCCATGTTAACACCTTGTCTCGTCTATATTCCTAAAAGTGTTTATATTTTTTAGTTTATTAATATCATCAGCATAAGGTTTGCAGTAGGGCTGTTATGGATAGTTTGAAGCTTCATTCATAATGTTGACATTTAAATTCTATTATTTTGTGAGGATTTGAAAACACTTTTTTTTAGGGTGATAAAATATGATGAGACATTCGAAAACTTTAATAGAAACTTCAAATGTAAAAAAAAAAAAAAAGCTTTCGGAACATCCCTATATTGCTATACTGTGACTGTGGTACTGTCTTAACCTGTGTGTATATACCAAGGTTTTCAACCTTCAGATGTTTGTTTTGTAGGCTTGCGATATAACTGGAGGATTGTACCTAAAGATACCACAGAAAGTTGCCCTGGCACAATACCTTTTGGTGAGAGTGCAATACAGAATTCCACATTTCTGAGAGTATCATTCATCTCATGTTTCTGTAAAACGTGTTGATGGTGTTTTTTCTGAACAGTGGGTGTTCCTGCCTGACTCCGAGCAGCGTTCACAGCTGGTGCTGCCACCGCCTGTACATGTGGACTACAGGGCTGCATGCTTCTGCCACAGGAACCTCATTGAGATTGGTTACGTGTGCTCAGTTTGTCTGTCAAGTAAGTTTGATTCCCAGTCACAAGAAAGAAATGCATGACCACAATCTTTACCGCTGACAAAAGCTGCAGTTACAGTATGTTTTTGTGGTGACGCTTTCTCCTGTCTTCTCTTTATCTGTAAGTATTCTGCAACTTCAGCCCCATCTGCACAACTTGCGAGTGAGTTAAAATATATATATATATATATATATATATATATATACTGTGTGTATATATATATATATATATATGGTGGAAATCTTTAATACAAAACCTTTCCTCTGAACACTAATCTGAAATTATCCAATTTGATTTGATTTCATCCGTATTTCTAAAATCTTTTTCTTTTTTAGGACTGCCTTCAAAATCCAACTACCACAGATGGTCAAGCCCAAAAAGAAGAAACTCAAGCAACCTACATGACCTTTGCTAGGATTACACTAATGTAGTGGATTCAGTTTACTTTTTTGATATTAAGATTATACCATTTTGTTTGGTATAGGTTTGTAACGAGCTTCATTGACATCCTATAGCCTTTGAGGCACCTGGGCCGTTTGAACATGTAGACTGTATTTACATGTTCATGGAGGCCGACTACTTTACGTAACTGTTCTCAAGATAACTCTAATTCCATTCTGATTTTAAGGGGTTCAAGTTCATTTCAACATGACAAATATTTCTTCTTTGTAAAAACTGTTTTTCCAGAAAAATACTGGCTAATAAGAATATAAGCCAATATTTAACGTATAAAACATGCACTGAAACATTTGGCCCTAGTATTTAACAATTTATGTGTGATTGTTTTGTTCATATTGATAGAAACAATTGGCAAACAACTGAGTTGTTCATGCTGTTGGGTAAAAATAATCCACTATGCCTACATGTAAATGGAGTTACTGCTTTTGAAAAAGAAACCTTGGGCATTTTTGTAAGGTACATTTTTATATAATTAAAAAAAACATGCTAGAAAATGCGCGTCGCCCAGCTTTTTGCCTTTCTCATTATAGTTAGGGCTTTACATAAATAGCTGTGCAGATTCTTCCAAGTGTTTTTAGTTGAATCAATTCTGTGTTTATGTGGAAATATAATACTTAGATTAATGAGTACAGTGAATTTTGCCAAGCTTTTTCAAGCAGGTTGAAGAAGCTGCTTCTACTAAACTTCTCCACTTCCTACACATCTTATTCCAGCGCCTGTGCTCGGACCACACCCGTCTTCGGACTAGGCCTTCATTTTGATCTCAACTACCGTACACGCCTATAAAGTGTTGGGACGCAAAATTGGGCCTGGGGCATAACGTTGGGAGGGCAATGATCCTTTGGCCCCCCTTACTCTGATCAAGCCCATTTTGGAATTCGACCTTCATTGTTGTCTATATTACACACCTGTGAAGTTTTAGTGACTGCATGTTGTACAGTTCACAAAGCTATCGCAGTGACAAAATCTGTCCACATCCAGAAAGACAGAAATATTAACACCTGGCCAACTACTCAAAACCTCTTCTGTGGCAGTTCCAGCTACAGTAGATGTCTCCAGGAGCACATTTAGCCATGAGGACACACACACACACGCTCACGAGGTGAAAACAATACCAGCTGACTTATTAGTAAGATAGCAACTGGTGTAGACAGATTAATCAATGCCTGCACTCACAAGACCTATTTATTAATTATAGTAATTCACTGAGCCAACACCCAGGAAGCCACTACTACACTACATTTATTTATTTATGTACGTTTACAAATGTTACTTGTCTCTCAGCAACAAGGAGATGCTGATATCTGTTGATAAATGCTGGTGCATTTCATTCATAAGGTTTATTTTTCAAAGTTTAGTTTTTTGATAATCTGTGGACATTTCTTTAGTTTATACTTTAAAAAAAAAAAAAAATTAACAAGTGGACTGCAGACAGAGTGCAGATCTACTTAAGCAAACGGCGACAATTCAGAAAATAACAGTGTTTAATACATGTTAATTTAAGTTCAGCAATGTTGATTCTCATTTGTTATAATTAAGTTGTCATCAGAAATGAAATAAAAACATGTCGGTGGACCAATGTTTATTCAGTAAACTCAGCATGGCCACTTTAACAGAAGTACTGTGACACTTTATTTTCAGGAATCCCATTCTAAATACTGCCCTTGTATAAAGAAAATAGAATCAGTTTTGATTAAGATATTGAGAAATTTAACATGTGGAAATGTCTGCAGTATGTACAAAGTCATTTTGAAACCATCCAGGTTCAAATTCTGCACAAGGTCCCGGAGATCATCGATGGATTGGAACAATGTTGCATCTGAAGAAGAAAACAAGGAACCATTTTACACCTGCCATTCATGAATCAAGCATTGTGAGGTGGATGTACTAAAGCAGGGGTTCTCAACGTCGGAATTCAAATTCAACAATTCAATTCAAATTCTGAATTGATTCTGACCATTCTGAAAAAAACAGCACCGCCCCCCTCAGCACTGCTCGAAAGCATGAATGTTTTTCCAAGGATACACCATGAACACTGTTATTGACGTGGTTACAGATTTACAAGAGGGGTGTTCTGCTGACGGGCTTCCCCTGAAAGCACCTAGCGTCCAGCATCCAGACACACACACACACACACACACACACACACTATAACACTATTCAATTCAAGTGGCTTTGTTGACATAACTGTATACAAAAGGCTACAACGTTGCAAAAGCATATTAACACAAACCAAACATAATAAATATGAGTAAACAATATTAAAACCAGAGACCTGCCAGCTGACCAGCTGAGCCACAGTAACACCATCGGCCGGCTTGATTCCAGCTGGGACAGTTACATGCTGTAGGTACGTGACGTGTGACCTGCCGCGCAAAAGTAATAAGATACATTTGCGCGGCTTTCTTTTTCTTTTTACTTTCTGCCATTTCGCAAACAACATACAGCTTATCTGCGAAATGGAACAGAGTAAAAAAAAAAAATGACGCCAGTATTCTGTTGAGTATCTCAATTTTGGATTTGTGCCTTCCCCCACCAATGCACAACTTCCGATGTGCTTATTGTGCGAAAAGGTTTTCTCAAATGAGGCCATGAAACCC
>CALSCE010010657.1:18562586-18642277 GCA_943593645.1 Bovichtus variegatus | reverse complement strand
GTTGGGCTGTGAATGGATTTTCAACATTTTAGGGCAACAATTATTTGTTGCCCTAAAATTGCCCTATTATTTTAAGTAAGGGATCTGAATACTTCCTCCACCACTGGCTATGGATATATTTTCATAGAAGTAGCATTCAGGTTGCAGTGTTGATTGAAATAGCCTCCTGTATATACTCAATTTTCTCAGGGTCACTGCAACACCATCTCATGTATGTGTGTGAGTGAAGACAGACGCTGGATTGCAACAGCAGACCAGGGGCCGAAAAGTACCGTGATGATATGGGACTCCTACTCTGGGTAGCTTTTGATTCTACAGTACATGCATTAAGGCTTTTTATGTATGAACCTTTGTTCTTGATGGTAACCACATGCATGATAAATATTCCAGCATTCCTGTACATACACTGTTTGATTGCAACCCTGAGGTGGGTGTCATTGCAATGGCATTCTCAAGAGACTCAAAACATCTGGTAACCCTTGGGGCGAAAGAAATTCAAGTGAGTATCATAGCATTTAAAAAATAATAATAATAAAGTTAACAGTGTTGTTTAATCTAAAAAAGGGTGAAATACACAATCCAGAAAAAAAATTAAGACACATTTATAATCTGTAGTTTTACAAAGTAGCACCTTCTGGTCTTCATTCATGATGAATAGACACTCAGGACTCTTATTTTGAAATGAAGGTCAAAAGTGTGAAGCTACCAAACACTGTGTGACTTACTGTCATTTTTAAATGAAAGAGCTCATAGCTCCAAAAAGTGTCTCTTGATGACATGATAGTGTTTATTTATCCATACATTTAGGATCTTTAAACATTATGTTAGAGTTTATTGTCTTTTGTAAGATTAGGATTTCAGGACCATTTATAAATTAAGAGATATGTAAATATGTAACCTTTTATCAAATGGTTAATATCTGACGACTGTACTCTTTCTAGATATAACCTTACAACCCCAAGTTCAGAAAACACATAAACATCTTAAATGATTCCTATCTCATACTCGATTTGACAATATGAAAGATCTACTTACAATCTATTAACCATTCGATGATCTTTTTACAGTGTGTGTGTATTTGGGATTGGACAAATAAAACACATAAGCCTATGTGGTTTACTGAACTCAATCCTAAACATGGTTTCCAAGTAAGTCAATTTTGTCTTCTTTTAAGATTTTAACGTCACCTAATTTCATAGATTTTGCATTCACCAGTTCAAATGTTTAAATGTTGGATTGTTTTTCAGAACTACGTTATTTTTAATCCAAATGATAGCACTCAGCTGCTCAGCAGTAGTAAAAGCCAGGTGTTGTTTTACAGCAGGGTAAGTCCTGCTGTTTTTATTCTTATTTAAATAGTTAATACAGCTGTTATGTGAATGTTTATTGCAATAATCATCTGATCTTTTATCAGGCCCAGGGAAATCTGCAATACTTTGCCCTGAAGCTTGGTAAAATGGTAAACATGATCATCAGCCTTTTGTGGAAGATGGTATCAAATTGTTGGATAGGTTTCTGTCTTTTATGGCAATTAATGTTTGATCATTAGAATTACAGTGTTTCACTTTGCAGTTCATTGATGCCGCCACCCCTAAATCTGATGCTTCTGTATTCACTCAGCCTTCTTCTGACACGTCTCAAACTGCCTACATGGCTGGCGGGTCACTGAGCCAGTCTGTGTTTCACTGGAGAAAGCCTCAGATCCTATCACTGACTGCAGCAGGCAGCCTTGTGTTGTGGGATGTGATGGAAGAATTAGCTGCCATCCAAAGCCTCCCCAGAGATAGAGTGAGGCTCATTAGCCTTCAGAAACATCCGATCACTGCTCTCGCCGTAACGGACAGGTAGCCAGAGAGAACGAGAGATATTCCTAATGTTTTGTGAAAGTGTCATGTATTTATTGACTGTCTTTTGATATCACAGCTGTATCGTGACTGGTGACACTCAAGGCCACATCAAGTTTTATGATGAAAAATTCATGATTCTCACTTGTTACGATGACTTCAACCTGGAAGCTATTGTTTCCATTTCCTTTTCCAAAGAGTGTACAGAGGGATACCTGGAGGACTGCACTCTGGGGGCAAAACCATTAATCACCAGGTAGAAGAAATACAATATATTATGTCTTCGGTCTAAACTGTTATGTGTATTTTATCCAAACATCTCTTTTTTTGCAGAAACTTTGTTCTGTCCACAGTCAGTTCCACAGTGGTCCATATAAATACACAGAAAGGCATCGCTCACATCCTGCTACATAAGGAATGTGAGCCTATACATGCAGTGGCCTGCCACCCCAAACAGCCAGCTGTGGCCATGGGCAATCAAAAGGGTTTTTTAAAAGTGTGGGATTATAACAACAGAGTGATCATCTGCAGCAGAGACTTAGATACAGAGAAGCAGATTCAGTGTGTCACTTTTGACCCAGAAGGTGAGCCATACTGACTGTTTTTTTTTTTTTTTTTACAAATGAATGTTGCACATGTCCAGTGTTACCCACCTGCTGCATGAATTTGTCATTAAGTTTCACAATGTAAACAGCCGCCTTGTTGTCTCTGAACAGGATTATACCTGGCAGTTGGCTTTGGCAGTGGAGCGGTTCACATACTGAATCCCAGCACTTTACAAGGTCATCCAGAGGAGTGTTTCCATTACACTAAAGACGGAATCCATCACATCACTTTCTCCTCAGACTCCAAGTATCTTGCCACTGCGGTGAGCAAGTCCTTTTTTGATTATCAAGTGCAAATGAATTTGTAGTTATTGGCAACAGTGATTTACGACTGGAGTTTGTGACATCACGTTGGCCTTTTTATCTAAAGCTGTGATTACGAAATAAAATAGTTGTATGGCTTTGATAATGTATATTGCAAATCTATACTTCTATGCTTTTACATTTTTGTAACCTCATGTTTGACATGTTTTATTTCCTTGTTCACTATTAGGATGATGGAAATGCAGTGACGGTGTTCTGCTTGCAGACAAATGAAGGCTCTCTGCCTCGTTGGACATATATGGGCAGATACTACTCCCACTACAAGCCCATCAAAGACCTCCTTTTTGGGGTTCACCTGGACAGCACCCAACCCAGACTGCTCTCTCTGGGAATGGACCGCCGACTGGTTAGTCCGCTTTGTCAAAGTTGTAGGACTGTGGACTATAGTTTGGTGTTTTGTGATACTGTTTTTTTATGCCACACTCCTCTCTGTGATTAATAGGTGGAGTATGACCTGGAAAACAGTGATGTGAATAAGCTTCTCATCCTAAGCTCAGAGCGCATTGAGCAAAGCGATGTGCCAATGGGCATGACTTGGTACCCTCCCCTCACTGCAGAGCAATTTCTTCTTGTTTCCTCAGACCAATACAAGATTAAGCTTTTCAACAGCACGACCAAGATGTGCAGGTCTGTGAGATACTGACAACAACAACATCCGATTATTTGTGAAATGTATTTCTTCGAGCGTTGTCTCCACAAATACTTGAAAACATTATTACATGTGTTTTACCAAATAGAAAAACTCTCCTTGGCCCAACATATGGCTCTCCTATTAAGAAAACAGTGGTCCTTCCCATGTCTAAAGAGCCTGAAACTAACTCATATTACCTGGCATACATCACAGAGGACAAGGTCAGTGCTGGAATGTGTTTCTAGTATATTATTTAGTAATTGCTACATTTATTTTTGTTTGTTGTATTTGATCCAATAACCTGCTTTATAAAATCAAAATGTTAGTACACTGATAAGCCTTGTCAGACAAGTTGTAGTACTTGTCAGTGTTAATAAAATATACTTGATCATATTTGTACGTGATAAGTGTGGTGGTGTCACAACTACCAACACTTTTTTCTTTTCTGATCACATGATCATCTTGTCACCAGCACCTCCAGCCCTGTGTGCAAAGCTTTTTCTCTTTTAATTCTCACTAATTCCTTACTGTGTTGCTTGTTGTCACAGTGTTTGGTTGAGAGTAAAGTTGGCAAATTGGATGGAAGAAGGATGATGGAAGAACAGTGGAAGAACTTGAATATATATGTATATATATTCAATATATATACATATATTCGAAAGAAGACACAGTGATTCCCATTATGTGAATTAACAGTGTTTAATATTTCCAGGTGGGTCTCCAGATTTTGCCTCTGGATGGGAACCCCTTCAAGTCCAATGCTGTGATCTGCCATCCGACAGGCGTGTCCACTTTCGCCTGCTCCTACGATGGCCTATTTGTTTTCACTGCAGGAGGATCTGACTGCACTGTCCTGTCGTGGGAGATCAGCTTAAAGTAAGGTTAAATAGTGCCAACCTGAGAACCAAAGAGAAATGCATTAGTGTAGTATAACTATGTTTTTCTGGAGTTAATCTTCTCTCTTATTGTGGGTGCAGCGCATTGGAGGCAGCAGCTGCTTTGGGGGGAAAGGACCTGATG
Source organism: Bovichtus variegatus (assembly GCA_943593645.1). Lineage (NCBI taxonomy): Eukaryota > Metazoa > Chordata > Actinopteri > Perciformes > Bovichtidae > Bovichtus > Bovichtus variegatus. The sequence continues at coordinate 18,637,853 of CALSCE010010657.1, read as the reverse complement.
CCCTTTTACGCTCTTTTAGAGGGAGGCAGACATGGCAAGTTCTACCGGGTCAGTTAAACGATTTTTCAAAGTGTTAAATGAACAACAACCACAGATTATTTTTCCATCAACATGAAAGAGGAAACATGTGTCCTATTCCCTAATATGTAGTGTCATCAAGGTTAATATGCACCATGTTGCATGTTGATTTACTTTGCTTTAAGAATTTGGTTTCTTGGTCATTTTTGTGGTCAACAGTTGTCCATGTTAGTATTTGAGTGTGCTGGTGGAACATAATTTCTCGAAAAAGTGAGTTTCATTTAGCCTTTGCATTTGTAAAGTACCCTGATGTATAATTATTTCATTCTCTTTATGTATTTCCCTTTTACATCTGTTTGTTTGATAGTGAAGATGACGGGTTCAGCTTTGATACATGCATTTTATTCCAATTTTATTTAGGTTTTCTTGCATCATTTTTTTGGCTACTTGTTGTAAGAGTTTGTACTCTTTGTACCTCAGTATGAACTTAATTGTCATGGAAATGTAAAACACTATAGTAAATTTGAAAAGGTGGGCGACTATTTTGGACAGTGGAATCATTTGTGGCAAAAAATATAACACTCATGTAATATTTAACATACAAACTGTGTCTACTTGCTATAGGCGTCACTGCTCATATTCACACATATATTGTATTTCTGGATTTGCAAAAGCCACTAGATCAAGGTATTAGCTTTTACTTGCATTCCTTCTTCAGTTATGACTTTTAGACATTTTTGATACATTTTATCCATAGATTCTCTGTCTTTTTCTGTCTTTAGGAGATGGAGGACCTTTTCTATTACTGCCAAGTCCGTCATCAAGGCGCTGACTCAATGGAGAAACGACAGTTATCTACCAATATACCCCTGTCAGAGGTTCCGTCTTTAATGAGAGCTTTGGCCTACTTCCCTACTGAGCAAGAGGTACAATGTGTGTAGAGGAAGCGACAATTCTCAACAGCGAATGTCCTTTTATTAGTGTTAAATTATTACAAAAAATTATAATTTTTCACCTCAAACCTCTGGTAACAAATTACTTTATTATTTCTTACCAGATAGAACATATGCATAACGAGGTCAAGTTCAGCAAGTATGCAGAAACAGGGAAATATGTGACGGACATCGACCTGGAGGAGTTTATTAAGCTGTATGTCAACCACCGGCCAGCGTTAGGCATCTCTCGCAATGAGCTTGTTCAAGCTTTTCACATCCTTGGTGACAAAGGATTATCTCGTGATAATACAGGACAGCCTGTTCTGCAGAGAGATGAACTGCTCGAACTTCTACAAGCTCGAGGTATGCTGCAGGCTATTCAGTCACATTACTGAGAAAATCTTCTTGTTTCACTTTCTACATTCAATGTCATTATAATATGCATAATGCTGATATTACCTTTACAGGAGAACACATGACAGAGGAAGAGGTGGCAGAGTGTTTCACTACACTTTTAGGCCTCAATGAAGAAGTAGAAGAAGAAGAAGAAGGAGCAGGAGGAGGGGAACGTTCTGAGGATGACATTTCTAAATCTGACAGTATGTGAAAGAAAACTCACTCACAAACCACATCCTTAGAATTCACATATCAGCTAAGAACATCTTCATTTTTTTTTATGTGTGTGTGTCCAGCTGGAGATTCAGAATATTCACTGGAGTGTGCAATACCAGATGAGATATCCCTGGAGACATTTACAGCTCACATCCTGGGCTTCCCGTCCTCGGCAGAGCAGAGTGGCAGGTCTTCCCCTCCAGAGTGATGAAAGCAACAAACTGTTTGCTTGTCTAAGACAGGTTGTGTTGATGATGAGCCTCAGAGTCTATGCTGCTCTTTTTAAGGTTTTTTTCTGCATAACATGCTCTTACAGAGATGCTGGAATTTGTATGTATTTTAATTCAAAATATGATGAATAAATATCAATATGAACTTAGATCATCATGTCCAGCTTTGTCACATATCACATATACAATGTATTCTGTAAGATTAACAAATTGAACAGTATTTTCACCTTTGAGAAAATGTATTTAATGTACACCTTGCTACTGATACTTGTATGTTCGAGTATTTTCAGCTATTGCTTAAGTAAAGGACTTAAATACGTCTCCCATCATAATACCATGCAAAAAGATAGATAACATCAGTTGCATCTAATCATTTTTATCTTCCTTGAGTTTATAAGAAGAGTCGGTAACACTTTCCATGAAGACCATATCTATAGTGCATTATGAGGGCATTCATAGTGAATTTTAATGCGTTTAAAATGCTTCATGACTACACTCGCAAACACATAATGCCTCTTGATGCACTATATCAACGGTCATAAAACATAGATGTGACTCATAATCAATTATAAGTGTCTTATGGATGCTCTTCACTAGTTATAAACTAGAGGTTGACTAATGGAGCTTATTATACACTATGACATCCTATACTCACCTCTACACACCTCAACAATCAACTGTAGTAAGGACTCATAGTATGCCATAATAGTCATAATTGTATGTGTTGGGTAAAGTCAAGTACATATTGGTGCATCTATAATAATGCATGCTTTGTTATAACTTTTCATTGTTGGTGTTAAGTAAAATGTCATGCATGTTCATGCATTTAAAAACAATTATGCTGAATCATAAGGGATTATTATGTAAGACGGCAAAATGGAGAGAATCACAAGTAAAATGTGTCCGCTTAGGAATGGAACCTTAAGGTATAAAACCTGTATGATATATTCAAAGTAAGAAAAATACAAAATACATTTTTTCAAGCTTTATTTTCACTATGGCATGTAAGCAATGAGTTGGGGTGTTCTAACAAATCATCAACAACTGTATGCAGCCACTGCAATAGTTACACAGAGCAGATGATCACTTTGTTGTTATAGTTCTACACACACACACACACCTTCTCTCTCACTCATAGAAGATTGATTTAAATAATGTGGGTGCCTATTATTGTGATTTGGAACAGAGGGAATATTTAACCAGTTTTAAAAGTGTTATGTGCTGCCATGATTAGAAAATTATAAGTGCTCAATTAAAAAAAAGCACAAGACTTAAAATAAATAGCTAAAGCAGAACATGTATTACTTGTAATTATCTACATGGTTTATTTATATTGTGGCATCGTATATAAGAATCAACTATGATGGAGCATAAGTTATTTTAAATGCATTAAAATGTACTTCAGTTAACTTAATACATACAATGATACCTTATGATACTACATGGACTGTGTTTATTAGGTTGGTCGTAAAGCAAATGAATGCATTATAATTCACTATGAATGCACTATAGATGTCGTCTTTATAGAAAGTGTTGCTGAAGATTGAAACGTTTGGTTTGGACAGGGAAAGCTGAAAGATAACTTTTAAACAGCAGAGAGATCTCTGAGATTCCATCAATTCATTGTTGTTTTCATTCAGAAGCAAGATAAATATATTTATATAATTACACGAGTAGCAAATACTACTTACACATTAGGCGTGACTGTAGTCATTTGAAGCCTCATCGTTTTTGACACATTTCCAGGACAATTGTTTTCACAAATGCTCTCTGTGCAACCTGTCGCTTCTGGTTTATTTTGAGTTCCCCGGCGGGTGGGGCTCTGACTCCGACCAATCAGAAACGTTTCAACACAGGAACTTCCGGACCGAGAGGAGCCTGCAAAGCACTGTTTCGTCAGCTGGTCGCTGCGATTCCTAGCTACGTCAACTATCTAACGAGACAACAACAAGTTAACTTGGGACATTCATTACCAACAGCGAGCCTTAAAATGAGTGCACCGAGGATTTGGACTTCATGGCAGGAAGTTGACAAACTTTAACGAAGAGTCAGCCTAAAACGCGTCTTTTAGCACCGACTGGCAAGCCTCATGAAAGACAGAGTTTTATTGTCCTAGCTTGCTGGCTAACGTTAGCTATTTGTCTGGTGGGTTACCGACAGGGAGGGATGTCTTTGCGGCAGAATTACCGGCGCACACCGGCGAGCATAAAGCAGGAGCAGGATGACGACTCGGACGCGGAGGAGACTCAGCTGGGTCTCAGGAGGTCAGACGGGCTGGAGTCTCAGGTCATCCACAGCGGACACTTCATGGTGTCCTCGCCGCACATCGAGCACCCTCCGAAGAAAGGCTACGACTTTGATACTGTCAACAAACAGACCTGTCAGACATATCATTTTGGCAAGGCGAGCATGTCGCACCTCTCCATAGATGCTTCACTGACCAAACTCTTTGAATGCATGACTCTGGCGTACAGGTACGTTCCCACCTCCCCGTGTATTCACACTCATGTTCACTGCAGCTCTTCACACACACAATGTGTTTCTGGCACACACTGGTGTGAAATTGCTGTCACGAGACTCTTTAATGCAACTTCCTTCTTGACCACTCATGATTGTGCGAAAGGAAATACTCTTGAGTCTTTACTTAAATAAAAGTAGCAGTAACACTACTCCACAAGTAGAAGTGATTCTGCTTAATTTAAGAACAGTATTAAGAACAATCTGTAGATAAAATGCCCCCCCTCCAACTGATATACTGTTAAATATGACAATATCATATTGTTAATACTAATGCATCAATGCATTGCCAGCATTTTACTGTCAAGGTTAAGACTATTTAATCCAGGGCTGCAATTTAACTATTTTCTAGATTCATTGTTTGGTCTATAAAATGTCAGAAAATGGTGAACAACATTTCTATCCTCATTTCTCAAAGTCCAAGGGGATGTCTTTAAATGTCTTGTTTTATCAGTCCAAAACCCAAATATATTCAGTTTAATATTATCCAGAATATATATAAATAAATATTATTTGAGGACTAGATACTGTTTTTTGGTTAAAAAAAAAAAAGGTGCCAAGCCAAAAAGGTTGGAAACTGCTGGTTTAATCCTAAACAATGCATTGTTTTTTTTTTATAAGCTTATCACATGTTTTCATTGTAAAAAAGAATAATATTTTGAAAATTAACCTGTCAAATAGATGTAGTTAAGTAAAAAGTACAATCACCTCAAATGTGTACTTCAGTACAGTACTTAAGTAAATGTACTTGTTACTTACCACCACATTATGGACATTATGAGCACTGAGGACTGGGCCTGATTAACTCGGATCACAGTCTCGTTGTTCTTGAAAGAGACGTCTTTGTTTTTAATAATAATCATTTTAATAAGCAATCAGGAAGGAACGAACATTTCGAGTTATTGGGCCAAAACAAGATTCCAGGAGAGCTTCAGCATGTCTTGTCAAAGTTGCCACAGGCTGTGCAAGTCTTAAATCTCATCACATTAATCTGACATCATTCCTTCTTTCATGGCAGAAGAAATAAGCTTTGTTTAGATTGTGTTGAAACTCTTGCAGCAGGCACAGCTCAAGACTTGTTCAGTCAATTTTTCACATTTTGAGGGATTGTTTGGGTAGTTTGAAGTGAAGTATGCGGTACTTCTCCATAGGCAGTTTATTACTTATTACCTAGCTAGCAATGCTCTCTTCAAAGCCACGAGTCTCGATTGGTTAGTTTGCTTGTGTTATTTTGTGACTTTGGTGAATCTGAACTAACCAAACAGAAACTAACTAACTAATTAATCAAGGCAGCGGCAGTTCCCTTGTTCTGTGAGGGAAAAAATGCTGTTTTTATTAATAAAGTCTGGTGGCTTTGACATAAGATGGATAATATAACAGCTTCAGTTCCCCTTCAGAAAGGGCTGTCTCAGGGGAAGGTAAAGCGGGCCACAGCAGTACATTGCTCAGCTGCTGTGCTGGTACTCGTGTCTATTTCTCAAAACTGGGGGCCTGAACACCGTTATCTACTTGATGTAATACACTGACTATGACTAAGTACCTCTAAACAACCGCACTTCAAACAATCCGAATATCCCTTTAAAGCCGCCGCGCAGTCAATATCATTTTGTATTTATCATTTGGTCTATAAAATGTCACAAATACTGAAAAATGTCCTCGATTATTTAAGTTAGTCTGACAAATGGCATGAAAAAGTATTTAGTCTATAATTGTGACAAATTGTGAGTGTCACTTAAAAGATGTAACTTATCATGCAGCCCAGTATCCTGAAAAGATGAACAAAAACCAAGACAGTGAATGTTGATAAGCTGATCGGCCTCAGACAATGTTAAAGCAGTGTAACTCTCAAACTAAGAGGTGAAAATGAAAGTTGGGCAGGATATTAAAAGGTAAGTTGGGCTCATCTTACCCATGGTTCTGTGTTAACAGCTGTAGTGTTACTGTAGCTGGTACAGAGCAGCTCTGAGGATTCCCTCTGACTTGGCAAATGACACCAACTTGGTTAGGGCTATTTATAGAGCAGGAAAGCACTACTACCAGTTACTGTTCTGCTGTTGTCATACACCCAAGTGAGGAGTATTTATGTACACAAGAGAGCCTTTACTCACCTCAAGAACATTAGTGGATCTGCAAAGTTGTCCCCTATAATACTGCCTCTTCTCTGTTTAAGTCGGATTACCTATCTACTTATTGAAACAGCTTGTTCAGTTTCTTTTATACAGTACTCGTAAGACCACAAATGACAACGGGAAAAGTCTGGACAGGAAGGACCAGCTGTAACAGGAGAGGCAGGATGGAAAGGGGGAAACTGAGCTTGCCCTTTTGGATTGTGATAAACATTTCCTTATTTAAGCAGATTGAAAATAAGAAAAACATCATCGTTGATGGTCATTCTCTACTATCCTGTTAAAATGAAACACAATAAGTTCATTTGACTATTATAGTACAGTTGTATTAATACACTCATTAAACAAACAGTCTTTGAGTCCACAAAGTTTCAGTCCAATATTGGGCAACCTTTGCGCTTTTTATTATTGTCTGTTACTTAAGCAAAGTCTTATGAGGCTGCCCACGGCTCCAGTAATGTTATGTCACTGTGTTGTAATAATGAATTTCACATACTGTAGCCATAACAGTGCACACTGATGAACTCCTCCGACGTCGCCTTGTTTTACCTTTAATAGCGCATGTGTGTTCCCTCTCTGTTTATTTCACTCCTTGTTTCCATATCACACTTGTAACTATCATTCTAACTTGAGCGTGACCTTGGCAGATTCCTTCTTGTTTGTTTTTCTTGCTTTATCTCTTGAAGTCTTTTCAGTACACTGCCAGTGTTGGTCAGGGTGACCTGTACCTTTTTTTTAATTCTTTTTAAATTATTTGTACACTCGGATTCTCAAGGGTAGAGTTTAGCTTTCTTTACTGTTCCTGTGGCAAGAGAAAAATCACACTTTATGTCGGTAAAGTGTTGTTGCATGTCTCTTTTTTTATTTAGGGTTAGAGTCATTGTAAAGCGTCAGTATTAATGTCAAAATCAGGTTTAAGGAGACATTTTAAAAGACTCTGACAGAGACATTTCTTCCTGCTGGTGTCAAGTTACTAAAATAGAGCAGAATAGATTTATGATTAAACTAACTTAAAAAAGATTCCCTGTTATGGTGTTGTGTTAGTGTAGGTTAGAACAGGGGTCCCCAACCACCGGGCTGCGGAGAAAATTATTTTTTGTGTTGGTAATATTTATTGTAAAAATGTTTATATATTATTTATATATATATATATATATATATATATATTACAATGTAATAATAATATAAATAAAGTGCATAATATAAAATAGAATAATTACATTTACATTATACATGTAATAAATAAATTATATGTTTTGTGCTTTATTGTGTGTTTTGTTATGCCTGCCCCCCTCCCGACCCCCCGGTCCATAGAAAAATATTTTTTTTTATCGACTACAAGCTAGAATACTAGGGCTTCTTCTGCTGGTCACACAGAGAAGAACATTATGATCTTTGAGGGTTTTAATTATTGTTGAGATATCGATCTACTTGTTCAGGTTAAGCCATCGTAATTGTTTCATAAAATGTCTCGTGTATCTAATCACTTGGGAAAAGATTTCACTGTAAATGTTCTTGTCTTTTCAGTGGCAAGTTGGTATCTCCCAAATGGAAGAACTTCAAAGGTCTAAAACTGCTTTGGAGAGACAAGATCCGCCTCAACAACGCCATATGGAGAGCCTGGTATATGCAGTGTAAGAGTTCCTCTTTCATTTGGTATCCAAAGAGTGTGTAGACTGCATGGTTAGTATTTAGTTTAAAGTGATTTGAATTTTAACATTTCTTTCATCAAGTGAGAAGACCTCAGGATCCGGTTCTATAAGCTGTTGTCAGAAAAAGTGGGGAGACATAAATCTGATTCTCTATATTGATAGATGTACATTTCGCCACATAATATCGCCCTTTTGAGGATCCAGGATGTCACCAGGCTTTATGTTTCCTCTCGGTTCCAATGTGTATAGTTAGTACAGTCCACACTTAACGGAACTTGCAACGTCATCTGTAAAATTGTTGTTTACATGCCATGAGCAGTTTTATGACAGTGACCGATAGCTACTCTCATTCATGTCTCAAAAATAAACACAAACTAGGTCAAGCTGTTTATAGGCTCTTAGCTGAGCAATGAATGTTTATTTGTCCATTTTAAGTCATGTTTGCTATAATGTTATTGTATTGTAAATAAGCATGGGACAATATGAAAATGTCACGATTTTCATGGCCAAAATGATTGGGATTCATCAAAATATACAAATCAAAAACTCTACTATACTATACTCTACTATGAAAAACTATACTATAACATGTGAGGTTATTCACGATAAAATCCTATACCGCCTCATCCCTAATGTGATCCCTGCATTTGTAGTTCACCAGTATGAATAAAAGTGACTGTGTATTTCAACTGGGGCTGACTTTGAGGTTGTTTTTCTACCCCCAGATGTGGAGAAAAGGGAGAATCCTGTTTGCCACTTTGCAACTCCCCTGGATGGAAATATGTACTTGGACGTCCATCGTCCTGCAACGGTAAAGACACAACAATTTAAACATTACGTGGTGCACGAGCAGCAAGAGCGACTTTGTGTTGTTTCTTGTCACTGAAATCCTGCCATGGATTTGTTTATGTTCACTAATTCAAACACTTACTTGTTCATTTAGTTTTATGTTTCCCTTATCACTTCCTTTCTTTGTGTTGTGTGTTTGTTATGGACGGTGGAATATTTCACATCTCCCTCTTTCTTCTGCAGGGCATTGCCCCAGAGGGGAAATGCTGGAAAAGAAGAATTGAAATCGTCATAAGAGAATACCACAAGTGGAGAACATACTTTAAAAAAAGGGTATTCTATCCTTCAGTTTTTTATCAACGCCCTGTAATAGTTTAGAGGGATACTGGGTATTTTATATATGTATCCTGTTATTGCTCATAAAATATTTATAATGATCTAATCTGGCACTTTTTTTAAATCACTTTTATAGTTACAGAAGCACAAGGATGATGACCTCTCAAGCTTGCTTAAGGTATGCAAAACTGCATCATGCTCAACCCACCACAGTGCTGTTAGTACCAACATGAATTAACCCATGCTAACCCAGTCTCTCACATTATTATAAACGTTTCAATAGATCATCTTTGGCTATGTAAACAAAGTCCTTTTGACTGGTTTCACTTCATTTATCTTGTAAATTGCTGATGTACACAAATATACTGTGTGTGTGTGTGTGTGTATATATATATTTATGTATCCATATATAGATTTATTTTTTAAGTCTAGTGCATGAAGTGTGGAGACAAAGTGTTGTTTCTTAGTTTAGTGCCATCCCATGTTTGCTGTACTCAACACTGCATGCGTGTGTCATTAACTGGCTTGCTGGTTGCATTTTGAACACTTCAAGGGACCAGAGGAGCAGTTATCGCTGTTTGGGGAAGTCTCTCCAGACATGCTCCGTGTCTCCTTTTACCAGGATGAAGAGACAGCTGCACGCCGTGTGCCTCGTAGGTATAATGAAACGCCTGCCCCTATGGAGATGGACCCCCTCTTTGACATGGACGTTCTGATGTCCGAGTTTACAGACACGTTGTTCTCTACGTTGGCCTCGCACCAGCACATAGCCTGGCCCAATCCAAGGGAGATTGGTAAGAAAATCATTAGTGTATTTTATGAAAACAGTAGTGACTAATAAAACATTTTTATAATCTTCCTACACTCTCAACATGTAATTTTAAAGGAATATTCGGCCACAAAAATGATCATTTGTATATTAATTACTCACCTGTGTTACCTTGAATTCATTAAGAAAAACATAGTTTTTCTCGCATGCTTCCACGGTGAACGGAGAAAATTCCTCATGAATTGAAGTAAATGGGGAGCCACGTTTAACAAAAGCAAAGCTATATCAAAACATCCTTTCCATGTGTCCTTTATCCAGGCGTATACTCACTACTTCCCAAAGACCTGCATTTTTGCTAAAACCTTACTATTTATAACACTTTATATAAACAGTCTCAAGCTTGGACGGGCGCGCTTCTCGTCCGTGGGAGTCTGGAGTGTTTTAGCGAAACTGCATGTGTTTGGAAAGTAGTGATTATACGACTGTATGAACGACACATGGAAACGGATGTTTTGCTGTTGTTTTTCTGTTGTTAGACGCGGCCTCCATTTACTTCAGTTTATCAAGAGTTTTCTCCGTTTTTTGATACTTCGTTCACCGTGGAGACATACAATAATTCAAGGTCACAGTAGGTGAGTAATTGATATACAAATGCTCATATTGTGGGCTGAAATATTCCCTTAAAAGATTGATTTGAAAATGTTGCAATTTCTCCAAGGTTGGCACTACTGGCCTGTCTTCCCCCAACTCTCCCTCTGTTTGCCTCTTTACCTTTCACAGCTCATGCAGGGAACGCAGACATGATCCAACCAGGACTCATCCCTTTACAACCCAACCTGGACTTCATGGACTCCTTTGACCCACTGCAAGGTAGGAGCAAAGCACCACCCATAGCTGCAGTAGTGCTGCACACACACTAATAGTGCACACTTTACAGCAATCAAACGCACATGTTCTAGTAACTCTGCTAAAGCAGTTTGCTTAGCCTAACACAAAAGGTAGTGTGGTTTTACTAACCTCTAGCTAACATAGAGACTCTTGTTCCAGACTTATTTCACAGCCTCCGTCCGCCCGTCTTCCCCTCTGTTTTACCCACTGCATCATCTGTCACCCCTCTACCCAGCAGCAGCTCTCAGACACAGGTAAACACCAACCCAAGGCACAGCCCCTAACACACACAAGCATGATGAGATTATGTTCAAGGACTGTGTTATTTTTCCAAGGTTAAGGACTTTTTTTTTTTTTTTGGGTGAATTTAGGAGGATTTCCTCCACATCTTCTATCATCTTTCTGTCTTACTGTAGTTACACACAAACAAAAAAATCTATGTAACATAATAATATTACTAAACTTTATTTACATAGCACTTTTCATACATGACTCACTCCTCAAACTGCTTAACATGAAACTTATATTCCTTTGAGAATCAAACACACACTCAAAGTTTGGCTATATATTTTGCATCTCTTTCCTTGAAGCTCTCCCAATCAGTCATTTATTTAGCCGTATTTTCTGTTGGGTCCATAAATGCAGCTTAACTGTAGGTCCTCGTGTGACTTTTAGCTTAAAACAGAAAAGACAACAGAAACTGTATCCGAGAGCTGTACAGAAGACATCTTCTTGGCAGCATGTTAGTGTGTTTAAGGGACAGCTTTTTAAACAAGTAAAAGGATCTTAAATTATATCCTTCAATTCACTGGAAGCCGGTGGAGGGAGTCATGTCCTCTTTAACTTTGGCTGAAAACACTTGCCTGAACTGGGTGAATAGAAAGTGAACACAGATATACAGTGAAGGAAATAATTATTTGATCCCTTGCCGATTTGTTAAGTTTGTCCACTGACAAAGAAATGAGCGGTCTATCATTTTTTTCATAGGTTTATTTTAACAGTGAGAGGCATAATATTAAAAAAATAAAAATAAATCCAGAAAATCACATTATATAAAATATATAAATTGATTTGCATTTGATTGAGTGAAATAAGTATTTGATCCCCTCGCAAAACATGACTTAGTACTTGGTGACGAAACCCTTGTTGGCAAGCACAGAGGTCAGACGTTTCTTGTAGTTTGTCACCAGGTTTGCACACATCTCAGGAGGGATTTTGGTCCACTCCTCTTTGCATATCTTCTCCAAATCCTTATGGTTTCGAGGCTGTCGCTTGGCAACTCGAAGCTTCAGCTCCCTCCACAGATTGTCTCTGGGGTTAAGGTCTGGAGACTGGTAGGCCCCTCCATGACCTTCATGTGCTTCTTCTTGAGCCACTTCTTTGTTGCCTTGGCAGTATGTTTTGGGTCATTGTCGTGCTGGACGACCCATCCACGACCCATTTTCAGTGTCCTGGCTGAGGGAGGGAGGTTGTCGCCCAACATTTCACGGTACGTGGGCCCGTCCATCCTCCCCTCGATGCGGTGAAGTTGTCCTGACCCCTTAGCAGAGAAACACCCCGAAAGCATAATGTTTCCACCTCCATGCTTGACGGTGGGGATGGTGTTCTTGGTGTCATAGTCAGCATTTCTCTTCCTCCAAACACGGCGAGTCGAGTTGATGCCAAAGAGCTTGATTTTTGGTCTCATCTGACCACATCACCTTCTCTCAAGCCTCCTCTGAATCATTCAGCTGTTCATTGGCAAACTTCAGACGGGCCTGTACATGTGCCTTCTTGAGCAGGGGGACCTTGCGGGCGCTGCATGATTTTAAACCATTACTGCGTCGTGTATTACTAATGGCTTTCTTGGTGACTGTGGTCCCAGCTGCCTTGAGATCATTAACAAGCTCCTCCCGTGTAGTTCTGGGTTGATCCCTCACCTTTCTCATGATCATCGATACCCCACGAGGCGAGATCTTGCGTGGAGCCCCAGACCGAGGGCGATTGATGGTCATTTTGTGTTTCTTCCAACAGTTGTCTCTTTCTCACCAAGCTGCTTGCCGGTGGTCTTGTAGCCCATTCCAGCTTTGTGCAGGTCTACAATCTCGTCCCTGACGTCCTTAGACAGCTCTTTGGTCTCGTCCATGGTGGAGAGGTTGAATCTGATGGGATGATTCTGTGGACAGGTGTTGTGGCTGACGAGTTGAGGCAGGTGTTATTTATACAGGTGACGAGTTGAGGCAGGTGTTGTTTATACAGGTGATGAGTTGAGATTAGGACTACTCTCTTAGAGCGAGGGGGACTAATCTAACCGGTCTGTGGGAGCCACAATTCTTGCTAGTTGGTAGGGGATCAAATACTTATTTCACTCAATCAAATGCAAATCAATTTATATCTTTTATATAATGTGATTTTCTGGATTTTTTAAAAAATATTCTGTCTCTCACTGTTAAAATAAACCTACCATTAAAATTATAGATTGTACATTTCTTTGTCAGTGGACAAACTTCGGCAAATCAAATAAGTATTTCCTTCACTTGTAAATGCAGCTAGTTTGAAAGAGAGTTGTCCACAATTCTCTTCTCTTTACATTCCCCTCTTTTAATAAGTGACATTAGGAAAAGTAATGTTTTCTTTAAGTTGGAAAATTAAGCTGCAGTCAATAATCAGCAGCCAGAAAAGTCAATTATTCATCCACATTTGAATGGATCCAGTGACATTGTCATTTCTGACAAATGAATAATAGTAATTATATATAAAAGGCTTCCCCCGTGTCTACAGACTCACGCTGTTTGCGCAGGCTCAGCGTTTATTTACGGAATCTATTTTTTCCGACAATATCCATGTAAACATGAGGTTGATGCCCAATAAAACACTACGACTTTACTACAATTTACTACATATTTTAGGGTTTCATCATCATTTTATCATTTTAATTATTAAGCTTTTATCATATTATATTTATGCTGTTATCTGACCTTGTTTTATAGATTTTTATTGTTTCTGATGGAATGTTTTCTCCTTTTATTGCGTTTATTTTATTTTTCTGTATTGCGTAATCTTAATGTGTCAATCAAACGCATCCTGTAAAGTCAAAGTTTATTATAGCACAATATCACAAAGCATGCCTCAAAGGGCTGCACATATAATCACACCAGCAAAGAGCGACATTAGCAAAACACGCAAAAACATATAGAAGCGGGATAATTACAGTATCAGCATTAGAAAATTGTAGAAAAACGTACAGAAGTGTAAGTTGGGTAATCATAGTTTGGTCTTTAGGGCAGACCAAGAGAGGTTGGAGGTGTGTGTTGAGTTTACTTTTAAATGAGTCGACTGAGGTAGCCTCTCGAATTTGGGTAGGAAGACGATTCCAAAGAAGGGGGGGCTTGGTAAGAGAAGGCCCTACTACCTACTGACCATTTTATTTATCTTTGTAATAGTCAGCCAGCTTTTTCAGATGTAAAGCCTTTGCAGGTATTTGAGGACTGACAAGAGGTGATAAAAGTAACGATGTTGAAGTGTAATGAAATAAGAACAGTACTGAGTGTTGATGGGGGAAAAAAAAAACTGGACTACTCAGACTTAAATTAAAGGAGAACTGCACACGCCGTAGAAAGTTTCCCCGCTCCTTCGCTGCTCGATGCTTCCAATATGCTTGGACCAGATGGAGCCAGTATACACAGTGTGGCGTACACGCTGTTGTCATGCAACACCGACCGTTTGCGGTCTAGACACGGGATTATGGTCTGTAGAAAGACCCTTTTTACCGTCATAATCTTAACCAGCACATAAGAGAACATTTACAGCTAATATGAACTTACATAGAATTGCATCTCTTCTGTTTCATATTGCACTAGAGAGGACTAAGTGTGTTTGTTCCCTTTCCCTTTGTCATCCCTTGCCAGGCCCAGTTAATGTCCTCAATGCTCACAAGCAACCACATATCTCCTCCTGGTTCTCTACCCATCGCCGCTCCCATAGCCAGTCATACCAGTCAAACAGATGGCGGTGATTCTGCCTATGTACGGAACTACATGCCTCTATTTCCTGGGCAGGTGGCGCCCAGTGATCAAAGAGTAGTTTCCGCAGCCTCTCAGCCACTAACTCATGATCCTCTGGCACAGTGCCTTCCAGGTCAGGACATGACCTCAGCAGCACCCATGGTTCCCTCATCCTTGGACAACACCTCAACGCTGGATGAGACACACGCGACCTCCTCTGCTGTCACACCCAGCGACGCAGCCACCACTTTCAGCCACGCCTCAGAGTATAGCTCCATATCCGCACAACCTCCTCCTTCCCAGCTCCAGCCCTTGGCTCCATTACTGGCCAATCCTGTCCAGCACCCTCAGACTTTTGTCCTGCCTCGCCCCTTTCAGTCATCCAGTGCCAACAAAAACCGCCCTGTGCAAAGGATTGCTCCTGCTAACTCACTCCCACCCTCCCACCTCATCCTCACAGGTCTGTAGTTTCTGATCTCAAGATCAAGATATTGGTTCTGCATTTAAAGAAATTGTGCATTTAACATTGTTGATCTGTCAGTGGAGCCGTGTCACTTTAATGCCTTTCTTATTCAGTCATATTGCTTTACGACACGTTTTGTAGCCTAACTTTGTAGCTTTGTAGCTTTTACCACTGATCATTTGAATGAATTGAGGAAAATACACTCAAATTCCATGTTTTTTTTATTTTGTTGAGAAAAAACTAAAATAATTTTAGAACTGAATAACTGTTAATATACCTGATAGCTCTAATAGCGTGTAAAGCTAATCTAAGGCTAATAATATCTACAACAATCGATTGCCGTAAATGGTCGGCAACCTAACCCCTTGGTCATGAGGGCGCACATTGCTTTCATTTTAATAGGACAGCAGAACTTTGTAAAATTACGTTTTAAGATATTAAATTGTGCAATTAAACTTTTTAAGACTCATGTTAACCATGCAGTTTATTTTCTGCATTGACAGAAAAGCCACTGAGGAAAAAGGCAGTAGGGACCCATAGGTCAACTCATTGATGGATGTTCATGTATGAATGCACATAAAACAAACACTTCAGTGCCTTACTGTCAATGTGCATCCTCTCAGCCCCTTTCCCAGGTCATGCCAATGCTGTAATTGTTACACCAACACCTCTGAAAGCAGATGTCCATAATACTGGGGTGGTCCTCGCTCCTTCTCAACTTGGAGGGGTATGTTTCAGCTCTTACGCCACAGTGGGTGTTTATTTAATTTTTTGCTAACCTTTATTTAGACAGGTAATCTCATTGAGACACAGGGTCTCTTTCTCAAAGGTAGACTTGAGTTGCAAAGAGAGAATCACAAAATTCCAACATTTCCATTTCATTGTTCACTTTGCTGTGATGTGTATAATTCATGAATGTGAAATTCAAACTTTACCAGTTTTAATACGTAGGTGATCAGTTACAAAGTAAAGAAAGATCATGTTTTATTTCAATGCTTCTCGCTCTTGTACCTCTTTTTTTTTTTTATTTCTTATCTATTTGTTCTCTTTTCATGTTTTTCAGGCTCCTGGATTTCACGTTGTGTCTCAGAAGTCTCCCCAACCGATTGTCCCCAAAGAAAAGTCTTATTCTTCCAGCCGCAAAAATCAGAAATCCTCCTCTAGTGTCGGTGAGACTTCACTCTACTCACAAAGCACATCTTACCCCAAACCCACAACTTGGTACAAGTGTATTTGTCTTTTTCTTTCCAGGTCACAGTCAGCCAGGATCAGGTCAGGGGTCACCATGTGGGTTAGATCAAGTTCCTAGTCCCCAGTCACTGATCAGCAGCAGTACACCTCTTGTAAAGATGGAACAAAATCAGGTTGGTGTGTTTTTGTTTGATAACATAAATGGTTTGCTTGCATAATCGCTTCATTTTGATGTGGTTATTGTCATTGAATGACATATTGGCCTCGCATAGGTTTAACTTTGTCTTAACTTTGTGTTAAAACATTGCTGAAGATGCATTAAGACTGAATGTAATGCCTTTGCATATGCATAACCCTGTTAGTTACATCTGTAGCATTTCCTTTCTTCCTCTGTAATCTATGACACAATCTCAATAAGCCTCTGTATAACATTTCCACTGTTGTTGTGCGACAGAGCCGGAGGACAACACACATATCTGCTGAGCAAAAGAGACGATCAAACATAAACATTGGCTTTAAAACACTCTGCAACCTGGTTCCCACTCTTAAGTCACAATCAAATGTAAGTCTGTGTACCTGTGTCTTCATAAAACATCCGCAACAGATTCAGGACTAGAGCTGCAACGATTAGTTGACTAATCGACAGAAAAACAATCAATCCATCTATAAACTATTTGACAAATGTATTAATCGTTACAATAATTTTTCATGCAAGAATGGAAGAAAATGCAGTTTTCAGCCTCTCAAATATGGAGATGTCCTGCATTTTTATACCTACATTAAACTGAAAATCTTTGTTTTATGTACTGACAAAAAACAAGGCATTTAAAAAAAATCACCTTGGACTTTGAGAAACTGGGATGAATATTTTAATATGATTTGATTTAGGATTTAATATGTTTTCTGTTTTTTTATCGATTTAATCTAGAAAAATGATAAATAATCCATAATGAATTTTTGGGCCATCTTTGTGCACAATATTTGCTTTATATATAGTATAGAAATATTAAATTTGCTTTCTCCCTTCCTACTATATTCATTAACTTTGTGAATCTAGATCAGTAATGCAGTCACATTGCAAAAGACAGTGGATCACATCGGGAAGCTCCAACAGGAGAGGCAGCAGATGCAGGAAGAAGTCAAGAGACTACGAGAGGAGATCGAGGAGCTCAACACCTCCATTAAGTATGTCAAAACATCGTACATGCGTCACCTCTCTTCTTATGAGACGTGCAGAGACGCTTATTAGTCACTTATTAGATGCACATCAACTCTCAACTGTTTCTGCTTAACCACAGCTCGTGTCAGGAGCAGCTGCCCGCGACAGGGGTGCCCATCAGGCGGCATCGCTTCGACCACATGCAAGAGAGGTTCAATGAATATGTGAAGAACCGCACTCTTCAGAACTGGAAGTTCTGGATTGTATCCTTCAATAAAGGAGCTGATACAGTTTGATGCTTATTAATAACACAGAACACAGTGTAAGCATTTGGCTTGTTCAGATCAGACTGAATGAGGAATTAGTATATTGTGTGTCATGCACAGTAAACTTAATAGACATAAATGTTACACAACTGAAACATTTTGAAATCTTTAGTCCAGGTTATATAGACAAACTTCTTTAAAGTTTGTTCAGTGGCCTCAGTGCTTAGACAGGGAAGTCTTGAGATGAAAGTGAATATTCTGGTGAGCAATTTTCTTAATCTGGTCTAAATAGTTTTCTCTCCTGTGTTTATGACTTAAGAACAGGTGGAAATAAAATGTTTTGCCAGGACAATCTTTCCAAGAAAAGTTTTTTCAGGTGCTTTTCTTCTAAATGTTTGTTCTTGTAATTCTCATTCCGACCACAAGAGGCTGAAGTGCACCACTGCTGCATGTTGTAATAGGACTAAAATCATTCATGTTTTCTTCCAGCTGAGTTGTAATTTCAAGACAGGCAGTAGTGTTGGATAACTGGCTGACGCACAACACATGTACCTGGTGTTTAGAGCTCAGTCTGCAGGGACTTGGCTTGGGCTTGTGTGGAGAGTGGACTGGTACTTTGAGAGGTACCAGCAAGCAAGGCACTGGACCCCCACACTGCTCCTAATACTAGGATGGGTTAAATGCAGAGTATAAATGTCACTGTGTGTGACCAATAAAAGAGGATTCAAAATCCTCCATTTCCATAAAGATAGAGGGGGGAAAAACAATTTAGAACAGACTTGGAAATGGATCAAATCACCAGCATTATTTTTTGTCACTTTCCTCTCAGGTCTTCCGTACCTATGGGTTTTAAAATCTAAATAAAAATAATCAAAACGCCACTTTGAACTGTAGCAGTAGCTCTGTACTTTAGAAGAGGAATTGTTTCGCCATGTATTTGTTGTCAGGTGCAGTGATTATCTCAGACAGAGCTTGTGTTTTAGTGCCATATAAAGTGTGTGGTAAATACATTATACCAAGACAAGGCAGAAACTGCATTTCGATGACTTGATGATTTATTTAATTACCAAGGAACCCAAACGAAGCTCTAATTTTGTGACTTTTCAGGTTGAGGTTAAAGTGGTAAAGCTACAGATGGGATGTTACAGTGTGGGGCTCAAACAGTTGGTCAGGCAGAATTGCATTCGTCTCACTCTGTATCATTGATCCTTGACCATTATCCCTTTTGCAGTTCAGCATTATTATCAAGCCTCTCTTTGATTCATTCAATGGGATGGTGTTAACCACAAGCAGGGCAGAGCTGTGTCAGACCACGTTACAATGGCTGGATCGTCACTGCTCCCTTCCAGCGCTCAGACCCAGTAAGTAAAGGACTATTTCTCGTAGAAATCCAGCACAAACAGACACACAAAGATGTTGTACGCCACCTACTCCATGGCTGTTTTTCTCATATGAACTCTGGACAATAGCCACTTCGCACACAGCAGCAGATTGTCCGTGTCAGACGTGTTCTCACAAACGAGAAATACTCAGTTCTGTTTAGTTTAGAGTTGCGCGTGCAGACATGCTGACATGTGTTGTAAAGCGCTTTGAGTGATCGCAAAAGATTGGAAAAGCGCTTTATAAATGCAGAACATTTACCATTCCATTTACCTTCTATTAAAGAGCTGCAGGGGTAAGTCCGTTTGATGTCCTGGTCTGAAGGATTTGGACATTTGCGTTCTCACATGCCGCTCCTCCCGGTAATTTCAAGACAACTTCAGGGTTTCGGTGCATGTATGAAAGGGAGTTATGGTTGCAACAGAAATATTTATTACCGGTAGTTGACTTCCTATCTGTTACTATCTCAGTTTTTTTTAAGCAGCCATGGCCTGACAGGAAATTTCGCTGTGCATCTCTTTTTCTTTTTTTTGTTTGTTAATGACGTGAAAATCTCTCCACTTTCCATCTCATGGGAAGAAACCGTGAAGTCACACTTTCCAATAGTTTTTTCTTTCCTTTTTTTTTTTTAACCTTCCACTTGGTGAAAAAATAATAAGCTTTTATTCCTGACCTTAGTCTGACTTTAGCAATGACACTTAGGGAATCTGATAATGTAAAATGACGTCAAAAGATTTCTTATCATGAAAGTCGCAGTTTGAGGCTGGGCCTTCACTGCTGCAGGAAACCATAAAGATAATAAAGAACTAGGATAGAACAGACCGACAAGGCCAAATGGCCTAACTAACAATGCTACAGACAGTGGGAAATAATTTGTGTCCAAACTTTGCTCCAAAATGAAATGGTTTCTGACACCAAGTTTCATGAAAACCGGGCCAGCAATTGTTTTGTGATCCTGCTGACAAACGTAACCAGAAAGATAACCTCCTTATGGCTCAAGCTTTCCTGTCTATTGGGGCTGTCCCCTCAATTTTAATGATGATGATTTAATGTCCTGCAGTCAAATCACTGGTGGTGAGACTATCTTTGAAATTCCCCTGAGTCACTGTCCTTAGCATGACACACAGGGTTCCTATGCATCCTGGAAAACCTGGGAGTGTTAAATGCAGCAGTCATGAAAAAGTCCTGGTAAATGACAAATGTGCACACGGTGTCCTGGAAAACACACGGTGTGTGTGAAAAATACATTCACATTTACACTTTCCGAGAAGAGGTTTTTTACATTTTTGCGTCCCAGTACAAATATTTTAGTTATCGTTGAGGTTTTGAGCTGCCAAATTGAATTGAATTGAAAATTGTGAATCCAGTACATGCCTGCTGTGCAGAAAAAGATAGTAAAGTAAAGAGGCCTAGCACAGTTGGCTTCAAAATGCTGTGTTTGACAGTCCGGTTGTGGGTTTTAAAATGCAGTTTCTTGTTTTTTCAGTGGTGCTGAGTACCCTTCGCCAGCTGAGCACAACCACGTCCATCCTTAGTGATCCATCCCTCCTGCCTGAAGAAGCCATCCAGGCCGTCACACACACAGATGTGTAGCCTTACTTTCAGAGGAGGTGAGGCGGCACAAAAACCACCTGAAGCTTTTAACAGCAATCATCACAATGACATATCACCAGTTCACCGTACAGCCGTTCAGCAAGATCACTACATCTTCCACAGATCCACAACTTCCCTGAAAAATAAACAAAATGATAAATGCAAGCTAGGTCTGGCTTACTTTTACTCTGTATGTTGGATGGTCATACATTTGTTGCGTTGTACAGCCTCATCTTTGTCATTACATATAAAATATTTGTGCAAAAATGGCTTTTATCATATTGTATTTTAATGACAGCAACTATTACTACTTTTACATACTTTTAAGTGAAGATCTTCTAAATGCTTTATTGAAAAGTGGTACTGGTTGTTTGCTTTTTGAACAACAATATGTATTTGAATTTAAATTACATTGTGTTTAAAAAGGGAAATATTTAGTGATTGTTCATTTTGTGTTTTCTCTCGGTTGTATAAAGTGTATGGATAGGATGCTTTTCTCACAAGGAATGTGAATGTGGGATATTTTTTTTTTAGGACTAGCTGGAAGTAAGGTTTTGTGTTTTTTAAAGGCTCTGAAACCTCCCGTAAAGGTTTCCAATCAGAATGTAAAGAATCGCCTGAAACATGGTCAAGTTGATCACTCGTGGTCTGTGCTTATAGGGTAACTTCGGTATTTTTCAACCCGGAACCTATTTTCTCATGTTTTTGTGTCTAAGTGACTAATGGGGACAACAATTGTTTTAATTGCTCATGTATTGTGGGCTTAAATGTAGTCCTTCCGGTCAATGTATGTCCACTAAAAGTGCTTGTTTTTGCCACGGACAACTCGGATTGTTTTTCTAAGTGTCTAACAACATTATGGTTTGGACCATACAGTAAAATAAAACATCTTTTATCTTTCACTTGATCCAGTCTGTTTGTCTCGCCCGGAAAAGTCTCTTTCTGAAATCTTCACATCCACATTGTCGAAATCAGCTAAATATTCAGCCATGACATCTTCTTCTTTTAGATAAAACTAAGCTGTGCACTCTTAACCGCATCAAGTGAGAGTTAAAGACAAACCTTTTATTTCTCTGTATTTGTCCTTTCCATAACGTAAGACTTATAATAACAATCTGAGTCAGTCAATGGCAAAAGCAAACACTTTTAATAAGTTTATTCAGTATATTATCTTTTTAAAGAACAACATCAAAGTGCTTTACAATAATAAAAAATCAGTAAAACAGTAAGTTCAGAGATGTACTCAGGTGCCTGACCATGCATGGCTCTATATGTAAAACAATAACCTTTAAAATTAATCATAAACTTGATGTAAAGCAGGTAGACTGGGTGTGTGTGAATTGCCCAATTACATTGCCGCCTGCTCTCCCTCAATACATGACCCATTTAAAAATGGTTGTCCCCATTAGTCACTTAGACTCAAAAACATAGGAAAATAGGGTCCAGGTTAAAAAAAATACCAAACCCTTTAATTGGTACACGAAAGCAGAGGGCTTTATTGTCTTTTCCATCCGTCATTTACTCAGGTGAATGTTATTTTGCCTGTTAACAAAAGTGGTTTCTTGGTGGTTTTCCGTCCTTGCTCCACATTTTCCTTCATACGTTGCTTGCTCTGCCCATTTCCAGTGAGTTCAACTGCGAAATGTACAAGAAAGCAGTCATTTTAAATACAGTTTGAATGTTACATACATTCAACTGGGTTTCAACTGGGCAGGTCACAGCATAATGGAGCCATATTGCTTACATCCCTCATAGGGAGCATAACTTAATTAGCAGTTAATGTGTATGTATATACACAATATATATATGTACACACACACACACACTATATTTCACATGTGCAGTGTTACAGGATCTTAGCTGAATGCTCAGTAGTTTTCGGGGTCTTTGTTGGTCACTCAGGGCTGCGCTGGTCAGCGTAATTCTTTTCCATTCAGCTATGAACAAATCTAGCCAGGGTCCTTCTCAGCAGGAAAACATGTTGTAAGGTTACAGGTTACGTCACATGGTTTAATCGACCGATGTTTTTTTCTGCTCGTAGTTACACTTATTTATACCGTATGTTAACGCCACGTGAAAAGACGCAGCATTCAGAGACAGACCAAAAGACATATTAAAATGTAGTTAACCCGTCCATTCAGTTAATTTGTTGTGTTACTGACATTGTTCTGTCGACTGCTTGAGAATAAGACACTGTGCAGATTTAGTCGTCATGTCTGATGTCCATCAGCCTTAAGGTCAAATAAATTGCCCTACGTATGATCTCAGCAGGCTGATTAGTCCTTTTTTTTTTTTTTTTTTGCGGTTCAGCACTCCTCAGGCATACAGTGATTTTGTGATTTTACTTCTTTTCTGCAGAACAACTCTGTTTACTCTGAGCTTTACGGTCGCAAATGGCACCACTGATAAATCTTATTTGATGAATGTGCAGCTTTTTGTGTGTTTTATTGTAGATTGCAGATGTCTTTTAATGGCCGATTTTACTTTCTCTTTACGAGATAGAAATGATTTACCTGTCGATGTACAGGCTGCTCAATTTACAGTAAGATGGGAAAAGCAGTCATCAAAATGCAATACTTTTACAGTGATCCATGGGCTTATTTAACTTATGACAGAAAGCCCCGATGTTCCACTGCAGCGTGGCATTTGTTTGATCATTTTATTGGTTTGTTTCTCTTGCCCTCTGATTTTAAAATGTTTGTCATACAGATTGGATTTCCAACTTTTGTTTGCTGTTTCTGTGAGGGGGTTTTGTACTTGATGATGTACAGTATATCATTGCAGATTAGGTCTGCCCGTGTTGGTTCTCCCCCAATTTATTGTTGAATTTTATTTGTTTTAAGACGTAAAGATATTTTCTATGTGTCGCATATTGAGTGTTTTTTTTTTTTTGTCCTCTTCCAAAGTTCCCAACTGTCTTCATGCAACACGTTTTAAGATGCCTTAAATAATTCTGAATCACAATAAAAACAACAGTTTTGAAAATCTTGACTTAATTTATTTTTCAATGAATTTCACTTTGTTTTGAATAAATATTACTTGTATATCAGATACTGATGATAAGTAGATAAGAAATTCTAAGTTACTTCCATCCATGTAAAACTGGATTACAAAAACGATTTTTTTCAATAATTTAAAAAATGTGTTAAATAGATACATACAGCATTCATACTATGCAGTGAAATCACAATGTTGCTTTGCCGAGCTGCTGGTCCAGAAGCTCCAGCAGACATTTGACAAATGTATAACTGTCCATGGTCTGCTCAAAGGCGGGCAAGTTGCAGTCCACATGGATTTCCTGGGCACTCATCAGCTGCTCCAAATCCCGAGTGTGCTGGCTGTGCATCAGCAGGTGAGGAGACAGCTCCTTGGTCACATGGGATATTTTCAGCATGTAGCAGCGGAAGAAGGAGAGGTGGTGAGCGGCTAAGGGCTGCTGCTTAGTCCCGACCAGCTCTGTGGTGTTAAGGATGTCGCAGGAGGTGTTGGGAAGCAGTCCGGGTGTAGACTGCAGGAGAAGGATTTGGTCAGTATGCGTCCATATCAGTGAGTAATACTCGTATACTGTAGCAAATGGTAATACCCAGGGATAAGTGGGGTAAATTCCTCAGATATTTGACAGTGTAGAGATATTATGTTACAAGTAAAAGACCGACATTGAAGATTTTACTTGAGTAAAAGTACAAACGTATTAGGATCAAAATGTACAATGTAAATTAAAAAAATAAAATACCCAATTTTGCACAATGCCCCATGTTAGTATAATATATATTATATTATTGGATTTAAGTATTGATGCATTAATGTGTCTATCACTTTAATGTTGCAGCTATTAAAGGAGGAGCGTTGTCTTTTTTTCTTTTTTTTTTTTTTTTTTTTACTATATTTCCTTCTGGGTAGCTTGTGATTTTCACCAAGGGATCAATAAAGTTTTATCTTAACCTCTTATAATACATGATTAATAATTTGTTGATTATGTTTTGTATTATTAATCTATAGCTTCAAAGTAACTAAATGTGTCAAATAAATGTAGTATATTATATATATTATTATATATACCATATTTCCCTCTGAGATGTAGGGGAGTAGAAGTATAAAGTAGCAGACAATAGAAATGCATGTGAATATCCGTATGAGCGGTTTTGATTAGTAAATAGGCTAGTTTTAATGAAGCACCAAAAAGCTTACGAGGTTGCTCAGAGTGGCGTGGATCTCCTTCTGCATCATCTTGATGCTTTTGTTCAAGGCCCCGTTTGGTCTGCAGGCTGCTGGTGCGATGAGCAGGGACAGGAAGATGATAACTGCAGCGGGGACATGAAACATCACACATTGGAGATTAATTAGATTTGAATACACACGTACACACACACATGCACATACAGAGAGAGAGAGAGAGAGATCTTCAGTCTCCAGTCTACTAAGTTTCAGTGTTGTACAATTTGCCTGCAGAAGTTGCAGTTGTAGGATGGTCTGTTTGTAGAATGCTCAGGATGCTTACCAGATCGGCAATCCATGACAGCAGGACGTTTCATGAAGTAGCAGGTTCTCTGAATGTGAAACTTTCTCTGATCCATCTTTCTATCGATGATTACTTTTATTGGGACTCCTTAGATAATGATCAGCATCTTAACATTTCCCCCTGCATGTTTCCAGTGCATCCGTCACAGAAATACAAGTCATACAAGCTCAGGATTCATTCATATTATCTGCATGGGGGTTCCCTCTTTGGAATCTGTCCACCTACACATACCGTAACGTGCCTATATTCAACCAAAGATTACATCTTTAGCTCATTTAGGTGTGAAAATAGAAACATAGAAATTCCTTGCTTTATAGTTAGATAGATGCATCAGATTATTGAGTACATTGTCACATTCACAGTAAAAGCCAGACCAAAATAATTCATCATAACGATTATTATCACGATTTCAATAGAAAATATGGAAAATAAAATAAAAATACTGCTCTCAGTCAAATTCATCTTTACCTTTGGTTATTGTATAATTACACTCATTTGTATGTGGGGTGTTGGGGGAGAGAGACAACGAGAGAATGGAAAGAAACAGAAATGATTTCAAATAAAATAAAAATGTATTCATATAGCCCAATATCACAAATTACACATTTGTCTTTGGGACCTTTAGAGACAGCATACGACCCCCTCTGTCCTTGCAGCGTACAGGGAAAAATTCCCCAAAAGTACCTGAACCCCACAGTTAACGGGGTAAATGGAAGAAACCTCAGGGAGAGCTACTGAGGAGGGATCCCTCTCCCAGGACAGACAGACGTGCAATAAATGTCGTGTGTACAAAATAAACAACACAGTAAAAATACAACATAGACAATTCATTGTGACAAAAACGATAATATGATCGTATATGAAAAAGATGGATCAAGGAGGATAAATAATGATGTGGGCGTCAGGTAGGACCAGGACCGAAACACAAAGACAGGAAGTAAAGCTTGACATGACACAAGGGGAATGTACCTACAAAATAAAACGTGAAAACCAAGAACATGACCCGCTGGATCATTTACATAATATTCTCATATGTGTGTGATTAGCATGATATCAATATTTTATTTTTTAAACATCACAGTTCTGGTCAATACCTGCATATCGTGGCACTACTCTACTCATCGTAAAGGACCTATCGACCCATCGTCTACCCTCAGTGAGAATATACAAGCATTCCACGTTTCATCACTGCAATAGTAACCCAGGTACTTTTTCCACATATGTCTGCTAATACAGCAGATGTTGTAGTGGTCAATGAAGAGTCCAAAAAAGAGTTTGTTTTAGAGGTGGCCTGCACCTTTGACTACAGTCTAGAGCAGCTGTTCCCAGAGTTATAAAAGCGAGGGTGCAGCGAGGCTATATATAAATCATGGAGGGCCCTGCAGAAAAGATTTGGGAACCACTGGCCTAGAGGAAGCCTTTATGACTTTATTAGCCTTAATTACCAACCACTCCTAAATACCATCCCAGAGCTGGGTTATAGATGCAGACTACTTGTTTTCATATCATCAACAACTTGGGATGCTCAAAAAAAAAGGGCTAAACGGCTTGCAAAGTACTGTGCCGTCTCTGCTATCATAGGTAGCCGCCATTTATAGCCGGGACGCTGCTACTTGTACCCCTGAGAACTGAGCAGGCCTCCTATGTTTGCAGTTGTGAAGAGCAAAGTCGCTGGTCCATGATTCTGTGAATGTACTCTATGGTGGTGTGAATATTTGTGTCCTTGTCGGCCTCCTTCTAGATCAACGTTCTGTATAAGTTAAAGACAAAGGTGTGTGTGTGTGTGTGTGTGTGTGTGTGTGTGTGTGTGTTGTGTGTGTGTGTGTGTGTGGGTGATGATGATGATGATGATGATGAAGAACGATTAAATTGTCAAACATGAAAAAATTACTTGAAAAAGAAAGAAAAGTGGTTTGATTTAAATATTTTAATATCGCCAATATATTAATTTTAAAAAATCATATAGTACAGCATCCAGAATGAAGCACAAGGCTGACTACACCATAAATCAAATAAATACCAGCAAATATAAATAAATGAATATAGAAAACCTTAAATAAAACACCAACAAATAAATAAATGCATTACTAAGTTGTCAACAGGTGTTTCAAAAGTGTTTCTCAAGGTGTTACGTTCAAACAGATGGCGTTTTGTTCCCTGATGATTTCCACCCATCGCTTGGAATAATAAATGATTTGAAGGCCTTTTTTTTTCATAGCGTAATGGTCTGAAGCGGTGACATCTCTGTGGCATTGCTTTTGATCTGTTCTTAATCTACTAACAGACCGATTGAAGGAACCGAGAAACCCTGTAACCTTGTTGAAGATGAGCTCTTCATTGTTTTTGTTGGTGAGAGTCTTGAGGATTTTCGGCAGGTGGTTGCCGAGGTATTCGAGGATGGCACAGATGGAGTCCTGCTGTTCTTTGGTGGTGTTTCCAAAAGTTATTCCCTCAGGGGGGGAATCTAAATTCTTTATTTCCTCTTCCGTCGTTGCATTTTGGCCAAACATGACTTTGACCTGGAGAGGAGATGAGAGTCATTATGACAGTCAGGGATGGAGATCTCAGAAGCTGTGAGCTATCATCACTTTTACAGTAATAATGGCTTCAAAAGGTGCCTCCATCGACAGTAAGGAGCAGTAGAAGAAGAAGTACTCAGATTTTTTAAGTATCAGTACCACACTGAAAATACTCCACTTCAAGTCCTTCATTCAAAACCTTACCTAAGTAAAAGTATATAAGTATTATCAGCAAAATGTACTTAAAGTATGAAAAGTAAAAGTATTCATTGTGCAGTAAAATGGTTGCTGTCAGTGCTATTAGTGATGTTTTTGTATTAATATTACTTAATATTACTGCATTAATGTGTGTGTTGCATTTTACTTCTGTAGATGTTTAAGGTTGTGCTAATTAATTTAACTTCTTTATAAACTGTTGGGTAATTTAATCTATAGCCTTGCATCATATTCTTTTAGATCATCATACGTTTGTAGCGTCGCTGTCCTGTGAGAACCAAGTATTTCTAAAAAGTCAACTTTTCATGAACTCAGCTCATCCAAGAGGTTTTTTTTTTTTACAATAGTTAATTTTTTCTTAGGAAGTACGAGAATTTTCTCAATGAGAGAAAAATTCCCAAATATAGAGATACATGTCGTTGACTATACAGCAAGGGTATGAAAAAATGTAATCTGAAAAGTAACTTGTAAAGCTGTCAGACGAATATAGTGGAGTAAAGTATGAAGTAGCATGATGTTGAAAAACTCAAGTAAAGTACACGTAAATCGAATGTGTACTTAAGAACAATACTTGAGTAAATGTACTTAGTTACATTCCAGCACTGGTGAGGAGGCAACTTCCATTTTTAATATCTTCATGTTGTGTTATATTGTTTGGCTTTTACCACTGAATACATCTCATACGAAATATAATTCTAAAAATATGAAGAAAAAAAAAAAGCTGTGTCACTTCCAAAGCACTCTATACTTTATAAACTTAAAGTATAAGGTGTTTACTTACGTAATTATTCTCTGCTTCCTGTAGATTACACAGAGCTAAATGTAACTTCTTCATGTTAGACTGAAGAGGTTTAACAGGGTGTTGGGAGCTGATGAAGGAGATGTGCATCATCACAATGCTGAAAAGCAGGAGATCTACAGGAGGTTAAACACAAAAGAATGATGCTGTGATCTGCATAGCAAGTCAACCGGTTGCTTGCTCAAGTGTTACAAGAATCAACATCAAAGAGTCAAAACTGATCATACTGAGAGGTTATATATTCTGATTATACTAGAAGCTTGTTTCAGATTTTAGACATCACAACATAATTAACAAAAGCACCTGAAAAGCATTGTTACACTGAGATTGAGTTTGACCAAGTTGTTCATTGTCCTTACTCATTAACTTTAATTTGAAAACAGCTTACCTTTACCCACAGACATGGTGTGACTTTGGTCTTTTTTGCTGTTGAGTTAATGCTCCTAAACTGGCACAACGTGGCTTATATAGCTAAACGTGAAGTTTTTTTTGCCATTGGGTGGATGACGCCTTTGTGGCATTATCTTCCAAAACATCTTGTCATAAAGGTTTGTATTTTGCAATTGTAGGGCACTGTTCACCGCTGTGGTTTAATGTGGGTAGGAAATGCAAACTGCAAAATAGTTATCTACACATTTGATGTTTATCAATTGAAGGAATAAACAAAAGCAGTTTCAGGGGTATTCTAGGTATTGTTGACACGATGCCGTCAAACCTTGAGAGTGTATAATGTTAAACCAGCATGAAAAGTATAAGGAAGGCACGGTCAGCCTGCTTATCCCGGGGGAATTATTGTGTTATCGCTATTGTTTTTTGATTAAAACAGCAATTTTGCCAATTTCCTGGTTTTCATCTCCAATGATTCCTGTTGACATGTGAGAAAATTATTGATTTGAGCTGTCGAAGAATTCAATATATATTTTGTTTGATAAAGAATTTCCAAGTAACACGAGTCCTATCTCTGAAATTCTTTACCGTGGATAACACACCACAGGACGTGTACCTCTGATATGAAAGAGGTTTTTGGCCACTTGGAAAAGTAGATCAACGTATCAGATCCAAGAGCCACACATATTGATTCCACAGTAGAAACTATACATCTTATGGTTTAAAAACAATGCCAACGCCCTGATAAAATAACATGGAAAATTAACTCACTACTCACAATGTAGAAATGTTCTTCTCAGCCTTTTTAGTTGAAGCTTTATTTGGAGTTCAAATCGTTGAACAAATAGGCTTATTCCATTTCTTTAAGATAAGATAAGATAAGATAGAACTTTATTTATCCCGAGGGAAATTGTTGTGCAACAGTTGCAATACACAGTAGGAAACAGTATAACAATTCTAAAATTTACAAATAGTGCAATGAATTTTTTACAATATATATATATATATATATATACAGTATATCTAAAAAAGATGTAAACATAGGATGAGCTGAGATGGGGGTAAGGTGCAATATTCAACAAGGTGAGGTATGACTTTGAATGCACTTTTAAATATATGTGTTTTAAAAAGTGCTATATAAATAAAATGACTATTATATTATTATAACAATGCAGTCAACAGTTTCAGGGCATAACACGCTACAGAAATGTCCCGGTTTAAAGGAAAATTGATCAATTCCATTTTTCCCTCCTATTTCTTCTTCTTAAATTCTTCTTATTATACATTTTTGACAGTTACTTAGCATATCAGAGAGGATTTCAGAGTAATGGTGTTTATCTAATACACCCTAAACTGAAACGAAAGTTTTATCTTCTCCACTTTTATTCTGAAGTCCTGACTCCATGCGGGACGGAGCCCCAGCTGTTGCCAGGCAACCGGCAACCATTTGTAAATAAATACACTTTTACCTGAAAGACCAACCAGTCTGACTTTACCTTCTGTGTTTCTCTTAACAAATATATTGACAGACATGAGCTCAAACACACTTTCTGCGGCGTTAGAGAAGCAGATTCGCTGCTTGTGTCTGAATGACTTTCCTTGTGGATGTGGCACCTGGGTGAGTTTTTCCTTTTTAAAACTGGTTGCAGGGTTTTCTAGATTATCTTAAAGAAAACCATCATGTCTATTCAGTGGTTTTAGGGGAGACACCCCAGGCAATTTTCAAAATTTGGGCTATGTTGCTTCCATAATATGTTAAGCTAGTGGAAAGAAAACATCCCAAATACACATTTAAGTGTTTATTTTACTTCACTTTGTCTATGTGGGTCTGTCCCAAATTCACCAAAAGTTATCATTCGGTAATGCCTCATTTGCATATTTGACATTAAACATAACATTTCAGAAAACTGGAGAAGTTTCATGGTGATATCTAGTAGTTTTTTTCTCAGAAATCAGTCAGAAATCTCCACTTCAGTAGCATTAACATACGCCAAACTTTCCAGTTTGATTTCATTTTTACAGAGGGGTTTGTTCATATATATATATATATATATATATATATAGTGAAAATAGATTCTTTGTTATGGCTCTTGACAGTATTTTCTGATTTATGGAGTGATACAAAGAGGTATCCAAAAGGTACAGAGGTATTTCCGCCACAAAAACGTTTAACTCTAATATGTCAACAAAATGAAAAAAGAATAATGAACCTGGCTTCATCCAATGTTTAGATTTCTGTTCCTCG
Organism: Bovichtus variegatus; assembly: GCA_943593645.1. Taxonomy (NCBI): domain Eukaryota; kingdom Metazoa; phylum Chordata; class Actinopteri; order Perciformes; family Bovichtidae; genus Bovichtus; species Bovichtus variegatus. The sequence continues at coordinate 18,606,261 of CALSCE010010657.1, read as the reverse complement.
TTTGCATATGTAAACATGACATTTCAGAACACTTGTAAAACAAAAAGTAAGTTATAGCTTTTACCCTTTTCACCTCTGGTGTCTCCTGGTTTCAAGCACTCTCAAAACTGCATAGAGTAGTTTGATTTTTGATTATGTTCTCAGAGAAAGAGCAAAGACAGTACAGAAGGAGCAGAGACAGAGGCGAGCGACACCCTCCTCGACCTGCTCCGCTGCCCTCACTCTCCCTGGCGGCAGGATGAAGCGTGGAGCCCTCAAGCTGCGGCCCTGAGACAGCTGGCCGTGCTCGAACATGAACGCCTGCAGCCGGACTTCATTTACAATTACTTTACTACACTTCGCGTCGTGGACAAGGGCGTGAGTGCACTGACCCAGATCAAGCAATCAAAACTAAATGTTGTTAAAAGCACAAAGGTCTAGGATTAAAACAAAAGGGGGATCATGCTTTTACTATTTTAACTCCAACAATGTGGAACACACTTAATATCAGATCAGCTGAGTCAGAGCCTCAGTTTAAAAAGCTTTTAAAAACCAACCAGTACAAGTTGTTCCTCACGTTTTGTTTTATCTATGTCTGAGCACTTCATCCCTGTTTTTATTGCATTTTCTGTGGATGTTGTTTTTTGACTTTTTTTTGTTTTATGATAAGCTATCTTTGCACATATTTTATAAAGCACCTTGTAACTCGATAGGCGCTATATAAATAAAGTTTATTATTATTATTATTGCTATTATTATTATTATTATCATTATTATAAATGTTGATTCAAGCCCCTGTTCTTGTACAGGGTCATTCTTAAGAGTTAAAAAAATCATACTGTTATTTTAAAATACAATACCTTACATTCTTAGCATCCCCAAACCCATGATTTCATATAATGGCATTATATGAAATATAATACAAAAGTATTGTGGCTTGCAAAGGTTTTCTCTCATAAGAAAACCATATAATAGAAATAGAAATAGAAATAATAATAAGTCAACAGAGCGAACACCATAATGCTAGTAATCATACAGAAACATGCATAAACAGAGAGCGCTGTATGGTAATATGGTATTTGTTATAACCCCAAAACTTGTTTGAGTGTCCCTCAACTCAAAGCAATCTGGTATAGAAACCCAAAAAAGTGGTAGTTGTTATAATCTTGAAGTAAATTAGAGCAATCCCCAAATCTTTAAATGTGTCATTGCAGCACCTAAATCCCAAAATGGACATAAACAGATAAACAGAGGAACTAAAAAAAAAAAAAGATCCAATTGTCTCCGGTCTCTCTGGTGGCTGAGGGGCTCTGAGTAAAAACTGAAGTCTGTAGCACCTTGTGACCCTGGTGCCCCCCAGGGATGTGTGCTCGCCCCACTGCTGACGTGGAAACATTCACGTTTCTGGGATCCAGCATCTCCCAGGCTCTAAAGTGGACTTCCAACACTGACACAGTTAAATGACACTATATATTTTATATTTATAGTGGAAATACACACAGTTTTTTTGTGTAACATGTACATATCACTGTCAGATACAGACCTTAGCTGCTGTATATACTGAATATACTATAAACTGCATAGATGCATATACTGTAGCCTATATATCCACCTACGTCATGTACATAAAGCTACCTGGTACATTAGTCATTTTATATTTATTACAGCATATTTGCACTTTGCACCATTGCACTAATGTATTATTGTTTACAATCTACAGAAGACCTCTTTAGCCGTCTGTATATTTCTGTGAAATGTACATTGAGAGCAATAACAACAGTCAAATTCCTCGTATGTGTGCTCCTGTATAACTGGCCAATAAGGTGGATTCTGACTCTGATAACTCTGCATCTGAACTGTTTGTATATCAGTTACTCATCCAGTGTTACCCCAAATTCTTGAAGAAAACTTTGTTTTCTTGCAAGCCTCCATGGTGACCAAAGAATCCAAAAAACGAGAAAAGTCTGTATAAATTGAAGTAAGTGGGGTCGATGGGGACCACGCGTCACTGTCGCTAATGTTAAACATTTGTTTACAACTCGTGCAGTATAATCCAAGTCTCATTAATCCAGCCATAAGCACAGTACTTCTCTAACACATGCATTTTCACTCTAACCCTCACTATTTAAAACATGGATTTGCACAGATGAGTGGCACACCTGCGCACGCGGGAGACTGTTTATGCGGAAGTGTTTAAATAATAAGGTTTTAGTGAAAATGCATGTGTTTGGGAAGCATTGAGCATACGACTGGGAAAACGAGACTTGGATTATTGTGCACGGGTTGTGTGAGAGTTCGTAAACGGTTGTTTTGCTGATGTTAAACACGGCCCCCATTTACCTCAATTCATCAAGAAATGTCTGTTTGTTGCTTCTTGGTTCACTGTGGAGGCATACAAGAAAGTGTGACTCAAGAGCTCAAGGTAACACGGGGTGAGTAATTGATATAAAAACGGTCATTTTGTTGGTGAAGTCTATTTGTTGTACTTGATGTTTTTTTTGCGTCGTGTTCAGGTATCAGTCATCGACGACGGCCTGTTAAAGTTCTCAAAGCTGGAGGAATTGGTGCTGAGTGCCAACAACATTTCAAAAATTCCTGCAGAAAACCTTCCAAGCACTTTAAAGGTGAGTTTCCTCTGCAAATGTTTGCCATTAAAGGCATGGATGGATTACTGAGCGGGCTCAGGTCCAGTGGGCCCAACGTTTGATTTAATGATTGAAACATAAAGAATAGAAAACCTTTCCCCGCATTTCCATCATGTCAAAGGTAAAAACCAAAAGCCTGTGATGTCAGTGGTTTATGTGCTTGATGTTGAACTCTGATAGCACTTTTTTTTTTTTCAAAGATTTTGGAGCTACGTGCCAACCGGCTGCCTGCTCTAAACAGCATCACCAGCGGCCGGCCTCTCCGCCTGCAGTACCTCGGCCTCGGCTCAAACAATCTGGGCTCCGATGATGACATCTGTCATCTTACAGGAAGACACTGATAAGTTCATACACACACACACACACACACACACGTAATGTCATTGGAGCTTGACTGCAGTGAGTCTTCTTTTCAGTGATGACACCTACTGAGGTAATGCTGGTAGTTTTTCTGCCAAAGTTGCCGATGACGCAGCGGTGACAGCAGTTGACTCTGATCTTTGTGGTTTCAGGGAGAGCAAGTTCGCACTTTTGCAAAGTCACGCCCACGCTCCTATTTCGTCATCTATTATTAATGTTCACCCTTTGTGTCTCATTAGGGAAATTTGGGGAGTTGTAAATGCATATTGCATTCGTTTTGGCATGGGTGTGAGTTTTTATTTTAATTTTGGAAGTTTAACATCAGCTCCTATAATAGATCTATAATAAACTGTCTAGCCAGTATACAGACACTTAACACAAAAATAAACATGTTTGATCCCACAGCCATTACAGCATAAAATCATAACTTATATTATATGAGGCTTTTCATTTAGAGCCATGGCTTCAAAATTGTAGTTTTTACTATTTCATACCAGATTGAGCCATTTTCTCATGTTTGTCCTATAAGACAAATATATGCTATTTTCCTGGTTTCCTACACACACAAAATAAATACGTCAAAATCAAAGTTGTTTCTAAATATTGACATATCCCAGACTGTGAAAAGAAATTCCCTAACATTTAATATACAGAAAATAATAAATGTTTTGTGTTGTTTTTTCATAAATAGCAACAGTGGTATTATGTAAAGAAACTGGCATTTAAAGGGTTTCATTTCTATAATGAAATGAATGAAGTTATGATCAGGACTGAAGCTGCTTAAAAGAGTTTTACTCAGTGAAAGTGGAAAATAATATTTATATATAATATTTTTATGGCAATCTTTTGACTCGGAAATGTTTTGTCCTCGAAGGACATCAGAGTAACTTTTTTAAAGTGAGGCACATGGGTCAGCTTAAGTATTATATTAAAGCGTTAAGGCACCTTTGGACTTCAGTGGGTGGTCAAAAAGTTTATTTTTATTTTTAGTGAGGACAAAATGACCAGTGTGTCCTGATGAATTTCAGGGGATAAGCACTCAGATCAGTTTACTTCCCGCATGGTGGAGTAGAGAAAGACCTTAGACAGCAACTTTTAGATAATCGTGTACCTGTCCTCTGGGACATGCAAAAAAATAGCAAAAACATATGACCAGTTAAATTAGAAATGGGAAAATATCCAAATTAATATAACTTTTTACAGAGTTGGGGGTGAAAGGGCTGCTTGGACCTTAGTATTTCTATACATCTGTTAACATATGCTAGAGTATTACTCTCACTATTCACTTACAGTATTACGTCAACCTGCCACTTACTTACCACGGTTGTTGTGTTTTTTGTAATTATATTTTTACTTAACCATTTGTACTTAACCTTTTATCTGCACTGTCCCTTTGCTGTTGTAGCGCTGTAAATTTCCCCGCTGTGGGACGAATAAAGGTTTTCTGATTCTGATTCTGATATGTCACTTTGTTGGAGGGTGATCTTTCAGCTGTTGAAATTTTAAACATTAGACTTTAAACATTTAACAGAAAACCTGCAATACCAACTGGAGTTGTGGCATTTGAAACAAGCTGGCATTTAGGAGGTAGGGGGTTGAATGAAAAATTCTAGTTGGATTATGGGAAATGTAGTTTCCAGCATTTTTAGAATTTGACCCCTAGTAGGAGACCAAAAGTGAGGATATCTCAGGTATCTGTTGCTTCGATTGCAGCCATTTAAAACAAATAAAATGTGTCTCTTATGGGAGTGTAATTCAAAATAATTCCTTTCCAGCTGCACATAAAAGAGGATATTTCAAAAGCAGCTTTATATGTTTAATGTTCTCTGACCTCAGGCCACAGCTGGTGTGTCTGGACCTGAGTGACTGTGAGTTTCAGGACCAGCAGGCCCTGCTGAGCGCCTTGAGCACGCTCCCCTGCCTCAGGACGCTGGTGCTGGAAGGAAACCCCTTCACTCTTGCTCCCTCCTACCCAGGCTTGACTGTAGACAGTCTCCCACAGCTCTCTTGGCTGGACGCCTCATGGATCTCCCCTGAGGAAAGACATTGTTTTAGGGGCATGGCCAAGAAGAGTGGTGAGACTGTGTGCTGTGCAGTTAATTATCAGAGCTGAGTCCTCTGAATGTGGGTCAGCAGCTTTGTCCTTTTATCCATATGCACAGATCTGATAGTGGACCGGGCATCAGCCACAGTGAGTGTGGGCAGGATGACGGGAATCCCAGACCCTTTGATGAGTGTGGATGAAAACGCTCCCGACTTCCCTGTCATCACCTACAGCTATTTTATCACATACGAGTTCCTTAGCCATCGAACTGTAAACCTGGTGACGTATCCTTCCTACACTTTTCAGTCTCTGAATTCAAATCAAATGTGTTTTGGCATCATTTTTTTATACATTGTATTCTGACATCTTATGACATCTAACATTATGTTATAATATTTCTTTCACATGCAAGAACTTCAAAGATGAGTTCACATTTTTTTCAAGTCTTTCTTCAAATAATACTCGTGCCCAAATGCAATTTCAAGACGTTTCAGTTATTTTTGTATGAAATTCCCTCTTTGTTATACGGTACCATAACAACAAAAAACAGTTTAGCATCTATACTTGTGCATTGAATCCAGATCAGTTTTATGTTTGCCTTGTGTTGTATTATTATCTTAAAAAAAACACAAAACACTGTGGAATCAATCAATCAAATGTTATTTATATACCCAATATCGGAAATTACACATTAGACCACGGGGAAGACCCAGGACGAGGTGGAGAGATTATATCTCCACACTGGCCTGGGAACGCCTCGGGGTCCCCCAGTCAGAGTTGGCCAATGTGGCCCGGGAAAGGGAAGTTTGGGGCCCCCTGCTGGAGCTGTTGCCCCCGCGACCCGACCCCGGATAAGCGGTTGAAAATGGATGGATGGATGGATGGAAATTACACATTTGTGTCAGGGGGCTTTACAGACTGTACAGCATATGTCACCCTCTGTCCTAAGACCCTTGTAGCGCACAAGGAAAAACTCCCCAAAAGAAACCGCACATTTACCGGGGGAAAAAAATGGGGGAATGTGAAAGATGTGGAGTGAACATGTCAAGGAACTATCTTTTTAAATCAGCACTTTTTCTTTCTTTTGTTTTTTCACAGAAATTCGACAGTGAGTCTAAGTTTGACGCAGCGCATGTAACAGAAGACTGCTCCAGTGCTGCTGACCTACAATCAAACAAAAGCTGCGAGAAAGAATCGTCCAAAGCAGACACACAAGCCCTCATGGTGTATACTGAGGAAACCTGCCATGATATTGCACATGGTAATAGCACGTTATCTGATCTCCTACAGGAAGATCGATTAAATCACAAAAACTGATTGACGCAGATGTTTGTACAGAATGATTATATATATATATATATTTTGTTTTTTTAAATGTTGCCATTGCTTGACATTGAGTGGAATAATATAGATATCAGTATGATGATCGGATTGATTTAATTTAGAAATGTATCCTGTATAAATGTAACAAACCTTTTCTTATCGGTTTCTCTAGAATTTAGACACTAACCTTCAGAGGAAACACAGTCAGATCAGCCAGTGGGGAGTGGTACACGCCCTGAACCTGGATGACTAATCCTTTATTAAACAAATTATGTGGAACCTTTCTTAACTTTCCACTGGATCTGAGATTTGTTTATTCTGTCAACTATGTGTCTCCGATTCAACAACCGGACATATACTTTTTTATTTGTGTTTTTGTACATGCAGTTGCCACCGTGTGCCAAACGTTCACTTTCTGATTTCCACAGTGTCGAGACACAGCACATCAAAGCTGCCATGGTCAGACTGCATGGACTTTAGTGACACACAAACGTACATTGTGAGTGATCTGGGAGGCTTAAAGAGATTCTTCAATCGAGGACTTCATCTTACGATAGAGGAGGAAAAGGTCAAGAAAATAAGGTTTAAGCGGGTAAACGTTTCAATGAAAAAAAGCGTTTGGACTCATTCTCTGGCGTTTGACGTTTTAGGTCCTGTCATGGCCGGCAGCCTCTGAAGACGCCCCGGTGGGCAAACCCTGCCGAACTGTAAAAGAGAAGAAATGCAGTAAAGGGAAAGAAGTGAGTTTATCGTCCCCGCTGAATCACAAACTGTAAACGGCCATTGCGTCAGTGGGCTTAAATAATATCCCCGAAAAATAATAAGTCAACAGATGTACTGAAAAGACTTTCAGGGAAAACCTGTATTGTTCATTCCCATAATGGGGCTCATAGACAAACAGTTTGTGCTAAAACTACCAGGCTGTATAGCTATGGTATTGTGATGTTCACCTCAGGTCACAGGTTTATGCTCCAACTCACTCAAACCACCTCAGCTGTTCTTCATCTCATTACACTGGGGCCAAATTAGAGTTATAGTCAATGATAGTTCGTCACTTGTTCTTTAATACCCTTTATTAGTATTCTACATATCATGAATCCAAAAGCAATTACATACTTACAGATGTTTTTAATATTATAGTTTACCATTTTGGATAGTCTTAGACTGAGCAATAACCAGCAGGTTAGCAAGCTTTATTCCTGACATCAGCGTCTGAGTTTGCTCCAGTTATCTGCTGGTGACCCAAGAGCCGTTAATGAATCCACGACAGCTGACGATTCTACTGATGTGCCCTTGAGCGATGAACGAGAAGCTCTGACCTGATGCTCATCTCACTCTATAATGCCCCGACTTTAAATATCACAGTTGTCGTCAATACCAGTAAATCTCCACAGTAGTGTAGTTTGACTTTTTGGAAAGAGCAGGTCAGGATCTTTTATTTTCTTCCTAAATGTATTTTCTATGTCAGCCTTCCTTTGCTGGTAAAAGTTACCACGCCATGGTTTGTAGACTTTGCAGAGAACAACAGTTCTGTATCATTGTTTTAATAATATGTACATTATATAATACACAGTATTAATACATAATATAAACAGTCAAACAAGTCTGTTTTGGCAGACAAAATGAGACCGCATCTAAAAATCACAATTTCATGTCTGTGGTATCTTCCTTAGTCTCCAATCAAATCTGGTTCCACCAAAGACAAGTCCAAAGACAAAAAGAAGAAATCTGTACCAGAGTTGGTCCAGGACGCCTCCATCAGAAGAATGCTTGGCTCTGTTCACGTCCCCCTGCAAAGCCTGGTCAGAAGAGATCAGAAGGTGGATGTCCTCTGTGACCTTGGAGCTCTGCACACCGAGTCTGAGGTGGAAGCTACGCAAACACTTGAAAAGGTGAGTTTACTGCTAAACAGCTGTTTAAACTGTACAATTATCTGGTCCATTTCACAGGAATTATTAGGAAACAAATTCAAATTGGGAAACAATGAGAGTTTTTGTGGGATATTTTTCTCTCTTATCTATAGGATCTGGGAAAGAAAATCAAAGAAGACAAGAAGAAGGACAAGGAATCAAAGCGGAGAGCAGACAGCGGCACTAAACAGAAGAATACAGCAGCTTCCAAAGGTTAATGCTCCCAATGACGCAGATAACTTTTCCAACTGGAAAACTGAGTAAAGAGATTATTCATTTTAAAATGATTTTGACAATAAATGAATACTAGGGCTGCAACTAACGATTATTTTCATTATCAATTAAACTGACGATTATTTTCTAGATTGATTAATCTATAAAATGCTCTATAAAATGTCAGAAAATAGTGAAAAATGACTCAAAGTCCAAGGTGATGTCTTTAAATGTCTTGTTTTGTGAGTAAGAAACCCAAAGATGTTCAGTTTAATATGACAAAACAGAGAAAAGCAAAACATCTCAATATTTGGGACTGAATTTCTGCCATTTTTGCGTGAACATTTTTTTTTGAACGATTAATGTAATATCAAAATCGTTGCCGATTATTTTTCTGTCAACCGACTAATCGTTGCATCTCAAATAAAAACTGTAAAATATGTCTAGAATGGTGCTTTTCTTAGGCTGGCCTGTGATGTGGATAATATTGATTAGAGAAAATTATTGAAGAAAGCGAGCAGCATTTTAAGTATTTGGCGTCCAATGTAAAGGACAAATTAAAAAAGGATTTGCTTTGAATTATCAGTAAACTCTTCTTTTCAAAATCGCCTAAAATCATGAATCGTGTTTTATATCGTCCTCTGCAGGCAAAGGAAAGGGAAGGAAGGAATGCGAGATGGACGTCCACAAAGACAACTCTGTGTCCGTCCATCGGGAACCGGTGACCGTGGAGTTCAGGGTGGAGCTGGCGAAATGGCAGTCTGCATCTGAAGCTCAACGTCTGCTCCCTCACCAACACTCCTAAAGCAAGCAGCAAGACTGCAGCAGCTACGCCTGGCTTACTTACTTATTTCCTGTTTGACCTACAGTACGTTATGGAACCAGGCCTGGTTAGTTTTCAGACTCTACTTCATCTCAGGTTTAAGAGTTACAATCTACCCAGCCGATACGCACTATTTGTCTTCCATTCCTCCCTGCAGATGGTGAATACACAGATAATAGTTGAATCATTTATATTTGTTTCCACCACATGGAGGCCATCATGTCACAAACCCAGCATTATGGTCCAACGAGACAATTAAAATTGTCTTGCTAATAATACAATACCTGGCTTTGAAACCTCAACGTTTTTTAATGTCATGGTGCATGCTACTTATGTAGGTTAATGTTCGGCACGTATGATACGGAGAGACTTAACCCAACTTAAGATGAAGCCATCATAAGGAGAGCACGCCACGCCATCGAACGCTCCTTTATGGCATCTTTTATGTCATAAACAGAGACTGTGCAGAGTGCTTTCAATTGAACAATCAATAGGGAGAAGATTTTCAATTTATACATAAATTTCATTTATTTTTTAGACAGATATTCAAAACATTTTGAAAGAAATGCCTAAGTATTTTATTGTTTCATACAGAAATGCTCTTTTAAATTGCAAAGAAACCTTTTGGGAAGGCCATTTCACAGGAACTGAGGGGTTACAGTAAGTTTGAAGTGCTTTTCGCTGCTTCTTTTTTTAACAATCATCCATTAGTTCCTTCATGAAGACCATAAAAAGGTTCCCATTAAAGCCAAACAGCACTGGGTTTCTCTGTTGAACTCCAGGCAAGAGTGAGTGAGGCAAAAGTCTCTCCTGCGATCACCCTTCACAAAATGACACACATACTATCAAACCTTTAAAGAGTACATTGTATTTCCAGGCATAAAAAAATAAACTATAGCTCACCAATTTTTTGCGCAAACTGATATTTGTTTTTCAATCAAGTAATTTACAGTTTCAAATAAACACCTTTCATGATAGTATATTATCTTTGCAACTCCCCAACAAGCTGTGCAAACAATGTTAGGATAAATTAAACAATCCGAAGAAGATCTCCCGCAATGAAACATCCACCTACAGTATCTCCTCGCTCATACAAACCCCAGATATCAAAATGTTTTGCTCTAAATTCATTTACAAATACAAATTGTTAACTGCTGTATATTATTTTTCTTGACGTCTGAATTTTTGTCTGAAGAGATTCTGAGCAGGGCATTCTCCCATAAGAGCGCTTAAGGACGGGCATGGACAATAAAGACGATTCGCAAAAACAAGCACACGAAATGCACACATACAAACCAAAGCACCCTTAAAGCACGGCGTAAATCTAACATGATGTGCAAATATACTGATTGTGCGAACGAGGGTGGAAAAAGGCTTAAAAGGTCTGGTCATCGTTACAGGATTCAGTCCAGTGGCCAAAGACCTCGCAGATGTTGCAATAGGGCCGTTCTTCGCCCTTAGTGCCGTGGTAGGTGGTGTGTGGGGGGGAGTCGGGCATCTGCATTTGTGTGGGACAGTCCTCGGTGTCATGGAGGTCAAAGCAGTCACAGATGTCACAGAACAGCCTTGGGGGAAGTTTCTTCTTCTCTGGCTCTTTGTCATTACTGCAAAAAAGAAAAAAGAAAAAAAAAAAGCATCAGCTGTGTGTGTGTGTGTGTGTGTGTGTGTGTGTGTGTGTGTGTGTGTGTGTGTGTAACTAGTTGTACTGCCACACAGTTGGTGTTATTTTAAGTCTGAAAAGACTGCTATGAATTGGACTTACCCGTCATAGTTATCCAGCTCATTTGCATTATTCCCATTGAGAGCAGCCTCTGCCATTTTCTCCAATTTTTCCTTGAGTTCCTTATTCTTCTTCTGGAGGTCAACGATGACTGAATTCAGGAACTCGATCTGTAAAGGAGATACACAACAGTAGCATCAGTGCTGCTGGTGAATGATCATCCATCAGTCATTACAATATTTATAAAATACCCTGTGACAAATTATACATTGCATTATGTGCCAACATTTTGCCTAAATACTATTATAGATGACAGTAACTATGACTCGCCATATCCCCCAAATAATTAATCTAATCTCGACTATGATGGTTAATTGTCAATCAAAAATAATCATCAAGCTTGCAATGAGTCACGAGGAAAGTCAGTAAAATATCCACTTATGACAAGTGTCTTACTAAAGGAAAAGTAATAAGTTCAACTAAAGTTTATAATAAGTTAAAGCAAACGCAATGTCTCTTTATCCAGTCTTTGCTGTGAGCAGTTTCATGCACAGAAGGAAACGTGCATGTACTCTTGGACGAGAGGCTCTCCGGAGGAGGACGCCGTTAACATCTCACATCTCACTCTCGTCCGTTAGTAGATGCACGTTTCTTTCTGCGCGGTGATACAGTCTACGTGTGTAGTTTGATAGAAAGACAATAGTTGTTACATTAAAAACTGCTCACAACAAGGTCTGTAGATTATCTTGAATAACTGAGTCGTGATTTCTCGACAGAGACATTGCAGTTACAGAGACAAGCTGAGAGCCCTCTAGGCCCATTATATTTGAGCGAAGGCGGACATCTCTACGACTGATATCTCCAACACTCAACAAACAGTCTAGATTGATAAATAGCCCTACAGCTTAGAGGAAAAATATGTATTTTGGAGTGTGGGGTGAACTGTCCCTTTATCAGATCTGATCTGCTAAGCCTCTATGATAGCTGTGGAGTTTATTGAACGCTAAAAGTATTAAGACATCAAGCTTGGTTCATCTTTGGAAGACAGTTTGTAGTTTTGACACCAACTATAATGTGATCCACTGGACGATAATACATAATATAAGAGTGACAGTGACAGACAAACATGCACAAGTGAAGCTGATGAAAAACATTAACAAACCGCTGCCTGATGGTGTTGTATCATTGCCAACATCAGAGACAGGGCAGAGGAGAGGAGTTGGAGTTTAAGAAAGAGAAGGAGAATAAAAAAAAAAAATTGAGATTCAAATTAGGACCCACCTACTGCCAGACAACACACTCAAGTCATCACTGACACAGATAATACAGTATAACATTTTAGAGTAAACAGAGGCAGGAAATGAGTAAATGAAGGTTTTGAGACAGACACCATCATCTCACCACTGTGGGTGAAATGCTCCAAAACAAATGTTATACCGATTCATGAGTCAAGAGCTGAGATGATGTCTGAAAATCAGGATGATGTCCGAAGCTCAGGATGCATTAAATGGGGCATTTCATTCAAATCAATTAAGACCCATTTCACCTCTATAAAACATTATACTGTAACCGCTACATGAGTAAACAATAAACTGTAAAATTCAGAGTATACTGCTAGATCAGAAGTAGTATTTGTTAGTAAATGCCTGAGTAAGCAGCACAGTCATTTCACAAACAGCGTTCAGTGAGACTGTTTCCGTACGACTGCCCCAAATGTGATGAAAAATGTAAATAAGATTGAGTAAATGTCAAGCCAGACAGTTCTATGGGCCAGGGTAGGGAAGCATCTTTACACTGAATGTATGAATGGCAAAAATCCTCAATCTATCCAGACGTAGGATTAGTATTATTCAGGACGAGATGAAAGGGATGCACACCTGACTCTCTGCAGTCTCCTTATCTTCCCTTAGTTGGTCCAGAACTGCATCACCTGGAAACATTAAATGAACGATTCAATAAAATTTAGGAGTAGACTAAGTAATCTTGTTTTTTTTATGGATGTCACCTGACTCTGAACTGACATTTGTGCCATCAGGAGTTTTAGCAGTGGTCATGAGTGAGTCAGTCTTACCTGAGGACTTGTTGGTGGCGTCAGGCCCTGCAGCCAGGTCCTTCTCCAGTCTGTGAGCACGCTCCTGTAGATTAGCTTTGTCCCGCTCCAAGGCCTGAATTGTATCCTGCAGTGTCTTAACTGAGGCACTTTCCCCACGCAGTGCAACTAGCTGTGAAGAAAACAACCCAACTATTCAATATTTTTTTTTTTTTTAAAAGTCTGTTTCCTAGACAAAACAGATTGTTTTGCTATAAAATAGAGCTGCAAGGATTAGTCAATTTACAGAATAAATTGATGGACACAAAAATAATCACCAACTATCTTGATAATCAATTATTTGTCCTAAAGTAATGTTTTCTGCAAAAACAGCAGAAAATGTTGATTTCAGCCTCCCAAATATGGAAACTTCCTGATTTTCTGTTTTATATCATATTAAACTGAATATATTTGAGTTATCAGCAGACTAAATGATAATGTAAATAATCGTAAATTGCAGCCCTACTCTTAAAGGTTCAATGTGTATGATATGCCAGAATTTAAACGTATGTAAATGTAAACTATGAACTAACATAATCAACAGAATGTGAAGAGGCAACAGTGTTGGCGTTATGTCAAAGATGTCTATGTGTTGCAGAGATATCTACTGAAATGATCAGTTTAACGGAGTAATACCATATATTCCTCTAGAGGTGATAGTGACTCACTGTAGCTCCAGTCTGCAAATGTGTAAATGCAATACACAATATAAAGAATAAATTAGAATACAATAAATATGCCAATCCACTATGACTAAAATGTAATCATTAGAGATTGTATGGACCCAGTTTAGAGGTGAAATACTGACCCCTATTTCTTTGGAGCAGGTGGCTCAGAATTACACATTGACTTCACGTTTTAAAAAGGTTCACTCACTGAATGACAGTGAAAGTTCAAATTCGAGATCGGAGACCCAATTCCCATGAGAACAAAACAAGAATACAAACCTAACGAAAGTTTTCAAACTGCATTAAGAAATACGTCACTAGGTTTGCATCGGCAATTGCCGTTCTTAATCACAACCTTCAAAGTAGCCCTTTCAAGTTAGGCACACTCAAAATGAAAGCCAGACAACATTTTTGACCTAGAAGAGACATCCTGTTTGACTCTGCAATGTAAGAAATGCAAGGTCAAACGTTTTAGTTTTCATCCGTTTACCATCTGTAGAAAGGAAATGACGCTACATCTGTGCTTTATCTCAGGTGTCCTGTTAAAGCTTGTGGTGAAAAGGATGCTGGTAAGTACCCCCCTTCTGTCTTTACAATCTGCCACAACAGCTGAAGACTTTGACTTGGGAGGATGCATACAATGAGGAAAACAAAATTTGTGCTTCTCAATCTTTCTGTGCACACTCTCAAATCTGGACTCGCTTGAATTCATTTTGTGCAAGCTCATCAGTTCTGTCAACGTGCTGCCATACCTGCTGAAAGTAAGAGAGTAGATTCTCACCTCGGTCTTCATGTTTTCCACCTGTTGGTCCTTTTCAGAAATTAAGGCACTGTTTTTATGGATGGACTTTTGGAGGGCAGCCTTCTCCTTGTCAAACTGCTCCTTCAAGGTGCTCTCACTATCAAATAAACAAACAATTAAATCTCAGAGGGACAGTTCACAATTACTCCAAGCTGAGGAAAAACTGGCCCCAATTTACCAAATTGTTTCTCAACAGATTTCCAACTATTTAACTCGGCCCCTTTCACGCATTTGAGAAGACATACTGAAAATGAAGGAGACATTTTTGCTCTGACACTCATTTGGTCAGAATATTTGGTATACTTGAAAAAAGGAGATTCAGAGGACAATGGCAAAAAACAAACATGCAAAATCAGTAGTGAAAGCACACGTGAAAATGTTAAGCAGGTGAGATGGGGCTGTAGGTTAAATTAGTTTTTGTATAATGACTTAGGATGTATTGTGCTTTGCCTTTAGGAATAGTCACACTACAATACAAATATTTGCTCCGTTTTCCCATCAACTTTGACTGAAGCATGCGTTTCCCGTTTTGGTGCAAAATCCAGCCGGCTTAATTAAATTAATCCTTTTACATATAGATTCTGAGATACTTTGGTAAGAAAATCCGGCATTATGCCAAATTTGTTGTTTTACACTGATGCAAACAATGCCAGCTTAAAAGGCGCCCAGTGTGATTTTAGATAGCATGCTGGCATTTTGGGAGCAAAATAAACGTGACGTGTAACACAACGGTGTTGGTGTCTAGTGGCCGTGGGCGTGGAGTCCTGCTGTGCCGGTGTATCGCTTTAACACAGACGTCGGATCTGTGACTACCTCCGCTTCCGGGTTAGCGGTGGGCTGCACCACCTTTCCGTGTCCATACCTTTTATACAAAACAGCGAGGCGGAATAAGGGCTCAACAGTCCCGCCTTGAACAGGCTGTGTGGAAGACTAAGCAGATTGTTCATTAACTGCATCAGAAACGTGACTCAAATATAATTGAACCGAAACATAATGTGACCATACCTTGCATGTTGCACTTATTCCTAATTATATGCCTACATATATGTGGTTAATATTATTTGTACGACTACACGATGATGACCCACTTCACATAGTACTGAAGGCGTGAAGTACCTGAAGGCATTATTTGGCAGGCTTTAAAAAGGAAAGGAACAGCATTAGATACCATTTGCTTATTTATAAATGCACTGCATATTAGCTAGTGTTGCACAGGTGAAAGCATTCGTGTTTAATTAGACAAGCGGCTTTCAAAAATATTGGTGAACCTGCAGAGATCTGAGAAACTGCCCGAATCACAGAATGATGCATTCACTTACCTTTGCTTCAACTGTTTTTTGAGTTTTGAGTGATCACCCTTGAGCTAAGAAAAGAAAAAAACATAGTTAAAATCCAATCATGATCAGCAGATCAATAGCTGAAACACAAAATGTTTGACGCTTGTAGGTTCATGCAAGATGTTTTTAAATAAAGATGTTCAGTGTTTCACCTTCACAAGATCAGTCTGGTCTTTGTGATTGTTTTCAAGCTCCTGAGTCAGCTTATTGTTCTCGTCTTGCAGCGTCTGCAGGGCCTGCGTCTTCCCAGAAACTGCTTCTTTAAGTTCCTCACTGAATAAATACAAACGTTAAAATCGTCGAAGAAATTCTGACAACTCATGTAGACAACATATTGATTTGTAGAAATTCCTTCTTCCATGTCTCTTGATTTACTGTAACTCACCAATTATGTCATACTATTCATATTCTAGTCAGAAAAATTCAGGATTTACTCACATTTCCTTGCCCAGACTCTCAGTTCTCTGAGTTTCTATGCAAAGCTGCTCTTTGGACACATTCAGATCTTCTTGGTACTTGGAATTATGTTTCTTCAATGTTTTCAGCTAAAACAAAAAAGACAAATATATTTATTTGTAGAAATTGCAGCTACAACACACGTGTACTAAAGACTAAAGATTTCCCTTAATTGAAATGTTCTCACATAAATTGCTTGATGAGAAGAGACACTTCCCCACTGAAAGCTACATTAGCATCTCTTACTTGTGTCTCCATCTTCTGCGTGGAGCCCCGGAGCTCTTCCAGCAAAGATTGGGCTTCGTTCTTCTCCTGCATCAAACTGGTTTTCTCTTTCGTCAGCTGTTCCAGAGCCTCAGCAGTCTTGCCAGAGACCTCAGTAGCCTAAATGGTGCGTGAGCAGGATATTTGCTAAGAACAGTTTCAAATTAAGAGCAGTAGATGGTTGGTCAAGCTCAACATCTAATGACCTCAACCAACCCGAATAAGAAATGTGCAGCTCATTTAAGGAAGCTATTCATAATGCATCGTTTGACCATAGCCAATTATTTAAATATTATGTAATAAATTAAATTCCATGCTTAACGAGTCATCTTAATTACCGATTTAGGATCAGTTATTTAAATCTCAGTTCATTGCACATTTCAAGTAAATTTTGGTTGATAATTAACAAGATAAATATTACACTAAGGAGGGAAATAATTAGTATATACTCTAGAGCTCTACAACCTGTGGCCTCAGAACGGATCAGATAAGGAAAAACACTGGTTCAGCGGTAGTCCTGGAAAGTAAGCAAGTTGTCCTTCCATAACCCCTGAAAGCTGCTTTAGAAAATCGACATATTTAATTAATTCTGTCGATATTATGTTTTGAAGTGTAATTCTGACCAAAAAGATTTTGCAAGCCCAAAAACTTAAAAATTGGACTGAATGACATTGTAAAGCAGATTATTGGGGCTATAATTTCTAAAAAAACTATGTCGGGGAAAACTATTAGCAAGTAAGTCTGTTACCCTAATTACACAATCAAACTAAATATGAAACACCTTCATATGGTAAGTGTGATACAGATCAGCTTAGATCTACATAGTCATTTGAATTTCAAATCGCCTTAGATCACGTTATAAGCCCACAGGCAAAGGCTGGGAGCTGAGGGTCATTTACAGCTGTTAGTAAATGGAAGATGAAAGTTAGACACGAAAAGAAAAGGGAACTGGTAAGGAAGACAACCCAGCAAGCATGCAGTGAGAAGGTGACATAGCCCCAGCCACTCTAAGGTAGGTGTGTCAGTGATTACTACTGGAGGAGGAATACCTCAAGCTGCTTAGAAATGGCATTTTTGAGTTGGGACTCCAGCTGCCTGACTTGCTGGGTGGCTTCATCTCTCTCCACCTGCAGGACATCCTTCTGAGCTGTCAGATTTAAGATGCTGGAGGAAATCTCTTCTTTCACAACGGTGGAAGCCGATACCTCCGCGACAGCATTCTTGTATTGCTTTTCCAAATGTTCATTATTGGTTTGTAGGCCCTTGACATCAATCTCTAGTTGTCTCTGGCTAGCGTGCAACTTCTCCATCTCTCCAAGGAGTCTTGACCGTTCTGCGAGCCAATTTTCTTGGCTTGTGTGGAGAGAAGAAATGCTCTGCTCCAATTTGCATTGTCCAGCTAAAAGGTCTTCCTTCTCTGAGGTCAGGGAGATCATCTGTTTGCCTATATCCTCAAGCTTAGATAATAGCTGTTCTTTATCTGATGTCAACTGACTAGTTTCTTGCTCTCGCTGCGTCAGTTGCTTTTTCAAAGCCTCCATATCCCTTACGAAAGACTTATTTTGCTCATCAGCATTTTGAAGGTTCGAAGAAATCTCTTTATTTTCTTGTGTGACGTTGGACAACGTTTTCTGCAGCTCCTCAATTTGTGTGGAGAGACCATCCTTGTCAGATTTTGCTTTACTGCGTTCACTGGTCTCAGCCTGTAGCTGGGTCTCAAGAAGGTGCTTGGCCCCTGACATGGATTCAGTCTGACATTTTAACTCCTGGATCTCCTGAAGCAGAACCTGGTTCTCTTTCTGCAAGGACTTTGCTTTGTCGTCAGCTTCAGACTGCAACGATTGCAGACGCTCACTGTCTTTTGTAAGGTTACCAACCTGCTTAACAAGTTCAGAATTAGCCTTCTCAAAATCTGTTTTTAGTTTACTGTGCTCTTGACCAAGTTCAGCTTTGCCCTTTTCAAGAATTTTGATATCAGAGTTGTGTTTCTGAAGCTCATTTTGAAGGTCAGCCTTTTCTCGTTTCAAAGAGGTCATCTCTCCTTCAACTTTGTCTTTTTGCCGTTTGGTTTCCTCTAGCATTGTTGTTAAATGAGACTTCTCTTGAATAAAGACGTCATTAGATCTAGAGTAACTATCCAACTGGTCCTTATTTGTTCGGATATCACTAGCTAGCTTATCCCGCTCAAGAGACAGAGCATTATTGTTCGATATGGTTTTTGTGTGCTTCTCTTCTAATTCTCCCTTCTCCCCTGACAAACGCTCATAATCCATTTTCTGCTGCTCTAGTGCTGAATCCAGGCTCATCTTTTCTTTTCGTACAACATGTAAAGCCATCTCAATTTCAGAATTCTGAAGGCGAAATGCTTGCTTCTCTTGCTCAAAAGATGATAATGCTTCTTTAAGTTTCTCGTTGGACTTTGACAGTTGTTCCGTTGAGACTTGAAGCTTCTCCTTTAATTCTTCTATCTCCCTGAGGAGCTCTTCCTTTTCATTGCAGACTTTTCTTTGGATCGCAAGTAAGTCTTCTTTCTCTTGCAGAAGGTGAAGCCTCTCAGAATCAGTCACCTGACTGCTAGTCTTGAACTCTTCCAGCATCTGGGCCAGGCTCATTTTGGAGGCTTTAAGTTCTTCACATTCACGGACAGAGCTCTCCAAGTCTTTCTTTGTAAAATTGAGTTTATTCTGGAGTTCCTCCTTCACCGTCTCAAGGCTATTTCTATCCAGCACAGCAGCACTGATTTCAGAAGATATCTCCACTTTCTCTTTTGCCAGTGTTTCTGTGAGAGCCTGCAGCTGGGTATTCTTCATCGTAAGATCTTCTTTTTCTAAGTTCAAGGATTTAAGTTTTGCCTGCAACTCAGCATTCTTAGCGTCAAGAGATTTTTTGGCATTTCTAGCAGAATCTCTTTCTAAAATGAGGTTGTCCTTCTCACTTGTGAGCTTCGACCTGCTTTCATTGAGGTCGTCTTCAAGCCGGTTCTTCTCTTTGCAGACATTTTCTAAATCCTCATGTAGTTGCTTCTTTTTAGCCTCAATTTGTTGGGTGTCCTGCTGATGCTTTAGGAGTAAGTCATTCTTGTCTGCATTTTGTTTTTGAAGCTCCTCAATTTGGGCCTGGTGTTCACCTTTAGCATGCTTCAGGTTTTTGTTTTCAGTCTGTACTTCCTGAATAAGATCTTTGAGCTTCTCCAACTCCTTGTTCAATAAAATACGTTCTTCATCTGAGCATTTGTTGTTGGCAAGTAGTTCCTCTTCATGTTTTGAAAGCTTCTCTCTGGTTATTAGCAGTTCTTCATTCTTGACTGAAAGCTTCTGGTGACTAATCTCAAGGGCAGAGAGCTTATTCTGCACATCTGAAAGCAGTTTCTTTACATCTTCACTTTCCTTACACTTATTTTCCAGATCTAGACTCTGCTTTTCCAGTTTTTTGGAAAAATGTTCAACATCATGCTTGTAGGAGTCAAGCTCAGCAGAAAGACACTGGGAAAATAAAGTTGAAAGAAAAAAAAGGAGGGGAATATATATACAGGGAAGAGTAAGATGAATCCAAAAATGAACCAAGCAGATATGGACATAAGTGATATGCAATTGGAAAGGTTAAGGAGCAGAAGCATCAAAAATGGCGAAAGATCACACCACAATGGCCTTCAACCATATTAAAAAATAAAAAGGTGGAACATTTTCACTTCAACCCTTACTTACTTTTAATAAGTTTATTAATTAAATTGGTAACAACAAATTTGACTGGCATATAAACAAAGCATTTTGCTGGCTGCCAGAGTGTACGACTATGATCACTTGCAGCATCTTATATAGCACTTACATGAATTATTACGGAATCCACATTGCACAAGTATTTTCTATGTGCATTATTATTATTTTTTTTTTATTAACAATAAAAATGAGGGTAAAACATACACTGTATAAACATTATGTTAGAAAGTGAAAATGTTCAGCTTAAATGAAAGCTCTAGCTAATAAACAATGCTAGCAGGGGTACAAAGCAAAAGCGGTTATAACTTAATGTAATTTGAAACAAAATTTTAAGTATGTAAATAGTAACTAGTGATTCAACTTTAGCTCAACTTGGATCCTACACAGTGCATTCATATCCATTTAGCAGCCACAATACAACTGGTTAAATATTTTTTACAAGACATTATTTGGCTTTTCCAATAACCATAAATTGTCTTAGAAGACATGATTTTAGTCAGGAGTACCCCTGCAAGCATATAGCCCAAGGCACCATCCAATATTGAGCAAAGATGAATATGAAAAAACAGGTTATTAGCCTTCATGTCGGGGGAGAAATGAGCAACTCATCACAAATAATCTGTATGATGTTAATTAACAGTGAAAATGTTGTTGGTAATATACATTAATCATTGATGTTAAATGAATAAAAAAAATCTTACAGTTACATACTGTCTTCCGTGACTGTTGTAAAACTTGGTTTCACATTCTGTTTGTGTTTAAACTGGTGCAAAGTCTGTAGGGTGATGTTTTTGAAAGTTTGTTTTTCTGATGATTTCCAATGATCGTACATTAATAAAATCAGTAATATATAAAATAGCCTTTTTACATTAAACAAGTTCCTGGCAGAAAATGTTAAACATGTTTCAACGAAAGTGTCTGTGCTTACCTGAGCCTGTTCCTTGTATGGCTGCAGCTCAGATACCAACTTCTCAAGCTGCTGGGTTTTGTCCTTGGATGAAGAGAGCTCCTGCTTCAAAGTGTCCATCTGACTCTGCAGAACCTCAAGTTCCTTCACATGGAGCTCTGAAGCCTGAGAGGAGGATTTCTCTTGTGATGCCTTGAGCTCCTCAACCAAGGTCTCACCCTGTTTAACAGCCTTCTCCTAGAAGACAGGAGATTAGACAATAATTTTTATCTACATTTTTTGAAGCAGCCAGTGACTGAAAGACACACTTTCGTGAACCTGGACGATTTTCCAATTTGTAGTAAACAAAGTGTACACATTTTAATTATGGCTGTAGTCAACCGAAGAAAATCTGGGTCGACTGAAATTCTACCTACTCTTCAACCAATAGATTGGTCGATAAAGGAAAATAAAAATCTGCATGTTATCTGTAGATTAACTAAATCAGCCACAGTGCACTCTACCTGGTACCCTAAATTAAGTATAAATAAACATAAAAAGCTATTTGCAGCATATTCAATTTTCTTAACAGAATTATTTTTAATATATCACTTTAGTATCAGACATTAAATTCTCAAACACAAACACCCTTCTCGTGACTGCCCAACAATACTAACCAGGTTAGCAATCTTCTCCTGAAGGCTACTTATTTGAGATTGATGTGTATCTCCGGTCTCTTTTAGCTCCTGCTCTTTGCGGGTCTGTTCTTGCTGGAGTTGGTCATTCGAGTGAGCCACCTTCTCCTTCTCCTCGGATAGTTGACTCTGTAACTCCTCAAGCCTCCTGAGTGATGACAGAAAAAAAAGAGCACATTTGAGGAGGATGTTCAGTAGCAGGGAATAAAACAAAAAGGTAAACAAATCTAACATGATTGGTATAATGTGTTTTGTGGAGTAATGAAGTGATATAGGAGCAGGGAATATTGAAGTGTGGTACCTTTCTTTCTGTATGAGATCTTCATTCATTTTGGTCAGCTGTACTGAACTATCACCAGATGTCTTCATCATGTCTGAAATATCATTTTCCAGCTTGCTTTTGTCCTTTGAAAGCTGCTCAAGCTTTTCATCTGCAGCCTTAAGCTTCCTCTCCAGGCCTGAGTAAAGACAAGACGAGTTTGTTCATAGGTTTTAAAGGTTATTATTCAACCAGAAAGGAAAAAAACATACTACATACTACTTATACGACATGAATGCAGTTCTAATGTTCTCACCGGCAAGTTGACTTCTTAGAGACTCTGATTCTGTGGTCAGAGAAGTGCACTGATCTTCCTTCTTACTGAGCTTCTCAAGTGTTTCTGCAAAAGGAAAAATGTTACATGTTAGATCCTCGAAACCTTTATAGACTGAAAGAGGCAAATTAGTAGCAGGGCAAAGGCGGGAGGAACCTTTGCTTATTTGCCTTTGCTTTCACAATTGCTTATTTCATTTACCTTGCATAGTGTTTGATGATTTAGTGTGATCCTCTGTGCTTTCAGACAACTTTTGTTTCTGTGGAGGAAAATACTTAAGTATCACATTTTTGTGTAGGATTTTTCAGCAATATACTAATTTACAAATCAAAATTTGTAAATTAGTTAGCAGATATATTAGCTTATTGCAGATATATCAATACGTGTTGCCCAATAAGTAACAAGATATCGCAGTAGAGAAAGGGCAAAGACATGATGAAGGTGGGTTTACATAGTTTGTTCATCAAAAGACACTTAACATGAACAAGCGTGATATTCAACATAGTTGCAAACACACACACACACTATCCGAACGCAAAAAAAAAGTACTTTATCCACATCTATAATTAAGCCATAAGCCTCACCAGGCCTCTAAGCTCCTGTTCCAGGGCGTCCTTCTCCTGCTGTACAGTGGTCAGACTCTGCTGTAAAGACAGGACTTCCTGCTGTCGGCACTCCACCTGTGAGCTCAATTCACTAACCTAAAACACGTCAAATAAAAATTCTTACAAAAAATAACAAAAACAAAACAACGACAACTGTTGTCCAGAAATGCCAGAACAACCCAACAGAAGACATGTGGAGATTGCTTCACTGAAACATGAGACACAATGTAAATGGAGTATTAAAATTGTCAGGAGGTGAATAAGAACCCACCTTGGCACCTTGGTTGTTTCCTTGGTCCTGAACCACCTCTAATTGACTCTTCAGGGTCACAAGATCCTGGTTACGTTGTGCTACTTGGCTGCGCAGAGCCACCATTTCTGACATCTGCTCTTTGGTTTTTCCATCCTTGTCTTGGGCCTGTTGTTCCAACATTTCTTCTTTATCCTCAAGCTCCTTCACCCTAAGTTCAGCAGCATGAAGTTTTCCAAGAACATCCTCCATTTCCACAAGGTGCTGCTCCTCTGTTTTTTCAACACTGGACCGTAGCAACTCTTCCAGTCGCTCCTTATCCTCAATCAAAGACAAGAGCTGGGCCTTCAGTGCCTGCGTCTCTCGAGTCCTCGCTGCGGCATCGGCCTCATGTTTGGCTCCAGCCTCCTCTAGAGCAAACTTGAGCTCCATCTTCAGCCTCTCTAGTGCACTTTTGGTTTCAATCAGTTCTTCTGTCTGGGCACCTGCGCCTTTGCTGAAGGACACCTTCAGCTCCCCCATTGCTTGCTGATGAGAAGCAATGGCAGACTCTAACTTGGAACGCCACAGTTCAATAATGTCAGCATTCTCCTTCTCAGCATGGCTTAAGCGCATCTGCAACTGTTCGTTGTCACCAGAGAGCCTTACAGATGAAGTCTGAAGCTGGGCAGCTGCTTCACTGTGGCTCTTTTCTTGCACTTCTAGCTTCTCCTTGTACTTTGCTAGCGCTTCTTCCTGCTTAGCTTCTTGTGAAGCCAACTGATCCCTCAGAGACTTTATCTCTTCCAGAAGGGGAGAAAGAGTAGAGTTTGAGTCCTCAGAGCCCTGTTGGGTCCCAAGATGCAGCTGCAGGTCCGCTACCTCTCTTGTTCGTAGTGAAAGGTCCCTCTCAAGGTCCATAATACGGGATCTTTCTGACACAGTAGCAACCTTTAAGAACAGAAATCTCATATTCAAAGATGTATCTTGCATAGTTTAGAACTGTGCACTGACAAAACTGTGTTAAAGACTTAATCATACTTTATGGTGATTGGTAAACTGCAATTATAAACAACACACTTGGTAATAGTAATACTCAATGTTTCTGAAGGAGAAACAATTTAATTTGCTTGCTAAATGAGGAGGGCATGAAAAACATTAATCCCAAAAACAAGGTGTTATACTGACCTCTTGTGGCCATAAAGGGTATGGTCCAAATAATGAAAGTGAACACTGAAAGCATGTATGGAGCTATAGCAGTGTGTAAGACATTTCTCCCCATCCTTTACACTAACAATCTTTATCACTAAATTAATGCTAATGTTGACCTCATGATTTAGGAGACGTTTTAACCGTTTTTTCTTTTTTAATGTTAATCCAGCTTTTTTCAAATTGTTTATTCTAGTGTTCTCAAACATGCATCTATTTTTGCTGCTTCAACTTATTATTTAATAGCTTGGTTAATTGAATCGCTTAATTTAAATTCTACATTTTCTTGGAAAATTATTGTCAGAAGAGAACCTGTAAAAATATGGCCCTGAAACAATAGAAATATATTTTTCCTGACACCCCTTAGTGTCCTGACCCCAGGGGAACACAAGGATGCATAGTCTGGGAGGTGGAGCAGGTTTTAGACTATCAAAACGCAGGGACACCAAATAAGCAGGACAAATGGATGCTGGGAAGGACTCGGGAAATAGAACAGGATAACTGAGAAAATGATTAGCTGGGACAAGGGAGAAGTTTGTCTGTCTGGTTAAGCAGTGATACCAGTAAAGCAAGAGTGAGTTCAGGTTGGGCAACGTATTGGAAAATAGTACAAGTAAAAGAGCTCTCACTCAAGACAGCTGAAAGATGCATGTGGCTATTTTTGACAGTTGTGAATTGTATTCTTTGACGGTTGTCAAATGTATACTTTTAAATGAAAATCATTTTGGAGTGGATCAATTTAAATGTGAGGGAAGATAAAAACTGGTTACAAAATGATTCCATGGCTGATGCCACAAATTGTGAAGAGAGACTGGATAGACTGATTTGAGCATTTAAATAAACCTAATATATGTAGTAGTTTATCATTTGATTTCATTCGTTTTAAAATCAGGAGAATTATTTTGCTTATGTGAAGCCTGAAAAATGCACTTGTGGGGTTCACCACAAGCTTATGCAAAGCAAAGCTCCAGTTGTTGCCCAGTACTTCTCAGTAGCTCTTGAAAATGTTTTGGCCACTATCCCCGGCACAGGCCCTCTTTTCCAACGCAGCACACTGCAGAGCTGAATTCATTACCCTAGTGTCTTCTAACTCTCTTTGGAGTTTCTCAGCTTTGGTCTTTTCAAAGAGTAGGCTCTGTTCAAGCTCCTTAATGTGGGCATGCTCCAGTCTGGTCTGCGTCTGTTAGTAAACAAGGGGGAGAGGAAGAGAACACACCAGTGCCACCATCACATGCCAGCCCAACGCAGACAGAGAGGGAGGGAGACAGGAGAGAGAATGGAGGGGTTTGGACAATGATAATGGTGATGCTGTGTGTGTGTGTGTGTGTGTGTGTGTGTCTGTGTGTGTGTGTGTATTTAGGGTATTGGGGAAAGGGTATTGGGTGGGAAGTGATGGATGAGTGAAAATGAGGACACCCCATGCAGAACTTTGAGGCTGTGCAGTAAACAGCTGCACACAGGGAATTTTGTGGAAGAATGGTGAGAAGTACAACACAAGCGACAAAAGAGGGGGCCATGTGTTATGAATGTGCAGGATGAGTATGTTGATGGAGGCAGTTTATAAGTAACCATGCAAAATTGACACCTGGTGAACAAAGCACATTGATTGTTACGATACATAGAAGATTTGATCATTTGTGTCAAGCCAGCAAGTAAATAAAGTAAAAATGACTTCAACACATCATGGAGAGAAAGCAGTGACGGTTGTTTCCTGACCCCTGTACTTCAATGCATTATATCACGCAGAAGTTATCCAATGTTGTAGAATTGTAGAATCAATATAAAGACAGATTTCTGCATTTGTTGTATTTAGACAATCTTGATTTTATACTGGTAATCTAATTAAGCCTGAAACATTATCAATAACCACACTGCTTTCTCTCTTTGGTGATAAGGCCATTGTCCACAATGTATATAGTAAGTATTGTATAAGAAACCACCAGTTATCAGACCACCATGTGCAGGATTTGTGACCGACTTAAAATAAATCAATCAGTAACGCAAAAGCTCAAGAAACAGAAATGATTTCCCTTTCACTTCTTTCTATTGTGTTGTATGAATAAGGGTTTTATGGCAACTTACAGAAGCATTTCCCGATACAACTTTGTGCTTCTTGTATTACATGTTACCCAGTGCATGTTAACTTAAAGTTTCATATTAAAAAGGCGAATAGCACCAATTTCAAATGTTATGCCAACAGCCAGGTCAGACATTAGGTCTTCCATGGACATAATCTGAGTAGATGAACTGTCATGCTGTCTAACTAACCGATATACCACTTAAAAAAGGGAATAATGAGGCAAGAAGGATATGATGAAACTACAAAAAATACATTTTAGGGCTCTCTGTACATCTCCTTAGCACTTTGAATGTAGAAGTTTACTTATATATCCTGCTCCCGCTGTTCATTGTCCGTGGAGTAGCTAACAACTATAATGAAGCCTAGCACATTTGTCTTTATATATTACATTTTAATTCTTAAGCCGAGTGTTATTCTCCTTAAATGGCAGTGGGCAAACAGAATTCAGGTCTGTGACTGGGCAGTGGAATGACAAGGGAGCATCTCCAGTGGTTCCATGCTGAGCACTGGACCAACATGAAAGACGAGGAAGAGAAGGAAGAAGAAGCAATAACATCACATCACTGAACAGGGAGGCACCGAGGGTTATAGCACAACATTAGTACACCTTCAACAGCTTGAAGTCAACAAAGCATTTTTGGAGGTTTTTTGTTGCCGTCTTTCAAGCTTCATGCACGTTATTTTTAATATATCCACAGCTGTGAGTAAGTAATAAACTGTTAGTATACAAGTTTAAAAAGAAGATAAAAGGGATATTCTAACCCTGTAGCCCTCAATTTAAAACATCTATTTTGAGCTTGGATGCCTTCAGGGTAAATGAGACGGTCCCCTGTGTAGCACTGTGGAATAAATAACAAATCCTTTGATCAGATATAAACACAGATACCACGAGGCCCCAATACTCTTCATTTCATAACTTAAGAAGAAGACAATGAGTTATCAGAGCCTACTGTTTTAAATGACTCTATTAACATTATGTGAAGGGAAAATCAAAATGCAGGCCCTTTCGGAACAATCCCCCTAGCTTTGATAATTAACTAGGACAATATCAATTATTAATTTATATACATTTCCATGCAAAAACGCCTACTGAGACTGCAGAGTGGCTACTGGTTTCCACTGCTAACATGAAGAGAGATAATGCAAATGCTCTGTCTGGACTCAACTGTTGCTCTGTGATAAGGGATACCAGTTAATCTTGTGCAATTTCAGGGTGCTTCCACACCTGACCTGTTTGGTTCGGTAAAAACAACTGTTTGCCCAGTTAGTACCGTTTGTTTGGGCTGATGTGAAAGCTGTCAATCGAACCCTGTTTTGGCCCAAACAACCCAACCTCCTGAAAAGGTGATTTTATGAGAGCAGATGTGTGATTTTAGCATGATTTCAAAGCTAAACTACGATCTGTATAAAGTCATGTATATATCGTATTCATGTGGCGCAACGAGCACGGCCCCTGGAGGTGGCGAGGTCCAGGCGAGGGGTGGCGGCGCACCGCCACAGAGGAAATGTGCCTGACGAGGCCAGCCAGCTGTGGTTGTATCCGACTCCGTGTAGACCTACTTTTGTCAATTAAAAATTGTGTGACAGCGATCCCACAGTAATAAGCCCTGAATCATTATTGTCTCTTCCTATTATTATTATTCATAACATGTTGTTGCAGTTTAATAATAAGCTACTAATAATGCTTATAGTCAGTTATTTCTTCGTAAGCTCTTTGACACCAAATAACATAAATCTACACATCAGAAGCATTAAAGTGCTGCATGAATTTCAAGTCAGTCACCGGAATTGGATTTCCCCATGTGGGTCCTGATAATGCATAATGACAATCGTCATTATGAAAACTGTCCTATCAACAAGTTACCCGTCAGTCTGTACAACTTCATGCTTACTCCTCTTTTAAAAGGTTCCGTGAACACAAACAAACAAGAGCTAAAAAGCAAGAGTGTATCTTTTTTCCCTTGGCCCGGACCACATGAACTGAACTACAGGAGTGAAAGCACCCTTAAACCGCACTGGACCTGCACCCGAGGAGACGCACTGATGTACAGTAAAAGAAAAATTGAAATCACTTTATTGTAATGGATATAGAGCAAGGTTTATGTGAACTGAAATCCTGAGTTGGAACCAGGATGCAGGGTGATTGGAGCACCTGCTGCTTCTGACTTAATATCTAAATTTAGATTTAAAATCAGTGAGACAAATGTTGAGTTAAACATCCACTTTTGTATTTAATAAAAATATCTATAAGTGATGCGCAGTCTGATTTAATATTATCAATGTTTTGTCTTTCCAACACAAATTCAATAAAGTGTGTTAGTTGCAATGGTGTGGATTTGTGTTGTGCATTTACCTCCAGGTCGCCTTTGGTAATGCAAGCTTCCTCTACGCGGAACTGAAGGTCCTCCACTTTCCTATTCAACAGGGAAAAATTATCTTTCTGGAGCTTTTTTTTTTTTGTCGCGTCAACCTGGGGAACTTACAACCTATAACATATTGAGAAGCAATGATCAAGAGCACGATTAAGCAAACTCAGGTACAGATCTTTCTTCAGGACGTTATAAGACCGCAGTAGTATAACAGCATTATGATCTTAGCCGTCGTTCATTTTCTCTCTCAACAAACTGAACCCATAAAATGAAAAACAAAAAAGAAATAGATACTGACATACTGTCATAGGTGACTGTGTGTCTTTGACTAGTCTCACTTGGGAATCCTTACCTACGCTCCTCCTCCAGCTGATTCACCAGCTCGACTTTGTCTTTGTCTGCAGCTTCTACCAAGGTCCGTAACTGATCCATCTTGGTCTCCATCTTCAACAGACCAAAGAAAATGAAGATGTCAAGGCAATTCTATTCCTCAGAGTCATTTGTTATCAACAGGAGGTTCATGCAGAGTGTTATTACTGAACCACTGGGTGAGCTGACCTGCTCCCGATCGTCCCTGAGCAGGCCAATTTCTTGCTCCATCTCTCCAACATGGCCAGTGGCCTTGGCGACTTCAGCTCTCTCCGTGTCCCTCTCAGCCATAAGCTGCTCAATATGCTGCTGCTTCTCCTTCAGCGCCTCCTGCAGGGCTGTGGTGCCGGAAATCTTACGATTATACCGTGATGATGTCTCTGTTAGCTATGGAAAGACAGAATACAAGCAACGTCAGACTTGTGAGTAAACACAGCATTAAAAAAAAAAAACGGATGAGAAGTGTGTCCTATCTCACCAGGCCTGTGCGGCTGGGCTTGGCGCTGACAGAGGATGCCACGGAGCTCATGGTACTGATGGAGGAGGCACTAGGGCTTCGCTTTAGCCCTGATGGTGTGGCCACTACTTTCCGAACCGTTGTTTTTGCTTTGGCTGGCGTGGTGGAAGGGAAGCCAATGCGTGTGACTTTGTGCACTGGAGCAAATAAGCCATACTTTGGTTGGCACTGAAAATATCTAGAGACAAATATTGGAATACAATCATGATAATGGAAGTCATAGTAAACATGTGGTTAACAAGTATGACAACTTTTCTTCAAATTATTTACAGATCCAGTGGCTTTTGTACCTTGTGCCTGCCACTGCCCCGTCATTCTTTCCTAAGGGCTCATCCAATTCCACACCACACCACTCGCCTTTGGCAAAATCTGTTTCTCCAAGGAAACGTACCACTCCTGCCTTTGTACCACCAACCTGAGAAGAAAAACACTAAACATTAGTCTACATTTAATCTCCTCAACAGATAAAAGAGGCCTAAAGCAATCAGCTTTGCCTGGTAATAAACCCTGAGTGAGATAATCCCATCAAAGCAACAGAAATGAAATGAAATGAAAACAGAAACATGTACCAGCTTTGAACCAAATGAGGCCAAAATGCCAACCCAAAAGAAAAATGTCCTTTCAATGATTTAAACGCATGGTGTACATACAGGACTGCACACAGGTGGTGACTGCACTCAACAGCGTTGGACATTTGGTGACATGAAGTGGAAGAGACCATGTTTTATGTGTTCATTTAACTGAGATTACTACATTGTAGAAAAGGAGGGTTCCGTTAGTCATATACTAGAATATCTAGAAAAGAAAAAGAAAGATTTCTGTAAGATAATGTAACAAACTTTACCAATACTCGGTCACCCATCTTCAGTTCCCTTTCCCCTTTCTTGACTGATCCAGTCTCTGAGAGGTTGGAGATAGATTCACTGTTTGTGCGTACGAGGTTGGAGGATGGTGTTGCTGACGCAGCAGGCGTAGGGGAGGAGGCCTTCTTAGTTGCTGTGGTAGTTGAGGGTAATGTTGATTTTGTGGCGGGTGTGTGTGAGGCCACGCTGCCAACTGAAGGTGTGGGTGATGCAGCGCGGGAGGGGGGTGCTGTCTGAGTTCCATTAGCCTCCCCCTCTGTGCGAGACAACTTGGATGGGCGGGTAAATATTCCTCGCAGGGCTTCACACTGGAAGTAGCGCACCCCTGCCACCGAACCATCATTCTTCCCGATTGGCTCATCTAGAACAATCCCTGCCCACTGTCCTGGGGCAAACTGTGCGTCTCCCAAAAACTGTATGTAGCCTGGCTTATTCCCATTAACCCATACTCGCTCCCCAATCTGAAAGCTCTCCCCAGCGCTCTCTTCTCCACTGGCATCTGCAGCTGATTTGTCGGCCGCAGCAACTTTAACTCCCGCTGAAGAATAAAAAAGGAGGGAGAAAGAGAACTGTGGGTCATAAAAATCCATTGCATAATTGACTTGTGTGAGACAGACAAATGTCACAAATGCAGTGCAAAACATTGCAATATCATGTGATTTGATGTCTAGATTATACTATGCAAGTTTAATCCCTCCTCTGCCTAACTGTGTTTCCTTACCATCTTAAAAAAGGTATAGTAAACCAACATTTATACATGACTTCCAATTGTCATGGTCTTCAAAACAAATTATTCTACAGTGACAATAATACTACTGTAGCAAGAGAGATCTAGGCTAAATATTTCAAACACTATTGTTATATGAATTATTACTTTTGGCAAGATGTTAATGTAAAATCTGTGATGCCTTGATAAAATAGCTGGTGAGTGTCTCATGTTTTTTCTTTCAGTTCTATCCAGCCAAATAAAATAAAAAACACATTGTTTAGCTGTTCCTAGCAAAAAGACTGCATAAACCCATACAAACTCTGTTTAGCTACAAGATGCTACATACTGAGGTGTTTCATGACATAAACTAGGACCAAGCACAATGTAAAACAGGTCTGCCAAAATGTATGGAGAGATAATGTCACAATCACAAGCCCTATTAGAATGGGAAAAATCACACAATCAAGCCCTGGCTAGGTTTGTAGAAGCTGCCAATGGGAAGATTGTTACCTGTGCTGGGGTTGGTCTTGGGGGCTGCTGTCCCAGGTGGTCTGGCTATCTTGCTGGGCCCTTTGATCCCACTGGGCTTGCTCATGTTTCTTCCTGTGATATGTTACACCCAAAAGGCTTGTGTCCGTTGGTGGGTACAGACTGACCCCCGACCATCAAAAAAAACAGGTTGCCGCTCTGTGATGACAACTGTTTCTCTTCACCAAAATGACTTAAACAAAAAATAAAGACGAACACAAAAAAATGTTGAACAAAAAGAAAAAACAGGATAAGGGAGGAGGGAGAAAAAGCGCTGATCATGAAAAGGACCCTGTTTGGAAGAAAGAAAGAAAAAAGACATATTACTTGACTTCATCAAGTTAATTAACCATTTAGGCAAATGTATTACTTCCTGACATTTCCTGCCTCTGCTGTGGGTATAGCAATAATTTCATTTGGAGATATATGAAATAAGATTTACAGATATGCCTTGAAGGCCTGTTCATGAACTTTGTTTTTGGTGCTCTGTTAATGGAGGCATTCTGTTTCTGTTATGACAACAAGCTGCCCAGCACACACCACGTCACAGTTAAGACCTAAAAATACCCTGTCAAAGGCCAGCCGACATGCAGTCTATGTTATGCCATCATGAACTTCTGAATAGCTCATCATCTGTGACCTTAACCTCAATACATGCAGTACCCCAAACAGTCTCTCACTCAATCCATCATTCTGGCATATAAAATCATGTAAGTCTGGTTGGCAGCTTTTCCTAAAACAGGATAACTGCAGAAACAAGACCACCATCAGCAGCAGATTATCCTGTTTGTCAGATTACCTCACCACAGAAAATGTCTGAATGTATGGTCCCCCTGTTGTTAGTAGTTTGACAACATGACTCAGTGTGGCATTGAGACGGATTTGTATAGTCCTATTGCCTTAATTAATGAAATCAAACAAGAGTAAAACTACTGGCAAAACTACTGACAAAATACTGACGTGATACTGAAGTGTCAGGCCAACCTACTGTCAGATCCGTAGCATCTCAGTCTATTTCTATAGTGGAGGTGTTGGTGTGATGATCTCTGCAGACAGCAGGTGCACATACAGTCTAGGACACCAAGTCGGATGCTTGATTGTGTGACCACAATCAGTCAAATAAAACTACACACCACAAACATTCCTAAAGCAATGATGAGCTTGTTTGTCAAAACCCTGACCTAACAATTACGGGACTGTGTATATGCCTCTAGGATGATGCCATATTACAACCTTATATTTAGTTAAAAAGTATGCAATTAACAAAGAAATAAATTGAGGTATGTCAGGAAAATATGCATAAAATATTGTTACCAAAGGATTTTCAATATTACTGCATTTAGTTATTGGATTCAATGTGCTGTTCACCTGCCTGTTCTACAACAGCATCTCTTTTGGATAGATTTAGAGGGTTTGTGTAAATTCTTTACTTGGAATTTGCTTTAGCGCCTTACGCGTGAGAACAGAGAGCTTATTTTTTGTACTAATAAGGGTGAGTGTATATAATTGTTAACTGAATCATTTTCTGTTGCACACAGCGTGCCTGTCCAGCTCCATCAGTGCTTTTATTTATCCTGAATATTACTACAGGCCATGTATGTCAAATATATTAAATGGCTCGGATAATGTGAAGGAAAATGGTTTCATTATTCTCCGTCATTTTCCTAATCATTGATTTCAAACGAGTGAAGGATCCTGGGGCAGAGTAACAAAACGGTTTAGAATTTTCTAAAAGGGTGCTTATTATCGGAAGACACTTTAAAAAGTTCCTTTACAGTGAAATACACCGATAAAATATCAAATCAACAAACCCAGTGCCTTCTCACCTCACCTCCGAAAAGAAAATCAGATAAAAATTAAATTTTGAATCAGTTTTAAGTCAGCAAAGACACTTGATCTCACAAGGGGTAGCAATGTAATATAGAACTTGTTAAACAGTGTCACACAAACATACGTTTCATTCCTGAAAGGGCCTAAGAGCTACAGTATGTAGGTTCACCGAAGACACGCTGTCCCACAGTCTCCTAGACATTTCTCAGCAGAAACTAAAGGGTGGCCTTCAGAAGGCAGTGACCCAATTCAAATGCAGCGTTCCAGTTTTCTCCCACTGTGCCTTTGAATGATACTGATGAGTGCCCTCAGGTCAAGAGGAGGCCAGAGAAAGACAGCATTTCAATGGCTGAACACTGCATGGTGGAAATTAAAGTCACACTAAAAAAATTTAAAGTCTATGTGACAATCTAAATCTTTAATAATTCATTTTGCACAAAAACTAAAAAGGGAAATTCCAACTCTAAAATAAAACCAATTTTATCAATATGCAGTCAGATTGACCCATGAGCCTTTGGAATATGACAAGCTTTTGTAAAAACAATATAAGCATTACGATGTCTTAGTAGAACATCACCAGGCGTGTCTTTAACAGAGGATGTTTCAGCTCTGATTGGTGAACTGAAGCAGTCAACTGAATATGATCCACTTAGTCTGGAGAATTTCCCACTACAGTAATGTTAATCTTTTGCCACTGACTCTCACTCTAATCTGCAGCTAGGAAAAAAGCCAAATGCCAATGTTGTGAGGATGTTAAAAAAAGGAAAATATTATAACGATGTATTAAAAAGTAAAAATGTTGAAACGTATTTAGAACTAAGCTACTCTCAAACTCCATGTAGTCTGGAACATTTTTTTATGATGTAAATTCAAAAATAGAAATGGGTAGATGCAAGTCTGTAAAACAGAACTGAGATCTACTGTAGTTCTCAAAATGACTGCATAGACATAATCTACTTCCACGTTCCAGGAGTGCGAAACCACTTAAGATATAGACGTTAACTGAATCTGCTTGACTGTTTTGTAACAACAGTAGAAACTATCCATCCAGTTCAGACTCCCAAGTATGTGTTAACTGATGGGAAGATGTCACTGGTTACACAAGCCAGTGGGCTTTCATTCCACATTGTTTTTCAGTATGCTAATATTAGCCATTGACATCAACAATATTGAACCAAGTACAAATAGGTTTCCTAAGAATGTTTTTACAGCAGGTCCAGCATTGACTGACTTGTCTTAGTCTACCATCACAGCAGCTTAGTACGACTTTACATCTTCAGAGGTGTGTATTCAATGATTTAAGCCTCCTACACTCTTGCTTTCGTCATCACAAGGCCAAAACGAGCTCTGGTTCTTCCTTTTTGAGGAAACATCTGCTGGGATGATTGTGTAGGCCCCTGCTAGTACTGACAGAGGAAGGTGTAGAAAAGTACTAACAGGACATGAGCACAGAATAAGAGCAAGAGGCATCCTGCGTCCTCTGCGTCTGCGAATACAGATCCACCTGTTTTCAAGTTAACAACCCTCATTGTCAACAAGAAGACATTAACAACCTACCTTGCAGCTACTATATATATATATATA
The DNA here is from genome assembly GCA_943593645.1 of Bovichtus variegatus. Classification (NCBI taxonomy): domain Eukaryota; kingdom Metazoa; phylum Chordata; class Actinopteri; order Perciformes; family Bovichtidae; genus Bovichtus; species Bovichtus variegatus. The sequence goes on along the minus strand of CALSCE010010657.1, from coordinate 18,570,846 downwards.
TATATATCAACACTTGCAATTGTGCCCAGACATAACTGAGACCTGAAATAATAAAAATATATGGTTGGGTAGTCAAAGTTTCCACTACGGCCCCAATGTTAAATTCAGACTTTCCAGAAATAATAGAGCCTCTTTCACTAGAGCAGCTATAGTGTTTGTATTAAATAAAATGTATTTAAAATAATGCATAATGGTTTCTACTCCTGCAGGCAACTAATATGATGCATATCTTTTTTATCTGACTTCAGCCAACCAACGTTTGCCATTCTCTCATATATCATGAGTTCAAATACCACATGAAGAAGTTAATGAGTAGCAAATTACTGGCATTTTAAAGTTACAAGTGGTATTGCCTTCACTTCCCAAGACTACACCCCATAAAAGCTGTAATCTTGTCAACCAGTCCAAACAAGTTAAACTTGCCTTTTGTGTGAAACAGAAAAGATTGATCATACATATACAAGTCACACCTTTAAACCGCAAAAATGTCAAATGCATTGACTCTTCTATTACACAGTTGCTTCACTGACATTTTACACAGTGTACCTGTGCAGTTAAGTAAATGAGTTTGCCTCAGAACGCGCCTCGCCTTGTAACCTCTATCAGTAGCAAACGGATTGAGAGCTGTCGATGAGGTGGCACATCTGGTAAGAGTGAAGCCTGTAAATGTATTACCATAGCAGCTAGCTAACTTACCTTATTAGCTAAATCGACGTCTCGGGTGAGGCATACATCCGGTTTATCATAAGTTATACAGGTAACTTGCACATGTTCATAACATCGGAATAACCCGACCACCGTGCTAAGCATTGCGACTGAAGCAAATTCCACAAGTCCTAAAGTCTCCGCAATGTCACCGGAGCTCCAGTAGGGCACACTGCTGCTACAAGTTTAGAGTCAGCATTCGCAACAGATTAACGTTAGATCACCTGTTAAGATACCTTGACGTATAATGTTGTTATCAGCAGTCCTTTGACTGTACTGTCACATATCCGGCTTTAATGAATCCCAGTCTGTAATCACGGTAACACTATACGTGATTAGTTGCTAAGTAACGTTAGCTGTGAGGCCCGAACCGGTGGTCGGGACCAAGAGAAGCAGGGCTCGTTAGCTAGGTTAGCTAGCTAAACTAACACCTCAAGTAACACTAACGTTAACGTAACCTGGACAACTTTCACTCCGAGTTCAGTTTCCTGGTTTATCGGCAGCAAAAGGACACGCGGGTTTATGGTTTAGATGACCTCGTCGGAGTTAGCTAATACTGACCTGTTATGTTCCTGTGCAGCCTACGTCTTCTCAGGAAATACACAGCTAGCAGGCTAAGTAGAGAACCACGACGACTGCTGGGATCAGACACACACAGCCCAACGTACGACGAGCTGTCTGTCCAACGGCCGAGGGGAACGTCAACGGTAGGACGGTGCCGCCCAAAGATGATATGTTCAGTAAGATGGAACACTTCCTCTTTTCCGAGAAAGCTAAACAATTTCCAGACAAAAAAACTTTATTGTTAATACTATGAAGCAAGTAAAAGAAAAAAATATAGGTGAAAACTTAGTCTTTTGATGAAACAAATCCTTTTTTAAAACTTCCTTGAAATAATGACATAGCACCTACAAATAATAATTTAGTATCTTAAAAATAATAAAAAAATAAAAATAATAAAATAAAATAAATAACAATACAATTTAAAAAAAAAATTTTTTTTTTTACAAAGTGTCTTATTATTCTGTTATACTAAGTCATTATTTCGAAAAAGTTCTCATTATTTTGAGATTTTAAATCAGTTTGAGATACTAAGTCTAATTTTGAGTCATTTTCTAAAGAAAGTTTCTCACAAAATTAAATGTGCAAGTAGAACAATTAACCCCATACAACGTTATGTCAACGTTTAGGATTATACTGTGAAACCCATTCTTGATAAAACTCAAGACTTTTCTGAGGATATTCCAAATTATGAATTTTAAGATCACATCTGAATTGTATCATAAATGTTGGAATTGTGCAAATATAGTAACATTTCAGCAACAAAAAAAAATCAGATAAGTCTAAATTCTAAGATATGACTTAAATGTCTTCATTTTGATGCAATGAAATAGCTTTGAGTGTAGACACCATCAGTTTCACATGAATTTGCATTGTGTTGAATTTACAATTTACAAGCTACTCAAGTATATATAGTTAAAAAAAAACAAGATCCTGCTTTACCAGCTGCAACATTAAAGTGATAAACACATTAATGCATCAATAATTAAATCTAATACAATATATATTATTCTGAAATAGGACATTGCACAGAATGGGTATTTTTACTTTTAAGTATAGTTTGATGCTTTTGTACTTTTACTTTTACTTACTTTTAATTTTTTAATGCAGGACTTTTGCTTGTAACAGAGTATTTCTACTCTTAGCATTGCTAGTTTTACTTGAGTTGTACTTAAGGATCCGAGTACTTCATCCCCCTCTGGCAATTATTAGAAATACAAATGTCCATGCTCCAAAATTAATTATATTTAGAGCCCTCCTGAATGTATAACAATAGTATTTTTTTCCTAATTTATGCCAAAAGAAGAAAAATGCTGGCACATCAATATGAAAGGGGAGATTGAACTTTATTTCAGCTGTGATATGAATGTATTTGATGAATTAATAAAAAAGACAAAATGTAGACCAAGCTTCCTAATGTCATACAGGAAGAAATGCTAATTGTTGTGGTGCACTTCCAATTAAATGCAATTTTATTTGCAATGTGCAGCAAAATCAGCAAGTGAGCCGATTATGGTAACAGAGGGCCAACTTGTTCTGCTAAAAGATGGCTAACAATCAACTATACTGTTAGCTCACATATAGGGCCATCTGTGCTGTCAAGATCCAGCATTAAATCAAACCCACATCTAGCCCTGGCAGCCAACAGAAATAAAGCACTGAAGGAAGTGAAAGCCTGTTTACTTAATGATTTTAGAGCAATTCAAGTGGGACAAAAATAGAAACAACCATTTAAACATCATATTAAAATTAATACAGGTCAGGAAATTACCATTTTACAAATTTTACAATAAAATTAACAGCATGAATAAGAACTGCTACAAAAAACGAATTGGTCAATACCTACAAACTATTGCTGTTGCAGCATCCCTTAATGCCCCTCCCTCGTATGTTTACAGATCAAATGTATATACACAGCATAGACATTCAACTTGGTACAAAATAATGAACAGCTAAAAAACATGCTTGATAGGATGGTCATAAAGATGAAAAAAAAAAAGTTTTTGTTTAAAAAAATATCCTTGTGTTCCAAATGAAGACAGTACATTTATTTTTTCTTGGCCAAACTTCGAGGGGAACTTTTAAGCAAGTCTCTGATCCGGAGGTATGTCCCTGTGGCCTCAGCAACTTCAGTGAACTCCGGTGTATCTTCAAATGGAACGATGCCAGCTGCAAATTTGCTCCGATGAGGAACAGCTGTTATCTTCTCATCATGGCGGTTAGGAGAAGCACAATCTCCAGCCCCCCCATTAGAGAAATCTAGATCAGGAATCTGGGGGTTGTCTTCCTGGCATTTGATTGGATCAGGGCTCTGCGGGCTGTCATCATGGGATTTAATTGGACCAGGATTCTGCAGGCTTTTGTCTTGAGCTTTGACTGGTTCAGGGCTCGGAGTCTGAATCTCTTGAGCCCCCGGTAGCCTTCGATTTTCACTGCTATGGCAAGTTTCTGCAGGTCTCGTTGTGTCCATCGTTTCTTGAACCTCCTCCGTTTCTGTGTCGACATGTGCAGGCGTGGACACACTTGGTGAGCTGGGTACAGGTGTTACCGCTGCAGCTGTCTCAGGGTCGCTATTAGTGGCAGTTTCTAGAGCGGCCCAAATCAGCCTCTGCTGCTCCTCCAGTTCCTCCAATGACAATTCATCCTCCGTTCCCCCTACAGTCTCATCAACTACTACCCAGTTACGCCCCCGCAGAGCTGGGGAGCCGTTGGTGGGTGTGGGAGGAGGTGTACCCTTAGGGAGAGGTGGGGGAGTGGGTGTGGCTGGAGGAGTGCCCTGGGGTAAAGGAGGAGGAGAACTGAAGCAAGGGGAGCCAGGGGGCAGCGGAGGTTGGAACTGGAAGTCCCCTTGGCCATGACAATAAGGTGTTCCTGGGTCTGGGGGAAGACACGCAAAGATTAGAAAGTAAGGGTTCTGCCTAACAAAAAGGCAGCTTATTCAAGTATTACTGTGTATTATTCTGCATTTCAGCTATGAATAAAAAACAGAAGACCTGCTTTTTACAACATGGCAGCATTGTAAAAAGCAGTATTTTATCAAGTCATAGGAACGAAAGATTGGATATCGAGATTAAGATCAAAAAAAGTACAAGATTACTCCTGCAGTTTTTGACTCATCTAGCTTTAACACACAACAAGGCATTACTGCCCAGAAAACTACCGCTCACTGGATTTCTTTTTTTTTTGGACCATTCTCTGTAAACCCTAGAGTTGGTTGTGTGTGAAAATCCCAGTAGAGCAGCAGTTTCTAAAAAACTCAAACTAGCAAGTCTGGCAGCAACAAACATATCACTTTCAAAGTCACTTATATCCCCTTTGTTTACCATTCTGATGCTTGGTTTGAACTTCAGCAGATCTATGCATTGTGTTGCTACCAGGTGATTGGCCGATTAGATGTTTGCGTTAAAGTGGCCTGATGTACCTAATAAATTAGCCAGGCGTGGGTCTGTGCATGCGAGCATACAGACAGACAGTCCTACCTTTTTAGTTAGATAACTTTGTGCTCAAGTAACTTGTGAAGCACATTTAAAAAGTGACTGAGATGAACAGTTACCTGAGTCAACATCCATGTCCGAGCCCCGATTAGAGTTCTGATCAGGACTGGGCCTCGTCTTCTTCCTTTGCTGGGGAGAGGACTCCGATTCATGCCGTCTCTTGTTGCAGGTGGCACCAGGCTGTTGGCAAGGGAGAATAACAATATTTAAGGGCTCTTCCCAAAGGCACAGTTATCACACATCCGCTCTCCATCCGTGCCAGTTAATTGATGAAAAGTGTAAAAGTGGAGGCTGGAATGAGAGAGAAGAATAAGCATCCACTGCATGCAAACAGCATGGACTGTTGTCTAGAGCAGGCATTTGTATTACTAATGTTCTTATCCTGTTTTTGCGGAATATATTATTCTTTGTATTTATCTTGTATGGTTGTTTTATAATTACTTGTATTTATAATATTTCCGATGGGTATTTGTTTCATTTCCTCGGATTGGATGATAAGGATGCAAACACTGACATGTCCATGATGTTATGAATGAATAACCATGAGCAGTGAGGATGGGGACAAACAAAGTGATTTGATTTCATATTTGGTCACCTTACAAAAATGTAGCACATCTACCTGTACTCTACTCTCATGTTCAAGTATCAAGATCGAGAGGAGCTCAATTAATGGTTCAAAAGCGACAAAAAAAACAAAGAAACACTGCAATATCTACTATGTGGATAAAATATAACTTTAACATTTCTTACAATCTGTAATATTATAGTAACCCAATAGCTTCTATTAAAAACGTGTGTACAGTGGTATCATGGACAATGAGTACAGATCTGACAAATAGTAACCACTTGCGGGACTTTAAGATAATTACCATGGGGAAGTTGTTGGACAGGTAAGCGGCATAGTTTGGCTTCATGTGGTTGGTCTGCATTGGAATGGAACCATACTGCATGAACTCCTGGAGATCAGAAAAATATGATGAGCAAATTCTGTAAAAATGTCCTGCCACTAAAAAGCACATATTTTTGACTTTATTAATAGACAGAATGATTAATACACAAATAAAGCTCAAATTGACTCCATACTACAGTATTTGCATAAATCAATTATCAATTAAATAATAAGAATGATATGATTAAAATGCAAATATATTCAAGTATTGTTGAACAAATGTGGATGTAATCGCATCACCAAAGAATAATGCATGGATTTCCATTTTTTTCCTCTCCGATTCATGAGAAAAACTGAAGATATAAATAAAACATAGTAATATGACTGAAATATAAATATAAAATCAGATACCTGGACTCGCATGTAACTAGTGATATATTTAAGAACAAGATTATGTTGTAGGACTTACATCTTTCATTGTGTGTGCTGCAGGTACATTGAAACCTGGGAAGTCTACCAGTTTGGAAACATCATAAGAGATGTTCTGCGAATTGTCTTTTGTATTACCATCATTTGAAACTAGAAAACAGAAAAAACAGAATTAGCCCAACCTTTCGACAACTCAATAACATTCTTATGTTTTGCAGTAGTCAAAGGGAAAATCAGTGTGAAGTTTAAATGTAATTTAAAAACATACCATTTCCATCATACATCGTTATGCCAGAGTTCTCCATCTCTGCTTCTTTGAGCCAACCTGGTGGGTAGCCCAGCTGCCTCATGCGATAAATTAGAGGAGGAATGGTGTTGGCTTCAATTCCCAGAGCTGTCAACAGCTCCTCACTGTCCAAAAGCAAAACACAGTGTAAAACATTAAATGATCAAAGTGTACTTTTACTTAGTACAATAGACAGTGTGTGAATAAATTATGTTTGTAGAGCTGCAACAAACAAAGAAAAGCCAACTATTTTTATAATCATTACATTTTTCTTAATGCAAAAATGCTGTATGTATCTTAATGCATGTGTTTGTCTCCATTTCATATCCTATTAAACTGAATATCTTTGGGTTTTGGACTGACAAAACAAGACATTTAAAAAGACATCATCTTGGACTTTGAGAAACTGGGATGGACATTTTTCACTACATTTGACATTTTACAGACCAAACGATTAAATGATAAAGAAAATAATCGTTGGTTGCGGCCCGACATGTTTGTGTCTGTTGTGTGCAAAATAACAATCCTACCTCATGACTCCAGGCTTGTATTTAGCAAACCGTTCCTCCACTTCATCAGCATGGTATCGATGGGTACTCTGCATCCCCTGGTTGCTGTTCTGATTAAACTCCTTTCTTCGCTCATTAATTGCAGCCATGTCTTTAGGCTAGGAAGGAAACATGTTTAATGCAGTAAATCAAGTTCCAACTCTTATGTTCAAGCACATTCCATAATAATGCTTGTTCTTACCTTGGGACAGTCTCTCAGCTGATGACCACACGAGCCACAGTTGAAACACATTGATTTGGGTCTAGAATGAACAGATCAGTGATGGGATCATCATACAGGTATATGCCACACAGCAACAAAACAAGTCATAATCAGAAGATGGAAACTAAATAAAGCTTTATTAATAACCTGACATACCTTTTGTCTTTCATTTCTATGTCCTGTCCATCTGTGCCAACGACTTGGTTGAAAACCTGGTGATAGCTTTGCAACAATTCAGGAAATGTTATGTTTGTACAAAACAAAGCGACAAACTTCTCTATATTGACACCTTAATAGTCCCACTTATATGCTTGATATTTTCAAATAGATCGCCACATTTCAAATCTGGACATCTTTACTGGAAAGATAAAATTCTGATCCCATGTTCAAAACAGATGACCTGGCAGACGAGACTTCGATTTCAATTTATCCATTTTAAAGATACGTTGGAACGTCCCATCCATCGGTCAGCTGGGGGTTTTCATTCACCAGAGGCTGTCCAAGTTTATCAACACTGAATGTAGTGAAATATAAGACACTTCCAACCACCTAAGAAAGGAACATAAGAAAATGTTTAAAATGTTAAGATGGCATTTAGACTATTTGAAAACATCCAATCTTCTTTCCCATGTGGTATGAAATTGTACAATATGCAAACGACTGAAAATAACAGTAAATACTCACTTTAAAGGCTTCAGTTGTTGTTCTTATGGTACTGGGAGAGGACTTCTGCAGATCTTCATCCATAGCAAAGGCTGAATTCTTAATAAATGATAGAAAAAAATGTTTTAAAATAATTCATAACAGTTTTGATATTAAATCACAATAAAAATACGTTCTTGGTAAATACCTGAGGTTTCATTTGAATTATGGAGTTTTTCTTTTCATTGCTCGGGTTCTGGTGCTTCAAAATCAAATTGCAGATGCAATCTTCAATTTCTTGACGACACTGCCTAAAGGGGAGACATTTATTGTTGTTTTTGTGTAAACAGTTTAGCAATGAGACACAGCAAGGTAATGAAAATGCTGTAATTTAATTTTATTAGCCATAATGTATAAACCAAAAACAGCTGTTAGCAAAATGTTTTACCAATTACATAAACATGGTTTAAAAAAAAAAAAAAA
>CALSCE010010657.1:18502132-18562576 GCA_943593645.1 Bovichtus variegatus | reverse complement strand
AAAAAAAAAAAAAAAATGTTTTACCAATTACATAAACATGGTTTAAATAAAAAAAGTTTTACCGTTACAACCCGAATTTGACAGCAGTGGTGTAAAGTAACTACGTTCATTTACTCACGTTTTTCTTTTTCCACCACTGTTTAACAGTAAACCCAGACGTGACATAACTTACTATGCAAATCACAAGTGAGCACATGAAGCCTTTTGACTGCTTACTTAGAAATAATGTTGTTTGCATAAAGGATTTGAAGAGCTGGCCCGTCGATGTTGACATCTTCAACTTTGATGCCGCTGTGAAGTCAGAGGGAAATGACCGTTGGTTATGATCAGTTTGGTTTCATTTGTTATGCGCATTACCCAGTGTCAGCTAACCATTACCTTGGCCGTGTCAGGATATTCAGCTTTCTTCTTAAACCTTTATGTAATCTACGAGTTAAGGAAATAGACAGACATCCTACAAACTAGCCATTAGCGTACAATTTCAGGTTGTTTTGGTTACAGGCAGGAGGCTCACGGTGTTAGCAGACGTTAGCTAGTGCTACATCCACAGTGCTAGCACACTGACACAAGGATATTCTCCTCGGTGAGTCTGTGGATGTAGTCGTCACACTCCTCCAGTCTGCTCCGCAGCTGGCTCGTTTCCTCCTGGACTTCCTCATCATCTGTGAAACGAATATGCGTCGGAACCGGCGGCGGTGTGGAGTCATCGAGCTGCTGAAAGAGCTCACTGTCGCCAAAATCAACTTCAGCCATTTTTAGCAGCTCAGTGGTGCAGGACGGATTATTCGGGTTCAGAGGCGAAAGCAGTTATTCTTCGTATTCATTGGTCCTCCATGTGTCACGTGGTAGACAGATTTAAGCTCAGGGGTTTTCAGCCCACAGCATTGTATTACAGGCTACGTAAAGGAACTCTGGCTTCTAAAGAGCTCTTTAGATGACAGAAAATCCAAAAAGGGTAAAACTAAACAAACTTCACACCTTTTCTAACGTGTACATCTGTAGGTTGCACACGAAGGAGCAACTTTAAATATATATATTTTATTGATTTTTTTTTAACAATACATATTGTAATTATAAAATACATCTTTAGGGAATGTCGTACTATGTAGGCAAAGAGTAAAAAACAAAAGGGAAACAATAAAGGTGATTTAGTTCCATGACATAAATATGTACAAAGAGAAAAAGAAAGAAATACATACATAAAATAAAAAAATGTAAGAGTACAATTTTCCACCATATAATTACAGAAAAAGCATTTGTCTTCTATATATTCTCTATTTACAAATAATGGAATTTATTGGTTAATATCATGCTCAGGAAGTCCTGGCTGCTTTTATAAAAACAAGCGATAGGTTGCATATAAACCAAGCATCATGAAGTTGACCACACAGCACACAATTATTATGGACATCTTGCACAAATATTTTGCATTATTCTATTCTGATTCTTTACCTATAACAGAACATGTAAGGAAAAGGCATACATCGTCAATCTATTGATAATTCTAGCCACATTTTATATACATGAAAGTTTGTTTTACAGAGACTATTAAAACATGTACCAACAAAAATACATAAAAACTGGGGCATGTGTTGCCTGTAAAGTATGTATGTAAATATACAATTACAAATTGTGCCTTAAATATTCCTTTAATATTTATTTTCCTATTTTATGTATTTATTTTTTGGTTATTGTTCTCACTTTCTGCGGTTGCCACCGGCATGTTTGAATGTATACATTTTGCACTGTGTTTCTTATTGTCAAAATGTGTGATATGTGCAATCTGTTCAATAAATAGTAAGTATTAAACTTAATAAAAATAAATATTATATATGTATACCTAAACTGTGCCATACGGACTATACTTATATTACCTGTGCAGTTATTCAACGGTGCAATACTCACATCACCTTGGCATTATTAGTGTATTACACTGTACATTTCTTTTTAAATATTCTTGTTTTTCAGCATTAATATTTTTATTAATATAATTACACTACTGTATGTATTGTGATATACATATTTTATCTTCTTCATGTTTATATAAATATATGTTTTTATTTATTACATTATTTCCAAAATGAAATCCAATTTGTCCTGTAAGACAGCGTTGAGGGTTTTAAATACCCTGTGTTCTTGTTCCGTTTAGTCGTCTCTGTTTGTTGCTGTTGCCGCCGCTTGACTTCTTTACTTTAGTTTACACTATTCTGATAAAACTCAGTCTTTCTAAGGGACAAGAGACAATTGTGACTGAGTGATACGTCTAATTATACTTCCAGCAATGTCGAGTTGCCCAACTATCCACCTAACTTTACCGCAGTGTGACGGCGGCTCACGGAAACTTCGCTTTATTCAGCTGGTGAACCTGACATCGTTCCGGCTGACACCGTGTCCCCACAAAGTGAGTGCTACTCACGGGCTGTATATGTGAGCTGTTACTGCAGCCTACTGTCTAATGCGAGCTTTGTTTTTGTTATCAGATTTTACCCTTGAAACCAGCTAGAGGGTGCTATATCGGCTATCATCATCTTCTTTTGTAGTGTCATTAACATGAATCCAATTTACACAAACTAACTTTAGAGCTTCTTTTTATTTGCAAAATCCGTTTACTATTTTAGCTCCAACGCTGTGGAACAAACTCCCCCTATCAGTTTAAAAGCTTTCTTTAAACTCACCTGTACAGGCTGCCATTTGTATGATATCATTTTTTTATTGTTTCTTTTTTTTTGCATTTTGTGTTTTATCTATCTATGTTTGACCACTTCTTGAAATCCCTGTTTTTATTTATTTTTTTAAAATATATTTTATATTTTCTGTGTATGAGTTGTATGTTCTTTTAAATGTTTAGTTTTATTTCTCAATGATTCGCTGTCTTTTAGCACCTACATTGTATTATGTTGTGTTTTGCAGAGGTGGAACATTAAATACATTTACTCAAGTTCTGTAGCCTTATACTATATATATATATATATATATATATATAAAAGCATATATTATGCTTTATAATTCTACTCCACTATGTCTTGGAGGAAATTATTGTACGTTTACTGCACTACATTTATCTATAAAGCTTTAGTTACTAGATACTTTGCAGATATATTATTAAATATAAAAACAGCTAATAAATTCCAATATGTGATTATAGGTTAAGCTTTTAACAGCTTTAACATTAAAGTGATGTACACGTTCACGCATCAATAATTATAATCCAGTAATATTTTATATATTATTCTGAAATGGGTCATTCTGTATAATGAGTACTTTTACTTTTGTTACTCTAATACTTATTTACTTTTACTTGAGTAGGATTTTGAATGCAGGACTTTTACTTTCAAAAGAGTATTTTTACACTGTGGTATTACTACTTTAACTTCAGTAAAATATCTGACTACTTCTTCCACCCTTGGTTTTTATAAAGCAAGTAAGTCTAGTTTTGAAAGGCGCTATAGAAATAAATGTTATTATTATTGTTATTTCACAATTTATGTCCTTATCTCAATGGAAGACATGCTGAGGAGGTGGGTTCATGTGTATCATCTCTGTATGTGTTTCAGAGTCCGATGGTTCCTCTCTATTTAGGCGCTGATCTCTTCTCCAACACAGACATCCGCACAGAGAACCATCCCAGATACCACGCCAAGTTTGCCAAGAAAGGATTTGCAACAAAAATACATTTTTCCTCAGGTAAAATAAATGCACGAGAGAAATTAGTAGCACAAAGACATAACGATGACTTTGCCTACACCAATGCACACGCGTATACACAACACTTGACGATGTCGTCTTCCTGTTGCAGCTTTCAGGTTCCATGGGTTGAAGGTATCTACTGCAAACAACAGCCTCTGGTTCTACAGCGTTCAAGGACTTTTTCGAGTAGCCTTTGAGATGTACAGTAAGCAAGAGCAGCTTGCTGTGCTAGAGAACTTCCAGGTGCAGTACAGTTAACATTATGTGTCTTTACATGATATATCTTCGACATATCTTTTGATATATTACTGTCTTTCCTTTGTAGGATGTTTGGAAATCACAGATCAATGACAGCCCTCTGAAAATGAGTTACAGCCTCAGCGTGCAGCTCGACTTTGCACTATCCAGCAGCCTGCATGATACAGAATCAAGGAATGAAATTCAAATGTCACAACCTCAGCATTGCCAGGTTGGCAGGGAATCTGTGGATGTATATGGCAGTGACACGGGTGACGCATCAGCAGATCACGATTATTGTTCTTTTCCCAAGCAGAGCTTGCAAACTGAGCACAGCCAACTAGTTGTTTCGACAGTAAGACAGAAATTGCACAGTTTGGATGACAAACTCTCCTCCCAGACTCACGGCTACACAGAGCAGCTGGACACTATCTTGCTGCTTTTGGAGAACATTGATAAATACATAAATGGGAATCTAGAAGAAAAGGATGTGACAGAAACTGTGCTCGCCCTGCTAAAGGCCCAAGACTGGGGCTGTGTGTATTCAAGTTCCCTGCTTTGTGGTATCGGACGTTGGCTCGGCCAACAGTTTCATGCAGCAAACAGCAGCATCAGCCAGAAAGTGGAGGGCTTTAAAGTTCAGCATATTGAACGTATTAGTGACTTGCCACCTGCTGAGGAACTAGCCACAGAGCTATTTCCAGAAGCCATGCAGACTCTGCTGCTCCACTGGATGGGCTTAAGTGAGGAGTCCACTGTGGAGAAGAGACACAGCGAGTTCCCGATCCTGCTCCTTATCCTTGAGTTTGCCAACCACAACCTCATCACTGGTGTGGCTCATGTGCTGTACTCCAGTCTTATATGTAAGTGAGAGTGGATTTCCATTAAGGCGTCAAAAAACAACAATTTAACTCAACAATTTACAATATTCCAATAAATGTGTATTTTTGTATTGTTTGTATTTCTTCTACTTTGTCTATTTTTTGCTGCATATACTTCTATCAGGATTGGTGACAACTAGAGCTGCATTACAAATCAATATTGTTTGTTGACCTTCAGTGGAATCACGTTGACATGGTATGATCATTTTGTTATTATTCTACAAAATTAATGATTCCACACAAATTATGTTTGACAAAACAAGTGACATGTTGTGAAGATGCAGCTCTTTTTCTGATGCAATGCACAGTTCTAAAACAATTTAACTTGACATCAACTTAATTCCATAGGATTTTGCCTTTTTTTTTATTGCTGTATAAAGTTAAAAAATATATTTTGATATTATAATTGTATCATTGACGCCCAACCCCTAGCAACACAAAGTTAATTTAAACCAAAATGTAATCAGTGTTGGGAAGGTTACAATAGAAATGTAATAGGTTACAAATGACTAGTTACCTTGTTACTTGTTATTTTAACTATTTCATCAAAGTAATGCAACGTATTACATTTGATTACTTTTCAAACATGTTTAGGAAATAAAGCTGAAAAGTCCTAAAAACAAACTTGAGCCAGGCAGTGTTCACCAAAATGAATATATTCTGCTGTTGTAATGACTAACATTTGAATTAGTAACTAATTAATTACATTTTTTCTCAGAAACTGATTACAATTGTGCTATTTAATTACATAACTCAGTTACATGTTACTCCCCAACACTGAATGTAAAAACGCAGATATCACAACATAAAATGAAGTGAGTTGATGTATTAAAAAAAAAAAAAAAAAAACGTATTCAACACAAAACTAATTTATTTCAGAACATATGAAATATGCGATTTCTCCCGTCGAGCACATCTCTATCTATGGCAATCCTGAAGACAATATATATTACAACCCACTGTTTTGTTTTTCCCGATCAGGAGAAATTAATGTGGGATTCTGATAATGCTACATTGACTTCAGATGCCTTTTCGCTAAATGGATGTAAACATTGTTTACTTTAACCACATTATATTCAGTTTATGTTCAAACAATCACAAATATTTGAGTAAAAAAAAAAAAAAAAAAAGCTACCACATTATTCAAACAAATAACATCTCTAATTTTAACCAGTATCAACCAGTTAAACTGATGCATCCTTTTGCAAAGATTACAGTACAGATTAATAAAGACTGAGACAAACTCAGCATTTGGCTATTTACATTATAATGTTCCAATATGCGAGATGTTTGTCTATAAATAAATTACAGATTCAGAGCAACATCCATGCAAGCTTGAGGGCTAGCGATGAATTGGTGGTCCTATATGATCACATGAGTGGCAAAGACTGCCAATGTCTGGCACTAGATAGAATCCATTCCACGTGAGAAAGAGGAGGAGAAGCCAAGGCCCATTCCCCTCTGGGTGTGCGTCTGAGACCGAGCCATCTCATACTGAACGTCAAGGTTCCTGAACATCTCTTCCTGCTTTTGAAGAGTCTTCAAGCCGTCATCGTTGAGCGGTTTGGCGGCTTCGACTTCTTCCTCTCCCTGTAAAGAAAGCAAATTCAATTTAACTCTGAAAAGTGAAAGCTCAGAAAGCTTAAAAGTGGTGGACTGAAGATTTAACGGCAGTATTAAATACCAATTGGTTCAAGGCAGAATGAGTAGGATTTTCATTAAAAACAATGTATAAACCCTTTCAATCATCACTTATGACCCACTGGAAGTGTGTGGTGCTGTCTGCCCTCTGCCTGGATTCTCTTTTGTTCTTATGTTGCCGTGTTCGGGACGTTTCCTGGAAGTCAACCTTTATAAGAGCGTAGCGACTATGTATTAGATGTTAAGCCTGCACCCAAGAGTAAGCTACAAAACGCGGACACAGCCGAAAAAACGTAAATAAAGCGAGATGAAATGCCAAGAGGACAAAGCTTGTCCCGAAGGGAGCGTGAATCTGGGGTTGGTTTTCACCGGTGAGCACCGTGCCCTTCGCTGAGCTGTGTAGCAGAGGCCGACTTTGAATGTTGTGTTTACAAACCACAACTGACAAATCCTACTCATTGTGCCTTTAAGTAAAAGGACAAATACTTACTTTAATACCCATTAGTTTGCGGAATTTAACATTTTGGTTCTTGTTTCCAAAGTTGAGCTTTTCCCACAACTCGGCTGTCTGAGACTTGTCCTTAAAAAAAACAAAACAGAAATGATAAGAGTCATGTAATGGTGTATATACAAATATTGTACATCAATATATCCTTTTCTAGTATACATATTTTTAAGGGCCTGGCGGAAATGCAGGATATGGAACTGGTGAATAAGAAATAACAGCTGAATCTAATCTTACCCCCTCCTTCTTTCCCTGCCATAGCATCTTCCTCTTTTTCTCCTGCTCTGCAAACTTCATGGGGTTTACAGCAGATGGGTTATAGTAGCTGGGCACAGCAATTCCAGTCTCTGCCAGTGTTTTTGCTTGAAGGGCTGCCATCTGCGCTGCCATGGCTATCTGGGGCGTGACCTGGGTCCCAGAGGCCAGGAGGGCCGCCACATTGAGGGCAGGGTTTGAGGTGACCGCTGCAGCAGCAGCTGCTGCTGCGATAGGGGCAGCCACTGGAAACAAAATGCACAGAACAACAAAGCTAAGTAACTGAATCATCACTCAAATGTTCAAGGTCTTAAAATGTTGCACAATCAGCGCTTCTCACCTGCAGCTATCTCCTGCTGTTGCTGCTCCAACATTTCCTTCTCCTTCTGCTCCTGTAGTTTCTTTGCTCTCTCCAGCCTGGAAAGAAAGAGAGAGGAGATCTTGTAACTAATGTGTTTTGAAAACCTAAATGAGCCAACTTCCGTGTAGCTAAAAGTGAAAATATGACATGCAAGCAAAAAAATCATAGCTCAACATGTTGGAGACATCAGCCAGACTTTTTCATATGTATTTGTTGAGCATTATTGCCTTTAACAGGGGACAGTACAGATTTAAAAGGAAATGAAGGGAGAGAAAGGAGGAATAACATGCAACAAAGGTCCCCGGCCAGACTACATGAAATAACATGGTCAGTGTCTTAGATACCTAGACCACAAGTGCACCCCACCTATCACAATTTTATGTTTCCTTTGTTTCCCTACCAATGAGGTTTTATGAACAAAAATGCTCTGGCAAGCAAAACATGGTTGAGAAGTCAGATTATAGCCAAACCCTCGTGGTCTACAACTTTCATCTGAACAACTTCAGGAATGAACGGTGGCTGATGGTTTATGTGTGTTTGGTTCCATTATTGCTACCTAATCTGTGATTTGCCTGCTAGCCATATCATCTTCTTAAAATGTCAGGCATTAGTAGAGCAGTAAAAGTTGACAATGTCTGTTTATTAATAATTTTTAAAAAAGAGGCTTTGTAGCTGCTATTACACAGATGCATTAAGCACCTCTACCATTGCTTGGATTTGGCCAGAACAGGATGACCAACCATCTATATTGTAAATGCCCTGTAAGCTGTTGCCTTGCCTTCTGGCCAGGGCCTCTTGTGCATCCATAGCTGCGTTTCGGCCCCGGAAGGCAGGTGGATTAACAGACCTGCTTCGACTCTTTCTGCGCACTTTCTCACTTCTTTTCTTTCGCTCCCTGGTGGGAAAAAAACAAAACAATCAATGAGCATACTGTTAATTACAAGTAAACTGGTAAGCATGCAGGACAATAGATCAATACTTAAATTTCGAAAACAAATACTGACAGTTGAATTAAGCTCACCTGCTCTTACTGCGACTTCTGCTATGATGACGGTGTTTGGTCCTTGAACCAGAGCGAGACCTAGCCTTCTTCTTCCTGTCCCGGCTACGTGATCGCCGTTTGTCCTTACTTTTGCTGTGAGGCCGCCTGAAAGCAACAAGATCCATCAACGAGAATCAAAGAAATGACTGCCATGAATCCTGGTGCTACCATACATTCATCCTTTGTTAATGTTAAGAAGAGATGAGCAACTGTACATCAAAAATGGTGAGTGCTACTTAATGAGAACTTCTACAAAATACATTATGATACATTTGTTTATTTGTGAGGCTTCAGTTATCAAAACAAAAGTTCTAGCCAATGCATTGTTAATCCAGAAACTACAACAGATCCTTGCCAACAATGAATTATGAAGTTAAAAGACCTGCTGAACATATTTCTTTTTATTGACCAGACTAACCTCTCTCGTGAGTGTGACCTGGACATGCTCCGGCCCTTGGAGGGCCTCCTGTCTTTGCGTCTGGATCTCTCCTCTCCATTCTCTGCTGAAAGTCTCTCTGGCTCTTGCTGCTCGTCTGTTTTTCTGTGTGATTTTGATGGCTTCTCGGAGTCCCTCTTTCGTGCCTGTTTTAAGAAGAAGTTGTCTCTTTCAGGAAAATAGTGCAACAAAAAGAGTTAGTACCATGGCTTAGGGCAGAAGGTATGTAATAAATGTTGACAAGTTGAAAAAAATCCTTGTCATTTCAAATCCACTTTCATAACATATACAGAATGTCATTCTGTGAACATGATCGCCAGTGTGGGTATTTCTCCAATATGGACTAATGTGACTACACTAAATTCAATGTAAATATAGGAATTCCGTCACAGACTGAAAACTCATCTGTTCAAACTGCACCTTGGTCCATAAAATAAAATCACTTTCTCTCATCGTCTCTAAAAGTAGCAGTAGAAGTAGATCAGCATACTTGATGAAGTTGATGTACCTGCACAATTCTTGCACTTTATTTAGCCACATGTTTGAATGCAATTATTGTTAGTCTCTTTGGATAAAAGTGTTGGTTAAATAAATGTAATGAATCAAATTGTGTAATAGTGTGCATGCAAACCGTAAGATCTGATTCCCAGGAAAAAACTTAAATGTGAGTCGTCAGTTCAGCAACAACGACAATTCAATGTCACTAAATTGCTTTGAACTTGAAACCACTGAAAGGTGAAATTAGGGATGGGCATCCGACGTACTTTTTTAGAGCTTCTTTACTTATGGCATCCAAATCATACAACACCGGTGATAGAATTAATATAAAAACAAAAAACACAGTTTATCTTCTTAAATTAAAACGATGCATTTCGACAATGTATTTTATTTTTAGCCAGGTTTGAAGTCATTCAGCCATTTTATGTCAAATT
Source organism: Bovichtus variegatus (assembly GCA_943593645.1). NCBI lineage: Eukaryota > Metazoa > Chordata > Actinopteri > Perciformes > Bovichtidae > Bovichtus > Bovichtus variegatus. The sequence goes on along the minus strand of CALSCE010010657.1, from coordinate 18,552,599 downwards.
CTTATAAAAGAGTCACACCATCTGTATGTCATGGGAACACAGTTTGGAATGGGTCTTCATTAGTATGATGTGGCATATTACTAAAGAGGGGGGAAAAAGTTGTTACTCTTTATACAGACAAATTAGTCTGGCAGGAAATACTGTGTAATTGTATAAGCAATGGAAAAAACGCTGTTTGGATTAAATTAAAGATTATTCAAATTAATTATGCCCATCCCTAGCTGAAAGCGATGCAAGAATTTTTTTTTTCTACCAATAGTGTGAGATAAATAGGAGTTTGAATGGCAGATAGTTACCTGTCCCAGTAGTAGACATATTATTTTGCTATGTCAGCAGGGTCTTCTGTTCAGTCTCTTCGTGCATTAGCACGCTGAGTATGATTTATTATAGAAATGTTATCATGTGATCTACACACAGGATTTAACAAAAAAAAAAAAAAAAAAAAAAAATCTACTCTTCACCATTTAATATGGTAATAAACAATGACAGATATCCAAGGATGAAAGCTTCCTTTGAGACATGTCAACATAGGGAGGGTAAAAAAGGACCCTTTCCATGCGAGTGAGCCCATTTCCATCTATTTCTTTTGTTCTTAACTTTGAGTATTGTAACATATTCAACCTAATAAAAACATACTCACCTTCACCTAAAACTAACAAGGAATACAACAAAAGGCCTTCAAAATCACATCAAATGCGTTTCTAGAAATGAATGTATTAATTACCTCTTTACTCCTGCTGCGACTCCGTCTGTATTTTCTGTCACCTGAAAACAGCGGAAACAGAGAGCTGACAAATATACATGTCAAAAACAGCCAAACAAAACGAGGTTGAGAAGAGCACAGGCACACAATAAAGCTACTGTATATAGTATTTTATGCAGTTAGTGGACAAGATTCTGCAGGAGTTTCTGTTGGGGAATCTACTCTATCGACACATTAAATCTGAACGTTTGAACAATAATTGTAGTTATATGTTATCATACTGTCACATGCTAAAGTAACTACATGTTAGCGAAGAGACCTCAGTCACCTTACAAATATTAGGATCAGTTTATTTTTGTGGCTAAATCAGTGGGCGGCTTTTATCTTTCCACAAATTCAACTGATGGATCTCATTAGAGTATTTGATGAGAATACATTTTCTATCATGGCCATACGTGTTCTGGCATTTTCAGCACTGCCTGGGTACTGTTAATGAATACTAACGTTTTCGTTCCCTGGAGCGTGACCTTGACCGTGAATGGTGGTGTTTGGAACTTCTGGGAGATCTGGATGACTCCATGCTGTGTTTTTTTCTGTGATGAACTGGGGAGCCTGTTCTGGTCAAGTCAACAGAATCATTGTCACTTCCCTGGGAAAAAAATGGATAAGACATAAAAACATGTCAGCATTAAACCAGTGTGCTAAAGCATGGATGTCCTTGTTCTATACACCGCAAAAGGCATATATAGGACATGTGCTTTAATGTCTTTAGTACTGTTGTCCTTGCACAATTTTGCTCAATCTTCCCATAGCAGATTTTACACACACACACACACACACACAGTATCCTGAATGGGTTAGCACATACAAATATAGATGTTTTTTTTTTTATGTTTACCAATTACTAGTGCTGAAATAGAGCTTAGAATACTGATAATATGAATTTGTTTCCTAAATAGATTATGGTTACAGCTAGGAAACCCATTTACTCAAGTCTCCTACTCATTCCAATACACTTTTAATGAATATGTCTTACTATAGACTATTTATTGTAACGCCTCCTTTCGCATATAATTGAAGACTACTAGTCAGCAGAGATTTCAAATGAGTTAAGTTAACAGTTTTAGTAAGGCCTGCAGTGCTATAAATATCCCATCTTGTTAAACATATTGTTTAAACCATTTGTTTATGCATTTTCTCCGATATGCATGATAGGAATTTTCTTTTTATATTGAAGATTGTGTTTTTGTTGTGTTTGTTTGGCACTTTTCAAGTCACTGTACATCCTGTAGTATACATGCATCAGCCTTATATACTTGTTTAACTTAATCATGTCCAGTCAGGTGGTAAGGAATACAGTTCAAAGTTACAGTAATTTAGTATGTTTAAGTTAATGGGCCAGTGGCTAGCAGACATACAGATGAAAAACGCTTTGAAATGTGTTATCAATAGCACCGCCATCGTCCACTAAATAAAATACATCTCGCAGGTCATCACAATGTTAAATAGCTGCTGCTAGTGTTTAAATGTAGTAAATCTCTAAACTAATACAAAATACGACATCTGGTGGAATTTATTGAGTCATGACGATGCTTTTTTATCTAAATGCATACCCACATTGTTATGGATATGGCATTAAAACGAAAACAAGCCAGTTAGCCGATATGCTATCTGCGTTAGCTAAATCCCACTACGTTCGCCATTCATACTTCCATTAGAAGGATTTTTTTAGCGTTAGCTAGGTGGCTAAGCTAACCAACGATAGCCGCCATCTTTACAAAAAAAATATTTCCTGAATAGAATCGTTAACCTATACTAACATTATTTAGATGTTCCTGTATTTATTTGTGTTTTGATTATAGTTATGTAATGGTACTTACCGACATAATCCTGAAGCTGTTTATGTAACAAGCCTGTTTTGTTGACTGTGCAAACGAACACGGAGAGGTACTTAGCTGCTATACAGCCGTTGTCTAGCTGAGCTAATTTGATCTGGGTTGCCAGGTTTTAACTCTTGCATCCCCTAAATTTCGGCAAATCCAAACAAAATTATTGAACCCTTATAGAGCGGACCAAACACAAGCAAAGAAGGTCTTCTATTTATGGTGACTTGAATTGGAAAAATTGAGAATTGTTATACTAACAAAAAAAATTTCATTTGTATGTAATAATATGTATTTCAAATTTTACATAGAATATATCCAGTAAAGCACGGACTGGAAATCCTGTACAAACACTTAATTTCCTCTTTTTGTTTTTGAACTTGTTTATATGAATTTGACTATTATCAATAATGTTTAGAAAAACAACAACAAAAACGAAGGGGCACGGCAAATATCATTTAATTTAAAACATCTATAACATCGGAAAGTACTTCTAAAGTATTGACGAATGATCTCACCTTTAAACCACTGCCGTATATGCAGCAGTAGACAACGAAAACGACCGCAACATATCCAACCTGGCAACGCCACAAGGCTCTCCGGACATTCCTGTAATGCCCGCCCCTCATTGTAAGCTATAATGGTCTTTCAGCCCTACATTTAGCCTGTCAGGCAGCACTTACTCTTAGGCTCTGTACAGCCCAAACAAGCTGTGTCAATTAAATGGTCATGTTTAGACTACAGATCAATACTATTAAAATGTGGGCTGTGGCTGGGGTTTACATCTGTCAATCCTAACGAAAGAGGCATGGTTTATACGTAGCCTCCATGAGCCTGACATAGAAGTTGAATCTGTTAGACAAAACTCAGGGGAGAGTTACCCGATATAACGACAGCAACCCGCCAATTTCTAAAGAGTTCTTCTGAGTGTTGTTGTAACTGTCTGATTATTTCAGTGGATGGGCGATTTACTACAACTGTATCTACTGTGTAATCCGCTATTACCCATAGATATCAGCAGGTAATGGTAAATGTTGTTTGTCTTGTAACTCTCGTCTGAATTACGTTACTATCATTAGCGTTATCATAACATTGAAGTGAAGCTAATGTGCAACTGAATTGATAGATCATGTTAGCTAGCCTGGCTAATTTATAGTATTTAATTTAAACGACTCATATTGAAGCATTTGTATATCAAAATAAAATGCCACGTTTCCTCCATGTGGTTAACTTTAGCTCCATGACATGGCGATGTGGAGCGACGTTGAACTTCTGACCAACGAGGATACAAACACCGTCCGTTTCGACAGTGTGTCAAGGGAGGAAAATGGGAGCGGCTTGTATCAGGTGGACACACTGGTCAGAATCTCCACTGCCAACGAGGTTAATGAATGTCCATATGTTCAGTTCACTAATATGCTCTTGTGTCCCTGTTGCTCCCTTTATTTACTACGCACTCACACCCAGGGGCGTACGGAATATTTCTGGGCCTTCTGAAAGTGTAGTGTCCCTTCTTTTAAAATCAAATGTCTGGGACCTGCTGTGCTTTTTGACAGTAACTTCACTTTTTTAGAAAAATGAAAGTCATGCTTCTTCCATATGATGAATTTAGCTAAGATACGATCAATGCAGAGTTTTAATGACACTCAAACTATCATTCATGCTTTTATTTCCTCAGGGCAAGTTGGACTAATGTACTGGTCTTCTAACGAGTGTAAATCAGAAATCAATTACTACACTCCAAATTATGCCAAATGCAGCAGCTAGACTCATAACTAAAATCAAGAAAAAAGCCAATTTATTTTTGGAGCAACTTGCCCAAGGAGATCAGGGCTGCAAACTCAGTTTGGTCTTATATATCGCTTTTAAAAACCCTTTTCTCTTTTTAGCTTTTTAGTTATTGAACGACCTGCCTGAGGATATCCGTCTTGTTACATTAGTATCTTATTTTAAATCACTTTTGAAGACTTATCTTTATCAAAAAGGCTTTCTTATAATTTGTCCATTTTTAGGTTTATTTTTATTTCTTAATTATTGATTTACACATACACACACATTGTTTTAAAGTGTTTTCCTCTTCTTTTTTTTTTTCATTGTAAATCACTTTGTTACGCTGTTTTTGATAAGTGCTACCCAAATAGACTTTATTATAATTTAAAATACTTCAATAATTAGTAGTGGGTCTTTTGGGTAGAGTATATCACAATACCAGTGACGGCACTGATCAGCGATTTGATAGTAATGCTGTTAATTGCAGGTGCAGAGAGATCCCTGTCTCTCCTCCTTCAATGACTCAAACTGGAGCATTGTTGTGGCTGACAAGACAGTTATCCTGTTTGACCAGAGCTATCAAACCATCCTCCTGCTTCTCAATTTTGGTATGTTCTTCCTTTTATCTCTATGTATGTATTTGCACATATCATAGACTGTATATCAGAAGTAGATGTTATCACCGTGATGTCACCCAATTGTTTGTGGACTTCTGTTTTGATGCCTTGAGTTTGGCGTTTTTGGCCGTCGCCAACTTCAGAAGTGACACGAGAGGTTTTTCTAATGTCTTGTAGAAAATGAGTGAATGTCGGAGGAAGACTTAAAAAAGTTCTGGAAAGTGCCAGGCAAGTCAAGAGTTAGGTGTACATATATACGTGAATACACGTCTGGTATATATTCACCGTTAAACATGATGGGAGTTATATTTTCTGAAGAGAGGAGCAGATAAGTCGCATCTTTATCAAAGCCAATCACTCAAAAAGGTCTTTTGGATTAGGAAAATGTTATTGAGATAAGTGGGCCATACGGCAGCCTAAGCAATATTACAATGATATAAGGGTAAATTCAGCTGTAATAAAAAGTCCAAATACAGGAATGAGTAACCAATAAACAAACTCTACTCAATATACCAATTGAGTTCTCTCTTCACGCGCTTTACTATCTGTCAGATGTCACTCTGTCCTCTGAGATGCCCTATGTGGCTGCATCCAAATCATGCGGTGCAAGAATTTGTGAAGATAACGGATTAACACTGCCATATTATTTCATCATGCCTTTCCTATCAATGCAGCTTGACCTTCCTGAGTAACTACTGTATGTTAATACCACAACTTATTTTGCAGAAACTGACGTGGATGCCATTGATGTATGCCTGGAAGGACAGTTTTTGGTGGTCTGTGAAAGAAATGGAAACCTTCATTTGATCTATGTTCCACACAAGAGAATCCTTTTAACCAAGGTATGAGTGTTGCTTGATATGTATAAATCCTACAGGTGTAGGATTTAGGATTGCATGATATGGACTTTTTTTCTGCCGATACAGAGAAAGGATAATTACCCGATTCTCATGGCTGATATTGATAAGATAAACAAATTTCACATTTTTGTAGTTGGGGGGGAAAAAGAAGCTCATAACGTGTTGTTTATGCACACCCGAGGGTAAGAAAGGCTAAGATGTAGTGAGCAAAGATGGATGATTTAATATTCCATAGCTCTGACCTAACCAAATCTAACTGTCGTCACTATATTTAACGACAAAAACAAATCACAGTTATGTCTCTTCAAATGTTCTTTTATTCTTTTGAGTAATTGCCAATATCAACCGTGTTGTCTTCCTCTCTTGGAGTGTGTAGATGCTGCGCTTGTTAAGTCAATGAAAGCAATTTTGCTCCATATTAACGGCCGATAATTTATCGGATATAATTTCATTGCTATAATAATATAAATGTCCCAAATATTGTGCATCCCTAGTAGGATTACATTCGATAGGACCGCTCTGTATCCAGCCTCAAATTGTTATCTGTCTGATTTCACCTACAACACTAGAAGAATAGTACTCAACTATAGACGATGGTGACAGCCATGATGATCCGGATAACTTATTTTTCTTAAATAACTTTTAGTTGCACAGTGTGTTTCACTTCTGTACATTAACATGTTGGGTAATTTTCTGGATTTGTAGGCTTTGGTAGAGGAAACATCCAGTGGAGATAAGAAAACATTCCGCTATCTCATCATAGAGGAGGACAAGGCATCCTTAGGTAAAATGTCTACTTGAATATGAGAAACCTGAAGGGATTTCTAACTGTAGGTGTGTCATGATATTTGTTTTGTCTTGGCAGGGATGTACCATGTGTTCCTTCTCATAAAGGATGGGTTTTTCCACATTACAAACCTAGCATTGGCAAAGATAGAGACAGGTATCAAAACATCATGTGCTGTAGACTCAAAGTTTTTTTTGGAGACATTGTGTTCACCAAATTAAACAATATTTCTTCTTTTGTCAACACAGCCATTGAAACAATGGATGTGGGATCTATGAAAGCGGTAAGTTAAGGAAATATTCTTTCCATGCAATAACCTTTTCCTTTGTTTTTACGGCAGAACCATAATCACACTTTTCCTCAACTCAGCTCCAGTCGCTCATCAAGATAGACTTCTGCTCCACCAGTGACTACCATGACGAGGGCTGCAGTACCGCGGCCATGTTTAATCTGGGCACTGAAATCCACTTAATGATCGGGGTCAGTGTCTGTGAGAGAAATTTTACTAATTTATTTACCACCTGCAGTTGTGATACATTGGTTGCATTTGAATGAAAGCGTATCAAAATGGCAAAATAACACTGATGATGGTACTAAATATGACTTGTTTTACTTCAGTCCGTTTTCGTACTATGCTGTTGCAGGGGCTTATCTCCCTGCAAATGAAGTATGTTTTCAAGATAAAATGAAAACCAATCTTTAGCATGATATTGAGACAAACTTTCAATTAAGTTTTAAGATATTTGTGTAAATAACTCCTTCGTAGAAATGATAGTTACTCCTGATATATAAAGCAGTAAAACAACATGTATTTCCTGATGTCATTTGTCACAACATTATTATCTTCACAGGGGGGTAAAGAAAATATTGTGACTCACTGGACGATGGACCCTCATCAGGCCAAGATGTGTCTTACTCACTCTGTCGACAACAGCCTGATTCCAGGTGAGGGCTCCATGTACAGTACATTGTTACACACTGTTATTGTGCCTTTTGGAAGACGCTAAACATTTTAGTGGTAAATGTATAATCTCAGGTTTTTGGACATGGTTGTATATATTGTAAAGTACAAAGAATTTGGTAAATGGGAAAAGATAAGGAATAGAAACACAATGTGAAAACAAGTAAAGTTCAAATGGCTCTTAGAGTAGATTATGTGGGGGTTGTAACATATATTCTCCTTTTTGTATCTTTACTTCAAAGGTGTGAGGAAGATGGTGGTGGCAGAGAATCTCTTGTATATCCTTGACACTGAGGTGAGTTTGTTGGTACCACCTGTAGCTGTTGGGTCTACCATTGCATGAGGTTCGAGCCAAAGTATGTGAGCTTAACATCAGGATTGCTTTGCGTTTTTCTTCGGCTGCAGGATGCCCTGAGTCTTTGGGACCTGCATTTTCTTGTCATGATTAACTGTTGGCAGGATCTTGCTATTCATGACTTTGAACTCACCACAGAATGTGGCTCTGCCTCCATGGTGGCGTATGTATCAATGTGTTTATCACATACTGTAGCTGTAAATACAAAAAGGTATGTGCCTTAATTTAACAATGTTGAAAATGTGAATGATTGTGTGTGTGTATTACAGCCAAGACAATGGCAGCATGAAGATGATTACACTGACAAAGCAAGAAAACAGTCAGGTAGCGTTACAACTCCTTTTGACGAAACTGATCGACGTATACTTCAAATCCTATTCTGAACTCCATATACTGGTTTGTCTTTTTTTCAGATCAACTCACTGCAAATACGTTTTCTGCCCTCCATGACTGTTTGCTACTCTCTGGATGTGTCTTCAGTCTCTTGTCTTGTCCAGACAAAAATAAACATGGTAAACGATCAACACTTATTGAATGGTTTTACGGATGCATATATTGACATGTGCTATTTCTAGATGTTAATATTTCTGTACATTTGAGTCAATTGTTTTATCATCTAATTTCAGGATACGATTTATTTGGTTGAGGGGATTTGTGAGAACCCAGGAAGGTAGGCTATGTTCTGTATGAAGTTCAGCAAGTACATGAGTGATCTGGTCAATGTTAAGAAATATTAAGTGGTCTTTTTCTTGATCTTTATCAAGTAGTCGTGGAGAGCCCGTATCTTCTGTTGTTGTCAGATGCTTCACAGAGGCTTTGCCGGAGAACAGGTACCTCATTTTGATTCGATACGTTTTTGCTTTTAATTGCAGTCTGTCTTGCTGTAGTCTATATGACATCAGTGTAATTTGACTTAACCTTTCTCTACTTCCAGACTTAGCAGACTTCTTCACAAACACATGTTTGAGGAGGCTGAAAAGTTTGCAATCACATTTGAGCTGGATTTAGAGGTAAGTGAACATTGGAAAAGTTAAATTCATGTGACTGTTGCGGGCTGGACTTTTATTTTTGTCATTTGGCCCAATAGTAGAAAAAGTCAGACAAGTAGTGTTACTAAAATGGTGGTGCAGCTGGTCGTAATTTACTACTTTTAATTTGGGTTATACACATTTAACAATCCTGTTTTTGTTCAGCTTGTTTACAAGGTGAAGCTTGACTTTGTGCTGGAGCAGCTGGCCTCTGCATCAGTGGGTGGCTATGGACAGGAAGTGTGGTCTGAACTTGTGGAGGAGGCCAAGACCAACCTGATGAAGATCACAGTCAGTTATTTAGTCTAATATCAATTTACAGTTCCAAAATGTTGATAACCTTTTGAGTTAGTCATAGCAAATTAAAGTTCTTATCTAGTATTAACCCCTCACTAATAGAGTTTTTTTGTTTTGTTGTGTTTCCCAGGATGAGCAGTATGTGGTGGAATACTGCCTCAAGGCTCCGTGGCCGACCTTTGAGACAGCAGAAAAGATGCTCAACCATGCTGCCACACGATACTCCTCTTTACAGATCCAAGAGGCTTTGGCCAGGCTGGCAACATTCTGCAGCTTGCACAGCCTGGAAAACTTCAAGTAAATTCAAAGTCTTAATAGTCTCCTGTGTTGTACAGTACATTTTCCAAAATGTGGTTTGTTCTAGAGCTGCAACTCAAAATTATTTTCATTATCGATTAATCTACCGATTGTCAGAAAATTGGAGAAAACGTTATTCTGTCATCCATAGTGGCATCGCCTGGATTGAGTTTCTGAACAGCACTGACAATTTAGGAGACATTCTCTCCCACCTAAGAGAGGGAGACATAAAGGGTGCACAACTCATTTGGCTCAGATATGAGGTAAAGAACAGCTTTGTGAACTTGATGAAATGACACTAAGAAATATCATGGGGTCAGGGTCAGTTGTGATGTTGTTTACTGCTGGGTTTATGACAGGGACATATTGCAGCAGAGTTTGATGAGAGCAAGCTTGAAGCCTTGCTCCGTGCCATCCCAGAGGACCTGCCATCCCAAGACCTCTGTCCTTGGTTTAGGACAGTTTTTCTTCCTTTTGTGAGGAGAGTGCTTCCACCAGGACAGGTAGGATACATTCTCTCAATAATAAAATACTGTCATCTTCACCATATGGTGCTATGTTTTCTGTAGTAAAAGTTCTTTCTTTACGTGCCCATAGAAAATCCTGGCGAGATGGCTGGAGCAGAGGGCAAGGAATCTGGAGTTAACAGAAAAGGTCAAAACAAATCTTGTCCTGAAAAATGAAGTAAACTCAGGCTATGTAATCATGCACTAACCACTGGTGATGATCATAAATGATTTCAATGACATGGAAAAAAAGTATTGCAAGCTAAAATCACAATAATAGATGGTGTGGAAAAAGCACCGCCCATGACTTTCTCAGTACACTTATTATACTTCTTTTCAATTATTGATTTTTTTCAAAACACTAAACGGATCACTCATAAAACCAATGATTATGAATGTAATGTGTTGTTTCAGGGTGCTTGGCCCCAGAATGGGTTGGACTTGGCTGCGCTTGGACTGCCTTCCCTACGGACATGGATGAAATCTGTAAATCCACCATGAATGAGTGTTTGTCATCATCATGATCATAATCGACCTGTAGGTGCAGATTGTAACTTAATTATGTTTTATGATTTTAAGGAGGATGAGTATGGTGCAGAAGAGGTGGAGAACCTCAAGTCTCTGGTGTCAAACCTCCGTCAGCTCCTGGACCTCCACCGGAAATACAACTGCAGACTTTCACTTTCTGTCTTTGAGAAGGTTTGTCTCTTATTGGTGACAAATTACATTTTCAAACAAGTTCTGATATCCAGCAGGAAACAAATATTTTATTAACTTGCAAAAATGTATGAAAAATTGCTTTCAATTCATTTTCTAAATAAAAAAATATATATATATTACTTTTAAGTACAATGTGGTGATCTGATTATGAGACTTTCTGAGTAGGGTTTGTGCCGTCGCTCATGTCTTCATAATTTATCTTCCTTGTGAATTTTAAAGGGAAGTGTACGGAGTGTCGCATTCTTCATGCTGGACAAAGTGCCAGCTCCAGAGCTGATTGCCGCCACAGTGGAGAGCACGATCCTGCCGTATGCTGAAGAGCACGAGATTCCTTTTGATGAGCTACTTCTACAGTACATCAAGGTAAAACTCCACCAATGCCAAGCCCACTGGGAACAGACATTTCACTTTTCTAATGCTTAAAGGTAAATGTTTCTCCTCTCGTCTTCACTAGGATCTGCTGGAGCGCTGCAGTTCTCACACCACAACACTTTTCACAGAATGGGAAGCCAAAGCAGTGGCTGTGCTGGATTGCATGGCTGATACTGACGTAAGTTTCTGTAACGCACACAGTTCACGACATGTTAAAGGTTTGTGAGCGCAGATATTAGAGTGAAAAAACAGCAGAATCAGAACTTGAAAAGTGCAGATGTGTGAGGTCCTTGAACTTACAGTAATAAATGAGCACTGTGGTGGTAATTTAAAAAAATAAATAAAAAAGGAATCACCTTCGGGTAAGAAATGAACAAACATAGAAGTTAGAGAAGTGTTATTTAATGAAGAGTTGGAAGTGTTCAACAGAATTAATCGTTTTCAATTGAAAGGATGGATAACCTGCACGAATGAGTGTTGCAAGAATCCCACCCCGAGTATACAGAAACACAAGTCATTTATACAGTAGAGTTGCATGGGCAGGACAGCAGGTAATACATGCCAGCAGACAGGGACATAAGACATACGATATTATGTATTACAAATGTGAGGAAACGCTCTGTTAGGCCAAGTAACAACTTCATAGAGACAAAATATAACCAGAAGAATACATGATACATTTCCACAACAAGCACAAAGACAGATGTCACACACACACACACACACGGCCAAACACAAGATCCCCCTGGCAGAGATGATAATAATAAGATAATCTCACATTATTGTATTTCCTGCCAGATCATGGTGGATGCTGTGCTGGAGATCATGCAGAAAGCTGTCGTGCCCTGGAGTAATGTGGTAGAAAAACTGGTTCAGCCTTACCTGAAGATGGATGGACCAAAGTATGTTTACATTATCCTCACCCTGATTTTTTTTTTTTTTTTTTTTTTATACTAGTAAAGCTTTTTCTATATAATTTTTCTTCTGGTATATTCCCCAGACAAGAACTTTTGAAGGGGAGCTACCGTCTGATGGAGATCAGGAAACTTCTCAGGGGCTATGGGATACGCAACTACAACCTCTCTAACAATACTCAAATTATGGTAATTTCGATTTAATCCATTATGTGACATCTGACTTCTGTTGTGCCTACCTATTAACCTTCTGTCATATACTGTATATCTTCCCCAGACGCTGATTAGATACATCCTAAAGCAAGATTTGCCAATGTCCTTAGAAGATGCCCTGACATTAGCTGAAGCGTACAAACTCCCAACCTCGCAGATAAATTACTTGTATCTCTTCCAGCTGATTGGCCAAGGCAAGGTATGCTCATCCATGTGAAAATATGAAATCCGCAGAATTAAATGTTTCTTTTCATGTTTCCTTGACATGTTGATAGGAAGTCTTTCTGCTGCTTTCAGACTGAGGAATGCATGACAGTCCTGAAGAAGCTGTCCTCTGCAGAGGCAGAGTGTGTGATCGAGCGTCTCACAACCTGGGCTCGGCTGCAGCTGGAGGACAAAGCCCACATATCTGATGAGGTGAGGAGAGGAAAGATGTCTGAAATAAAATGTCATTTGCATTTTACATTCACTGCTCAATTTTCTGGAAACATCATAAATTAGGACTGCACAAAACAATATTGCATTGGTTACATTTTGAAGTGCAGTTTTCTACTCATACAATTTTTTTTATTGGTGCCTTTGTGTTCTATTAAATGTTCAATTTGTTCAATAAAAGAATGTTGGCAATAATTTCCTTTTTTAAAAAAATAATTAAAAATTAAAAAAAAATAATTAAAAAATGTTTTTATGGTGACGGGCCTGTCTGAAGAGGGGTAGTCACCACTATTAGCTTAAGCCTATGGCATTTTGTACTGCATAAATTAGCATAGCGGCTAGCAGACTTTTACTTATTCAATGCTCTTTTACTCTTACTTCGTATGAAGGTGCAATGTGTAAGATATGGCCCGAATTTTAGCTTAAAACAAAAAAAAATGTGAAGAGGGTTAGTGTTGACGTCGCCTCGTCCTCGTCGTCGCTGGTAATGGAGCGTGCGGCAGAGATGGACGGAGCTTCCATTAGCAGTTAGCTCGAATAATATAGAATAATAATGTATATCTCAACTTTCTCTGTCTTCAATAGCACAAGAAAAAACAGATGGTCATAGCTCAGGGGATGGTGGAGGCTCTGAAATACCTGCATATGCTCCAGAAGCGTAAGTACTTACTTTGCACAATTATAAAGCGTGAACAGCAGGGTTGCTTTGAGTGTAAATTCGGCAAACATTCACCCTGCTGAGGTTTTTCTTGAGTAATTCAATGTATTCCTCAGTTCCAGCTCTTAAGATGACGCAAGGTGTTAAATGCTTCAGGAAAGTGTAGTTTACATCGAGCAGTGAAACATCACACAAATGGATGCTTTTGATGGACGAACACTTTTCATATTCCTATCACAGACATGATCACCTCAACACAGCTTACAGCTAAAGGTTAGGGAAAGAAATGTTATAAACGTTCACCTGAATGTCCAAGAGTGACACCATGTTTCATGTCCTCCGCAGATGATGCTCTGAAAAGCATGGAGTGTGAAAACAACCTCATCATGTTCAAGGCAATCGCCCACCTCCAGGTGAGTCTCATTTACAGTTACAGGCTCGTTTTTTGAGTGTAATTCATTTGAAAATCTGATAATGTGACAGCTGTAATTTAGGGAAAGTGTTATTCCATCTGTTCTTTAATCTGTTTTTTTTTTGTTTGTTTTTATACCTGTTTGGCTGTTTCTTCAGGAGGACTTTGATGTTTTCTTCACCCCCTCCAACTATGAAGATCCAAACATCAGAAAGCAGATTCAGGAGCATCACATCACAGCCTATGAAAACACACGTGGTCGCCGTTCATCTAAGGCGAAGGCTACGACAACTCCAGTTGTGGCTAATGATCCCGATGGCAAGACCAAGACCATATCCACAGAAGCTGGCCTACGTCGTCTAGGAAGGCAGCTGCAGCGCACCGAGCAGGAGCTCTGGTCTGACTTGGCCCTGCGAGCTCTGGGAGTGGGCAAGGTGCACAAGGCCCTCAAGATCCTCAGGTTTGCATGCGTGGATGCTGTGCTGTGTGTATGAAAAAGTCTTGAAATATTTTTTAATTCAGACTAAAAAAACATACCAGTCCAGTGAGTCATATGGAATATCTCCCATGTTTTCTTTGTTCTCTTCCTTCTTGTCTTCAGTGAGCTGTATGAACACCACTATAACACCAGCACAGGGAAGGTTTTGTTCACTGCTGCCAAGACGTTATGCCAGATGCTGGAGGCAGATGTGCCCATGGTGCTTCCTGATGACGTGGACTTGCCAGCAGTCATCCATGATCTGGCCTGCCAGGCTATCACTGTGTGCCACTCAGGTGAATTACACGTGTAAAACATCAACGATGTTCAACAAGATTTTATGTTGGTAAAAATCAAGTGGCAACCTCTGGGTCTGAAAAGAGAAGCCGATGCAAAAGTGCCTTAAACTTGCAATATCTCTAATAGCCAGCAGTGGGCGACTTCACTTGTTGCAAAGTCTGGTTGTTTCGTCTTGATTTATCACCTCGGTAAACACTTTCCTAAAGTTAATATTCTAATGGCTGTTGCAGATCTGCTCCTGGACTGTCAGGAGCTCTGCAAGTGCACACGGATAGCTATGGATGTCTATCATCAGTGTCAGTTATCAGACAACTATGGCTTTGTAGCCAAGGTCAGTATCTTATCTTTCTCGATAGAATGACACTGTATTTACGTTATGTTGGTCTGGTTTGTCCTTGATACCTGTTGTTATAAGATATTTTTCTGCAGACATTTGAATCTTATTTTACAAATTAACTGAAAATCTACCAAGTATTATCTACATCCTCTTCGATAGAGGATGTAGATAATAATATCTATTATCTAACATAATTTTAGAGCTGGATGTTGTACAATTATAGAAAAAGACTTCCTGTTTTAATATGAATATTCAATCATTTGCAAAGTTTCCAGAAATGAGCAAATTATCCAAATGCATACAAATAGAATGTGTATATGAATTGTCTGTCACAGGATTTGACCTTGGAGACAGAAAAAGATCCACATTCTCAGTGGAGTTTTCAGGATGTTTTTAATGAAGATTGTATTGTTCTGGACCCGGTGTCTGTGCTTCCCGTCCAATATGAAATCACCAACTGCTTGCTGCCTATTTCTCTGGGTAAGATGCTCAAATGAACCGTCCTCAGGTAGTCTACAGTTAATCAGATCTTTAAGGATCTTTAATCAGCTGCCCTGCTAATTTATTCCCAATCCTGCAGATACCAAACTGTACCCACTGGACTGCTCGTGTCTGTCACACTGCTCGTTTGAAGACGGTACTATACTCAAAGTTTGTATTTCATTGTTTTTTTCTTGCATTTGTAAAAACATTTTTTTATTTACCTTGTGTCTTGCGTGGCCCACATGCAGGGTCAAACTACCTGCGGCCCCTCCTGGGTCCTCTGGCCAACATGTTACAGATGTTACAGGAGTGCAGTCAGCTGGAGCTGGCCCTCAGAGTGCTGGTCAACTCGTACGGCAGCTGCCTGCAGCATGTCACCTCTAATGTTATGGACATAAAGCTCAGTGTACAGGTACGGCTGCAACCTTTTTATTTTTATTTTAATGTTTATTTGTAAAGGGACAGGTATGTAACATAAACCAATGCCACACATCACAGCATTTATAGTCCAATTTAATTTGCAATGCAAGGTTCGTACTTAAAACTCAACTACAAATACACAAGAGACGGTACAAAACACAATTTCAACAATGGATACGTACATTACAAACACAAAAGTCAGAACTCCACAAGAAAATACAAATTAATACAAGACCATAAAGCACCATTAATCAAGAAGCACCAGATTATTCATGACTCCATGAATCATGGTCCCTCTTTGAAAATGATCTCAGTCAGGACCCAGTTCTGTAGGTAAGGAATTCCACATATTGATCCCCAAACAGAAAAAATGTTTGTCCAATTGAGGATTTACAGGGCACCTTACACTTCCCGTTGGATGCTCCACGTGTTACTGAGCCCGACGCTCTGAGTGGAAACACAAGGTCACGAGCACCCGAGGAGCCTGGTTATGTAGTTGTTTATAGATGAGTTTAAGATTATTTAATAAAACGATCAAAACTTAAAATATTTAATTCCAATACCCAGTGGTGTTATCACTGCCATATGTGTTTCTGGAACAATTTGTACCATTATTATATCTTAAGATTCTTGCCAGTGAGACCGAGCAAAAACATATGGTGACGTTTATGTTGACTCTCCTTTCAGCTTTATGATACCCAAGAGCTTAAGAAGTACAACTTATGCTTGAATAACCTTCGAAAGACAACTACTTCGTCTCTAAATGCCGTTGCTGTGGCTCTCTTGAACAAGGTGAGTCTGCTGAGACTGTTGTCATGAGAAGGTTGTAGCAGATTTACTATGTTTCAGTATATGTTTAAATAACTATCTCTATTTTTTTATGGGCTGCAGGTGTTCAACTGGAGGGTGGTCGATTGTGATTTGGCTATTGGACTCTGTACGCTCCTCACCAAAGCAGAAGTCTTCAATATACTGTGGAAGGTTATTGACAACACCTGGCAAAACTATGACAAAATTCTGGTAGGCAAAGTATTTTCTTCTGTATTTTCTTGTCTTTTTTTTTAATGATGAAAATGAAAGAGAAATAGCCAGCTGTGGCAAAACATAAAGTAATTTGAATGGGGGGGGGCAATTACAAGTACATGCATGTGTATAAGCACATCTCCATTGAGGTTATCTTCAGCAAAAATGTTTTTATATAATATTCTTATTGAAAACCATGTAGATACAACAGTTAATATCCCATAATTAAAAATGTTTTGGCCCTTTCACTCCTCAAACAAAACAGGAAGGACAACCCCCCCCAACACGCACACATACACACCATGCATGCATGCACCATTTACAACGAAAATCTATAACTTTTCATTCCCATCCCACTCCACCTCATTTATTTTTCTTAACTAACTTTTTCTAATTTAAGAAAAGACAAAAAATGTTCCAGCCAAGAAGAGGCCAATGTTCTTTAGCGACTGTCTCTTGATTTATTTCAGGCTGTGGCCAGGATCGGGGCCAATCTCTGCTGCTTGTACGATGAGACAGAGGAGCAAGAGAAGTTCCTCTCTGTCATCACTGATGCTGAATGGGGCATCAAGCTTGGCAAATTGGAGGTGTGAGGATGAAAAAACACTCGTAATCATATCCACATTATACTTCACAAGTTGCTGTTTCTCTTGACTTGACATTTAACGTGACGTGCCTCTGCTCTGCCAAAGATATCCATCCAGCCAGTGTTCCGTCAGCGGCCTGAGATGAAGAGGAGTCTGATCCCTGATCTGGTGAAAAACAGGAGGATCACCCCAGACATTATCCTCCAGTACTGCAGGTCAGCTGCTCACTCCAAGACATGGCTATTCAACTATATTGTTCAGGGACCGCGGGCCAAACGTTTCTCCAAGCTATTATTCTCGGTGGATAAATTGACCCACTATACCTCTCTCTGGCCCTATGAACCATCAAAATAACTCTTTTCTTTTTGCTTTGTGTTTATTGGATTAGAATTTTTGATTTACACATCAGATATTACACATTATTTTTCCTCAAAACATAGGATGAGAAAGATCTATGCTCCTGACCACCAGCAACTGCTTATGTTATAAAATGTGGTAGCAATACTAGAAAAAACTAATTTCCTGCATTTCTACACCACCTAACCTCTCTGATTAAGTCAAGAAACAACCACCTGCACGAGTCTAGATAAATTGGAATAAGGATTCTATGGAAACTAAGAATTCATGAAGAACACTAAGCCTTATATCACAAGCGCGTCCCTGTAACCATAGTAACTCACTCTTACACCTGCCTGCATGTGCACGGTGCGAGAGGAGAGTTGGAGACGCTGTGCTGTTAATGGAAAAGCCGCTGACTGAGATTGCTCTGAGCAGCATGCATGGAAATAAATGACAATCTAAAAAGTATTTGCATGTTTCTCGCGTTCCCCCCTGATGGTCTGAATAACTTGCTGCTACACGGCGCTGTGCTCCTCTGTCTTGTCTGTCCGTATACTGTCAGTGTCCTCTTTTTGCAACACAAAGTTATCAGTTATGAATTTGTTTTTCACTGCATGAGAAAATTTAAGGATTTATTTTGCCAAAATGTCCAACTCCGCCTGAGTTGAATTTCATTTTGGGTCCAGAAGTATTCATTGTTGTTTCCCTTCCTGTGCTCTTCCTCTGCTTCTGTCTGCAGCACTTTTGGTCTAGACCGTGACGGTGTGATCAACCAGTACATTAACACCTTGCTGCTGCTCCAAGAGGACGAAGAAGGTGGAGGTGACCCAGGCGCAGGCCAGGAAGAGATGCAGCCTCTGTGTCATGCAGATGCGCTGGCACGAGTCCTGCAGATTATCCCGATGTTGCACAACACCAGCGAGCTCACCGACAGCCTCTGTGCTGCCATATTCAAGGTTTGTGCATGGGAGACAAAACTAGAAGACGGAGAACTTCAAAGCAGTTTGTTATTCACATGAGGGATCAGTGTTCACGGTTTTTCATCCCTTTTACATGAGTGAAATTGCTGACAACTCGAATAAAGTTTATTTTCAATTTCACTACCAGGCTGATCAAAGACAATTGACTCCAGTCAAATGTTCAACACAGGTCTGCTTAGTTAATGGTAATTGTGAAAGAATCACAAGGCTATATCCACATGCTTTTATAGTGTAGCTTTTAAATGACAACAGCCCTATTGTTTACTTCCAGTTGCCAAACTTATCACTTGAATTTTACTGACGTACAGTACTGGCAATGGCAAACAGATTCTGTCTGAACAGCACCACTGAATTTAGTTTACTGTCGTAGTTACTTCTTTTGATGTTTCTATCCCAAACTAAATTTAAGTTTGACTTCACCTAACTTGTAAAATGCTTCTCTCATACAGCTCAGCCCTTACAACTATGAGAGGATCGAAATAGTGCTGAAGATCATACAAGCCGCAGATGAGAATGTGACAACCTTTTCTGTTAGTCAGGTAAAAAAAACAAAAGAAAACATTTGCACTTTTCAAATTAAATAGTTCCTTCTCTTCAAAATCTATTCTGCGGACTACTAAGAACTGTCTTTTAATCCCCAGGCAATGGGCCTCCTTAAGCACCTGAAGTCCTACAAGCGAGTCTCTCCTCCCTCAGATGTGGAGAACACGTATCTTCTGGAAAACAGCTTGCTGCCAAACCCCCTGTCTAACAGCAGACTGCCCTTCCACCTGCTTATGCAGACCAAACATTACTGGAAGATTATCTGTGAGTTAGCCGCTGTGGTCGTCTTTATTATGCTTCAGAATCATTGCTGACAAACTCAAATTACTCGATCTCCACTTGTTGCCTGTTGGTATCAGGTGTTAACTCATTTCAAGTCCTGACAGATATTTGACTGAGTGGGTGATGGATGAAACTTTAAACACTTGTAATTGTTCTTTGTGAGGCTTCACTTGGCAAAATCTGTATTTTTATTATAAAAGAAATGGATTTATTGATTTTAGGAGTTAATGAGATGTTAAGACTGAGATGTGTTTTCCTGTGTTTAGCTCCTGAACTCAGTGAGGAGACCTTCCCCACACTTCTTCTGATTAGCAAACTGATGAAGGTAAAGCACACAAATCTAAGAAGTAGCCTTAAGGTCTTTACACACTGGTGTTTTTTGTGTGCAAATTAGTCTATATATGTTTTCTATAAATTAGTTTTAGTTAGGAGTCCTTTTACACAATATATTGACTGTGAATATTAGGCTGTGAAAAAGCAGCATTATTTTGTCATTAAAGTTGTGCAGAATGGACAAAAAAAAGGATCATAAAACAACAACACAAAGGCTTGGCTCTGTAGTCCGATCGAAAACGGCAAACTTTATTACTCCTTTCAAAGACGGCGCATACTAGATCTACTCTTTCCATTCTTACTTTTCACAATAAAAGCCCTAGACATACGTATACACTGCGTAACTGAGAGGTACCAGAGAGAACAACAATTCTCTCAATGAAATAGCTTATAGTAGCTTAGGTTTTACAACTCTTTACCTCAGACAGCTGGTCTAGGATCCTGGAAGTTGGTCCTATCTATTGGAACCTTTTATTGAAGTGTTGCAATTGTCTTAAATTTGCATCACTGCCGGCATGGAGATTTTCTCGCATTTACGTATCGATTATTCGTCAAGCCCCCGGTGTGTAAAGGCCTTCACTCTTTATAATCACAAACATAATATATTTATACATATAGTTAAACTGTTATTAAAATCTCTCTTTCCAGGTGAGCAGTGACAAGTTGTACATGTCAGCAGCGAACCATGTGTTCGAGAAGAAGATGAAGCCTTTACTCTTAGAGCAGAGGAAAAAGGGTCAGGATCATCGCTACAATAAGGAGACTTTCAAGGTGGCCAAGGCCATGATGAAGTACATCCACTGCATCCAGAGCCCGGAGTGGGCAGCTGCCACAGCCCACAAGATCACCCAGGAGATGCCACCAGGTCTGATCTGCAGATAAGACACTACCACTTCACTGATTGTGTGTTTTGTATGATTGTACTGAATTGTCCCCTGTTCTCTACAGGCTATGAGAAGACACAGTCTCTTAGATTCTGTTTGGCTCTTGGAGATGCCTGGCTGAAGGATCCAAACCTTGACGTCAGTATTTGTGATTATACAGTATGGTTCTCACGGGTCCTTTTTTTTTTTTTTTTTTAAATCCTTGAAAGTTTGAGAATCGGAGAAAGTGGAAAAAATCAAGGCCTTGAAAGTTTAGAAAGAAATAAAAATATACATGGGTCATATAAAGTGCTTGAATTTATGAATGTTTTGCAATAATAGAAATTGAAGCTTGAGCCTGTTTTCTTAAACTGCTTTCTTGGGTGTTTGAAATTGAGCAAATTGGGCCTGGGAAGTCCTTGAAAAGTCCTTAAATGTGATGTTTAGGAAGGTGTGGGAACTCTGTATAAACTTTAAATCTCTCACATCTTTATCTGGTTAGTTTTTCACAAAGTGGTTAGTTTTCATCTACTCTCCTCTAATCCTGAGCAGGAGGCAGCGCGGGCCAGAGGGGGGACCTTTCTGTCCAAGCTGAAGCTGCAGTTCCAGCGCTCAGCTACTGAGAATACCTTGATTGCCAGCAAGCTGAACAGCCCAGAGCACCTGAAACTGACTGGGCTGCCAGCCAGGCTCATCGTGGTCCTGTACGAGCACAGCAGTGTGGTGCAGCGCTACAGAGACTCGGGAGTTCACGTTTATCCTGGTGAGCCCGCTTTGACACAGCATTCTGCTGTAGAAGCTGAAGTAAGGTGATATTCGACTATAAGAACAGCTTTTATTTTCTTGGCTACTGGAATAAAGTGTGTTATCGTCCATTTTGCTTTTGACCTTTTTATGACATTGAATTTAGTTACATTCAGCTATGAATTATTTTCTACGTATGAACACGACACTATCTTGCTTCATAATGTATGCTACATTTTTTGATATGTTGTAACTGGGAGAAAGTCTTTTAAACAATGTTGATTCATTCTAATTGAATCATTTGCCTCTGAGCAGACATACATGCAGTGGTTAAGGAAATAGCCACAATTAACAACGCGGATCTCCTGAAAATACGTAACATGATGTTGGAAAAATGGATCTGCAAAACAGGCCCAGCTGTCACCAAGGTTTGTCTCTGATCCTCATTTTTGTTAGATAATCACAGTTTATGTTTATCTGCTTACATTGGGGTTTTTTTTATCAAATTTAGGAGACTGAGGCCATTGTGTAAAAGTTTGACAAAACATTTTTTTCTTTGATAAAGGATATTGGTAATCATGAATGTGTCAGCAACATGGAGGAGGACCCAGACTTAATGAGGTAGAATTATTGCTGTTTTTTTTTTTGTTTTTTTTGCAGCAGCATTTTGCTTCTGAATACACTTCGAACTAGGTTTTTTAATAATAATTAAAAAGAAATGACTCTGTTTTCTTTACCACCTGTCTGTTACGAATGACATTTTTCTTTCCCTGTATTATTTGACATCCACAATGAGTGCGCTTAGAGTTGTAACACCAAAAACTGCCGACTTATCCGCTTTATTGTGTTTATTTGATGCTCTCAGGGCCTTGTACATGCTGCAGACTTGCCCCATCCATGATGCGGTCCGTCTTCTAAACCCTATCTTATCTGCTGAAAACTGGGTGAGTAATAAATTGCAGTAGGTTAAAATTGGACAAAGGGTCCAGAGAAAGTGGCTGATGTCTGTTGTTTTTTTTGGATTTCCTCCTGTAGCCCCTCAGCACTTCAGGGCCTCGTCTGACATTCTGCCATCGGACTCGAGCGCTGCTTTGTCTCGTCCGCCTCGCTGATTCGGCTACTCTGGAGGCTCAGTTGCAGATCCCCAGGACCAAAATAAAGTAATAAGAAATCTATTTAATGCTGATGGAATTATTAGTTGCAAAGTGAATTTAAAGGGATAGTTTGGATGTTTTGAAGTGGGGTTGTATGAGGTACTCATCCACAGTCGGTGAATTATCTACATCTACGGTCTGCACGCCCACAGTTTGGAGAACCAGGCCAGAGTACTGCTGTGTACCGGGACGTCACCAAAATGTACTTTAGCCACCTAAAAGAAAGCCCTACCAAAAAAGAATATTTCCACCGCTAGACCTTTCCATCAGACGACACTTTCCGTTACGTTACCGAGGCCCTTATCTCGCCAAAACCATCAGACTTCATTGGGGGAAAAAACGAAAGAGTAATTTTATCTCACAAAATATGTGAATTTCCTGTCTACCGCTGCCTCGATCCATTAGTTAGTTTGTTTTATTGTGTGACTTTAGTTCGTTAGGATTCCCCACAGTCTCACAATAACAAGCTAATAGATCGAGGTCAAATTACTGGGCTTTTTTTTTTTTTTTTTTGAAGAGAGCAATAATCCATATAACTGCTTCTGTACCCTAAAGAAAAGGGCTGTCTGAAGGAAAGATAAAGCTGTGAAAATGTTCTAAATATAGCGTACACTTAAACTGATTTTTTTCTGGTAGCAATAATAAGTTTTGCTGCTGTGCCCGTCCACAGTAGCACATTGCTCAGCTTCCGTGCTGGTACTCCTGTAAGTTTCTTCAAACTGGGGGCTTGTAGACGACCGTCTACTGTAGGTAATACACTGACTCTGGATAAGTACTTCATACAACCCAACTTGAAAAATATTTGAACTATCCCTTAAGGGCTGTGTAAGATGTATTAATGTTTCTGTATTTAATATTCCTATGCAGATATTACCTCAAGTGCTACATCTTTGTCTCTCAACTGGAGGCATTAAACATCCCTTACACGGTGCAGTCTTTCCTCAGTACTCCCAAAGAGGGCTTGGTTAAAGGGCTGTGGAAGAACCACAGTCATGAGCCACAGGTACTTTCTAACTGAATACATTGAAACTATTCCTGCTAGTTACTTCATTTAGCTTCACTATGTTAGAAATGTTACACACAAAGTGCACGCAAGAGAACTGTAGCACCCTTTTGTCCTTTCAGGCGGTGCGATTGGTGGCAGATCTGTGCTTGGAGTATCAGGTGTACGACCCTCCGCTGTGGAACAGTCTGCTTCAGAAGCTGCTGGGCTTTAACTTGGTGAGGGGATGTGCACCACAACAATCTTTTTATTCACACAACTAGTCTCAATCAGAACATTTTAAATTCCATTTTAAAGAAAAAAGCTCATTGTAATGCAGTATCTCACTCATACATGATGTCTGTCTTTTAGTTTTTCTACAGTCTTTGTAAAATTGTTGAGGGGGGACATTAAATAAAAAAACTGCTGTGTGTGTGTGTGTGTGTGTGTGTGTGTGTGTGTGTGTGTGTGTTTCCTCCTCAGATCAGCCATCTCCAGAAGGTGATGGAGGCGTTAGTGGCTGTGCCTGCTCTGTGGGAGGTAACGTCATAGTTCCTCACTTTTATTGAAATACATGTAAATAATGTTGACATTTCCTGTTTCTTCGGACATCTTACATTTTCAGTGAAGTAAAATGTGGTACTAAAGTGCATGTAATAAATGTCTTCATTCTTACAAGATATCAGAACAAAAATATTTAAAATTCATCCTCCACCTGAGCCAGTTGCTGTTATTTGATAGTTAAGTTAGAGATAAAGACAGGAAATGTGGTCAAAGATTCGCCTGAATATGAAATGCAACTACGGATTTGCGGCTGAAATTAAATGAATGGGGTGACATTTAAATGGTGTGACCCTTAAAACCACAAATTCACCAGATGCAAAAAGGCCTCCAACCATCACTGCTGCAATATGACAGGTGATGATAAAGAAAGGGTTGCAAAGCTAATATTGTTCACTTTATTTTGTCCCCAGATTTCCAGTTTCTCCAGGACCTGGAGGAGTATGATACTGGCACCTTTTGTCTCAGGTACTAAGTTTATAATTAATTATATATTTAATAGTGAATTCACTTGCATTAAAGCAGGTGTAGGCAAATTTGGAGAAACCAGGAAGAGCTAGTTTTTGCAAATAGCCAACTGAAAAACACCCTCAGCATGGGCTTAGCATGCATTTAATTTAACCCATTAAATTTAGGAGCAGATCCGAATCACTGGCAGGCACACAAATGATGTTTCGATTTTTGTTAACATTGGGAGATGGAGCATTTGTACTGCATTCATGCAATGTTGGAAAATGAATGTGAACGCCTCCTCAAGTCTAAACAACAACTCTGAAACGGCTATCAACGTGTTGTTTTAATGCTCTGAGCACAGCCTCCGTGTTGTTTCCGTATTACGACTTTAAGCTCATGAACACGCCAAATTCGGAAGAAGGACTTCCCGACTCAGGTCTGCGCTCTCAGTGCCGTTGTAGTTATACAATGTTTTCATAGAATAATTGATGCTGATTGGCTAGAAGGTTATTCATTAAAATAGTTCATTTTGATATAGTACATGTTTGCCTCTTGAACGCTCCTGACTGTCTGTGTTTTCTTGGTGACAGCGTCTGTTCCTCTGAGTCCGGATCAACAGGCAACACTCTACAGGACTTTTGTTCTCCTCCTCAAGTACGCTTCACTCATGTTCCAACACTTACCCACAACTGTTCTGCATGTTAGGACTATGTAGAACTGTCTAGTCCTGGAATATGAATGTTCAATATATGCTTTGATAGATTTAACTGTTGTGATTTTTTTTTTTTCATATATTTAATTTTAATGAAGGCAAAATAATGCATAACAAGCACCGCAATATGATGACATGACAATATAACCTCACAAAAAAGAGAAGAACAAAAATAATTGGTCAAAAAAAAGATGACAAGATAAAATGAGTAGGATCCTTTCATGAATTCAAATAATTAGGTTTGCAGTACCGCGATAAATTAAAAAAAACTGAAATATGCATATTTCAGGTAGAGCTTATTTATTGATTCATATCTTCACTAGAGCAACTTTTTTTCCCTTTTTTTAATTTTGGTTAAAAAAAAAAAACGTTTACTTTCGAGATTAGTTCATTAGTTAAAGATTAGTTCTTGATTGAGCTTTAGATATAAACATTTTACCTGAGAGAATAATTATTATTATTTATTATCTTTGGACAAACGGTCACTTAGTTTTATTTTTGACACCTAACTCACAAAATTGGGAAGTGTGTTAAAGTTGTGAAACCATATTATTCTGTTTCATGCACCCACTTTTGATTTACTGAATGTTTGAATTTGTTCATGAAAAAAGGCAGCGATGACCTGAATGATTTGTCATATTCTCTTCATGTTTATTCCATCTCTCCTGCCACTCATCTTACTTCTCAAGGTGCCCTTTCCTGTTGAATCTGGATCTGATAGGAATTGCCAATCGCTTTGCACAGTTCAATCTGCCAGCCTTTGCTCTGGGAACTCTTCTTCTCATCCCCTGTGCCAATAAAAAGGCTCAGCAGATCCAAGTGAGTACGTCCCTGTCAATACAACATGTGAGAAGGCATCGTTTGGAAGATCTGTATCATTGTAGGCCACAATTAAAATCACGTTGTCCTGACAGTCGCTGTGATTTCGCTGTTTCCAGGGCTTTCTGTCAGTGTGTAACCCAGTCGCTGTCCTTGATCAGGTGGAAGAGCTCATGAACACTGGGGAATTAGCCGGAGTTCCCTCACAGGTTAGATGTCAATTGAAGTTTAATGTGACTTTCCACTCATTTTATACAACTTACAAGAGAAGCAATACTTCAACTGCTTTCATCTTTTACTCTTCAGATTTACATTTCAACTGCTTTCACACTTGCACTTAAGTTGAAATGTCAGCACTTCCATTTTAACAGCTGGGAAAAGAGTAGATATGCTTCCAGATCCTTTTCAGAGTTTATTTTTTATTTATTTATTTTTTACTTTTAATGTTGCAAAACCATGTTTAAAAAATATTAATCATGGCAGTGTCATTTTACATACTTAAAAACGTGTCAGAAAACCTTTATCCGTCCCACAGCGGGGAAATTTACATGTGTCAGGAGGGGAACTTTAACCGTCAGTATTTCAGCTATTTCAAATGTTTCAACACACACTGTACATTTTCTTTAGAAAATATATTTTATAGTTACAATATAAAAATCAACAAATAATGTACACTGTTGTTGTTGTTGTTGTAACAGCTCCTGTAACATTATATCCTATAATATGTTTGCGTATATTCTATATACAGATTTCTGGGTATTTGCCCCAGTTTCAGTAAGGCTGTTAAACAGGAAACTAAGTAAAACGTGCATGATGGTGTGAAAATGTTGAAGCTGTTGTCTTGGTTTCAAAACATAAATATAGACAGTGCTGCAATGAAACATTTGCATTTTTGCTACTTTTATCGCCATTTCTTTTCGGTTTATTTAAGGATATTGTATTGTACTACATCATGACCTGACATGACCATATTGCCTCCATGATTCCTCAGATCAGGGAGACTGTTTTAACTTTCATCAGCCAAAATGGACAGCACCAGAAACTGTTGAAGACCAAACACTTAAATCATCTGAAGCAGCTCATTGTGTCAAGTGGCCAACCCAACCAGGTGAAAAACTTGCTGGATTACCTGATCAGCCAGAACTGGTAAGTTTTTTGTCTGTCTTTTGTTAACATTTCTGATCTAAGTGAGTGAAAAAACAACATTATCCTGATAAATGATCCAGAGATCGGTGTGCTGGTAGTAGGGGGCTGGACAATGGTCTCATAGGAGAATACATCAAATATCTCTCGTCACTCTCATCTCACATTACTGCTGGTAAAATGGAGAAGCCAAATAAAATTAGCAGAAAAAACAAATGATTGAGATGACTCACTTCAAAAAGTGATTCCAGTAGATCTTGAGGACCTGAAAACTAGGGCCAAACAATGTGAAAAAGTGAAGTATCGTGGTGCTGCAGAGATGTTACGGCCTACAAATCGTATTCTACAGCCTTAAGATAAAACCTGTTTGCTACAGATCCTTGCAAAAAAATCACACCATGATCATTTTTATATTTTCAATTAAAATTAGATTAATGATGCAAAAAAAAGACAAATGGACTGTCACTTTTTAATGCAATAACATCTTTCATGGATGATTGTTTTGTGAGCAACTATCCATCCATCCATCCATCTTCAACCGCTTATCCGGGGTCGGGTCGCGGGGGCAACAGCTCCAGCAGGGGGCCCCAAACTTCCTTTTCCCGGGCCACGTTGACCAACTCTGACTGGGGGACCCCGAGGCGTTCCCAGGCCAGTGTGGAGATATAATCTCTCCACCTCGTCCTGGGTCTTCCCCGTGGTCTCCTCCCAGCTGGCTGTACCTGGAACACCTCCCTAGGGAGGCGCCCAGGGGGCATCCTTACCAGATGCCCGAACCACCTCAACTGGCTCCTTTCTACGCAAAGGAGCAGCGGTTCTACTCCGAGCTTCTCTCGGATGACTGAACTCCTCACCCTATCTCTAAGGGAGAAACCAGCCACCCTTCTGAGAAAACCCATTTCGGCCGCTTGTACCCGCGATCTCGTCCTTTCGGTCATGACCCAACCTTCATGACCATAGGTGAGAGTAGGAACGAAGATAGACCGGTAGATCGAGAGCTTTGCCTTCTGGCTCAGCTCTCTTTTCGTCACAACGGTGCGGTAAAGCGAGTGCAATACCGCGCCCGCTGCTCCGATTCTCCGGCCCATCTCCCGCTCCATTTTCCCCTCACTCGTGAACAAGACCCCTAGGTACTTGAACTCCTTCACTTGGGGTAAGGACTCATTCCCTACCCGGAGTAGACAATCCACCGGTTTCCTGCTGAGAACCATGGCCTCAGATTTTGAGGTGCTGATCCTCATTCCAACCGCTTCACACTCGGCTGCGAACCGATCCAGTGAGTGCTGAAGGTCACAGGCTGATGATGCCATCAGGACCACATCGTCTGCAAAGAGCAGCGATGAGATCCCAAGCCCACCAAACTGCAACCCCTCCTCCCCCCGACTACGCCTCGATATCCTGTCCATGAATACCACAAACAGGATTGGTGACAAAGCGCAGCCCTGGCGGAGGCCAACACCCACCGGAAACGAGTCCGACTTACTGCCGAGAACCCGGACACAACTCTTGCTTTGGGCGTACAGGGATTGGATGGCCCTCAAAAGCGCCCCCCTCACACCATACTCCCGCAGCACCTCCCACAGTAGCTCCCGGGGGACCCGGTCATACGCTTTCTCCAGGTCCACAAAACACATGTAAACCGGATGGGCATACTCCCAGGCCCCCTCCAGGATCTTTGTGAGAGTGAAGAGCTGGTCCGTTGTTCCACGGCCAGAACGGAATCCGCATTGTTCCTCTTCAATCTGAGGTTCGACTATCGGCCGAACCCTCCTTTCCAGCACCTTGGAGTAGACTTTACCCGGGAGGCTGAGCAGTGTGATATACCCCTGTAATTGGCACACACTCTCTGGTTCCCCTTTTTATACAGGGGAACCACCACCCCGGTCTGCCACTCCTTAGGCACTGTTCCCGACTTCCACGCAATGTTGAAGAGACGTGTCAGCCACGACAGCCCCTCCCCACCCAGAACCTTCAACATTTCTGGACGGATCTCATCAATCCCCGGGGCCTTGCCACTGTGGAGTTGTTTGACTACCTCAGTGACTTCCACCAGGGAAATTGCTGATGATCCCCCATAATCTTCCAGCCCTGCCTCTATCAAAGAGGGCGTATTAGTGGGATTGAGGAGTTCCTCAAAATGCTCCTTCCACCGCCCGAGTACCTCCTCAGTTGAGGTCAACAGTGTTCCATCCCTGCTGTAAACAGCTTGGATGGTCCCCCGCTTACCCCTCCTGAGGTGCCGGACAGTACGCCAGAAGCACTTTGGTGCCGACCGAAAGTCCTTCTCCATGGCTTCTCCGAACTCCTCCCACACCCGCTGCTTTGCCTCTGTCACAGCCGAGGCCGCTGCCCTTCGGGCCTGTCGGTACCTTGCAACCGCCTCTGGAGTCCCCCGTGATAACATATCTCGGAAGGACTCCTTCTTCAGTCGGACGGCTTCCCTGACCACCGCGGTCCACCACGGTGTTCGAGGGTTACCGCCCCTTGAGGCACCTAAGACCTTGAGGCCGCAGGCTCCCGCCGCAGCATCAGCAATGGAAGCTTTGAACATTGACCACTCAGGCTCAATGCCCCCAACCTCCACAGGGATGCCAGAGAAACTCCGCCGGAGGTGTGAGTTAAAGGTCTCTCGGGTATGGGCCTCCTCCAGACGTTCCCAGTTCACCCGCACTACCCGTATGGGCTTACCAGGTCTGTCCAGACTCTTCCCCCACCCCCTGACCCAACTCACCACCAGATGGTGATCAGTTGACAGCTCCGCCCCTCTCTTTACCCGAGTGTCCAAAACATGCGGCCTCAGATCAGATGATACGATTACAAAATCGATCATCGATCTTCGGCCTAAGGTGCTCTGGTACCATGTACACTTATGAGCATCCTTATGTTCGAACATGGTGTTTGTTATGGACAGCCCATGTCTAGCACAGAAGTCCAATAACAAACAACCACTCGGGTTGAGATCAGGGAGGCCGTTCCTCCCAATCACGCCTCTCCAGGTGTCTCCATCGCTGCCCACGTGCGTGTTGAAGTCTCCCAGTAGAACTATGGAGTCCCCTACTGGAGCCCCCAACAGGACTCCATTCAGGGTCTCCAAGAAGGCCGAATACTCTGAACTGCTGTTCGGTGCATATGCAAAGACAACAGTCAGAGTTTTCCCCCCCATAACCCGTAGGCGTAGGGAGGCGACCCTCTCGTCTACCGGGGTAAACTCCAACGTAACGGCACTCAGCCGGGGATTTGTGAGTATCCCCACACCCGCCCGGCGCCTCACACCCTGAGCAACTCCAGAGAAGAATAAGGTCCAACCCCTATCCAGGAGTACGGTTCCAGAACCGAGACTGTGCGTAGAGGAGAGCCCAACCAGATCTAACTGGTAGCGCTCCGCCTCCCGCACAAGCTCCGGCTCTTTCCCCCACAGAGAGGTGACGTTCCACGTCCCCAGAGCCAGCCTTTGCTGCCCAGGTCTGGTCCGTCGAGGTCCCCGACCTTCACTGCCACCCGTCTGGCAATGTACCCGACCCCAACGGTTCTTCCTGCGGGTGGTAGGCCCACATGATGGAGAGGGGGGGGTGCCACGTTGCTTCTTCGGGCTATGCCCGGCCGGGCTCCGTGGCAAACCCGGCCACCAGGCGCTCGTTGACGGGCCCCCCTTCCAGGCCTGGCTCCAGACGGGGGCCCCGGGCTTCCTCCGGGCAGGGTCACACCTCCTCTTTTGTGATGTTTCATTGAGGTACTTGAACCATTCTTTGTCTGGCCCCTCGCCTGAGACCAATTTGCCATGGGAGACCCTACCAGGAGCACTAGGCTCCCGACAACACAGCCCTCAGGTTCATAGGAGCACCCAAACCCCTCCACCACGGTAAGGTGATGGTTCTCGGAGGGGCGAGCAACTAACCAAAGACAATTTATTTATTTTTTTAAATCATTATGTGATGGACAATAAAGTTTGTTTGAATCTTTGAAAAACAATCATATCCTCCAACATTGTGAGTCATATTGCAATATCAGTCAAAAATAATCGCAGTTATTTTTTTCCAATTCATACTAAAAACCAAAATTGAGACAAGAAACTTAAATGATGTTATAATCTTGTGTGCGTGGAGATAAAGAACGGGTCTCTGTATGTTCCATACAAACACAATATTTAAGATATGATCAAAACAAGATGAAACTCATAAACGAGCTGCTGTTGTTTATAAACATGCATATAGCAGGTATTCACACACAACACAGGGCAATAAAAAAGTTTAATGTTATGATACTATCTATGGTCAGTTCAGGTGGTAAAAGTTTATGTGCAGTTTGTAGATGATGGTATTTAAAGACTTTTTTTAAGTTTTAAGACTTTACTTAAGTAAAAGTACTAATGCCACACTAAAAAATACTGTTACAAGTAAAAGTCCTGCATTGAAAATGTTACATAAGTAAGAGTATATAAGTATCATCAGTAAAATGTAATGAAAGTATAAAAAGAAAAAGCACTTGATGCAGAACAATCCTCCCAATTGAGAAGCTAGGAAGTTTTTTACACGGAAATGACAAAAGCGATCGAGATAGTTCTGTCAGTCAACTCATAATTAATCGGCTAATAATTTATGTACTTGTAGGCCTATTTATTGTTAGAAAGTTTAATTTATAACAATCTGTTATATTTTATAAACTCTTTCATAGTTTTGTGTGCAAAATCTTAATTTGTAAAGTAAGTTGTAGCTTAAGCTGTCGGATAAATGTGGTAAAATGAATGAGTAAAAAGTAGAATATTTCCCTCTGAAATGTAGTAGAAGTAGAAAGTGGCATTAAAAAAAAAAGTACAAACTTGAAGTACTTGTACTTTACTTAAATGCAATACTTCAGTAAATGTAAACAAAAACCCACCGTATGGGTTTGAGCTTTTCAAATGTAAGGTTTGAGTTCTTCATGTCCGATTCTTTTAATCTGCTCTTCAGTCAGGACGATGCTGACGCACTCGCTCGTGAGTATATGAGACACAGAGAGCATCAAAGAGGGAAAACAGACGGCTCACCTTCACCGGGCTCCCTCAAGGTAAGCTGATCCTGGAAATATTATGCAAGATTTTCATTTAAGTAGTATCATATTAGTTCAGATTGTGTACCTTTTTCTATTTCACCATAATCACTTAGATTGTTGATCTGAAACATAACGTACTTGTAATTCTACTTTAATTTGTTTTTAAGGAGTTTCTCAACATGCAAAATGGAGTTTCGGGATGAACTGACACTATTTCTGCAGCTGTATTTATGTATTCTTACTTAGTCTCTTTTGGGCTGAGATGCAATATTTGCACTTATCATCCATCTTTCAATTGTTCATGAATTTGAATAAAGGCTTTTCATTATTGTATGTGTAGCGGAATTCTTGAAAAAAAGTTCAAGATCAAAAATCAAAGGTTATTCTTCGGTCTTTATTTTATTACCTCCCGGCTTGTTTATTATTATTATTATTATTATTATTATTATTATTATATTGTTATAACTGCTCACTAACAGTAGTAGAATGAAACAGTTTAAAGAAAAACATTAGCAGTTAAAGATAAAACACTATTATGAAAAGTCCTAAAATTAAATTCATTGTCTGTGAAAGAAAATAACTTAAATGTCAACCTATACTAGAAAAAGTTGTTAGACTGTATTTTAGAGGCTTGGCACAATTTTCTCTGTTTTAGTGCATTTATATAAATAAATTGAAGTAGGTAAATGTTTTGTAGGATGCCCTCCATTTATTTATTTTTACATCCTACTTGAGTACACATTTTAGTCACAGCCATGTGTGAGGGGTGCTTTTTTTGTATATCTGTATCATTTGTATAGGTAGAGTTCCCTTTTTTCAGTCACACAAGTGCATACATGATATTTCTGTGAGGAAGCAACACTGAGGCCTCTCTGAACTGAACTTTACAGATCATGACATGATTCTGCCCACAGAGGATTCAAGGATATACAGCTCTGTGTTTGTCATTGTGGGTTTCGATGGCAGCACCTTCAGCCACACCGCTGATTAAAATGTCACTAACCCTCCTGAACACTCTACTTTCTACAGTCTACACTTGATAGTTCATTTTCTTCTCATTGAGGTTTGACGTTTTGATAAATGATGACTCATAGATTTTGTTTCATACATCACACTCATGGTTTCTATTGACGGTACATTAGTTTATATTTGTAGTTCATCCATTCATATAAATTTGAACTCAAAAAACCATGGAAGAGGTATAATCATTTGCATGCTTGCAAAAAGAAAATGGCTAACAATAAAAGCAATGTATGATAGCTTATAGAGGTCAAAATACAGGACAATAAACATGCTATGGAGTACATAATAAATGCAGTAAAGGTATAACTTTTGAATTAAATAAACCAGGTAAAATTACTAATATTATAGTAGTTTTCTCTATTAGTTTTATTGCTTACTTTTAAATTGGCATTGGAGAAATGTGATTCAAATGATTTTATTTTATGAATGCATTATTTATTTGAGGTTTCACAGGCATGTACTTTGCAGGATGAAGGTCTAACCCTAACCCCGGTTATTTGCATACTCTTTGTGGGCAGCCGCGGTTTGTGGTTTTATATATTTACTTGTCATGGGGTATGCACCATATGCATCTATCATCTATTCTGAGAATTAGTAACTATGTGAAATTGGTTATTAGATTCAGCTGCTGCTTTATTTATAGTCATAAACAAAACAGTTGCCATCGTCATGCTGTTCACTCATTCATGTAAATCAAGTTAGAAAAGAAATACTTGATTTTACCTAGCATTAAATATTTCACTTTCTATAATCAACCAAGTGGATGTCCTCTACCATAATTGTTTTTATTAAAGCCACATATAACAAGCAAACATACATTTCATAATATATATTCTCACCAACTCATGTTTTGTTTTTTTATTGGATGTATTAGATACAAGGTCATTTCTATCAGACGTAAAAGATTTACTGCGTTGCATTACGGTGCCAAAGCAATTTTGTCCTGCAGTGATTGTAGGATGCAACTATCTCTATGATGATGAAAAATTGTAGTGTATCATATTAATGACACGGTACTGTTATGACCATAGAACAACTGATGTGAGAAAGCTCTGCCGCATGATGAGATCCTTTTATTAACAGCTGGATTTCCATAATTATGATACAGTTTTCTCAGAATTACAAGACAATATTTTATTCACATGATGAAATAATTCTGAAAATGTCTGGACAATGCAATGGACTTCAATAACAACAACACAACTGTATCTTTGTGACTTTATACAGTTCAGGTATAGTTTGGTGTCTATAAATTGGACAAAATATTAAATACATAAATTATTTCAATGTGCCATCAATATATAGAGAGAAAAGAAAATATAACATTACAATAGCCTATGTATATTATTGCATACTATATATTGCAAAGGGAATTCATTTTCTTTTTTTAAGTGCAGTCGATATATATATAAGATAACTACTGTATAAGAGAAGTAAGAAAAGTGCTGCAGAAGTTACGTAACAACTTTGAAAGAAACATGTCACTTTCCAGCTCAGCTGCATCCATCTCAGTGATTTCCTTGATTTTGTGATCACAGCTGGCTGAGTGACTGGGAGCCTGTTTCTCGAGTTTTCTTCTCTGAAGTTTCAACAAAGTCTATTTCGGACAGATGAAGAGCTTTCCTGCAGATGTTCTTGAAGGCAGGGCTGGAGAAGTAGTAAACGACAGGGTCCAACACGCTGTTGAGATAGGTCAGGCTAACGGTGAGGTAAAACGCAGTGGTCAGGTTTTCCAGAGCGGGGCAGACTTCAGATGTGGGGAGGCTGCTGGCTACTTGTTGGGTCTTGATCGAAAGCAGCAGCTGCGTGATGTTGCTCGGGAGGAAGCAAATGATGAAGACCACGGCCACTACTGTGATGAAGCACAGAGCATTCCTAATCTTTGCATGCTGGGTCAACTGTCTCCTTCTCAGGTGGCTAATAATCTGCAATGTGCAGTAGAGAATCACAAGCAGAGGCATATAGAAGGAAAAGAGAAACACAAACGTATGCCAGTTCATAGTAAACTGGGATTCAGTCTCAATCATGAAGCTCTCGCAGTAGGTTGTGTTGCTGTGTTTCAGACTGAAAACATGAGCCGTCATTGAGATTGTGATCAACCATAGTGCAAGTGCTCCACATATGGCTTTGGAGATACTCAGAGAGTTGATGGGATGATGGGGATGCACCACACGCATGTACCTGTCCAAGGCGATAGCCATCAAGAAGAGGGTACTTCCACTGCGGTTCATTGCCAACATGAAGAGGCAGGTGTGGCACAGAGGCTCTCCAAACTTCCACTTGATCTCAGACATGTAGTAGCTTGCACGGAAAGGCAAAGCCACGATGAGCATAAAATCGGCCATTGCCAAGTTGAAGAGTAACACCGTGCTGCTCTTCCAGGGCTTCATGTGGAAGATGAAGATCCAAAGAGCCAAACCATTTCCAAGGACTCCCAAAACAAACTCCGTCAACAACAGTGGAGGGAGCACACTGATCAGCAGAGTTCCATTGAATTCGCATCCCATGTTGAGTGAAGTGCTGTCTCAGCGGCTGCAGATCAGAGAAATAACCCCGAGGAGAATTGTTGGCAAAACTTAAAGTAAAACATCAAAAAAAAAAAAAAAGTCTCTGTGGTTTTTGCATTTACAGGAAGCCCGGCGGTTCTGCTTTTTCTAAATTGCTAACACAGAAAGTCATCTCTATTTCCAAGTAAGGTATGCTATTTTTCTATAGAAAGCTACAAAGGCTTGGCTTATTACATCCGAAGGGCCATTAGGTAATGAACATTATCAGTTTACAATACCCTTTCATGTGGAAACCTAATAAATATGTTAACCTTAGGGTTTGTATTAAAATCACTAATGAGTTATTATTGGTCTTATTGCATAAATCTTCAATTAAAAATTCACTTGAATAAAGTCTGTAATTGTTCAAGTGGGTCCAACCCTTCTCTGGAAGTTAATACACCCTTAACACATTTCCTCATAACTACATGTTTTCACTTCCTGTCTCATTCTCACTATTCTCTGCTCGTGAATTCAAACCTGGGCGTAGAAGCTGCTCTTGCGATTGGAGGCGGTACTGCTTCCGAACCACAAAGTGATGCAGCTGCTGAGGATGCTCTCGATGGCACCTCGGTAGAAAGAGTACATGATGGGTGTTGCTGCTCTCTTTAGGTTGTGCATGAAGTAGAGGCGCTGCTGGGCTTTCTTGACGAGTGAGGTGGTGTTGTTTCCCCAGGAGAGGTCCTCGGTGATGTTGCAGTGAGGAAGTCCCGCAGCCAGTTGCAATCATCTGATAACATGATTTGACATCAGATGATTTGCTACCACTATTTTTCATAGCTATTGTTTAAAGAGACAACATGTGTGTATGTGTATAGGGGGCAGCCGACGGGGTAGAATTGAGTTTCAGAATACCATTATATAGAGTCCTTACTGCATGTTCAATTGACTGTTCTTGTTTCAATTATAACAGTTATAAAGTCTACCTGAGAAATGATTGGCTGTTTTAATTTAGGAACTGGAAAGCATATAGAATATCTGTTCTGACTTTTACCCCATTCACTTTTGCCACATATTGCTGTTATATAATCAATTTGAAATCTTTGTAGAATACTCAGTAATAACAGAGCTTTTACTTTTTACCCTCAAAACAAAAAAGTCAGTTTCCAAAGAAGGGTCTTAACAGCTTTACAGGGGCTGTGATTTGTGATAAATTGCAGCAGCTGCAATAAGCAACATGTCCTCACCACTTTTAGGACAACACAGTTGCATGTAAAGAGCTACAACTATAAAAAATTAAATAAACCACTCCTTGCTTCCACCTACAGGGAGAAATTGGTTGTGATGGTGCTGCATCCCAGAATAAAGTAACTGGTTAGTGCTCAGGATAAGGGGACAAGGAACCAAGCCAATGGGTGCTTGACAAAAACCTGAACTCCAGGGTGCATGACTTCAGACTGGGGTGAAGCACAACAACATTCAACACAAAGGCTGGAGTCTCTTAATCTCACTGTCTCCGTCCAGCCTACAAAGCACTGAATAAAGTGTCTGAATATATAAATGAAATGTCCTTGTTTTTTTTTTATTAACAAAATGTATACTTTTGTAAATGGGATTATTGATTTGAAGCTGTTGGTATAGTTATTAAGTCTTTAGTGACACCAGATCAAAAAGAGTGAAGGGATCTGAGAAGTCTGACATCATGTCCGTTTGATGTTGTAATGGCCAATTCAAATTGAATCAATGAAGAGGAACACAGTGGAAATTCAGTCTGATTATCACGCACATTCTTTACTGTACTTCAGCATTGTGAAATGTTTTGTTCATGTTTCTTGGACAGATTAATTAAAGATTGGTTTGACTGCTTTATGTTACGCAGTTAGAGATACACATGAGTTGAACATAGCATAACACAAATGTGATCTTGTATAAGGTATGTACCGTATTTGATGAGTATGATTGTGGCACTGGGGTGTGCTCACAGCGCCGTCTGCTGGGGAGAGTGGGGTGGCTCAGCTGGGGATCAGAATCAGGGAATCAGCCACAGAATAGAAGCATGCTGGGAACCTGGTTCTGGTCCAGGGCGAGCCAGGCGCTGACTCCATGCTGAAGAGACCCCGAAGAGCAGCGAGAAGCTCAGCAAACCGGACTGTGTGTTTTCATTTGTTTGCATGAAAAGGCAGAATTTTCTTTCATTTTTACCTGGCTGTGGACAGGAGGCTTCCACAATTATTTACTGGATTTCGGACCCCAGGAAGACTAGCTGGTGCCATATGCTTCAGCTAATGGGGAACCTTTTAAATACTTAAATAAATAAAGTAAAAGAAATTCACATTCTGCACAAACTAATCTTTCAGGCAGCAGTGGTGTACGTGCTGCAGACGTGAAGTAAACCAAAGTGTTAAAGCTTGTGTCAGTTGCATGGATATTTATACTTAATAATGTCATTCGCTGCCTTCCAAAAAAGGTGTGTGTGTGTGTGTGTGTGTGTGTGTGTGTGTGTGTACGTGCACGTGCGTGTGGTCCCTTACGAAACAGCACTGCTGAGGCAGATACAAATGTAAAATATCATCTTACTGAAACTGGCATCTTTTATTTTAACTGCACTTCGCGTTTGACAGAACAGAGGTAAACACTTCTTGCATGATGACTTTGACATCTGAATTAGTACATCTCTGTAAACAGAACAAGTATGAATGTATTGTATGTGTGTACATATGTAGATTCATGTTGGTGCACATATGCATGAATATATGGAGTTTACAGTTATTATTTCTTGGGTGAAATGTAACGGTTTTGTAGATGAGGGGACGGCGCGGGATGACTTGGGTGGTGTAAGGCAATGATATGATTTGTATTTAAAATATAATGTATACAGTTTTTTTAATATGCATTAAGTAAAGGGTTGTGCATCTACGTGTAACTCATGGGAATTTATCCATTGACATTGTTAATAAAGAAATAATCACAAAAAAAGAAGAGTAGTATAACATGAGATTTAAATCTGATACCTCATTTAGAGAATAACTTAAATAATGAGGAAACTACCAAAACAAGGCAGCAATGTGTTTTCTGTTGTATAGTGTGTATTGTGTTAAATTTGTGACAGATTTTTTCAGTTATCATTAACATTTTCAATTAGTCATGCTGGTGTTTTAGGATTGAAATAAAGAACCACTTTCATAAGCATTACTTCTGCTGAATCTGGCTCTGAGGAAACTCACACACTCAGTCTGTTAACCACTGTTGTGGATAACGTTTGAAAATGCTGCTTTTGCCATATATGGTTTGGAGACTTCGTCATGTGAAGCATGTTTCACTGAATATTCATCTTAAAGTGACCTAAAGGGAAGTTGTGAGGTGGTTCTAATTTGAATAAGAAATTAGTTAAGAAAGGAGAAAAGTGTAATTGTTCAGTAAAGCACAAACTATGTCAGAGAGTCATTGAGAAGCAAATCTGTATTTCTTTAATATTTAGTAAAAGGCTGTGTGACTAATACAGACCCACTAAAACATGCGTAGAAGTAGGGTGAGTAGTGAGAGAGGCTGTAGGTGTGACCATTGTAGCATTTAATTAAAGGACAGTGTTTTTTTGTGGAGCGCCTTCTTATACAAAAGCAATTCACAGTGCTTAACAATACAATGAGATTAACACAGATAACACACAAAATAAACTGTAGGGGGAACATTTTCCATCTTTTGATTTCCATCCATACACTCACGCAAGTGTGCACTGAACCATTATGACAAGACTTATCACTCACTAGCTTTTATGTCAGGCTCCCACTTAGTAGTTTATCAATAGATGTGTGTTGGGCCTTGCAAATTCAGAGACTGGTTGAGAAATGTGTGGGCACCATTCAGACTGTGCGGGGAAAAAATGTGAAAGAGCCAGTTTAGCCTGCAGGGCAAACACGTCCTTTTTGTTCCATTCTCCTGTTGTCCCATCAGCCCTTGTGTTTCCTTCACCTGCATACTTGGGAACAAAACATCATGATCACTACTCCACCCGACACAACAAACATGAAATTCCAGTTCAACAACGTTGAAGAGCACTGAAAAGCAGACAGAGCCTGAAATGACAATTGAAGTGTTAGATTCCTTATAACGGTGTCAAACAGCTGCTCTTGGCGAAGGGCTCATAACAAATGACATTTTCCACGTCTCGATGTATCACTATCTTTGTATCTTGATTGTTTGAAATGATAAAACATAAAGGAAGCAGTGATTGAAACAAACCAAACAGGTTATTCAACGTACCTCAGGTCATGTGGTGTGTCAGTCAAGTCGAGTTGAGTTTAGGCAAAGCAAGAGGCACAATATGTAAAAAAGAAGAAGAAAAAAAAGCATAATCCACTAAAGAAAGATATAAGGGATTGTGAGTGAAAGAGACATTATCGTTTGTGGGTGTCCTTTATTAAATCTAAACAAGAGAGGAGATTTAATTAAACATAAGAAGATGAATTAGAGTGACTTTTTAAAGCTGTGAGGAAAATGTCCCTGACACTAATGTGTGTAGTCACTAAAGAAAAAATAACTAGATTTATAAAACTCTTATGGACATTTTTACCATTTTCAAACATTGATCTGTTTTTTTAAACTTTCTCTCTCCTATTTCCGTCACTGATTACCCTATAAGACTAAAGACATTTTTATGTTAATTTTATTTTAGAGGATTTACCAGCATTGTTTGTATGTTTTTCCTCTACATCTTGTGGGCATGACTACCTGCAACCACATGAGCTGCTCATCTTAATACAGGCCCAATACATTCATTTTAACTATTTTTGATTTTGCTTCACAAGTACATACATGAAGTTGTAAAATTGTAGTTTATGGCCTTGCCCTTATTTCAACATGTTACAGCAGTCTCACCAAATGTAGACACATCCTCTGGTTTTAATCTGAGCTTTATATCCTGGTTTATTATGCCACCACTGCGTGACTGCTATTGTACAAACAGATGCAATCTCAGGATTAAAAGAAGAAGAAAAAAAAGAAAAAACCTGAAATAATCCTCGTGTTTTGATTTCATTGATGTGACGTCATTGCCGACAGCTGAGCGAGACAGAAGAGCGTCCATAAAATTAAATTAAAATTTAAAAAAAGATTTCATTGATGTGACGTCATTGCCTACAGCTGAGCGAGACAGAAGAGCTTCCATAAAATAAAATAAAAATTTAAAAAAAGATTTCATTGATGTCCCGTCATTGCCTACAGCTGAGCGAGACAGAAGAGCGTCCATAAAGTAAAAATAAAAAATAAATAAAAAAGATGTCATTGATGTGACGTCATTGCCTACAGCTGAGCGAGACAGAAGAGCG
This sequence comes from Bovichtus variegatus, assembly GCA_943593645.1. Lineage (NCBI taxonomy): Eukaryota > Metazoa > Chordata > Actinopteri > Perciformes > Bovichtidae > Bovichtus > Bovichtus variegatus. The sequence goes on along the minus strand of CALSCE010010657.1, from coordinate 18,511,414 downwards.
TCCATAAAAAAATTAAAATAAATAAAAATAAAAACGAAAAAAACACAGCACGATATTATAAGGGAAAAGCTCATGTTAAACACTTAAATGCGAAGTGATACACTGTAAAATGTTGACATGTGTGTAGGAGGATGTCGGCGGCAGAAGACATGATGATGATTTCCTCCACCTTGGGGGAGGATCCCTCCGCGCAACGCATGAAGCAGAACTCACTCACTTGCTCTTCCTCCTTCGGCCGCGATGCATCACCAGCGATGAAGCCGCAGCCTGGAGATGTCCCTCAGAGAGTCTGGAGTCTAGATAGAAGAAGAGACCTCTGATATCCCCCCTCGCCTGGACGTCTTTTGTGTGTTAATATAGATATATTTCTGTCTGAAACCGTCCTCGTCAGAGCTCGAGGATGAACAGCATTAGACAGGTGCCCACACGGGTGAAATCCAGGCGGACGGAAGCAAACCTCGGAGCGGAGAGGGAGCATTTTGACAAGCAGCAGGTAAAACTACCGGACTGGGGGATTTGCTGGGTTAATGCTCACTGCGGTGTGAAAAACCTGCGCTTTTTATTTTCATTTTACTCAGGCCTGCTGCTGTGGCTTTACCGGGGGACCGTGAATGTGCGCGCGGTGCTCCCGGTGCAGCTACCGCATAGGCCACGTTTCCAATTAACACCTTGACTTGGGAATTGAATGTTAGATATGTGAATTAAATGATTGGACGGCGTCTGTCTACTTGACAGAAATGTACTATTGCTGCTAGCTATGGCGCGAGGCTGCAGATGCCCTGTGTGTGTGTGTGTGTGTGTGTGTGTGTTCTTGTACAACTATCTTTGTGAGAACCAATAACGAGTTTTAGACCTTGAAAGTGAGGACATTTTTGGAAAGTGAAGACCAGTCCTCCAAAGGTGTGTGTGTGAGAGACATTTGGAGGCATTTAGACTACATACAATCACACACTTATGTTTGCCCCATTGATTGTGTTTATTGGGGGCAAATACCTTCAATTAGGGGTCAATTGTTCCCTTGGCCCTCCATTATTTCTGACCTAAGGATTCCAGAAACTGTATGTATCATTATACGGTGCAACTTTTACTGTAAGAATTTGAACTTGGGAGGGTTTCATTGTAAAACAGAAAATGAGCCACATTAGAATAAACTTGTTCGTTTCACACTGTTTTGGAGGCGTGTGCTCACATGTCAATTCTGAGAGATTCTACCATTTAAGCAGATGTAGATTAGAGCTGCAACAAAGTAATTTTTCAAGCACAAATGGCAGAACATGCCGTTTTCAGCCTCTCAAACATGATATCATATTAAACTGAATATCTTTTGACATCACCTTGGGGTTTGACAAACTGGGATGGACAAAAAATAATCTGCAGACTAATCGATAATAAAAATAATCGCTCGTTGCAGCCGTAATGTAGATGTATTTGACATAGAGACTGAAATCCAACCATGTCATTACAGCGCTCCCTATTGTCACACCATTCGCTCCTCTCTTAAGTTGCTCATTGGTGTCATGCTGATCTAGTCCTTCCTGTTTGGCCACTATTCCTCCCTTATGGACATTAGTTTCCCTGTCTTTAACAGCCTCATTGTTGGATATAGCACTTAGCAGTCCGTAAAAACAGTTTTAACTTTGAGATATTATTACCCTCGTGTAGTACTTCACTCATTCGTGTGTGTGTGTGTGTGTGTTGAAGGAATGAGGTTTGTCTCATTCTTCATGCAACAACAGGTGCTTTGTGGTTTCTGACTGTAATCTCACTGCAGTCATTCACCAGGAAGTCTCTTTATACTCTTTACCATCATGCGAGATACTTTAATGTCGACAGTATTGTTGACTAAATGCTTATCAAAGATGAGCCAGCTTGTCATAGAGCTGCTGCTTCACGTAAAGCACACACCCCAGTCTGACTTGTGAGATTCAAATGAAGTTGAGTAACTAAACAAACTGTTAAACAGCTGTCCGGGAGTTACAGCACTTTCAGTATTATGCTATCAAAAATGGGCTGAGCTTTTCCTCTGCTGGGTGTATGTTCCTACGTCAGTGTTTTATTTGCTTTTGCAGCATGTGTAGAGAGGTGGAGCTGACGTGCCTGGCCCCCTGCTCGTCTTTCATCTTCCTTTTTTCCTCACAAAATAGTACAAAAGTACTGGATTAATGGAAAATAAAATAAAACGACAACTTTCCTCTCTACTGCATGTTTGTTGCCCTTAGTTCACACGTTTAATGTTGCAGCATATTTGTTGATTTAGAACATTAAATGGCCACAAGTCGGCACAGTTTTGATTTCAAAACTAGGAATTGTTGCTTTTACTAGTTTCATGCTGTGCAACAAATGTTTAACAAGGAATCTTGTGTATAAAGGACATATTCAGACTCGTGTGGAACGAGGTAAATTGACAGCTTTGAGCTTTTGTTCTTGTTTATATGAATGACTGTTGGGTTCCACTGCTCAGCTGAATGAATCCTCTGGGCAATATGCAAATGAAGTAGGCAGCATGAGGAAGAATCTGACTGTGGCTCTTTACTGGCTCCTAATTAGCATTTTGCTACAAGTAGTGTGGTAGATGTGGAGTCTCAGCTGGTGAAGGAGTTACATTATGTACTGAGAAAGCTGTTTGTAAAAGGGCGAACTGTTAAATAAATGTTCTCTTAATTCTGACCTGTTCTGTTTTAAAGGGTGCTGTTAGACCTGCAACGATCAGTCGACAGAAAAAATGATCGGCAGCTATTTTGATAGTTAAAGTAATTTTCAAGCAAAAATGTCAGAAAATGTTTCAATGTTTTCAGCCTCTCAAATATGGAAATTTCCTGCTTTTCTCTGTTTTATATCGTATTAAACGGAACATATTTGGGTTTCAGACTGACGATGCAAGGCATTTAAAGACATTTTTCACCATTTTATGACATTTTATAGACTAATCAACTAATCTAGAAAGTAATCTGCAGATTAATTGATAATGAAAGTAATGGTTGGCTGCATCCCTAGCTGCTGTGTCTATGAGGAGCACATATATTCCTCTGTTCTATATTAAACGATAATATATTTGTCTTGCCATAGAGTTTCTCAGTACTGCTGATTCACGCAGCACTCTCGCTGAAACTCCTGCTGCACTGAGACTCTCGCTCCACTCTGCGTTCTCCTCTTTATGTTGACCTCGGTACCAAGGTGAAATGTCTCACACAGCGTCCTCTGTGTTTGTGTGTGTGTGCGTGTAGTGTTTGCTTTCCCTCACTCCTGTTGCCTGAGTGAGCGTCCATGAGAGAGGGAAGGGGGATGGGAGTACCGATGGGTAAACACAGCTTCTGAGTGGGAGTAGAGAGAGAATTAAAAGCATGTTGGTTATAATTGTTTCACACTATAAAAACAAAAAAAAAAAGGCTTGCGTGTTATGCAAAGACTAAAGAAGTAAATGTCTTTTTTAGAGTCAAGTATTTTGAGCACACATGTAATGCTCAGGCGTTACTATCCTTTTTAATTTCACTGAAAATAGACCAAAGTCCTAAACACAATGTAATCCTAATACTGTATCTATGATATGGTAGATGTGTTTTGTGCTTTGGCTTCCTTTTGTGTTAAACAGCTACTCATAATCATGAACATCATGTGAATCATAAGCTAATTAACCAGCTCTGCCAACTGGCCCTAAAACTGTCTAGTTGCCAAAGAACAGTTTATCTTTTGTTGAATATTTTAGTGGATGCCGTATTAATAATGAACTTACACATAACCTAATAATAAGACTTGACCTCCATCTGTGCAGCTGTTCAATAGTTCTCTCGGTTCATTCACTCTTTCATGCATCCATACAGCTTTTTTGACATATTTCCAAAACTGAAACTTAATTCTCTTCAGTGAGAGTTTTAACCCATCGACGTGAACAGGCTTGTAAAACAAAAGATGTGTATTTAAAGAGACTTCAGATATTTGGTCCCGACTATACTGAGCACACAGATTAAAAACTTTGTGAACAGACAAATGTTTTGACGCCAGGTGCGTCTTCATCGGAGTCACAACATGTATTTTGTTTGCTGTGAGTGTTTGTATTATAGTGGTGTCTGTGTTTGTTCTTCATCATAGCCAAATATACAGGTTTGTCCTTGATGATAAATTCTTACCTCCATGGCAAATTTAAACATTAAAAAAAGTTTGTCATCAATTATTACGACCATTTCGACTTGTATGTGATTGTATGGTGTTAGTTATTATTATTATTATTATTTATTAAAAAAAATTCTCGAGGATTTGTTCTTAATTCTGTAGAATACAATTTGTAGGCCAGGAAGACATCTCTGCAGCACCACTATACTTCATTCATAAATGTATTTTACACACTTTAACTAATATTGCGCCTCCTGCGATTTGGATATTGTACTAGTCCGTATTGCGATTTTCTTAAAATTTTCTTTCAGCCATAATTAAGAGTAAAGTACACCAGGTGTGTTTCTGGGCTGGTAGAGTGCTTTTTATGCATCTGTTTGGGGACGGATGAGCAGTTATAAGGAGAACAACACTAGATATCCAGCGTGGGCTTGTGTGTGTTCAGATTACTGCCTCTGTTGATGTGGGAGAGGCTGTGCTAGGTTAATTAGAAAAGGGACAAAGAAGCGGTGAGAGAGGAAATGAGTACAGTGACGAACTCAATGCTGTAAAATTCCAAGTAATGATTCCTGTCCAAACTATAAATGCACCTCCTAAGAAGGATGTTGTCTTGTATCCATATTGTACAATTAAACAGCGAGGGCGGATGTTATTGACGACCGAGATCGTTACTTTAAATGTTGCCAGTGCTAGAAATTCTTGGACGGCATTATCTCCTTCCCTTTGGCAAAGGATGGTCCAGAGCACCCTATTCTAAATGAGATGAGAAAGGAAGCATTGACGCACATTTCCTTAGCATTTAAAAGCTCAACTTTTATCGTGGTTGCCACTTGGATACTTCCAGGTCATTTCTCTCAGGAACCTTCCCAAGCAAAGAAGACTATTCAACCGCAGCCACATTGTCACTGCTTTCATTGATTTATTACACTGGTCAGGTGACTTGTTAGCACTCTTGTTATTGCTACATGTAGCTAAAAGGTGTGAGCTGTGCTAAAGTCTGTTTGTGACCTTGTCTATCCCAGCAGCAGTCTGTTGAATTAAGCTGATAAGGACCTGCAATAAGTGCTCTTGCCTCGGGGCATTATGTCCAGGGAGAAGCAGCTCAGGTGTAACGTTGATGCTTCGACTTCATTAACTTCACACACTCTGCCACACCAGGATGTCCAAGCACATGGACACGCTGCTGAAAGGCAGAGACGACAAGGTAAGGCAGAGACGCCTCAAGGTTGGAGGTATTCGTGGAGTGTGTACACCGGGGAGGAAGTGTAGAGGCTACAGTAATGCTAGCTGGCAACGGACCTTATGGCAGGCCTGGGGGATTAGAGCAGGCTTTCCCTCTCTCTCACTTCTCCTCTCTGCTGGTCAAAGGATTTACTGACGCTTGAACCAGACGCAGCGCAAACTTGTCCGGCAGTCAACAGTGTCGGCATGTCTGGAGCTCTTGGACCAAATTGCTCTATTAGTAAAAAGTTTTGTATTTCATTTGACTTACAGTTGACCGTGGCATTAAGGAAATGGTATCTGTGTTTGTGTTGGTGTGTGACCCGCGTGTAGGTTGATTTGAGGTGTGATAGTGAGACTTTGTACCATGTGTGGTCGCAGAGCTTTTCTCAGTTATAGTATAAAATGACAAAATAATAAGTAGTTAAATTCGAATGCTGATGGGACTGAACAATGTGAGGAAAATATGCGATAACGTTGCATAATGTGCTAACAATGTCATGGTTACATTTTAAAGTACTTTTCAACTGATACTCTTTCATCTAACTCAAATCTCTTGAGTGCAACATCGCAATGTGTTTATTGCGCAAGTTGACATTGAGATGACTGTAAGAAGAAAAAAAAAGGTATATTGTGCAGAAGCTGACTAGTAATTAGAGCTGTAACGTTAAATTGATTGGATAAAACGACGTTTGATGAAGTTTATCTCTAAGACATTTTGATCGTCATTTTCACTGTGTTCTGATGTTTTTTTATAAACAGTTGATCAGGAAAATATTAGGCAGAATAATCAGTTTTTAAAATAGTCTTTAGTTGCAGCCCTACAAGTAGTTAAAGGGTTGCTACTGTAGTGTGTTCCTCATGCAACTACGGCTGTAACTTTTTTTATCATGGATTAATCGTTTTTAGAAAATAGTGAAACATCCCATCCCAGTTTCTCAAAGTCCAAGGTGATGTCTGTAAATGATATTTAGTTTAATATGAAATCTTTATATTTGAGAGGCTTAAATATGACTAACAATTCATCGATTATCAAAATAGTTGGAGATTTATACTTCTGTCGCTCGATTAATCGCTAAGTTGACTAATCGTTGCAGCTCTCCATGCAGCCAGTGCCCCTCACTTCCCAAGTAGCCTTGATCAAGGGCATGTCAGGGTATGTACACTGAAGTGCTCCAGCGAGTGATCGGTTTTTCAAAAAGCTGCAACGCGGCACACGAGCTGCTGTTGGTATCGTGACAGGTGACTGTATGTAGTATTTGGTCACCCGCCACCTCTTGTCCTGCATTCGGTGTCCTTCTCCTTTACCCGCTCGCTCTCTCTCGCTGTCTGACTGACGGCCATTCTGAATGTATGAGAGTCTCCCTGCAGCCTCCCTGCTCAGCGGCCATCTGTTGAGGCCTCAGTGCCAGGCTCTGTGTGCCAGAGCGCGGCCCCCATCCAACCCAATCTTCTACCCCAGCTGTCGGCCTTCCTCCCCCAACAAACCCCTCATTGTCACACGGGCCTCCATGCTAGCCCTCTGCACTTGCCCTGTGTAAACGAGGAACTAGCAGTTCATTTGCGTCAGAAGCAGTCGGGGAGGAAAGGGGGGGGGGGGGGTCTCCTATTAACCAGGACACCCCTCTCTCACTCTGAACGCCACAGTAGCCTCTCTGTGCTTTGTTGTGTGACCATGTATGTTTTGGTGGTTTTGTGTGTGTGTATTGGGGCGGGGTGGCGACACCCTGTTTTTTTTTTATGTATTAAGGAGGTTTTTGTGGGATTAGGGGCCTCTGCCACTGATATGTGATTGTTTCAAACAAAGATGTGAAAATGTATCGGCCTGTGTTTGACTGCAAGACCAAAGATCCAGAGTCTTATGCTGTCATGTATTGTTATGTGCAACTTTTTTTCTTTTTTTTTTTTTTTACATACTACGTTACACACTCGTGTTCAAGGAGCGTTTTTATCCTGGAAGATACTTTGGAAAGATTGACGGTGTTGCTGCTTTAATGCTTGTTGGATTAGTCTCATGTAATATTTAGCATTATAGAGATACTAGGTGCCTCAATAGATGTGTTAAAAGGTCAAAGTGCGTATCACAGCATCAGATTTTCACTACACACGGTCAAAAGAATTTACGATGACGATATTGCGATATCTATAGGATTATTTATTTATTTTTCACATTTTCTGTCACTCAAATACATCTTTTAATTTGTTTATTGTGTTTTCTCTCTTTTCTTGGCAATTATTTATTTATTTTTTTTAAATTCAACATACGAGCGTAGGCAGGTGGAGAGAGAGACTAACCATAACTGTACAAAAAGTTTGGTTGACTGCAGCACCTCAGTGGAACATGGGACTGTACAGAGAGTTGTTCTCTGGATCAAGTGTTAATTACTTTTTAAGCACACATCCCTCAAACAAACTACAGCACTGAATTGTGACCCAAGGCGGGGCCCACCACACAGTTTTTAAGCCTGATTTAGCTGTGGGTGGGTCACAGTTAGTCCAGGGTAATTGTGCCGTCTCGCCGCAGCTTTGATCATTATGTAATTGTTTTGCGTTGGGCAGTCACTGATTCAAATCTCCCTTGTAGGATCCCAACATCCTGGTCAAGCATGTTTGATTGGGGATAGTTCTACATTCTTCTGCTGTGCAGTCGAGCTCAAATTGAAATGCATTTCAGTAGATAATTAAAATTTAAGTATTCTGTGTGTGCGTCAAGGACCACCGAAGATACAGAAACTCTGAAAATGTCTATGTGCACTGCGTCTTTTAATGGTGGATTATAATTAAAGTCTTGAAAGTCAGTTGGCTTTGGAATTAATTCACAAAACCCTTAAGCTCAAGGGATTTAAGGATATCAAATGTAATCATCAATTATTGTGTTTTTGGGGAAAAGAACATAACTTATTTTCTTTGGTGACTTTTCACTTTAAGTCATACTAAGTTTATGATCATAACCTGCAAGAAATCTAGCTGCTAGTTCATTCTGAATTACTGTCTGTTTGTGGTCAGTTAAAATCCGAATTTATTCAAAATCCGATTCAATCAAATTTATTTGCAGATTAAATTGTTAAAAAAAAAAAAAGACTAATCACATTTTAATTGGAAAAAAAAAAAAACTTTTGAAAAGGTTACAGTGCACAAGACTGTAACATGACAGCAACCCTGCAGCTGGATTCAGCGTCTTGCTCAAAAGCACTTCTGCATTGTGGCAGAAGGAGTTGAACCCTCCCAATGGAAGGATTGCATTAACAGTCTACTCAGCAATACTTTTCTTGGCACAACGTTGGGATGACCATGACCAGAGCACTCTCGTGTAACATGACCACACCAGGCAGTTATCATATTGCCTTTGGGCTGTGGTGCACTATATCTGTGGTTCATTGACATAAATGAATCCAACAGTGCAGAGATCCAGACTGAGTGTGTTTCTCTCTCTGTCTCTCCCTTTTCGTTTCCTTGTCAGACACTTGTTTTACCTGCTGGACAGGTTGCAGGGCAGCTCGCTGTGTGCCTTGTGACTCTGATCACGTTTGCTCTCACGCTCTCATTAGCATGTTTTCTTTAGATGCAGGGCTTGTTTTCTGAGCTCTCATAGATAGAGCTTAGATAGACAAAAAGCAACACACATTCATTTGATTTGAAAGTTATGTTGTCAGCATTAGATATTGAAAAACAAGTTTTTTGATTTATATCTTAATCAAGATGTTAGTGTTAATGCACCGGCAAAGAAATGAAGGGAATCCGCATGACTTCCTGCTTGGATAATTTCAGTGGAACATTTTTTTTATAATTTGGGACCATTTAGTCATGAATACATCTGTTTTAATTGTAACCCTGTGGTTATTCTTTCCATGCAGTAAACATCCTTAACATTCTCCCTCCATTGTGTTGAACTACTGTCAGACTAACCCTGTCTGTCTGTCTGTCTGTCTGTCTGTCTGTCTGTCTGTCTGTCTG
>CALSCE010010657.1:18490058-18502122 GCA_943593645.1 Bovichtus variegatus | reverse complement strand
TCTGTCTGTCTGTCTGTCTGTCTGTCTGTCTGTCTGTCTGTCTGTCTATTGTAAGCTCTACAACTGATGCTTGTGTTTGGTGGAGAAGCAAACCGTACAAGATCTAAGATTAACTCCTCTCCTCTCCTTTCAGCTGAGCAGCATCAGCAAGGCCATCACCTCCTCTGAGACGCCTGTGAAGGAGAAACATGCACGACGTATCCTTTTTTTAAAAAAAAACAAAACAAAAAAACAAAACATTTACAAACTAATGTAGGTTTTCTGTTCTGCTTAGATCAATAGTGTGTGGTAAGGTCATTTATATGTAAACCATTCTAATCCTATAGGCGTCTCCTGACAGAGTTGATATTTTGTCAATGTTTACCTTCATAGAGGGAAACATGTCAGCACAGTTACCGTGTATTATTACGCATTAAGTTGGAGAATGTTTATTCTGTAATTTAATGCATTTCCTATTAGAACAGAATATTTGGGTGGGATTTAACAACAGGAGGCACAATATAGATGTTAACTAATGAATTGAATACTATAGGGAGAAAAAAATGCAATTTTATTGGCTGTGTAGGTCAGAGAGATGGGAATGCTCAAGTCTGGGATGGTACACAAAGTGGTTACATTAGGAATAATGTGTCCAACGAGGCTAAAGTAATGGGTACATTTAGAGAAATACGAAAGACTACCTGGTCTTTTCTTCTAGGTTTATATCATAAAAAAACCTAGCCTAGTCAGTTTTTACATTTCATTGTGACGTTGTGTGGGAAATAGCACATGTTGCATGTGGAACAACCAGCAGTCCTGCGATAGTTTGTGCTTCCTTATCAGCATGACAGGAATCATACTAGGGACTCACAGGGAGAAGGGAGCGTACACCTTCTGGTCCTACGCTCTGGGCTTCCCCCTGGCCAGCAGCTCCATCCTCAGCTGGAAGTTCTGCCACGTACTGCACAAAGTCCTGCGGGACGGACACCGCAATGTACGGCACCAAGTACCCTTTTCTTACTGCCTATTACTATCTATGACCCTATTGAGTGATCAACAGACTGTTGCAGCATTATGAGTTTGTCATAAAGCTGGGAAAGTAATTAGACAATTTGAGTGTGATCAAATCTAGAAACAAATGACTAACTGTGGAGCTACATGATGTGATTATTGATCTAATGATGTCTTTTGTTTGCACATCATTTTTTCATATTGGCGCTCTTCCTCGTTCTATGTCTGGTATTGAAATCTAAAGCGGTTCACCTTTAATCTCCACATTAGGGCTAAAAGCCTCACATTGATTTAAATATAAGGACTTGAGTTGTTAATTTAAGTTGTCACCGTCACAGGTTCTACAAGACTGCATGAGGCATCACAGTTCTCTAGTTGAAATTGGGAAACTATGGGTGAGTCTTCACATCTTTTTTTATTGCTTCTTTTAAAAATAATTTCAAAAGAATTATGATACATTTTTGGTTAACTTGTTATCCTGTGAAGCCTGAAATAATTCCCCTCCAATAAGAGACATATATATTTTTATTTTTTTATTTTATTTTTTTTATTATTCGTGCTTAATTCTTGCTGCTTTACAGAGCAACCTCCATGACAAATACGGACAGCTGGTGGCTCTGTATACCAAACTGCTCTGCACAAAAATGGAGTTTCATGCGAAGGTAAGGGAATCCTCGTGTCATTTGTAACCACAAGGTGCACATAATGGATGATTTGGCAAAATGTTAGGAATTCCCTCTGAATGGGAATAGGAACTAGACCTTAAAAAATGTTTACCTCTGCAGCATTCAGAAATCCCACCGAACCTGGAGGCCACAGATGAAGTCCTGGAGCGCACTGCAGGAACCGACATTAATAATGTGTGAGTAAACAAATACTGCAGAAAGTTTTCACGGATCTGTTTGGCCTTAAATCCTCAGTCATAAGCACAGCCTGTGCCACACAAACGAGTAACTAAATGGACAAGTCCTGCTGCTCGTTTAATCCCACAGGGTCACATCATCATTGTTCCTGCGTGGGGCCTCTTTTCTGTATTAACAGAGGTATCAACTTCTCTCCTGCAGGTTCCAGCTCACAGTGGAGGTGTTTGATTACTTGGACGCAGAGCTGAGGCTGGCCGAGACAGGTGAAAAAAAAAAAAAAAAAAACCTCCTCCCACCTCTCCCCCATCCTCCTCTTCCAAGGAAGAGAAACTTGAGCTACAGTAGAGGGCTGCAGCCTGCTGACATTATCTATTTATGTGCAAAAGCCAAGAGCCCTTTGAAGAAAGGGTTATTGTTCGCGACTCTTGTCCTGCCTGTTTTCACTGACTGTTGTCTATTTATTAGAAAGTGATTTCAATCAGGTGGTTCCAACTTTTAACTCAAGTGCTCCTGCCTAAATTAGTGTTAACTGGTGAGGAAATGCCTTCAATTATGGGACATTAAGTTTATTTCCTCCAGTGCAATTGCAATGGTACGCTCCTCCCATGCCTGCAGGGTGAAGACCCAGCATCACGCCTCGCAGCTGTACTGTGAACAAAGTGTACTTGTACTCTGTAGGTGTACTCACATATGCGTTCTCAGTCTCAGTACTATGTTTTGGAGTCATTGGCACAAAATGTCCTTCCTAATGTTTGCATGTTGCTGAAAGTAAGTGTTGCCGCCTCAGCAGTCAGCTAGCCACTCGAGTAACAAGAGAACCGAATGTGGAAACAGTAACTGACTCAATGGAAGAGTCTGCACTTTATTTTATCAGGATGATTTACCAAATGGGTAAAAGTACAGCCTATGTTTGCACCACACGAGGCTAGACCTCCAGCATCTAAAGGTCGCTGCAGCACAGAAAACAAAATACACAGCAAAATGTTTGGTAAGTGACAGTCTGAAGGGATTCTTAACATGTACCGTTCTCCTGTCTTATCTCTCTCCCAGTGATCCGACAGCTCAACACATCCATCGCCATCTCCACCCTCACGTCAGGCCAGTGTCGGCTGGCTCCACTCATACAAGTCACGCAGGACTGTAGTCACCTCTACCACTTCACCGTCAAGCTGCTATTCAAGCTGCATGCCTGTAAGAACAGTTCCCTCTTAGCCTATAACTTCTGGGAACATGTGTTAAATGGTCTCTATCAACCAAATTAAGCAAGTAAATCATGGCTCACATTTAAGCTATTTAAAGATAATTTTTCCGTCTCAAAGCATAAAAACTTTGCACCGTGTTGTGGATTTCAGGTCTCCCCGCAGACACCTTACAAGGACACCGTGATCGTTTCCATGACCAGTTTCACAGGTCAGTCATAAATGGCTTGAGGCTGAGTGAATGAGAGTCACTGTCAAAGTACAGAGTTATTCTTTTACCAAAGGAAGTGTGCAACATAATACTGCCTCGCCCAACAATGCCCATGCAAATGTGCCCATCGCTGCTTCCCATCCCCCACCCTTTGTGGAGTGTCCGTTGGAGTCACAAACTCATTTATGTCTTTGAGTTCAGAGTGGAGTCCCCATCGTTGGGGGAGATGGTGCCATTAGATTCACACGTCTAAGATTTATTACAAATGATGTAGTTGCATTGTTTTACCTTACGCTTCATGTGTCTTCTTAGTACAATGACACAGTTTGCTATACCTGCCTGTGGCCAGGGGTAGAGGCGTCAAAACGTCTGTCTATTGAGAAATAAAACTGTTTATTTTCTAATGCCACCTTTTTGGAATTTCTATTCAATGCTTTACTCATGTGCCACAATAATGTACTTTTTTTTTTAATTTTTTTATTTTTTAAGTTAAAATATTTTCATTTGGGGGTTTTTCCAAGCAAATATTGATATATGTGATTGTTTGCAATTAAATCAGCATAGTGTGGGCCGAGGCTATATATATATTTCTGCCACCCCTTAAAGTCATTGCCATCGTCTTGCCACCCCATGAGTATTTCTCTAGAACCGTCACTTTACCTGCCAACTGTCTAAAAAAAATATATTATATTAACTTGTTGTCCTTTGTCCCACAGCCTTAAGACCTTCTTCAATAAAGCCAGAGACATGCTCTACTTCAAGAGACTGATCCAGATCCCCAAGCTGCCTGATGTAAGAGCGCTGAGGGATGAGGGATGGGGAGATGAGGGATGGGGAGATGAGGGATGAGGGATGGGGAGATGAGGGATGGGGACATGTGGGAATCGGGAGATGAGGGATGACTTTAGTGCTGAGTCTAAGACCTCATGATAAATACTGCTGCAGTCGTCTACAAACTGGGGAAATCGGCTTATTTACATAGACCACTACGTCGACCAAAGCTAAAATGATAAGGTACTGTTACAGGTTTAACCAATACCTTTTGTCTGTCTCCGTGTCAGTCCCCACCTAACTTCCTGCACGCAGCCTCACTGGCCAAGCATGTGAAGCCAGTGGTGGTCATCCCTGATGAGTACGAAGCAGAGCAACCAGACGACGACGATGACGATCCAGAGCCGCTCATCGAGGTCAGCAACGTCTCCACATCCAGCGTTCAGGCACAGCCACAGGTATGGCACATAAGTCACAGATGCATGTTTTGTATACAGTCGCATGATGTTGCACACACAACATGATGTTGTGTGTGCTTTCTTTCACTTACTATTTCACTTTTTCTCAGCAACTGGACATATTTGATCAGACGTTTGGACCTCCGAATGGAGGCTTCGATGACCGGTGAGCCTGGGTGTTTTTCCCTCAACATGTGATTGTCAATCGGACTACTTGGTTCCACTCTGCAATCTTTGCCACTATGACGGTGTGTTTTCTCTCCGGCAGGGATCTCCAGATTGAAAGCTTGAAGCGGGACCTGGAGTTGTTAAGAGCAGAACTGGAGAGAGTCAAAGCAGAAGTAAGTGCTGTCGGGTCTGACTCTCATATTGCTTAGGTGTCCGTTTTTTTTATGTGCATAGAAGAGGCGTGACAGTAGTGGGCATTATTACCTATGTGCAAAGGAATCTGGGTCATGTGTTGGGTGGAGGCAAAATGCTGCTCCTCACATGTGGAATGTGGCAAGTAGCCTCTGAACGAGACAGGGGCGTCCAGTGGAGACTTTTGACGTCACAGATGAGATTCCAGCTTGCAACCTTTTATTTATTCTTTTGCATGCCATGCCTCCTCCTGCTGTGTGCCTCTTGCATTTTGAGAGGTGAACATTTCAAGATTGTCCCGTTGAATATTGAAGATGGATTTCTACTGACACCAGTAGATTATTCTTAAAGTGCAGATCTCTTCTTTCCCCTCCTGAAGGCTCAGCATTACATCACACAGCTGAAGTCCCAAATCAACAGTTTGGAGGCAGAACTAGAAGAACAGCGTGCACAGAAACAACATGCTTTTGTGGAAAACGAGCAACTGCGCATGGAGCTGGAGGCCACGCGTCGCCGAAACGCAGAACATGAGACCTCGCAGGTCGTCTTCATTGAAGCAGAAAGTAAGAGATACAGTCAACACTGTCTGTCGTATACATGGAGAAAATGTGGTCAACTGCATACGATAATGCTGTCATCTCTCTTCGCTGTGCAGAAAGAGCCCAGGGCACTGAGCAGCGGTACAATAAGTTAAAGGAGAAGCACACGGAGCTGGTGGCCAGCCATGCTGAATTACTTCGGAAGGTACAGACAGACTGCAGACCTGTCCAGAGATGTTTGGTTTAAATTGGATGTCAGCGCCTGGCTGTGTGTGGTAACACTAAATGTGTTAATGTGCTGACAGAGTGCAGACACTGTGAAGATGCTGTCGGCAACGCAGCAGACACAGGAAGAGGTGGAGAGGACCAAACATCAGTTGTCGTTTGAGATTGATCGAATAAAACAGGAAGCTGACATGAAGGTTTGGGTTTCTTCTTTAAAAAAAAAAAGACAGATTCAAAGGTAGTAGTGCATTTAAGATGTAAATAATGCTGTTTTGTTGTCACTGTAGCTGGAAGAACAGAAGTTTGAAATGGAGAAGCTGAAGCGAGAGCTGGAGGAGAAGTTGACAGAAATGATGCGCCTCAAGGGGACTCTGCAGAGCAGCGAGAAGGTGAGTACTTCACCTGTAATGTTCTGATACAGCAACGACCTCAATGATGTTTCGCTGATTCACCACCATTTAGTATTTAGTTATTTTGTGTTTGGAGGCTCGAGGCATGTCACACATTTCCGGATGGACTTTCCTTCCGACGCTCACGGCCATCTGCCTCTTCTGGCTTCTCTCATCGCTCTCGCTCTCTCTTTGCCAGACGTCGGAGCAAATGAACAGCTCTGTGACGGCTCTGCAGGCGGAGAAGGAGCGTCTCATGCGCTCAGTGAGTGAGAAGGAGGCGGAGTTGTCGTCGCAGCGGCAGGCTGCGCAGGTGCAGCAGTCGTCACTTCAGCAGGAGCGAGAGAGGAGCAGCAGGGAACTGGTAGATCTTCAGGGAAAACTGCAGGAGAAGGTCAGTCAACAGCAGACAAGTCTCCACTCAATACATTTAGTTGTATTTTAGGTCTGTCCCCTTTTTAAGAAATAGCATGCAGGTTCATGATTATTATTTTTTAAATCCCAGGTATCACAAAGCAATCATGCGCCTTCTGAAACACTGACTTTTAATGGGTATATCCCGAGGGAGCTTTTTCCATGTTAGTCAAATTATAGGCATGCAGTTTAGACTTGTACTGAACAGTAAACACAGAATAAAACAACATAATCAGTTTTTAGGGCATTTAGGAAAACATGCTGTGAAAAATTATGGCCTCCAAACTGGTTGATGACGCACACTAAATTTCCCATCCTAGATTTCCCCCGGGATCAATAAAGTGTCTGTCTATCACACAAGCTAACATCTGATTCTATCATAAAGAATAGATGAAGAGGAAAAGGCTTGAAGCACAGTTAGTTTTTTCTTATTTATTATTCATACAAAGATGGCCAAAAGGGTAGGCTATACCATGGATGCATTTACATAGTGTGTACATATTTTATCTGGACTTCCCGCTCTCTAATTTACTCACAGCACCTAAATAAGGACACAGTCTTCATTTGGTCAATTTAGTTTAACAGTAAATCATATTGTTGATGAAACTGTATTATTGGGTGCTATGGGATCTCTAAGTAGTAACAAGTAACATGTTTTTTTATTTTTTTTTTTTATCGGAACAGCTCATGATAGTCAATCCATGTATGTCAGTATAATTCTCTTGTCATTAACAAGTATTAAACCATACACGTGTGCATGTTCTTTTAATTGTGTATTTGTGTGTGTGTGCATATAGTCAAATCAGGAGGAGCAGCTGAAGCAGAAGCTACTGGAGGAGCAGTTTGCTCTGCTGCAGGGTACCATCACAGAGGCTGAGTACATCCTCCAAGATGCTGTCGCTAAACTGGATGATCCGCTTCATATACGCTGCACCAGCTCGCCAGGTCAGACCCCTACTGTTAGTTCAACAAACATAAATACTGAGCAGATTAGTGTGTGTGTGTGTGTGTGTGAGAGAATTAAAGAAGACCATGACCCTAGCAGGTTATCAAAGAGTATATTGTCTAATCTGACTCCTACAAATCTATTTTTTCAATCCTCTGTTTGTTCTCTAAACACAGATTATCTTGTGAGTCGGGCGGAGGCCACACTGGGCTCTGTAGACAAAGTGAAAAAGGGCCATGCAGATTATCTGAGTAACATGGGGGGTGAGTTTGCTCTGCTTCTGATTCAACATGAGCCTGCTGACCTCATGACAGTTGGTGGCTGGTTTGTTAATGTGGCATGCTGCTCCCTGACTTACTGTATGTGCTTGTAACCAGATGCTGGAGGGCTGCTGAGGGCTCTGACCCAGTTCTCCCACTTGGCTGCTGATACAATCATCAACGGCAGCGCCACTGCACACATGGCACCCACTGACCATGCAGACCGTAAGGAACATCTGGATGACCTCATTGGCATTACACCAGTTAAACTTGTAGTTATTTTTAGTATTTAGTACCCAGGCTATTCATCCACATGTAAAGCTACATCTTAAACTTCTAAGTCCCTCAAGCTGCATTTGAAAAGTAAGTTTTCAGTGTCCGTGTAAAAAGAATGCAGCATTATATCTGATGGTTGATCACTGCCCTTTTCCACCCCACAGGACTGACGGAGAACTGCAGAGGCTGTGCCACTCAGAGTCTGCAGTTCTTAAACGACCTGAAGTCCAAGACCACCCTCCCGAGGGCAGACCCTGCCGCCATTCGCATAATCGTTCAGAAGATCCTGAACTTGGGCCAGGTGAGAGTACAGCTGCAACTATTAGTCGACTATAATTGCCCACTATTTTTGATAATTGATGAATTGTTAAAGTAATTTCTCATGCAAAAATGGCAGAAAATTCTGTCTCAACTATGGAGATTTGCTGCTTTTCTCTGTTTTATATCATATTAAGATGAATATCTTTGAATGTCTTGTTTTGTCAATCCAAAACCCAAAGACATCACCTTGGACTTTGAGAAACTGCGATGGACATTTTTCACTATTTTATGACGTTTTGTTGACCAAATGATTAATCTAGAAAAGAATCTGCATGTTAAGCGATAATGAAAATAATTGTTAGGTTCAGCTAAAGGTGAGAGACACTAACACAGAATATCTGCATTTATTTTTTTTTATTAAATGTCCTACCAGTAATTGCCAGGGCCTCTACTTGCATTAAGATAAGGATCCCCAGGTTCACTATATGATATATGAATAACAGTTCTGTGTAGAAGTCTGTACATTAAATTAATACATTTTTCTGACAGTTTGCCGCTTGCAGACAATTAATGTTGTCTGCAAGAAATATGATTATGAATAAAACCTTGCCTTCATCACCATGAGCAACATCTGTCACCCAGTGTGCAGCAACGTGATGTGGGCAGCTGCAAACAAAGAGACCGATGCCGCGTCTTAACGTTTTTATTTAGTTATTTGTTTAAAACATTCCTACCACTATTTGTTTATGGGACAGTGATGTAAACATCCCTCAGCAACACAACATCCACGGGCGAAAAGTTAGTCTCACATTAGTTTAAAGTGGGGATGAACTCTGAATTTAACCAATTTTTCAAGTGTGTGTGATTATATTTTATGATTTGTTTGGATATGATATCTTATAACATTTGGGTTTTTCCCAGCAATGTTTTAAGTCCTTTACACTATTGTTTTTCTTTATCATTGCTAATCATTTTTACTCTGCTATATCTAGGAGCTTCGGCCAAAAGGCATGGATGTTCGTCAGGATGAGCTTGGAGATCTGGTCGATAAGGAAATGGCTGCGACATCAGCTGCTATTGAGGAGGCAGTCCGCAGGATTGATGTAAGTAATGTTAACTTTAAAATGTGCTAATATCATCTGAAATGAATTTACCTGTAATGTGTATCTGTTGTAACTGATAAATGTCGTGCATGGTTCTGTACTTAGGAAATGATGAATCAGGCACGAAAGGACACATCAGGAATTAAACTGGAGGTCAATGAAAGGTTTGTTGTATTTTGTTATATTCTTTATGTATTTAAATTGGTTAAACACCAACATGCATCATTTGTTAAAGTTGAATTAAAATCAAATTTAGACTTTCTGATGTTGAAATCTCAGATTAATACAGAATAATAATTGTATGCAGGGCACAATACCAAAATGCATCCGCTGTCTGTTACCCTTGTTCAGTGAATGTTACTGCAAGAAAAAGGCCATAACCTAGAAATCACTGTACATTTTATAATTTATTTTAACATATCAAATCTCCACCCAATCCTCTTGGGGTTACAAAAAAGAAAAATACATTTAGAAATAGTTGAAGGAATAGTGCCACATTATACAATACTAGACAGGTACAGTACAGTACCTACAATAATAATAATGATAATCCTATTACAGACAAGGAAGACTTTACTAATCAGAGGTGTCATTTATTTTCTAGGATTAGTCATCCAAGTCCTTTACATCCTTATAAATTACCAATATAATTTAAAAAAAATGGTCCCCATAACTTGTGACCTGTACTTTTTTTTCACCAACTTTAAGTGAAACCGTACGTATTTCAACCATCTGGCATGACGAGGAGTCTCGACGCCTGCAGTAATGAGTTGCACATCAATAGTGATACCATATGCTTCACTTAGAGATGCAAACACTGCCTCCAGGAACATACCCACGTATGTATATTTTGTTCTAACTCTACTATTTCGCCCCCGATACAGAATCCTCAACAGCTGCACAGACCTGATGAAGGTACTGTAGTTTGATGTGTTTCATCTAACATACTGCATGTTCTGTACTGCCATCTTTTCCACTGCATGTATCTTATGTGTCCTATTTATTTATCTTTACTTTGGTTCTCTTCTGTTATCTGCTCTTCCGTAGGCTATCCGCTTGCTGGTCATAGCATCTACAGACTTGCAGAAGGAGATTGTCGAGAGTGGGAGGGTGAGTCGCACTGTTTCTAATTTTTGAATCCAAAACTGGCAGCTTGCTTTTTGTTTGAGTTCAACAGCTTTTGTTTCTGAGATCTAACGGGACTAACAGTACTATTGTTTTTGCTTGTCCAGGGCGCAGCCACCATTAAGGAGTTCTACGCCAGAAACTCTCGCTGGACTGAGGGACTCATCTCTGCTGCCAAGGCTGTGGGATGGGGAGCCACGGAGATGGTGTAAGTTATACAGGACATTACATCTTATATTCTTATCTTTTCAATGTGTGAACAAATGGTCATACACACTGACCATTGGCTACTTGGCCCATATCAGAAACAAGAGTAAATACTGAGAAAGTTCAGATTAAATTTTGTCTTTAATCTTTGTCAATCAGAAGTGCATGTGTCATAATCACAAAAAGATTAATGCAGCAGCCAGAGCTAGTTTTTCCAGGGACATTGCTAGAAATTTTAGGTAAGCGATAATATCAGATTTTCACTACACTATTATTGTGGTTAAATAATTCACAATAGCGATATTATTGCGATGCCTTTTAGAACATAAACAAATTAAAATGCTATCAGAGCCAAATTCATCTTTAACTTTGTTTTTTGTGCGTTTTGTCTCTTTTCTTTTTTTTTTTTGGCAAATAAATTACACGAGAAATACGAGTGGAGGAAGAGTCTGTAACCATAACTGTACAAATTAAAAGTGTGCAAAAAGAACCATTACACTAATGGATAGTTAAAAGGCAACCAGATAAACTGATAAACAACAAATCCACAAGGCAATGATTTAAGAGGCGCTTGATAAATTACACGATATTATCATGCGTGTATTATTAACAAGATATTAATATTACATTTTTTTAAACATGGTTAGCGTCAATACTGGTATTTTAGCTAAATATCTTTACCTGCTTCCTCACAGGGAGTCTGCTGATAAGGTGGTGCTGCACACGGGCAAATATGAAGAATTGATTGTCTGCTCCCACGAGATCGCTGCCAGCACAGCGCAGCTGGTGGCTGCCTCCAAGGTAATGGTCTCATTTCCAAGAGGAATACAATGATAAAAACCTTTTTTTTTTTTTTTTTTTTTTTTTTATGATCCTATACATAATCTTTTGTTAATGCGTTTGTTGGTTTACAGTCCAAACTATGTCCTCTGACTCGAGCGCTCTCCTCTGCACTCAGGTTAAGGCCGGCCGCAACAGTCAGAGGCTGTTGACTCTCCAGCACGCTTCTCGCCATGTTAATGAAATGGCAGCTAATGTGGTGGGCTCAACAAGGTCGGGCCAGGACCACATGGAGGAAAAAGGTGAGTACAATGGGATCTGTGTGCTTGAGCATTGTAGACTCTGATGAGCATATGTATAATAAAAGCACTCAATGCGCAGAAACCATGGACTTCTCTGGGATGTCCGTCATCAAGTTGAGAAAAGAAGAAATGGAGTCTCAGGTAAGTCATGGGACTGAGTGGTTTTAATTAGTGATTTGCAAAAGGCTGCAAGTGAATGTGTTTGATACTTTATCTGTTAGATACTGAAAACATTCACTCATATTTCTTAATAATTTAATTAAATATTAGTATGTAATTCTCCATGCGTCATCTAAAACACAGGTTATATCATATTTCTGTCTCTTTATTAATGAGTTCAAAAAGGGTGTGTGTGTGTGTGTGTGTGTGTGTGTGTGTGTGTGTG
>CALSCE010010657.1:18458719-18486396 GCA_943593645.1 Bovichtus variegatus | reverse complement strand
ATTGTTGACTTTGTCACCCAGCTATATCGACCCTGTTTGAAGTAATACCATTACTGTGTGCACGCACTTGACTGTGCTGGTGTTTCCCCTCTGTTTTATTTTTTTTCTTTATCTACTATTCCCAGGAGTTGGAGCAGGTGGAGGATGTGTGGCGAGGGGAAGTCCAGGACCTCCTCTCTCAAATCACCCAGCTTCAGGCAGAGAACAAGAGGCTGTTAGTGAGCCTCTCTCGCAAAGAGTCGCCCGTCACAGAGGAAGACCTGCAGAAGCAGGAGGGTGGGTTGTCTGCACGGCTCTCATGCTGGGTTCAACTGATGGCTTACAAGATGATTTATGGGATAAGGAATGTTGTTGAAGTTGAAGAAATTTAATGGTTTCTTCAACTTCTCTGCTGGAATAACCTAATGAAATATTTAATTTTCAAATTATATGGTGATCCGATATTCCAATATTGACATTACAAGCCATTACTTGACCGATCCACAGTGGCCTCATCAGAATCAGAAATCCTTTATTCGTCCCACAGCAGGGAAAATTACTGTGCTACAACAGCAGAGGGACAGTGCAGATAAAAAGGAAAATATAAAATAAGTATAAGTAAGAACACAACCTCAGTAAAATAAGTAGCAGCTATATTACATAAAATGTATCCTAATGCTTTCCACGCTGTTAGTTGTACTGACTTTAGATTTGGGGAAAATAGAAATCAACTTTTAGCTGCTGGAGCAGCAACAAATACTCGACTTATCAATTAGTCGATCGACAGAAAATGAATGGCCTACTATTTTGACAATTGATTAATTGTTAAAGTAATTTTTCATGCAAACATTGCAGAAAATGTTGCTTTCAACCTCTCAAATATGGAGATTTTCTCTGTTTTATATCATATTAAACTGAAACTCTTTGGGTTTTGTACTGACAAAACAAGACAACTGGGATTTTTATAGACAAAAAGTAATAATTAATCAATGATTAATAAATAAATAAACAATCTAGTATTGGCAGATATCCTGAGTTGAGGTATCAGCATAATTATCAGGAAGCTAATTGTTTGATCCGTTCATCTCTGTATGGTGATTATGCTAAATAGTGATGTGTCATTGTCAGTTGATCTTTATCAACTTTTACCTTAATTATTGTCTCCAAGGGCGTTTTATTTGCAGCCGGACATTGAAGTCATAGATAACAGGAATGTACCAGTGAGCTTGTCTGTTTGAAGCCTTGCATGCATGTTGTGTTGTGCAGTATCTTGTGATGATACCAAATTAGTTTGGTCTTGGCTGAGAGTTCCAGTACAGATTTGATCTACGTTCCATATGTGTGCTCACTGCAGATTTGTGTTGCGCTGATTAACCATCTGCTGTACGTTACACATAGTTATCCTATGTAGTCACATGGGGTTCTACAGTACACGCTGCATGCTTGCATGTTGACAGGCTGTTAAGAGAGACAGTCAGGAGCTTGTAAAGGAGACTATTTTTGAAGCAGACGAGAATATATCGCTCTTGTGTGAGACTTTCATGGTGGCTGCAGCTATACTTACTGTCAGGGCCACAGTGCACACACTGCTTTTAAACATGTACACCCACATTAATGTGTACTGCATGATATGATCAGTCTGCTCGCCGACGCATTATTTGTCTGTGTAACAGTTGCTTTTCTAGTAGTTTTACTTCATTTTTATACGGCGTGACTTGAAATATGTTTCAGAGAATATAATTTCACAGTGAAGATTTTTGTTGTGACTTGAAAAATTACATTTGCATTGTCATGGATGCATGTCCCTTCTGAAAACTCTTTTTGAAGTTATGTTTATATTTATATTTTAGAGATGCTGCCAAATGCAATGCACTTTGAATCCTTCTCATTGATTTTGCTGATTTTGGTCATTTCATTTATTAAAATGGTTGCTGTTTGACACAATTGAAAGCTGATGGCTAAGTGTATGGTAAGAAATGAATGAATCATCCTGTTAGATTGCATTAATGTTTCATGTTTTTATGATATCAACAGGAATGTCAGAGAAGGAGAGGCAGGTGATGAATAAGCTGAAAGATTTGGTGGATAAGCAGAGGGATGAAATCCGAGCTAAAGACCATGAGGTGACACTAAAAAACGAGGATGTTGAGGCGGTGAGGATTTAGACTCTACAGCACCTGACAAACTCTTTACATTGGTTTACAATTTACATCCTTTGACCAGATTTTGTGAAGTCACAAAATACATTTCCTCAACTATAGCTCCAGATGCAGCAGCATAGGCTGATAAGAATCAACCAGGACCTTCGTCACAGGATAGGAGTGATGGAGGCTCAGGGCAGGGCGCTGATCCAGCAGCGGGCTGAGCTGGAAGCTGCAGCACAGGCACGGCAGCAGCGGGCTGAGCTGCAAGCTGCAGCCCAGGCACGGCAGCAGGAGCTGGGGGCTCTGCAGCTGGAGGTCACAAGGCTGAGAAAGGAGCTCCGGGGCTGGGAACTGGATAGAGAGGTCGCTGCTATTGAAGTAACCTCTCTTACCAGATCTGGGATGTCACCGCCTAAATCACCTCTGACGACGGTAAGACACTTAATTTCAGTAGACTGTAATTTCACTGTAAACCATGAATATAACTAGAACAGCACTTAGAGAGCGCTGACCTCCACCAAGGCCAATGGTTCATTCACACGCTCCTTGGATGGTCCCATTTCCCGAATTGGGATGTCGTTCTTCTGACTTCGGTCTGTTCATGAGCTTTAAGGATTAATGTGAAAACAACATGAAAGCTACAAATAAGATGGGTTGTATTTTATTGCATCAACCCAACATTTACTTTCGTCAGCTATGTTTTTGCGTAATAAGACGGCAAGTCGTGTACCAGAAATTTCGGTGACTTTCTGAGTTTTTTTTTATTTTTCGGATTGATTCTACACCACATGAATGCAGCACAAATGCCCTATCTCTCAATGTTAACAAAAGTGAAAAATTGATTTTATGTATCTGCCCCATGATTCGGATCCGCTCCTAAATGTAATGGGTTCTGCCTTGGCCCATGCTACACCCTTCCACCAAGTTTCATGAAAATAGGGCCATCATTTTTTCCATAATCCTGTTGACAAACAGACAGACAGTATGAATAAAACAGCACAGAAGACCTCATTGGCGGTGGTAATTCGGCTGTAATGAGGTTTGACCATAGTTAATTCAGTCTGGCAGGTTTTAATGTGCCTAAGTGGATGTTTTGTGTTACCAATCCAGTCCCCGGCATCCAACTCCATCAAACCAAATTCAGTGTGGGTGGAGTGTGGAGGGGACCCTGGCTTCCTGGCAAACTGCTTTGAGCGTGAAAAGAGTCCTTCCTTTCTCCGGAGGTCATTGAAGAGAGAAAATAATGAGGAAGAGGGTGACGAAGACGAGGACTCTACAGCATTGTTTCTGGTAACGCCTGTTTAACTCTTCCCTGGACACAGTCTGGTTATAGCAGAGGCCCACGGTGGACTAAGGCACAAGGCCTGATCACTCTGTCATGCTGCTGTCGCCCTAAGGTCTTACAATCATTTTGGATACATGTCCTACCCCTTGAAACATTTGCAAAATTTAAATATTTTTAAGTCACCTTTGATGTACAACAACTTACAGTTGTGCTTCTTTTCCTATTTTATTGTCGCCTTGCTTTCTTTCGTGGTGCGACTCTGCCAGCTGTTTATGAATGACCCCTCTGCAGTTGGCAGAAATATGTATCAGTTTAAACCCCCATGCTCGAGAGAAATGCTGAATGTGTGTTTTGACTGCAGAAGGTTTCAGCTGATACGGAGCCAGTGGAGGAGACGGACAGCCTGGAGCAGGAGTCTGACAAACCTCGCTTCACGCTGCAGGAGCTGCGGGACGTCCTGCAGGAGAAGAATGAACTCAAGGCCCAAGTGTTCGTGCTACAGGAAGAGCTGGCATATTACAAAAGGTACATTTTGTTTCCAAAATTAAGTTTTTACTAATTTCAACTGCACATAACACTGATGCAAAAGTTAACAGTTACCTCTTCCATATCCCTCAGTGAGGATTTATGGGATGACGCCAGCTCCATTGTTTGTCCTCCATCTCCTCCACCATGCTCCAGCTCCACTGATCAGGCTGAATCAGGAATTAGACGCTTGTGAGTAATGAGTCTCACTTGACCCTTGCACACTTTTCTTCATACACCAAAGTTTACCTTGGTATTTGTCAAGAGGGCCAGCACTTCATCAGCCTGTTTTATTTTCTGCTGTGGCACTTCCTTGGTGTAATTTTCCATTATAATGTGTCTTTCAGATGTCATCAGAGAAACATACTTAAAGGCCATACTTCTAAACCAATTTTTTAGATGTTGATGCCCAGAAATGTCCCGAACACAGTAAAATGAAAAGAAAATATAAAATCCAAGCAGAGGGCAGGGTCTCCGCAGATACACACACCGCCACACACTTCTAGAGGCTCATAAGTGATGGTTGAAAGGGATTATTTTTGGATGAGCCTATACAATGCTTTTTAGGAAAATCCTACTCATTCTGCCTTTAACTGATTGTACAGGAATTTGTAAAACAACTAGCACTTGTTTTCACGTGAGGTGTCAGTAGTGAGTGTCACTGTGGTTCATTGAGGGTCACAAAACATATAACAGTGATCACAACAATGCTTCTAATGCTTTTTGGTTTTTTTCTCTAATTCTAAATGTCCCTCCTGTCTCCTCCATCTCTGGACAGGATCTTCACTGCCATAATGCCGATGGTGGCAGCCGGTTTGATTGCGGACGACCCCACGTTGTTGCCAATCAGAAGACTTTACTTTGTATGACCTTGAGTTTAAATTGTTTGATTCTCTTCTTTTTTTCCCCCCAAATTGGTCAACGCCAGTTTGTTTCTCTCAACACAGTTTGTCAATAGACAAATGTAAAGAATTGGTTTAATGGCTGCATTACTTGGTTGTTTTAAACTAAATCTGTATGGTGTTTATGCACTTGAAACTGTAAATGAGACCAAGTCAACTTTTACAATACATTTTGGTAGCATTTTAGCTTACTTGGTAAGAGCTTTCAATGAACCTATGTAGTTAATATGTGAGATAACTGGCCAAAGCTGTAAACTCTAATGTTTATTTATGACCTGTCAGGGTTTTGTGGCTTCATAAAAAGTCATCACCTGTCAGTGCGTCACTTTATATATTACGATCAAAAAGCTGTGCTACATTTGGTGTAATGCTGCTGTAATGTCAAATAACTTAGCACCCAAGTTTCCCATTACATTGATTGATCCAAATACAGAAAGGGTGTCACTGCATTCCCCAAAGATGAATTGAGTTTTCACACTTTCGACATTTTGTGTCATTTATGTTTAATTGATGTTACGATGTATCTGATTATATAACAAAATATTGTTAAAGTGTGATGATAATATGCCACTGTTTGAGTCCCTTAGAATTGATGAAAAGAGGATGTTACTGTATATTTGCAGCACTACAGTGTAGCACCACACCTTTGTGGTTTACACCAGTACAATCCAGTGCACCTATTCCAACAATAATAACGAGTACTGTAAAAACATGCCCTGACCACCAATATGTGCTGGGTTGCATCTGTAAAATAATGCTTGTTCAGAATACAGTAATAAAGTTTTATTTTTCATCTTTTGAATGTTGTCATTGGGTTACTATCAAATACTCAGGGCTAAGAAAACGTGCTAGATGTCGGCCGTGTTTATGTCCTTAAAACGGATGTTGATAGTTTGCGCAATAATCTTTTCTTGGTCATTTCACTAATGAATAGAAAATAAGATAAAATACGTTTTTATTAAACGCCAGGGGAGAAATTCAGGTATTGCAGAAGCACAGAGACAGAAATAAGTACAGATATAATGGAGAAAGTAAACATTAAATACTTAGAAGTATATACAATTAAATATAATAGAAATTTAAAAAAAAGTAAGAGTTAAAAAGTACAATATTTGCATCTGACATGTAGTGGAGTAGAAGTTTAAAGTAGCAGAAAATGGAAATACTCAAATAAAAGTACATCAAAATTGTATTTGAGTAAATGTGGGGCTACTTTGTTACTTTCCACTACTGAGTATAATACATTCTATATATGGTATTATATATAACAAAATATATAACTCAGCCCAGCAGAGAGACAATGGAAAGGGAAAGCAATGTGACTGAGAAAACAAAAAATAAAAATAAAACATCAAATCACGTGCTTTCTCACCTGATCAGGAGCGACGTGAGCTGTCACTCACACTTCCTACATTACCCACACTTCCGCGCTCCACGGCTCCACCGTGTGGAGGGAGTCCTCTTGAGTTGTATACGATCTTTGTACCCACCTGTCGCTAGGATACTTTGCCCTCCTCCGCTGCCCAGCGAGCCACGCCATTGGTGGGTGAGTGATGGGGGAAGTGCTGCTCTGTCTGGAAGTTAGTTACCTTCTGCCAGTAAAAGTGTTGAACGCAAGACAAAAAAGAAAGACAGCATTGTAGAAAAACAATAACTATATTCTGGCTTTCTTCTTCGTTTTGTTCGCATCGTTCTGTCATGGAGTTTGGTGAAGAGACGTCGCCCGCTCTGGCTTTCGACAAGGACGCGTTTGAGCTCACGGTGGAGGATGTGTATGACATTTCATATGTAATCGGGCGAGATCTGTTAAAAATAAGCAGCACGGGCGAGGAAGTGTCGGATTTACAGTTCAGAATAGTCCGCGTGTTGGAAATGTTCGAGACTTTGGTGAATAAGTACAACTTGTCTCTGGAGGAGCTGAAAATGGAGCGGGACAACCTGAAGAGGGAGCTGGACAGGATCATCCAGGAGAGCTCCTCTGGGCAGGGCACGGTGAGTGTTACAGGCTGCCATGTACAGTCGACTTGTCAGACTTTAAGTGCACGTTGAGAGATGCTTTTCCTGTCTGACATTAAAGCAAACAGCGGGACCAAACCAGCTGGTGGTGGACCTCACAGACCCCAACAGACCTCGCTTCACCATGCAGGAGCTGAAGGAGGTTCTGCAGGAGAGGAACCAGCTCAAAGCTCAGCTCATGGTGGCCCAGGAGGAGCTGCAGCTGTACAAGAGGTCAGCAGCTGGGCTTTCATTATCGAATAATCGGCCTATTATTGTCTAGATTCATCGTTTGCTATATATGAACATGTCAGAGAATAGTGACACGTGTCCATCCCACTTTCAAGTCCAAGGTGATGTCTTTAAATGTCTTGTGTCAGTCCAAAACCCAATAATATGCAGTTTCATATGAAATATAACATATTATATAATATAAGCAGGAAAACACCATAGTTGAGAGGCTGAACTCCTAATTTTCTTGCCATTTGTCCTTGAAAAATTACTTCACACTTTTTTTTTTTTAATTAATGAAATATTTATCAATGATTAAAATACGATTATTATTCTGTTGATCGATTAGTCGCCTAATCGTTGCAGCTCTAAACTGAAGTCCAAGTGTTGCTTTTTTTTAAATTCATGTCACCTCTTTTACATTGTAAGTGCATTATAATGTGAGTATAACATTTAGTTATGGAATTGTTTGTGTTTTAATGTGATTTTAAGTTAGTCTTTTTATGGCCGTATGTTTTAATATTGTTGGGTTGTTTTCTCCATTTACATGCATGAGGAGGACAGAGTGTTAGAAACACCTTAGGACAATTTAATACAACCATTACTAACCACGACAAACTAACTACAGCCTTAAAAAATGACCATATAGCTAAATCAACACCTTTCTAACACAATGTCAACAGAACTGAACATAATGAGCTTTCCAAACTCAGGATTTATTGCAGGGTTGTTGTATAGTAAAACATGAGATTGTTTAGATATTGATAATAAAGCC
Organism: Bovichtus variegatus; assembly: GCA_943593645.1. Classification (NCBI taxonomy): domain Eukaryota; kingdom Metazoa; phylum Chordata; class Actinopteri; order Perciformes; family Bovichtidae; genus Bovichtus; species Bovichtus variegatus. The sequence goes on along the minus strand of CALSCE010010657.1, from coordinate 18,478,560 downwards.
GCTGTTACTCCAACATAAAATCTGATTGGAACCGCTTGTTCTTGTTTTGAGATGATACTTTCCATAAGAACGAGAGACTGCACTGTCTGTAGGCCCACGGTTAGACACAATTATTATTAGTCCAAATCTAACACTCGTATACAATAGTGACGTATACTGACATCCTTGAAATAGACACCAACGTATCCAGTATTATCCCACCCATATCTGCCATAACTCATACAGAATCACATAGTTTTTATATTAATACAGACATGACAGACTTGTAAACAACTGGTTTACAAAGAAGCACACTTTTCATTCTGCGTAATGTAATCCTGAATTAAACGGCAACAATATCAGCAGCACATTTAAGCAAACATCAGCCGTAGAAATGACCCGTGCTGATGTTATAAAGCTGATATTAATTTGTATAATTGCTACTTTTATCTTCTTCATAACAACACTGATTCTAGTTTTGAAGGGGAATAGATTAATTCACTCTCATGCACATAGCCTCAATTTGATAGCGTGGATTTTTGATGTACAACACCTTCGCATTAAAAGTATTCTCAGTGACCATAAAGCTCTACTTTCTTCTGCAGTGGGATTCTGCCACAGGCTGAACCAGCCCTGGTGGAAGTGGATCTGGAGACACCAGCACCCACAGAGCACAGTAGAGCCACGAGAAATGATGTAAAAGAGGAGAAGACAACCATAGGCAAACTGTGAGTAGACCAAACAAGGTTCACTTGTTGTCTATGCCGTTGCAGTTTTAGTTCCTTTATGCTACACTAGGAGAAACGGGAAAAAGCAGAATACAGTAAAAATGAATGTGCAGACAACAAGGATGTAATTTGAAAGAATTAGCACTAAGTAACATATATTTTTAGCAGTAAACTTAAGATGGCATGGTTTCAAGAAAATTTCATCAGCAACCACATGATGTTGAAATAAGCTAGCAGGGAGATTGTTCTCACAGCCCGTCTCCCTTCTCCTAATGATATACTTGTGACCAAATGTATTCATGCTGATGGAGGATGTTTGTGTGAGCGCTGAACGAGAGAAAGGGAGATTTTGGAAATTTGGAAATTGGCAGTGCGTCTGCCAAACTACTGCAGCTGTCAGTAATTAGTCTGCCATGACTCAATGTGGCTTTCTCACACTGGGCAGTTTTATCTTTTGTTCCATGTGTCCCCTCCCGCATGCTCGGGAAGAAACTTCTTCTAACTGACCGTTTTCTGTTTGTAGGTTTTCATTCAGGCGAAAATAAGAAAAACCCTTTCCCAAGAGTTGACCATGTAGAAGACAAACGGGATTTGTCGGCACAATTTTCTCATCATTCGACCACTTTCATATTGATTATTTTTTACAATGTTTATTTTTCAATCTAACAAGCACTGTATTTTGTACTGGTAATTTGTACCTAAGATTGTTTATAGTAATATAGAGTTGCTGTAGTAGAAATATATATTATGTGGAAAGTTTGGTGAAGATATAAAATGAAACTGGAAAGTATTATCCAAATAATGTAGAATGCATGTGAATGCATTCGCTCAAAATGAAGTTATTTATAGGCTTGAAAATGTTATGTTTTATAAATCAAAATGAAGTCTTCAAGGGGCTTTATGTTGGTCTAGTAATCTAAAACACATGTTCTGTCATTCTCAACTGTCTAATAAAGGAAAGAGGCTCACACCCTCAACATTTAAAAGAATAATTAAATGGTATTAAAAAAGTCATCCTGGAATTAAATATAGGCTAAGTATTTTTTTCACATTGATAGGTTTCGAACTCATGTCAAAGTAAACAAATCAGACAGATTTACAACTACATGATTACATTACATTAATGAGCGAGAGTAGTTTAATATGTGGCATTATCAGTTATTAGAGTCCTACACCAGAATCATGACTTCTATAGAGGTTTCTATTATTAGATAGAGCACAGGAGAGCAAACTTAATTTTATTCAATTTGATCTAAATGAGCTTCAAAACTCATTTACTATAAATCATTCATATGGTTTTCCTTTGAAGCGGCAGACTACTTGTAAATTAGAACAAAATAAGATTGTATTGTTAATTCACTAAAGTCTTTATAGCACTAGACAATCTACACTGTCACAAAACATTTTTTTATCCAATACTTCAGTACAAAGTAGCTTTACCTTCAACTGCACTTTTGTTGCATGTTATATTCCACGCGGTCAAGAATCAAAGTAAAAAAGGTAAAAATATCCGAAATAAGTGGAGGTGGGCATCTTTTTAAGAGCATAATAGTTCATAAATAGGTGTCAAATCATCTTCACGATTAACCAAGCCACAGTTGGAATGAAAACTCAGTGTTTTATTCCTTAATTTACAGGACAGGTAATAATTTACAACAGTGAAATTGAATTGTCAATTATAGTCATTAGAAAAAGGAAACCCCATGGACAATGTGAAACAGTACTTATCCAGGAGAAGTACCATTCAAGCTTGCATCACTCTGCTACAGTTAGATTAAAAAAATAAAACAATGATAAAAAACTACACTCATGAGTTGATATTAGTCCTTGTTTAAAACCAAAACATTTTTTGTGCTTCATTAGAAAAAAAAAAAAGCACGTTGAGGACTGCTGATCTATAGTCTGTTACGCAGGGCAGGAGAGCACCAATTCATCTGAAATATCAACATTTAGGTGGAGGATTCAGTATTTGAGCCAGGGGTGAGCCAAGACTGAGGCTTTACTCCGATCACCGTAGTCATACAGCAGCTCTTCCTCTGCGTCGATGTCTCTGGAAGCCACCAGGATCAGGTGAGGGGTCCCATCGATGGCGTGAAGCCTCGTCTGGCAGTTTCCAGTTTTACTGTGGTTGATCAGTCTTCCGAGACGGCTTGTTTCCTCTGTAGCATCCACACTGTAAAGCGTAAACAAAGAAATATTGAGCAGTCACACAAGAAAGGCATCTAAACTGGAGGTAAATGCCTACTACAATGTTGACGACACACAGGACCTGTCTTTTTTTATTTTTGCTTATTAGAAGTACTTATATCCTAAGGGGGTCAAAGTACATTTTTTCACCCCATCTAAAGTCTGTGGAGAGAATTGTTTGATTGTTTTCACCATAAAAATTTTAAACTATTGTCAAAGCTTGAAAACAAAAGTAAAAAGATCTAGTAAAGTAATGTTGTCGTTCCATAAAACAGGAACTTCCATAGACTTAATCTACCAACCACAGAATGTGTATGCCCAAAACATAGTTTAAAAAAAGAAAAAAAAGAAATGTATTTGAAAGTTGTTTTTTTTGGCAATTCCCCTTTATTTGACAGCCACCATGTCAGGTATGACATGCAACCAAACTTAAGTTTATAGAATTGATCTGCATAACAAAAGTTTTCACGTAGTCCTAGAAAATCCCTCGGATGTGCTCCTACAACTAAAATCATTCCCAGAGACTTGAAGGCTTGAACAAAGAAAATAAAATGAAATAAGAGTGAAACCACACGTCACTCGCATTTCAAAAAGGGGTGACATTTGCACTTACCAATAAGTCTTGGATTGGTACTGGAAGTAATACATGTAACAGCCTTTTTGGGGATCCAGAGCGTACTTGGCATCTCTTATTTTAGCCTCAGCTAGTTCCAGTAGGTCTCCATGGTACTCTACCACAAACTCTGCCTTTTTGAAGCCTGTGGTAGCAAATATCCCTCTTCCTTTTCCTTCCATGTGTTTGATCTGATGACATTCAAAAGCAACAAAGTGTGAAACTTCTAACCACATTGTAGTTGGTGATTTTTGTCAGCTACTAAATACTAATCCCTGGCTGGTTGGATTCCAAAAATTATGTTTAAAAGAAAATGAAAATATGTCACAAATATTATTGATCTAGGGAAAATACTGCAAATGCACAGGTTAGTAGAAGAATATATAATTCTTCCATTACAGACCACAAACAATGATTTTTTTTTTACCTCTTACAGAAATCAACAAGCACAAAAGCCAAACACATTTGGAATGAAATGTACAGTACATTTAAAAATGTTACCTGCATTCCTTCTTCAATGTCATTCTTTATCAGGTAATCAATGTGTCTGTGTTCTTCGCTCTGTTGACAATTTGAGTAATTTGGTCAAAGTCAAACTTTCTGCTTTGGAAAGAGATATAGTGATGCATAATTCTTATAGAAACTCTTTCACAAAAATAAAACTATACAAACAATTTAAATAGCAGGTACAAAATGACAATTTCTGAACTTGGTCTGAAAGGCTTCATCCTATTTACTAATAATAAAAATACAACCCACAGAAAACAGTTTTCATACAGACCTTTATATCCGCCTTAGTTTTTCTGTTACTCCGTCTGATGGGATAATAGTCTGTAACCTTTCTGTTTTGGGGAGCTATAGTTTCCGTCCTGAAAAGAGAGACATTATGAAAAATTTTGAGTTGCATTAAAGCTTTTGAAAAATAAAAATAAAATTATATATAAATGATACTTGTCTTTCTGCACTCACTTTTTTGCTCCAAGTTTGCGGCCAGCTCTACTCCGAGGTTTGGATGCTACAACTTTGACGTCTGCTGCAGACTTGCCATTTGTGTGTGTGGTGGACTCTTTTTTCTCAAGCTGGTCAGTGGCTTTCTCTCTGATCCCATGACTGTGACAAGACATTTCAGGAGTCTGCTCTTTGGACTCACAACTCTCAGATTTTATTTCATTAGGTAGGTCTAAAATGAGGAACAAACAAAGAAGAAAATTGACAGCTGCCCTAAACATTTGACCATTTGGAGTGACGTTCTTCCAAAATAACAAAAAGAAAAAAAAAGGTTGTGTCATAAGATAGTCAGTGAACACTTCTACAATTCACATGCACAGGAAATGTTTCTGCGATACACGTGGATCTGCTGACCATTCAAGGTAACATAGGGGTTAACAGCAAGACAGCTGGGGGAATCACATGAAATAGAAAATACCAAACAACGGCATCTCAGATCAGTTGATTAAAACCTTTTTAAAAGTTAATTGGGTACTCACCTTTTTTTGACTTGGACATGTCGGAATTAGTTGCATCAGATTCATTTCCTTCCTGGATCAGCATGCTTAAACTGTCGCTCAGAGGGGACCGAGGTTTGCTTGGACTCCGTAGACTCTGGAAAATGCTCTGTGCTGTACCTACGCAATCCTACATAAAGAATTAAATAAATAAATTTACCTTGGCAAAAAAATTACAAACACTGTATCATGCAAACACATTTAGCCAAATCTGACAATGCAATAAATGAGATGTCATATTTTACATGCACGTGAACTCAAGGCGGGGTTGTAACAGTATGTGATTTTCACTGTATATTACTCCGAAAATATCACGGCTTTCGGATATTACACTACTATTATTGTTATTATGGGTTACAATGACCCTTAAAAAAGGAATAAGAACAGAATAATAAACCAGATTTGTTTTTAAATGGCATGTAAAAAGCATGTTATATAACTAAAGCATGTTAGTTTACACGTTGGCAGCACTATAGCATGTTAAATGAACGACTAAATGAAAAATATCATCAGCGGCAAGTTGCAAGTGCATCACACAGGAGGGGTAAACATCTCAATGTAACAGTACCAGCTCACTGTAAATGAACCTTGTACTATGTTAGTGTATGTGCTGCTCATTGAGCAATTTCTTGAGTGACAAACAGCGGTGGAAGGAGTATTCGGTTGTTTTGCTTGCGTGTTTTAATTACCCACACACCTTATATTATATATCAATAATCAAAATGTGCAAAGTAACTAGTAACGCAGGCTTTAAAATAAATGTAGTGGGGGTACAAAGTACACCATTTGCCTCCGAGGTGTAGTAAGTAGAGAGTAGCAAGAAAAGGAAATACAAATGTACTCAAGTACAGTAATCGAGAAAATGTAAGAAAGTTACATCACTGGTGACAGATGACAATGAAACATATGTTGACATCCTAAACTTTAAGTTGCAGCTCTCTACTACACTTTAGTTGTACACTTGAACCTTACACTGGGAAGTTAGGGGCCGTGCACAGCTTGGGGCAGATTCCTCGTTCAACGCCAAGCTGAAGCAGGACCCCTGTTACAGTGACGTTACCCTTCTGGTGCTGGGTTAACACAAAAAGCTACTTTTTTTTCTTATTTCTTATGGTAGTTGGCAAACACAAAAGCTGTAAACGCGTAAAACCAAATAAGAAAACAAACCTTGTTAGTTGCAGGTTTGTTTTCCTTTGTCTCCTTCCGGGAGGGGACTTTATGTTCAACAGGGTCCTCGGGCTTGTTGTCGGTTCTCAGCACATTTTTCTTCCCTTTATAAACACGGAAATGAATAAACGTAAACACAATGCGGTGTAATTCACCCGACATTATACAAAAGCCGACCACGGCAGAGTTTTATTACTAAACAACTAACGTATTTAAAAAAGTTGGTCCTAATTTACGCTAGCTATCGTTGTCTGCACATTAACACTTGTAGCTTGTGTGACATGCAACATGAGTGAAACCACAACACATTAACACTTTTACCTTTTGCCATGTCAGTTCCCAGAAACAAAGTCAAAGAAGAGTCTGTGTAATGCTGCTGCGTCCACGGACTCCTCGCTGTGCTCAATGCACTGCTTCTGCAACGACAAACATCAGACCACCACAAGCAACGACAGCGAGAGCGTGGGGAATTTAAAAAACCGTACTGCACCTCTCATTGGCCGATTCGTCCGGGCGGGGAGGGTCACGAACATGAAAGTAGCTCTCTCATTGGCTGCAGCTCTGATCGTCACAAAGCCCATCAATTTCTCCAAATGTAATTTTTACAACAATGAACCAGAATCTTTAACGCATTTATTTTAGCATTGTATACATTCATTTGACTTTTTGGACTCAAAGGAAAGATTATATATTGTGTAAAACCAATCAAATATCATTATACATTTTGAACATAATAAATATAACATTGAACTAATTGTAAACGTATTGGTTTTATATGGTACATTTTACATAAATGTAAAATAACACAAGTTCCCGCCCATTTCACTGGATTTTTTGCTGAATTCAAAGAAGACTCAAACTTAAAAACACTAAAAGCATAACACTCTATAGTGAACTCTTTAAATAAGATTTTTTTTATCCTGTTATAATTTTATATCATTGAAGTTTATTTATCCCAATTCTATTTTTTAAATTAATTAATTATTCTTGTTTCTCTGTATTATTATGTTGAGTACATCATGTCTATCTTGCAAAAGAGATCTTGATCTCAGTGGGATTACCTGGATTGAATAAAGGCTATGATTATTATTATTATTATTATTATTCGACTATAATATTTGGCATAGAAAACAAGAGATTTTTGGTATATAAAATACTGAGCAGACAAAACATTTAAAATCATGATTCAATCAGTAGAATTTTAAATATCCTATGACATGACCTCAGCACAGGTAATGATTAAGAGTATTAAATAAAGAATACTAATATTAACCTTTTTTTTAATCTTACAAGGGAAATCTTTTTAGTTGTTTTTAATTGAGTAAAAAGTATTTTAAATAAAAGTATAAGTCTCTTAGGTCTCTTTTTTATTTTATTGTCATTATTACCTTCTGATGTACTGTATCTAGATTATTCTTTCTGTAGTATTTAAAAATGGTATGGCGGATTGTTTGTACATTCCTATAACTAAATCAAAAAAGTCAACTAAATCAACAGCAATGTAGCCTACCACACATTTTTAACCATACTTGAAACCTAAAGCCAGAAGAGGCAGGGTGTAGCCTGTGGATATGCTAAACCTCTGGGTAAAATAGGTTTCATGCAAGTAGCTGATACAAGTATCGGGACTGTTTTCTTTTTTCATACTGTGAGTCTTGTGAGCAGGCGTTAATTAGGAACAACAGACATAGATTGGTGAGCAGCAAGTCAAGTCTTATAAATGTTAAGCCTGATGTTTAGGTTGGACAGCTTTTACTGACGTCTAGTGATAAATTGGGGTAAACATTATGCTAGAAAATGATCCTGTTAAAAACATCAGTGCTGCAGTTGTAATAATGTTGGCTTGTTTTATCTGCGATTTCAATATCAAATGATAAAAATCTCCCTCCGTCTTGTATTATGTGATGTGGGTTGTATTGCAACTTTGCAAGTAAGATGCTAAAAATAAAAGGATGATTTGATTTAAAACTAATGACAGTACCTCTCCAGGTTTTTACCTTTCAAGTATTCATTTTTTATTCAACACAAACATTTTTAAACTGTATCATTTCCAGGTTTGGAGTCTGCAGCAAGCGCTTCTTTAAAGAGTCTTTTTCTCTCCAGATTCTCATTTGCCTTCTTCCTCTTCACTTCTTTCCTCAGCTCTGACTCTTTCTTCCTTACAACAACTTCACTGAGTTCTCCTTTATAAAAAACATCAAGTTTCTCTCGCATTATATCCCGAGCACGCTTTCGATTTGTATCCACAGATCTGGTTTGATGGCACTGCAGGGGAGATGGTACAATAAATTAAATGAACATGGTTAGTAAATCACAAAACTTTGGTTGACAAAAAAAAACACCTAACTCGAGGCTCATTTAGTAGCTGTGCTAGTGTTCAAATTCATCATTATTTCACACTAAAAAAAAAAAAAAGGACTTTACTGTGAATCTCAACTTTTAAGCTGACATGGACAAGCTAAATTGCCCTTAAATTTTAACATTGACATTTCCATGACAACTGAGCATCTGTGGAAGAGCATGTCATGTGATCAAAAGCACCAGAACAGCTACTACATGGTCCTCGATGCAAGACTTATTTGTAAACTGAGGATTCCAACGTTAAGACATTCAACAACATAACTCTCATTTGGGTCATTCATTCACCAAATATCTGCGACACACGGACTGATAGATACTAGTGATGACAGTTGCACACAGGTGGATTTAAAAAGCAAGATTAACCTTCACAACAGTCCCACTCGGGATGTGCTTGAGCACCACACAGTTGCTGGTTTTGTTGGTGGCCTGTCCTCCGGGTCCAGATCCTCTCACAAACTGCTCTATAAGCTCGTCCTCATTCAGGACAGGAAAGTCTATCAGGTTCTTTTTACCGGCTGCCAAAACACGTGTCAGTCCAGTAGGGATAGGCGTAAGCAGTGGAGAGATCCTGGGAGAACCTCTCCATGTTATGAGCCGACTGGTCCATGGGCTGGACACGCTGTACACACAGCTGATGAACGGGAAAAGCCGCGACATGTCTTTACATAACCAAACATAGAAGTGACTGGCTGCATTAAATCACATTGTATGTCACTAGACAGAACAAAACCTACTGTAGTTACACATTTCCGTGTTTGTTTCACGGTCACGGTGGTAATATACGCTTATTATCCAGTCTTCTCGTCCTCTACGTTTCCGCCCCAGGTCAACCAATCAGCAGTCGCCGTGGTCTTCTTCGCGACCTGAATAGCAGGTTTGTGTTTACTCGCTGCCGCCATCTCGTGTCGTTTCTCTGAACAAACCCCCAGCAGGTAGGACACTGCAAACATGTTTTACAATGCTGATAGTCGACTTTTAAAGTTTGAGTTTCCATGAAGACTCCTTTTGGTAGAGATTTTGAAACGCATGATTGTGCGTGAATGGCGGTGAAGGTTAGAAAGTAGCTTTCAAATTTAGCAGGGCCATGTCTACAATGGCGAACGAAGCCCTCCTTGTGTTAACATGAGTTAACACTGCACCGATACACACAAGCAGTAACACCTCATTTTGACAGGCATTTCACAGCTACAGCTACATAGGTGAATGCATGAAAGCAAATGACAGGATGAACATAACATAAAATAAAATATGTAGGCTAACAAAACATGCCAGAGGTCAACATGGATAAATAGAAAAGGAACTTTTAAGTGAAAACAGTTCATTGGGAGTCACAACTTTGATAGCTTCTCTTTTTTGTTATTTGTTATGTTATTTTTTTGCCATTTTGTTTGTCTTTAAGTTATTGTCTTGATATATAGCTCCATCTCTTTATTGAAAACATGAAAGTGAGGTTTTACTTTAACAAATTTACATTTATGAATGTAAAACAAAAAAAAAATAGATTGATTAGAAAATAGTCTTTCATATATTGTGTTGAACCTTAAAACAAACAAAATACATATCTTGCCATAATTTACAGGCATGTATTTCTAGAACAGATTTTATATTCACATTCATTCAAGTAATTTATTCACAAGTAAACGTAAGTAGATGATGATGATAATGATAATGATCATGATGATGGAGAATAGTAATCAAGTAATCAAATCAAATAATCAAATCAATACCCTTGATTTGATTTGTTAACACTAAGAAGAGCATCAGCTAGAGCTGATGGACTAAAATAATGGATTAATCACCAATTCACCCACAGGTTGGCTGTTTTATTTATTTATTTGTCATTCACCCCACAATATGACATTATTTGTACATTGGCATTGTTTCACACTGCACTATATATTGCTGTTTAATCTAATACAGTAAAAGCCAAAATTGTAGCTTTCTTTCCATTATTTGCCAGAGTCCATCACTGCGAGTAATGACAAACACTCGCAGTGATGGACTCTGGCAAATAATGGAAAGAAAGCTGAAGGAGAACATTCTGTTGAAGTTTCTGAAGGTTTTCTGAAGAGGTCCAATTATTATATTAATTGGATGCATTTATTGCAAAATAGTTTTATATGGCGAGAACAAATGGACTGTCATGTAATACTTCCTGATCTCTCCCTTGACAAGGACTATAATGAGTAAATCAGGAAACTATGTAGGTCACCAGGAAAAGACAATCTCTCTGATGACCTGTGACGACATCTCTGTTATTGCAGACGGGGGAGGTGCATTTCTAATTACTTACTTTATCTTTAGTGCTCACATTAAAACTGACCCTCATTGTGGTACAATATAACCTTTATATGTCATTTTTATGTGGATGTTGCAAAAGACTCAAAAAAGTGCAACCTTTAGTATTTGTAAGAAATCAGTCTTGTACATTAATCATGTAATATTTTTTTGAAACAGAAATAAGGAATATCTACAATCTTAACTGTCAATTTGTGGTCCACAACAAAATAATTGTGCATAAAAAGTTTATCCAAACTCATTGTTTTTTGATTTACATTTTTATTTTTAAGTAACCCTAACTCAAGAAGAAGCAGTCAAGTAACTATTTGTCTGTCAGATAATATATGTTTGTACAATGATAAAATATTGTGTATGATTAATGTATCAATAAAGATATAATAGTTGTATGAAGAGTGTGCTGTACACAACTTACAAGAATGTACTTACAACAGGTTTCCTTGAAGTGTTTTTGTAAAGTTCTTATGCTTCAGAGTTAGTTGAGAACTTCAATCTATTCACTTATTAGGCTATATGATGACAATAAGTGTGCAATATCTAAGCAGATGTGCCTAAATGGGCCTACATTTAAAAAAAAAAAATAATAATAATAATAATAAAAAGAAATATATATATTTATATATATATATATATATATATATAAAATGTGGGTAAACTGAGTAAAGTAAACTGAGTAAAAGTAGTTTTGTGGTTTAGGTTTGTCTTATTTTGTACTGTATGGTTTTTGGTTAGTTTGATTGAAGGTAACGTGACCTCTATAAACTTACCTTCGTAATTTACATCCATAATAACGCCTCTGCTTGCAGATATATGTATACAATACAATACAATACGATACAAGTTTATAAGCCTACCATATCCTCCGGTGCCAGCAGGGGGCGCCCCAACATCGAAACTGCTTATTTGAATGTCTGTGCGAGTCTGAGTTTCGTCAAACTCGCAGAAGGAAAAAAAACAAACACCGGAAAATAAGCGACTACTCCTTCAGAATAAAATACTACATGGCGCGTGTGCTGCTAACGTCCTAATATTGATCCAGTTTTTCTCACTGTGCACCTACAACCCGGAATACCATGCAGAACAATCAAAAGCTTGCCTCACTTTCATCCCTAGGGTAATTTCAGCTTTTAATTTCATACTATTTCAACTCCAGTGGTTCTTGTTCTTGTTCTTGGTTAATTCATTCGCGTTACATTTGGATCGCTTTATTTATTCTTATGGTTTGATTAATTAATTAATTAATGGAGGCTTCTGTTATTTTTACTTTTGTAATGGTTCCTTCTAAACAGAGGTTCTTGGTGTGTATGGATAATATCCAGAGAATCAACATAAACTGCATGCTTAACACTAAGTTAAACGGACCAAGTCCTTAACTTCATAACATCTGTATAAGTGTTCGGCACGATATACTCAGTGCTAAATATTACAACTTTATATCGCACTTTTCATCCAAGTTTCTTATTTGTGTTTCCTGATGCCTAGGATTGTTTTTTTTACTTGTCTATATTGTAAATGAGGTCTCTACCTCAATGTATATCCGTGTTAAAATGTTCCATTTGGTGGCATCTTGGAGGTAATATTAATTAAGATGCAGTGTGTGTGAAATGGTCGTTTAGAAAACAATCAGCGAATTACACATTCCAACGTCTGAAGTAAGTCAGACTTTTATTTCGAAAATCCTACCGGAAACCTCGTTGTACTCGGCGTAACTTGACACTATTGTGTCGTGCCTGAAAGGACAGCGAAGTCCTGCAGCCGCTCAGACTTGAGGAGTGACAACTTACCATGGCGGGTGCTCTTCGTCTGTTTGCTCGTCGCTTTTCCCGGTTCCGTGGACGGTAGCCGGACCGAGCTCACAGCCGTTACAGTTTCTTCTCCAGGACGAGCCCGACCAACCGCCAACTCCCGCGACGGTAGCTTGGATATTCAAGGACATATTTAACGTTACCATAGCTACTTTGGCCTTTTCTGTCGATCGAGGAAATCCAGCGTGTGGTTCTCCGGTGCAATGTTGTGGCCATCATTTGTAAACACGGGGAGAAACGGCTGATATCGTGTAACACACTCTCGAGCCGATGATGTTTCTCTACGTGCCGTCTCTACATGTCGTACCCGCGCCCCTTCCTCCGCTGCTGAAGGGCCATCAAACGGCGACGTAAAGGAAACCAGTTGCTGACTTTCGATGGTTTCATCTCAATTATGGCATCGTTTCCAGACCTCATCAAGTCGGTGTTGTGCTGAAAGGAAACTGCGTTACTGGTGAAAGTGGTGACGCCAAAAAAAACGCGGTGAAAAGGCCAGTGAACTTTGATTTGCTGAGTGCTGGAGTGTGTTGCCGCCAGAGGTGCATCGGGTCCAGGTATGTGATGATGAGCATTGCAAGCCATCAATTTGTCATTACCTTGCTTCCATGTTGCTAGGTAACTAACTGACGGTGAGTTTACTCCAGTTCAAATTTGATCACCCCCTTCCTGCAACGTCACGTTTCTAAAAATCTTATTTTAGGAGGTTTTTACCAACGTGTTCTGTCTGAGCTCGCCATTACATTTGTTAAGACTCACTTCGTCTTCTTCCTCCTTCTGCCTGGAGAAGTGCAGCATATTGCTCTGCTCTCGTGCCATGGTGGCCCCGTTGCTGTCACACAGGCATGCTTGATAAAGCTGGTGAAATGTTCCTCTCTCTCTGACTGTAAGCTCTTCTTATCATTATGATACACTTCATGTAATAACAGGTGTAAATATAATTGAGTGGAATTTCTTTCAGGGTCTATGTTTTTGGTGCACTTTCCAATGTTGGCTATCATTTATTTACCACTCTGCTGCAAATTACAACATGTATGGTTCTGAGCTCACTTTGAAAGGAAGGAGTAAGAGCCCACATTTCTACTTAAGTTGGCTTGTATTTGACTTAATTAGAAACCTGCATACCACAGGCTTGTTGTGGTATCCCTTATGCCCATTTCTATTACATTACGACTTTATGAGTTTCAGAATCAAGAGTCACTCCTCTTGACTCAGCAGGGCCCGGGTGAGTCATTGAGTCAGTGCTGACTCTGAGGCTGGGGCGTCTGTTGCCCAGATGATGGCTCTGCTATGAGGGGCCACTCCACTGTGACACCCCCCCTGCTTTATTTCCAACATTGCAGTATGTCTTTGATTTAGGATTGCAATCTGAGACTAGTTTTGAGATGTATCTGTGCTACCAAGTCTCGACCTTATAAGAGCAAGATCTAGCCTGCACATGGAGTGTAGAGGGATGCGGGGAAAAAAAATCAAGATTATTCTGTTGTTTCTGGGCCTGAAGGATATTGAAGCCAATGCACACAGGGTGTAATCTCTTTGACATGTTAAAACTTGTGTCAGTCATAACTGTTGTGATGGTTGTGTAACACACTCTGCATCAGCTGCTCTGTGATCTTTAAGATTACACTGGCTTAGTCATTTTTGAATAACACGAGAGCTGACATTGGAGTAGTAAGTTCACTGCAAGGGTGGTTTGTGAAAAATAGATTCTCTTTCAGGATTATAGGGAGTCTGAGCCTTTTTAAAAAAAAATAAATAAATAAAATAATTTTTTATACAGATTTTCCCCTTCTGAGTCACTTTTGTTTTTGGACTTTTAGACAGAGTCGTTTCATGGTCCTCTTTTTTGATCTGAAACATGCACAGCTGCTTTTGTTGCTGATTGTAACAATTTCCACACAAAAGCTGTCTGCGACGAGCAGGATATTTTCTCATGCCTTTCATTTGTGCCACAAAGAACTACACCGCAGACACTTTGCTGATGTTGCTGTCTGTTCTTCAGTAACTGAAGTGCTGGTCTGATGATTAAGGGGAGACTTCTTGAAGTGGAAACCATCACTACCAGAATCACGACCTAATTCAAATATTCCTCGTTTGGCACCGCCCTCTTTATACCTGTTACGACCTTGTGGACATTTCTCTACTGTAGACAAGGCATTTCCTCAAGATATTTGCCTAACCAGTTTTCTGTTGTGGGACTGCCTCCCCTCAACATGAACACACTTACATAAATGCACACATGTGGTACATGGGCAGGGCTGTGTTGACAAGGCAAATGGCAAAACCTGTATAGTGACTTTCATTCTTTAGAGAAATCTGTCTCCTATTTTGTCATCTTTGTGTAATTGAAGACAATGTATTCCTACATTCAAAATTGTAGTTGAGCAAAAAGTAAAGAAGTACTTGCGAAAAAGTAATTCTATGAAACGGACCCTTTTTCAGAGTATTCACAGTGTGTAATATTGCAGTTTGTAGAAGTAGCCTAGTGATAGGTCTGATTCGGACACAGTCCCAGTGTCCAGCCTCATTAACTGAGCTCTGACTTTAATTGACACGTGTGTGTGGTAAGTGGAGCACTCCCTGATTTTTACGATTTGTAGTTAAATATACATTGTGGCTATATTTGCAAGCCTGTGAGTGCAGACATTGGGACTAGGCCGTGCTGTTGGATAGTTTTAACTCCGACATGTCTAATCACTCTAATCTTATTGGCAGTACTCTTGTTTTAATTTGAAGCTGCCCTTAAAGGCATAACACTGACTTTTTTTTGACACTATGCTTAAAAAAAAGTGTTTTAGGTGTTTTTTAAAGGTTCTCAATATGATATTCAGAGCATTAATATAGCAGCAAACAACTATTTGAAACTAAGCCGATGTTGAATATATTTGGGATCTGTGTTATCCCATGTGATAACCCAGAATTCTTTATTAAGCAAGTCATTTCAGCAGCTTTCAAATATTCATTCAGTATAAATATTGTATGAGTTATTATTTCCTGGACAATTTGTTTAATATCTTC
The DNA here is from genome assembly GCA_943593645.1 of Bovichtus variegatus. Taxonomy (NCBI): domain Eukaryota; kingdom Metazoa; phylum Chordata; class Actinopteri; order Perciformes; family Bovichtidae; genus Bovichtus; species Bovichtus variegatus. The sequence goes on along the minus strand of CALSCE010010657.1, from coordinate 18,462,902 downwards.
AGGATGGCACAGTTATTGGCAGCTATGTTTGTATTGAAGTTTGACACAGTCATGAAGTTGTCTAAGTTTAATTCTTTGTTTCTAGGATAACCATAAATGGACTTTTACACGTTTGTCTGGTTTTAATCAGTAGTTTTATTATTCTGCTGCAGAGCATTTGTTACCGGGGAGACATAATGTAGAGGCATTTAATGCATCTACTGTAGACCAAGGAATCTTACCGGAAGACAGCAGTTGAGATTCTGAAACCTGATAGCGCTTTAAGTCTCAGGTGTCACACACACCACAGCACCACAGAAGTAGAAACAGTGCAGGTCAATATGAATCAGTCCATTATCTGTACAATTCGAATTTTTAGTTTTTTTTTTCTGTTCCATACTCCTGGTGAGTTATTTGTTGAATTAAAGCACTTCTGATGCTGTTTTTAAGCAAATGCAAAGTGGAGACACTGCAATGATCTTTTTTGCTAAATGAGGATAATGATTTCTAACTGCACTCAGATACTATGCTAATGTTTGCTCATTCATGTCACACAGCTCTCTTTCCCTAAGACTAAAATTACCCGCTTATGTTCTACAGTTACAGGAGTGCATGACAACCTCCTGATGGTCAAGAGGGAAACGCTGTGAGAATATGTAAATATATGCTGTAAGTCTGAGTGACTGGAGTGGAACATTCCTGCCAGAGCATCCTGTAGCATGTGAACATGTGTTTGAGTAATCGTGTGAGTTTTTTTTTTTTTTTTATTCTTTCATGTGACATTTCTGTTTTCCTACCACAACCCTCAGTTTTCTTATGACAGCATGAGTCAACAATCATGTCGCTATTAATACAGGTGACAAACGAGTATACCGCCATTTTAGTCGAGGAAACAAGAAAAGACACATTTCCTGTCAGTTGAAGTTTGAATGACGTATGCAGCTGCTCACCACATCTTTCGGTTCCTCGCCTGTACTACATGAGCTGCTTATCAGATGAGATTGCTGTCGCGGGAAGTGCTGAGAAGCATCAGGTACACGCACAGTAAAATTAGCTATATGAGGCATTTGAGGAGATTAACTAGGTGGCAAATAAGGTTGAACATTTAGTACAGTGTAGCTTCAACTCCTGTAGCATACTGTACAACATGTACACTAAGATATAATCATTACTTCACTTGCCTGTTTGTGTGGTAATTTGACATTTTCTTCATGTTGCTCCATCTCCAATAATTTTGTATAAACCTGTTGAGCTTCTATTGCAAGAACCTGGCGATAAAATACTTAAGATTATTTGTTCAATAAAAGAATGTTGGAAATCATTTCCTTTAATTTTTTAATCCAAGTAATTTGTTGTATTTTAGCAGGACTATCCTGAAAGCAGTTGAAAAGGCAGAACGGAGTACACTTTAATACGTCTATTTATCGAAAATAATATATTTTATAGGGACGTTCAACAACGTTATTGCATATCGCATGTTTTCCTTGTATTGTGCAGCCCTCATGATACAGGGGTTATGATTCAATATTTTGCGATACTGTATTTGCGGTGTTTCTTTTGGTTGGAAAACTGTAATTGTATAAAGAAGACGCCAACATATGCGTAACATCTGAATAAAAATGTTTTACTTTTAATGCAATCAGAACAATGGGATCTGCATTTGCATTTATTACATTCCCTGTAACATCCAACATCATACTAGTACTAGTACTACTACTAATACTAATAATAATAATATAATAATAATATGTTAAAATGTAATCTTATAAGATTTAGTTTTTGGCAAGAAACTTAAATAAATACAATTGTTTTAAGGAGATGAAATTATGATCTGTTTAACTTCCTGACAAAACATTATGCAGAAGGTAATTAAGGAGTATATAATAGTGAAGTACATAGGATTAGGAATAGGAAAAAAAAAAATAAATAAATAAATAAATAATATATATATATAAAATATATAAATATATATAAATATTGTGATACTCAAGTGTATCAATATTTTCTTACACCCCTAACTGTGTGTAATTTCTCCATAACATTTAAGTGCGGTTGTTTTAAGCCGAGGAGTGGTATAGCCTTGGTTCTTTACTTGGAGCAGACCGTGGACTTCTTGAAGTCTATTGCATGCTGATATCCTGTGTCTTGTATTCTGCACACAGTCACTATCACTCCCAGCAGAAACAAGGTGGCAGTGATAAGAGGCAGTGGATAGTGACAGAGATTGAGCAGCTACAGGGAAGAACAATTTCTTTCATTTTTATCTTAAAAAAATAAATAAAATGTTTTTTGAAACAATAGATTACTCACTTCTTTACTTATTGTATTCTATTCTCTATAATATAGACAAGTGTGTACCCCATAATCTCACTGGGGCTCATTTCTCGCAGTTGGTGAATCGTTGCAATAGCCAGTTTCCTGTTATTATGTTGTTAGGATATTAGAAAAGTCAATTTACTTTACAGCTTGGCATATAATGTAGGAATGCAGTTTGTTATATGAGCTTGCAGAAAGATACTGAAGGTATTAAACTGGATTTACGATAAGCCTTTAATGTTATCTTGGACTGTATATAGTGTATTTTCTCTACAGTTGATAACTCCTGGCTACAAAAACTCATGTCATATTTGCGTCATTTCTTTGACAGCCAATAGAGACTGATTTTTATAGGCACTGACAGCACCGGAGGGGATTTTAAGTTATGAGTGGATTTTATGTCAGAACTTTTCACACCATGCTGAAATTAAGTGTTTAATCATCAACAAAGCACATTTATAAAATACACTTTGGTCTTTATTTATTGTCTGCCAGAGGACATGAACTTATTTTGTTAGCAGTGCTACAGCAGGAATTCTCTTAACTGTTGTTAACTTAATGACGTTGGTTAAAGATATACATATGAATATGATTTGAACAATCAGGAATGGCGATAATGTATGTGCCTGTTTTTAAAGGCTGGACGTTTCCATTCAAATGAACTGTACTCGGCTGAAACATTGTCATATTAGCTCGACGTCTGCTTTGGAATTGGATAATGATGATGGATAGATGAGGAACATTACTTCCTGCACTGCGCTGCACACGCACTATGGCTTACACAGCACATGGCAGGTTCTAGTAGTCTTTTGGGAAACGGCAAAAATAAATAAGTACTTGAAGTGAATATTGACCAACTTTGATGATAGGCAGATTGGTTTGTGCGTCCCTAATTAAAGTGATGAAAAATATTTCTCAGAGCTCCCCAAAGGAAGATTAAACAATTTCACTATCCAGTAACATATTTGTGGAAAACAAAGATTAGTATGGGGCATTTTCAAACGTTAGGGGACCCATGGGGATTTGGAGTAATCTTGAATAACATCTTTTACAGTTAACAATGTCCTCTTAGGGGAGTATAGGCACACATTGCTAGATCTAATTTTTCTTTTAATTCGTCTTGAGCGCACAATCAGGCATCATGACAGTTTTTCAGATGAGCCCCCATCATGCACCTGGGTGCCAGCCAACCACTGAATGGAACATTGTGTTTCTCTGCACATTGAGCTCCACAGACTTTTTCCTTCTTTCTCCCACCTCGGCTCCCTTAAACAAAGCAGGTGATGCTAATGTTGGTGTTGAGCTGTTGACAGGGACAACATGGGTACAACCTGTCCCCACCCATTCCTGATGAGCCAGCTGACGATTGTCAAAACACTGCTAATGCCCCTACAGTGCCGTTGTCTGGGAAATGACACAAAGACGAACGCTTTCTGCGGACTGTGCCATGTCCCCGTCCCTTTGGACACCAGTTTCTCTGGCAGTGTGGGTGGACTGGGAGAGCAGAGCTGAGGTCTTTTTATAGCAGTCGACCACCTTCCTGTGTCCTCACTTGAGTTTCATTTAATGGAAGAGGAATGAAGTCTGTTATGTGCATCCTGTCAGGGAAGAGGGGTGTTGTTATTCATCAGGATTTTGCACAAGGTGAAATTGAGGCACTCTGACACACACCCTCTCTACCAGGAAACTTCTGCTCTTAAGCAGAAAGAAAGTCCCAATAGAGGATGTTTTATCTATTCTAAGGTGCAAGGAGCACATCTTGCTTTGAATTAGAAATGCAAGTTAATTGTAAAGCTGTTGCTGACCATCTATATATATATATATCTGTATCTCAGTTGTTGTAGCCCGCGCCCCTCCCCATGATTTTGGATCTGGCTCCCCTCAGGCA
>CALSCE010010657.1:18407497-18458619 GCA_943593645.1 Bovichtus variegatus | reverse complement strand
TAAAATGCCCACCCCCCAACCCTTGCAGCACTCTCTGACTCACATGGATCATGTAAAATGAAAGCGACAGTGCTGCTTCATGTCATTTTACCCACGCTCTCCTTTCTTTTCCATTGGCCGCAGACACCTGATTTCTCTGAGGCTAATAATAGACTCCTTCAGACCCCAACTCCCCCTCCTCGCTGCCACCTCACCTCTTTACATTTTTTCCTCCCAGTGTACAGGCTTTTATCGGGAAGTCTCTTTGCGTTATGCCCATTCTTTGCTTCCCTCTGCCAGACAAAGCCCCACGTCTCCATTCAGAGTGGTGTGTCTCTGTCTGAGCGAGACGTCAGAATCCTTTATGGTGTAAGACTGACAGAGAGTTTCTGGTTGTTATAGCGGTGATAAGAAAATCCCATGGTGATAAAGCCTGGTTTTCCACAGAGCTGAAACCTGATCTCAGAACTCATCTAAATGTTAGCCAAAGTCATAGGAGCATGAACATCTTTAAAAATGGCCTTTTATGGTCAGTGTGAGAGACGGCCTCTGTCTTTGGTCACTGGCTAGAACACTTTTGTGAAGCCTGCATTATTCGTGCTGCACATGAGGGTTTGAGGTATTTCACCAAAGCGCAGCAGACAGCCTCAACTTTTCATGAGCAGATTTCTTATCATAGACATTTGTGTTGCCTTAATGCATGTGTCCTCTTAATGAAGCCTGATGACCCCGTGATTCGAATTCATTTAAACCAGAAACCCAAGACTGATAGAAGAACACTATAAAATAAATAGCTGAGGCAGACGGAGACGATTGTGTCAAGATCAGTTATTCTGTCTACTAAAAATACATATTAAACGCCATTTAAACTTTCCTCTCTCTTCTTGTTTTTAACTGATACTCTTATGCACTTCTTTGTCTGATGCTTGCATGTGTTTTTGTTCCCAATTCACGCCAATGGTTTCAGATCCAGTTTCCCCTCAGCTATTAGGGCATGAGAAATTAGGGCATTTCTTCCCATGGATTCAGTCAATTCAGTATTGGTGTTCTCATCTGTTTCTTCATATTCCTCCTACTCATTGCTAGATTGTTGAAAAGGGAGTTATTAGCTGTCTACATAGTTAATTTTAAACCATAACAAGAAAACTTGCATCATAATTGCCTTGGGCATTTCTTTTTAAAACTCTACAAGTGATACAGGCAGTAGCAGGCCTGTACAGTACAGTATAAGCAGTAAACACAAAATATTTAGTTTTTAATTCTGCAGTCTGTTGTATAGAGAATTTTGACCTACATATACAGTATATCACAGCAGCATATATTTAGGTTGACAATATATTAGAATCATTAAGCATTGCAGGCTGTTGCTGTAGCCAGAAGACAGAAACCAGAGTGCAATGGAAATAAGCCGAGGTGGGAAGAACACACTGACAAAAGGGAAAGTGGAGACAGGAGATACAGGAAAAAGAAGTATCAGCCCCGGCAGCGCCTGGTCTCTACTTTCCTCGTCACTCTGACTTCATCTTGGCAGCCAATAAGGAAAGAGCCCTGTGTCTCCATGGTAACACCCCCCCCCTCCCATGTTTAAGCAATGATGGAGAGGATGAAGGGGCTTTTTGTAGCGTATAATCCATTTCATTTCTCTTCTTTGACACAGTTATTCAAAAAAAGTTGCATTGCCAGTTTTCAGAGTGCTAGTGTAGTTTTGTTTGTTAATGTGGGAAACTAAAAATAGAATCAATAGACGGGGCAAAAAAAAAAAAAGGGTTTCTGTTTACTTTTACTTTTTGATTTTATATGCTTCAACTACATTTATCCAATGGCCACAAAACTGACACTATTTTCTAAAATGTAAAATAACACATGCTCTAAACCTGCAGACATTTATTTGACACTTAAGAAGTTTGCCTTATCCTTTTCTTTGTAAGGCTTTTGCCGTCAGAGCTTATAAACACATTTATCCTTGAACTTTCAGTTTCCAGATATTAGAAAATCATCACGCTAATAACACAAGTTAGATTTATTATACCTCATTTTACATTTGATATTCCAATGCCTACACTAAACTCCTCGAGGTGTTACACACTGTTTGATTTTCAGTCAGATCAATGCAGTTTGAATATCTGATGCATGTGAAGCTTGCATTCTGCCAAATAGACCGATAATGTATGTGTCATCCCACTGAAATAACAAATCTCAGCCAAGTCACTGTAGTTATTCATATAGTCAAAGCCACTTTGCACTATTGTGAGAGATCGCTAGTAGCAATGATACTGGAAATCCATTAGTTGTTATTCCTCCAAGTCTTTGTGCTGTCAGTGGTGAGCAAGTGCTCAGCAACAGGCTCTACATTATCAAGAAGATTGATTTGAATCAGCATCTCGTTGCTACCAAACACTCATAGAGGGGCTGATGGAGATGTTAGAGAGAGACTGTCCTCATCTACAAAAGCATTTCCTGTCTTGTGGTATGTGGGCTACATGAATTAGTCTAGTCTCTGAAAGAACGACAGCGAGGGGAGATTCTCATTTAACCTTGGCATGTAGCTGATTAATCCAAGTGTAATTTGCATATAAGGTCATCTAATTTTGGTTTTCAGAGTGAAGCGTGGTGTTGATAAGAGATAGAGTTGGTATGTGACAGGCCTGTTTTGGAAACGGTGGGCTGATGAGCACCACTGAGGCATAAGAAAACAATGGCTCCATTTATTAAAGCAGCTTAAAGTTCTCAGCAGGCACTGGGCACCAGATTTATTTATGTTGAATTTTAATTACCTGCTGTGGGGGTATCTAATCTAAACCTTACTTATTTTCCACTTGTTCAAAGCTTCAGATGTGGCGAGGTGCCTTGAAGTGAGTTCATGTTTGCCATGATGACATTTTGTACGGCCATAAATTTGTGGTTATTTGAAAAAAATAAAACATAGCTGATCATTGCAACAGCTATATTTCAGGTACTACTTTATTTCACAATCATTCACTTCCCTATTTGACATTTCCAAGCTGTAACTGATTTACTTGTGACATGCTTTAGATTTATCTTTTACAGTAAATGTTAGGAATGGCTAGCCTACTTCACACGCTGACTGAAATGCACAGTTAGTGGATCATTAACTATTTGTTTGGCTGTTTTTTTTAACTCTTGCTCTACCGTTATCTTCTTTGTAAAGTTTTGCATTCCTCACAACAACACATTCTCTGCTGTGTATGTTCTCCGTGGTGGTTCTTGTTCGTTCTCTCTCTCCGTGTAAAAGATGATCATTTCTAGAAGCAGTTCTTACTTGCAGGGATACTGTAGGAGGAAGAGGAGAAGGAGGAGGAACACAATGGAGGAGATGCTCACGGGGTGTCGAGTATTTTTAGCTTCCCTCTGTACTGCGATGATGAGTAAAGAATAAGTGCAGGTTGTGAATGTGCATCCCACCTCCTTAGCCTGTCGAGGAGCATGGGCCTGAGGGACAGGAGGAGTGATGGACTCGTAGTACGGCGCATCATTGGAGCTTACTGTATTTACAGCATGTGGCCCAAGATGAAGCGCCATTATTTGTTGTGACTTTGTTTGTTATCCTCTGCTGGCTAATGGCACTGCTAGTGACACTGGTTACTCATGTTTTTGCAGTGTTTTTTTGTGGTGATCTCGGCTCGATAATAAAAGATTTGGTCTCGAGAGATCACATTATGTTGCATCTGCATTTATCTGTTCTGTTAGCTCAGCCTCAGTTCAAATTGAGTCTGCAAAGCAGTCTAAATGGCGGATCACTCAAAATGTTTTCCCTGCTTTTGCTTTTTCATTCTTTGAGTAGTGCATTGTGTGGTATAACATACAAACCATCCTGAGCACTTTTTGAATACAGAGAAAGGATAAATGTTTGCTCACCCCTTTTGTGCTTTATTGAAGTCAAACAAGGAACAAAACACGTCTTTGTCAGATCGCCTCCACTCAAACTACACCTGTATATTGAATAGGAAAATTCTAGTCGCTGTTCCATGGATTATTTAAAAGGGTTAGAGGATAAAGTATCTTGTATCATGGGTAAAATGTATGATTTAATACCCTGCACATTCAGAAATGTAGTAAAGATATAAGCTCCCCAAGTTACCATTAAACACAATATTACAGGGATTCCCAAACTTTTTTGACCCAAAAGAGAAATTTGGTGTCTCCCCGGGACCAAAACTTCCCCGGCCCCTGCGGTCAACATGTCAAAGTTTCCTTGGGCAAGATACTGAACCCCAAATTGCTCCCGATGGAGTGCGAGTGTGTGTGTGAATGTTTATCACTACTGATGGGCCTCTGACTCTGTATTAATATGGTTGAAGGCTGACATGTGTTGTAAAGTGCTTAATGGTCGCAGACAAAGTTTGGAAAAGCGCTATATAAATGCAGAGCTTTTACCATTCTTCAGGTTGTAACCAGTAATCTGTGTCACGTAGTTTATATTTATCTCAGTTATTTACCTCTGATTAATGAGGCTTCATCTTTTGCCCTTAATAGATACTCCGTTGGACAGATGGATCTAATCTTTGCACAGTATGCTTGTTTGCAATATGCTTCATGGCCTCTTTGGTCATTACAGGTGGATGGTAAACTCTCTCGCTGTGGCCAAGCAGTGCACACCGCCCAGCACCAACAGCATTGTCTTAAGCCTTTTGACATTTTAACTGGATTGGTGGTTAAGCCCATCAACTCAATCAAGGGGTTCTTGCCACAGGCCGAGGCTGTGTTTGCAGCGGTTGTCATAGCTGAAGCTGTCTCTGCAATGTCAAGGCAACACTGTGTGAAACTGATCTATGGTATTTTAGGCAGTCCAGGGGCTGACATTTTCCACTTGTATTTTAAAGGGGTCTTGCCTCGGGTCAGTAAAGAGGGAACTCCAGCTCCTCCCTCCTCCTGCTCCGCTGGGATTCACCACCACCTCTTTTGCTCTGCCTCAAAGTGTTGCTCTGTAAAACAGGGCTAAATTTAAAGAAGCGCCACCATTGTGGCCTTTGGGGAAAAAAGCCTCCTATGAGTCAACACCTCCCTTCGAGTATTCTGCTTTGTGTTGACAGCAAGGCCCAGCTGTTGCTCTCTGTTACGTGGTCAACCTGTCTGCTGTACTTATTGCTTTAAAGCTGTCTTCTGCACCTTCAGACAGAGTCAGTAATGCCACTCTCCATTATTATGATACAAGGCAGCCTGGGGGACGAGGAAAATGGATCTTAACAAAGTGAAAAGTGTATGGTCTTTGAGTTATGACATAGGTCTACACATTCAGCATGACCAATAGTGATCATTAGACATTTTGAATAAAAATAAAAGCCAACATATAATAAAAGTTGAAATGACAAAGGGACATTATAATTACCATGTTGTAAACAAGACAGAAGGGTGAAATGGAGATATGGAGTTCATGTCCTCACAAACTGTCCCTGAGGAGAGTGAATCCTATGTTTATCTTGTGCCAGTTTGCTTTAGTTGGAGGTTTGTTATATTTAATATATAGACAGAAGCGTAAGCCTCGGGTCTATGACGGATAATCCAGTCTTTGCTTTGGAGTAAACAGGTTTCATCTGTTTGGGTCAAACACTTATCCCTGTTTAGAGGTGAGCAGATGTGCGCGTCTTTGAGCGCTTGTCTGTTTATGCCGGCTCCAGGAGTCACACTGTAGCTGTGTTTACAGCCATCGTCCTTATGGCTCTTGTGATATTAAGCATCATGTTATCTGAAAATCTAGATTGTCAGACCTGTGCCTCTGACTAAGCTTTTACTTCTGTTTAGTTTCCTGGTTCAATTCTGTTTTTAAATAGATTGAAAAGTGAATTATGTGGTTTGAAACATTCATACTGTTGCCTGGAGGATTTAGTACCTCTGATGGTTCGTCACACCTTCTGAAAGGTCGCAGATGAGATAGTTGCAGCATCATACACCTCAGGGTGCGCGGTCCTGCCACAGCTGGCCACACGATTAACAGGCTGAAAAAGCAGTGGTGGGTAGAGGTACGAAACACAGTCCTACTCAGTGTCTTGTAGCTATCGTTGCCTTCAGTTATGTTAAAACGGGAGCAGGAACATTGGAGGCTGCTTTGTGATGAGCGCTGTGCAGTGGCGTGTGCTACTGTTGCGTCACTGCCTATAGGGGGGCAGAGACTGTATTTTTAGAAGGGAATGAGCATATTCTCTGAACAAACAACGTCAAGCACTCTGCTTGCGTATGCTAGGATTATTGTGACCGGGCTATTTTTAAGCTGTGTGTGTGTGCGCGTGTGGGGGTGGGGGTGTGTGTGTGTGTGTGTGGGGGGGGAGGGGGGGGGGGGGTGATGCGAGAGAGTGTGAGAGTGCTTTTTTTCTGGGTCAAGCATGGTGCCAGTACGCTCTCTCTCTTTCGAGGCTGCTGGTGGATCATGCATTACAGGTCCTATGATGTGCACAGCATCTGCATCAGTCGCACAGAAAAGAGTTCAGAGAGGGAGTTGCAGCGAGGTCTGTCTGCTAGAGATGCAACGATTAGTCAATCACCAGCTATGTTGATAATCGATGAATCGTTAATTATATTTGTGGATAAGTCAAACACTCAAATAATTAATTCAGAAGGCCTCATTAATTTGTAGTGTATCATTAAAGGAGAAGATAATGCATAATAAATCTAAACCACAGCCACGATGCATACACACAGTATGTGTGTGCTGTGTTATACTTAAATTATATTAATATCCACTTATATTAATATCCACACACAGGCCACACTACTGATAAAGACTATATATATACTGTGTGTGTATATATACTGTATATATCTATCTATCTATCTATCTATCTAGAGGCTTAAAACAGCCATTTTTGCATAGAAAATTACTTTAACGATGATTCTATTATCAAAAAAAGTGCGTGTAAAAAGCCAAATGAAAACTCAATTTTGTATGAAAATCAATTAAAGCAAAAATTATTCTATACACTAATGCAAATTGTATTGCTGTGACAATTAGTTGATCGATGAGTCAAATATTGTTGAGTCATTATAAAGAACAAAAATGGTTCTGAGAAATTGTGATTTGCATTTTTCACTCATTTCTGGCATTTCCCTGATTTTAGAATATTCATTGATTTAATAAAAATAAATTAACAGATGAATTCATGATCAAGATAATGGTTAGATTCAGGCCAGCTATAACATATAGTAAAACTGTCATATTCCCGCTTGGTAATTGGACACATAATTCACAGGCATCAGCATCACTACAAATCCCAGGACCTCATCCTGCTGCACTGAGCAATGTTGTCACTGCACACCGTCCCTCTGATACGCTGTTTGCATCTCTCTCTTTCTTTCTTTCTCTCGCTCTCTCTTGCTCTCTCGCTTTCTCTCTATCTCTCTCTGTCTCTCTCTCTCTCTGTCTCTCTCTCTCTATCTGTCTCTCTCTCTATCTCTCTCTCGCGCTCTCTATCTCTCTATCTGTCTCTCTCTCTATCTCTCCATGTCTCTCTCTTTATCTCTCTCTCTCTCTCTATCTCGCTCTCTTTCTCTCTCTCTATCTCTCTATCTGTCTCTCTCTCTATCTCTCTGTCTCTCTCTTTATCTCTCTCTCTCTCTATCTCTCTCTGTCTCTCTCTCTTTATCTCTCTCTCTCTCTCTGTCTCTATCTGTCTCTCTATCTGTCTCTCTCTTTATCTCTATCTCTCTATCTCTCGTTCTCTCTCTCTCTTTCTCTCTCTCGCTCTCTGTTTCTCCTATCTCTCTCTGTCTCTCTCTTTATCTCTCTCGCTCTCGCTCTCGCTCTCTCTCTCTCGCTCTCTCTCTCGCTCTCTGTCTCTCTCTCTATCTCTCTCTGTCTCTCTCTTTATCTCTCGCTCTCTCTCGCTCTCTCTCGCTCTCTCTCTCTCTCTACCTGGTGTCACTTCTTTGTATGTGGGTTTCCAGTTGATGGCAGCTGGCTGGACTTTCATTCACACAGTGGTCATTCTCCGACAGATAATCAGACATTAAAAGAATCTGTCTTACCGTGTCACACTGAATGACTTCCAAATTGGTACAGCTGTCACATCCAGAATGGCCAAGAGGGAATTCTCAGAAGCACTCAGAAGTTTGTTGCAGCATCAGTTGCAACCCACATTCAAACTGTTGCCACACTGTTGAACCATGCTTCAAGGCTGCTGTGACCTTCCCCTCTAAAGCCTGGCACTAACTTCTAGAGGCTTTTCTCTCGGCCTCTCCAGGATAACCTAGTTTTATCCCAGTCTTTCCCAAGAGTGCAGTTATTTTCAGCAGAATGTGGCTTTCTGCTCCGATTTTGTCAATGTGTTCTTCTTCTTCTGTGTAGAGCAAAGTTATTACATGAAAAATGTATAGAAGACAATGTTCCATTGATTTAACCAGATCACCTCCCAGGCTCTTAGTGAGCACCTGCTCCATGTTGAGAAGTTATACAGGCTGCATCTTTTGTTCTCGCAATGCATCAGCAAGCTTATAAATTGAACGTGTCTTCTTCACTTGAGAGTTGTTGGGGCAAGCACTCAATAGGTGGTGGCCCAGATCCTTGCAGACACCAGGAGCTTCCCCAAAGCTGGCCTTTGTACGCTGGATGAATGACACAGTGGGAAAATGAGAGTGAATGGACAGAATGGCCGGGTGTCAGAGTTAGGTCCAGTTGCTGCCATAGGTCAGAAAATAGTGAAGATTGGGGTTATGCAATGCTGTGTAGTCAGATTTGGACAGCCAAATGCAGGCAATGCCAGCACAGTGTTTTCGTCGCCCGTCACACATACAGTACAATACAGTTTCATCAGCATGGTGACTAAGAGCCGTAACAACTAGGGCTGCACTATTCGTTGTCTTTTTTTAATCGTCATCAAGATGTCAACTGTATTGCATATTTTCCTCGTATCGTGCAGCCGTACTGTCCACTCTGCTTTCACCCGCTGTATCTGAATACAGACTGAACTATCCCTTCATGAACTAGACTTTTAAATCTTTGTTGTTGAATTATTAAAAGGTGTGGAGAAAAACGTAATCTAGGGCTCAGCCTATTGTTAGTCTAAGGACTGAAACTTTTGCCAGTCTCCCTTTACAAATATTCAATAATGTGCTTCATCACTCATTTTGACAGAAGAGATCTTTCATATCTTCCCTTCCTTATTGACTCCTCTTCAGTTAATGTGTTACTTTAGCTGACAGTGCCTACAGTCTTGATCTTGTTTTGTACTTGCTTGGCTTTGGATTTGTTCTTCTCTTAGCGGTCAAGAGAAGACTTCTGCAACTCACGCCACCCACATGTTGGTTATGTATAGCCCACACCTACCCCTATCTGCCCACTGGTTTGAAAACAATGCTTTGTATAATTCTTAGGCTGCTATTTGTGAAACCTTGTGCACAGGGAGCTCTTTCAATGTTATGTAATGCTCCCCACTCAACTGTAATCCCGCTTACGCTGAGTGAGCCCCCCATGTGATGGTGCTGAAGGGTTGAGAGAGACAGGGTGGCTGTTATACGGCTACTACTGGCTCTACGGGTGCTCTCTGTCGGCTCCGGACACACACACACACACACACACACACACACACACACACACACACACACTGAGCTGTGGCCTGTGTATAAGAAGAGAAGTTTATCCTGGAAAATCCCTTACTTGGATCTGAGACGCTGGATGGAGGCACAACGCTGATGCTCGTCCTTGGTGCCAGGGCTCGGACTAGACATACAGTAACTACACTGAGCATTATATGTCCTGAATGACACTCCGGCTCTCCTCTCCTCTTCATCTGCGTGTGAGCCACGAGAAAATATCTTTGTCCTCGCTTGTGTGTCGAGGAATCTCGCGGCACCTGAAATTGTTCTGCATGCTGTTATGTTTTGCTCGTGATGAATGTTTTTTTGTTGCTGATTGAAGCTGATGTCTGCTTTTGAATGATGGATGTTGATAAAGACCTGCTTGGAGAACCATTAACTTATTTTTTGGAGATCCAGAAATCAGATCAAACGCTACTGACCCGATGCTTCTAGGTATTTATTTTTCAAATATATTCACAGTTTACGTACCTCATGCTTTTATTTCTTTTCCCCCCCACAGGAAGCGTCAATGTGGACTTCAGCTGGTGATTTGACAAGTCGCCTATAGGAGCTCCCCAAAGTCTCTCCTGTCCCTTCTCCCCCTCCCTTCCCTCTGTCCCCCCCCCTCCCCCTTTCCCTTGTCAATCTTCTCCCCGATCTTTCTTTCCCCCTCCTCCAAGATTCACCATGCTTATCAAGGAGTACCGCATCCCCATGCCCATGAGTGTGGAGGAGTACCGCATCGCCCAGCTCTATATGATCCAGGTGAGGTCACAACCATATATATCCCACCAAATTCTTACCCACGCATACCTGGTGGAGAAACCTGGGGACAAAAACAAGCAGTCAGAGAGGAGAAAAATGACGCGGAGTGTGAACGCAGCATGCCAATTATGAAATGAGTGGTCACACGGTCTTACGTCAGTGGAGTAATGGAACAAAGAAAGCTTGTGTGCTGATAGATTAACCAATTTAAACTCTCTGAAGCTGGCTGTTTCCAGCCGTCATAGACTGCATGTTTCTTCAGGAGCAGGGTGGGGGTACTCTGCTTTTACTGCAAACTTGGTGCACACGCATACTACTGCACAATGGAGATGGACATACTGCTTTGTCTGTGACACACACTTTCATTTGTCTAACCAGGGCCCTTAGCTGGAGACTGGGAGTCTGTGTAAGAGCTTTAGGATCTACAGCTCCAAGCATGAAGGGGTGATTTATACAGCTTTAGTTATCCTGTGTGGCAACATATTTCCTCTTTTTATATGACATGTGTAAGTGAAGGAGGATTTATTTAATCCAGTGGTACTGCCAGGTGCACTGTGAGCACAGCAGTACACTGGAGAGGCATGCAGAGCAATCACATTGACTTGGACTCTGGTAAAAATTCAGCATTATTTAGTTACTATTGTTTAGACATGTTTTTGACACTTTTGGTCATTTGGGTGCATTTGTCTGTTTTTAAAGATGACCTCAAAAATTTGTATTTCTTATGTTTATGTCGCCTGAAATGTCTGACCATACTGACTTGTATCTGTGCAAAGTTGGTCACTAGAAAGTTGTTTATACATTCCTCTACTGAATGGGCACATCTCTAAAATATGAGATTTAAATGTACCTCGGGGAAACTAGATTAGGTACGTCACAAATTCGAAACTGTCTGATACCTCCAGCACAGAGCGGACTTGTCGGTACAGAGAGCGAGAGTTTGTATTAGAGTAGTCAAAGTTTTGACATGGTAGAGTGCCGTTTTGGATGTAAACCGGCTTTCTTCCATATCTGTCTGTGCTAGCTTGTACACTGCTCAACCTAGCGTGGGCAGGGGGTGGGGAAAGGCCAGATCCAGAATTTGTCGATAAGGGCGAAAGAGTAGATGTGATGCAGCCCCTTTTTCAGATTTTATAAAAATGTTTTACTTTTGGAAAACCATGGTCAACAAAATATTAATCATGGCAAAGTATATCTACATTTTTATCGTTTCAGGCACATGCTGAACTTGACACGAAACATTCGGCAGTTGTGCTCGGATTTTAGTTGCATGGTTATGTAATGTGTATCACAAGTGGTTTTATGTTTGTTGAAGAGCAGGTTGAAGTTATAGGCCTGTTTGATCAGGTTGAGGTATTTTGCCGGGTTCAGTGTGTCTTGCTTCTTCAGTGATCTTATATTGCTACGGTTATGTCAATGAAGGCGTGCTTTCATCAGGAAAAAATATTCATGAGAGGTGTGTGAAATATATAGCGCAGTGGCAAGTGAAATCAGCAGCTAAATCTGGTAAATATATGGTGGGTTTACATGAACTCTCCTTTAGAGCCAACACAAAGCAAATTATGGACCCTGTAGTATCTATATCTTAGTAAGTGTTACCTAGCTTATACTCCTAAAATAGTTTTGAGATGAGGGCTCATACATGGGACGTACTCTGCTTTACGGCAGTCCTTATTGGAGAAGTTAAACATTTAGGCCTTGCCTTAGGAAACCCCAGCATGCCTTCAAGCAGTTGACATTTACACAAGAGAGGCCTCTCCTACAACTGTCAATCTTACACCCAAATGAATGAGTGTTTATGTTGACAGTGTTCTGAAACAAATATCCACCCACTAGTGTAGCAATACTACAACACAAGCTACAGTTTTGTCCACCTGTACTTCCTCAGATAGCCTTTTCTATGAAAACAGTTTGTCATAAAATGTTTCTGTTGGTGCCTGAATGTTAACATAAAACTGTAGTAACAGTATATCACTGTAAAGGCATTTCGTTGTCCTGTCTGCGCAAATGGAAATAATATTACATTATTACAACATATTATTCTCTAAAATAATATCAGACTTTTCAGTTGACAAGCTTTGTTCTGTTGTTCTTCTTCATACCCTTCCCCCGGTGTACCTAACAGACAGGGAATCCGGTTGAGCTGTAGATGGTAGGGAACAAGACTCGGCAGACATGCCCCGAAGCAAGCACACGTTTCAAGACGCCACAACCTGCGCCAAACTTTTACACACTTGATCATATCTTTGGCACATTGGCTGTATTGAACAGGGTATTGTGTTTTTTTTCAGACAGGATATTGTTCAAAGACATTACACATGTGCAAGCAGGTGTCTTAAGTTTATAAAAAGAAGCGGTTCATATGTGCATTCTCAAGGATGTAAAGAAATGATTGGAAGAGGAATTGTTTTATTAGTGACCCATAGTTACCTTTCCCCCTGACCCCACCCTCTCTACACAGCCTTGTTGCTGCGAGGTTTCTGTCACTATGGCAACCATGACATCAGCAACGTGCCGGTGGTCAGGTTTTGTTTGAGAGAGGGAGTGAATGAAAAGAGGAAATGGAGGATAAAAAGAGAGGTTGCGAAGGAGGGAGGGGAAGAAAAGAGAGAGGGGGTGGAAGTAAAACAGAGAGAGAGAGAGCTGTATTCTGAGCAGAGAGAATTTTGCTGGCGTCTGTAGATACCCTCGCTTCATAGCTGTATGTTACCAGGGCAACTGCAGCATGTAGGCCTGCCTGCCTGCGATCCATCCCCGGTGTATCGATTTCATAGATGAAGTCAGGGCCTTAGGACAGCCTGGTCATATCTGCACCTCAGCCTGCAATGCCCCACCCCATCTCTCCTCTCACTTCCTTTCACTTCCTTTCCTTTGCCCTTACAACGGCGCCTTCTTATTTGAGAGCTAATTGTAAATTCATTATCACCACATCGGGATTTGCGGTAAAGCACGAAGCAAACGCGGAATGTGTGAGAAATTAAATATGAGAAGATCTCACTGTGTGTAATTCATCCATCCATCATGTTCTGACTAAGCAACTGTATTTGTGGAGTGAAGTGAAAAGAAGTTCAAAAAGGAAACGCTCCTCACTAACTTGACTGCAAGGGGGGAAAAAACCAGGATGCGACTCCCATCCTGTCAGAGCAGTCGGATCTTAACACATGCCGTATGCTTTAATGGTGATAGCTGTTATTTGTAAAGGTTTGATGGCTGTTTAAAGAAAGGTGGGCAAGAGAGAGTGCTCTGTAGCAAAGGTTTTAGGGCAGGACTCAAAGTCACAACACAGTGGCACTTTGTCTTTGTATACTGAGCCAAAAAGGATTTTACAATAGAACGGTGTAGATAAGAGACCCCCTCCCTCCCCTGTGGAGACAGTCGACACAATTCCAGAGACTCATTTCTGTTCCCCCACAGGTATAGTTTACATTACTCCAAAAAGGAACAAAGCACGCTGTTTTCATCAAGAATCTAACATTAAATGTATTGATTATTTAACTTAAAGCACGTTATCTACTCCCTCACTTCCCTTTTTCCCCCTTAAGTTAAAGCCCCCAGACAATGTTTTGTAATCTTTCTCCTTCTGAACTGGAGAGAATCATTCGTCGCTCCAGGAGGGAGAAGAAGTGACACTGCGTTTGGCAGGCTGCTGTCACTTGTCAGCAGAAACCAATTAAATGGACAGTCAACAACAAATCACAATGAAACTTATTTTTTTCCTTTTACCTAGACTGCTGACATCCAGACATAATTTGCAAACATTTGGAGCTGTCTGTATAAAAAGGAAAAACAATTACATTTGAAAAGCTCAACAGCAATATATCTTTCCGAATATAATGATAATGGTACTCGCAATAATGCACTGACCTTATTGTGATCAGTCTAATTGAAAACTGATGGTGCTCTGTGACTGGAAAGAAATCTTTTTATTGTGTTTTGGGTGTTCTCCTTTACACAACTTGCTTACATTTTTTAACCTGCATACACTGGTCTTTTGTTAATCTACAGCTGCATACATTTTTATAGTGCTGTTATAGTATGTTAGTACACTGTAAACATGACCTTTTACGTAAACTGTGTTTCAACGTTTGGTTCCTGTGTCGTGTTCTGGCTGCGTGTACGGCCGGTTGGACGGTGCTGTGGCATCTGTGCTGTGTCTTCGGAGCAGTGTCTGGACTGTTGAGAGCAGAGCGGGTGGCTAATGAATGACCTGTCAGAGGTAATGAGGTCCGGAGCGCTAGAAGCTTCATGGCTTCCTCCTCCCCACTCCACTGACTCACTGCCTCGCCTCCATCGCCTCTCCCCACTGGACTGACTGGAGAAATCTGTCTTCCTATTATCCCAGTGTTGCACTAAACACTGTGTTCATACTTTGTGTTTGTGGAAAGACTGAACAACGGCTGATAAGAGAAATAGGAAAGATGAAACATCAGCAATCTCTGACATTTATGGTCCTTGCTCTTTGCTCCCTGTGTTTTTAATATTGTCAGCACTTGGACTATGCCCTGCTGTCCACGTTTCCTGTTTTACTGATTTCACAACAATCACAAGTCTTCCAAATGCCATGCCACACATTCCTGTCTTTGAAGCTTTGATTCACCAAGCTGTTAGTCTACTCAACTGCATCTGCAGGCTCCACCCAGCCTCTCTTCCTGTGTGCTCCTCGATTGTAAATATGGGAAAGGTGTGGCTCCACAAGCTGGTTTTGGGCTTCCTGATTTGCAATTCAGAGCTGGCAGAGCTTTCAGGAAGCAATTTATTTCAAAGCTTGTCATCTTGTGTCAGATCCTAATTTGCAAAAGGCACCATGTCCATTCATTTGTTTGTTTCAGTTCAGATCAAAGGTAGATTTATATTCATATTTTTAAAGGTAAAACATGTAACATTATACATTAAAGTGTCTAAGAACGGCTAGACCTATGTTATATATTTTGTTGAGTTGTGTACTTAGATTATCCCAAAAGTTTCCAAAAATGTTCACACCTAGAGAAATCTGTAATATTAATCAGTTAATGGTTTATTTAATTTGGCCGCCCTTTGTGCATGTGTCAGCGTTGTGGTTGTCTGCCAGAAGCTGTTATAAACTGAATTTTAACCAGATGAAGGATTTTAGTCATCGAATGTCTGGATGTTAAGTTATCAGAGAAACGAGCTGAGCAAACGTTCTCGGCAGCTGAACAGCTTTGGAGAAAAAATGTTTTTTAAACGTGAAACTGCTTTATTTAGTATTTTTACCGCTTTAATCAGCGGGTCTGTTTGTTTTGGAGAGGAGGAGACCTCTGTTGATAATACGGCTCCAGGTAAAAACCTCCTGAACGAAGACCCATGAAGGAATCTTAACCATGAGAAGAACTGCAATGACAAACTCCCATGATCCCACACTACTTTACAACACCACCAAACTCCGTCTTTTGTTATTGTTTTGATTGAGAGAACTAGTGGAAGAAAAATTACATATTGTGCGTATAAATGTAACACTCCCTTTACACTGTACTACTTACATGCAAACATGATCATTTTGACTTTATTTCATGATGCTTCTTCCAGAAAAAGAGCAGAGAAGAGAGCTGTGGTGAAGGCAGCGGGGTGGAGATCCTAGAGAATAAACCCTACACAGATGGACCGGGTGGGACGGGCCAATACACCCACAAGGTCTACCACATTGGCATGCACATTCCCAGCTGGTTTCGCTCCATCTTGCCCAAAGCAGCACTGAGGGTTGAAGAGGAGTCCTGGAACGCCTACCCTTACACCCGCACCAGGTTAGGTTTTTTAGGAACCTCCACACACCCCTTCAGAGCAGAAGTGAGAGTGCGTGAGACTCTGCCAAGGCTGCACAAAACTCTCAATTTTATATTTTAATAATAGAAATGCTCTGTGCATAACTGCTGCAGCTGGTAGGTGTACACGAATCTAAAGGAATACTTCACCCACAAAATTACCATATACGTATATATATATATATCAATTACTCACCCGTGTTAATAATAATGTACTTTATTTGTCCCCTTGGGGACAATCTGCTGTTATTATTTGTATTAACACACACACACACAAACACATGCATCAATGTTGAGAGATGGCAATGATGGGTGGACACAGCACAGCGCCCTGAGCAGTTAGTGGTGCTTTGCTCAAGGGTACCTCAGCAGTGTCCAGGAGGTGAACTGGCTCCTCTCCAGCTACCAGTCCACACTCTGTACGTGGTCTGTGCGGGGACATGAACCGGCTTCCCTCCAGTTACTAAGCCAAGTCCCTGTGGACCTTGAATTCTTGAAGAAAACTTTGTTTTTCTCCCAATCAAAAAACACATCTTGATGAATTGAAGTAAATGGGGGGCCGCGTTGAACAACAGCTTAACTATCTCAAAACATAAGTTTGCTGTTGTTCAACGCAACCAGCATTTACCTCAATGCATCAAGGCTTTTCTCAGTTTTTTTTTTTTGTTTTTTGTTCAAAGTGGAAAAATGCGAGAAAAACAAAGTTTACTTCAAGAATTCAAGGTAACACGTGGGGAATAATTGATATACAAGTGGTCAGTTTGTGGGTGAAGTATTCCTTTTTAAAGACCACAATCCATCCCCACCTATTTAGGTGAAATATATGTTCTATCCAGTTTTAATACATATAAAATGCCATGTGTGATGAGGCACATAGTCTCGAGTTCTACTGTAGCTGCTGTCCATCAGTAAAAGCCAAGAGAAAATAAAGACCTTGGAGCAAGTTGTCAGAATATTACCGAGCAGACCTTCAGATCGGCATGTGGCCAGCATCGCTTACAGGCTGTTAGAAGTTGATGGCTTCTCATTCTCAGGGCGTCAGTGTGTTTGTCTGTGTGGGGCCTGACACACACAGACCTGAAGGTGCTGAACAGAGATGTGCCCTTGACTATACTGTCAGGATATTGATAGACTGCATGTGCCTGTTGACACATCTCTTCAAACAATGACAGCTTTACTGCAGACGCCTCAGATGCAACAGATGGGCATGGCTCTCACATTTCCTACCCTCAGCAGTGAGAGGGTGTTGTCACTCGTAATAAAACAGTTCTGATCTTTAGCCATTCAGTTGAGAAGTAAGTGTCTTAATGAAGGTAGATGTCAACCCAATATGCAGTCTTGCTTTATTGGGACATTTGTTCTGTTGTTGTGTTACTTTATTTTGTTGCCTCTTGTCCTTCAGATACACCTGCCCCTTTGTTGAGAAATTCTCCATTGACATTGAGACCTACTACAAACCCGACACAGGAAACCAAGTCGATGTCTTCAACATGTCTGCAATAGAGAAGAGGCAGAGGACTATTGGTGAGACAATTTGGTATTGATCCTGAAGCATTAGGACAACATAAACTTAGATTTTAGATTTAGATAGTTAGATGTGAAGCTTTATTAGAGAACCAACAAAACAAGTAATGACCTTTTTCTTGCAATAGTTAGTTAAGGTGACAGGTTACTATTTGTAGGTTTTGTCTGATGGTGTCTTTATATTGGTCCTCTGGTGTCTCAAACATCAGGAGCAGGTGACCTACTTGTGCCAATGTAGTGTTACTGCATATGTTTTTTTCTGTTTGATAGCACTAGTGCAGTGCCTTTTCTGCTGATTGCTTGGCCTCCAGTATTTCTGCTGGCAGCTTTCTCGAGAACCACTCATCCAAAACTTCACACTCGACACGGCACTTCCTTTGGTCCTCAGCAATACACCCAAGTGTGAAGTCAATGCAATGAATGGTTGTCGAGAAACTCGACAGACAGACAGATAGATTAGATATAGATTAGTAAGTGTATTTCATTTCGAACATACAAACATACCGACAGAGACTCCTTCCATTATAGTTAGATGCCCATTAAATATAAAGCTGCTCAGAAATTAATGGTTTTAGGGCATGCAGTGACCCAGTTACAACATTGATTGTAATAATTTTAATGAATGACTGAAATGCAGTTATTAAAAATAATTTCAAGCCTTTGAACACAAGTCCATAAAAGCTCTACTACCCCACCCTCTTAGGTACTTTTGTACTTATGTATGATTTTAAAAGACACAGAATACGTAACATAATCCAATACATTGAATACACCTGGCTCCATTAGTCATTGCTTTCTGGATTTGAACTCTCTTTGGCAGACCCCATCGACATAGTAACAGATCCCATCCTTCCTCATGAGTACAAAGCAGAGGAGGACACACGGCTCTACATGTCAGCCAAGACCCAGAGGGGTCCTCTGCAGGACGACTGGATAGAAGAGTACAACAATAACCCAGGGAAGACCCCCATCATGTGTGCCTACAAACTTTGTAAGGTGGAGTTTCGCTACTGGGGCATGCAGTCAAAGATCGAACGCTTCATCCATGATGTTGGTGAGTATGCAGTAGGGCTGCACAATTAACCGAAAATAATTTAGATCAGGATTTTGGCTTCCCACAATTAAATAAACATGATCGACTGGCCCACTGACGTTTAAAATGCATGCTTCACTCATTGATGACTCCGCTGCATATCAAATCAAGCGCTTCCTTGAAAAATCGAGATGTTTTAGCTTCACTTTTTAGCGAGCTGTCATGTTATTGCGTATGCATCCTGCAGCAGCAGCCTGATCATTTTTTTTCCTGAGTCTTTGGGCTGCAGTCTAGACTAGAAGAGTTATATTTTGGGTAAAAAGTTCTGGTACCATTTTATTTATATTTTGTTCTGTGAATAAGGACCAGCCTTCTTTTGATGTAAAGATTTGCACATTAGATAGAATGTAGCACAACATGGAAGTGAGCAGTGCTCTGTTTATTTAAATGTGAAAGTGTAATAAAAAAATGTTTCCCCTAAAATCATTGATTAATCGTGATCTCAATATTGATAAACATTTTTTTTTTTTTTAAATTGTGATTATCCTTTTAGCCATAATCGTGCAACCCTAATATACAGTCACAGATGTTACAGTCTTTTATCTAATGTAGTAGTTTTTTTACATCTTACTAACAGCATATCTAAATGATGAAACCTGACTATTATTATTATTATTATTAGAGGTGTGTAATATTTGTCATTGTTTCTCCCTAGGACTGAGAAAGGTAATGGTGCGTGCCCACCGGCAGGCCTGGTGCTGGCAGGACGAGTGGTATGGTCTGACAATGGAGGACATCCGGCAGCTGGAACTTGAAACCCAGCTGGCCCTGGCCACGAAGATGGCCCAGTTCAGTCAGGCAGAGGAGGCCACAGAGGCCAACGGCGGTGCTCCGTCTCCGGACAAAGACCAGGAGGTGAAAGAGGCGATCAGCTCCATGGAAGCTGAGGAGGTGGTCGTCAGCTCCGGAGGAGAGACTCTGCAGCCACGGGGTGTACTCACCAAGCAGTGGTCCACTTCATCCAGATCCTCCCGCTCATCCAAGAGAGGAGGTGAGGAGCACGCCATCTTCTTTTCTCACTTCTGTGTGTGTGAGACTGCACTCTCCTGAGCCTTACTCCTTCCTTCACACATTATCACATCTATAATTACACCTCATCTTGCCTTTTAAGCCTTATTTGTTCAGTCTGTCACTGGACTCCTTTCCGCCTTAGAGGTTGAGGTATACTAACAACAAAGTCAAACAGTTCCTTAAGAAAACACAGCCAGTTGTGATATTTGAATCCGCAGCTAGTATGTGAAGAATTCAACACGGTCAAGTGTCAAGCTTGTGCAAAGTAGCACTTTGCTTTTTTCTGTTTGATGATTTTTTTATGTGTCACTTTTCCATGTATTGCTTTGGTGATTGTATTGTATTGATAATTCTCCTAAAATGAGTCTTTTGAAAAGTTTGAGTATCAAACACTCACATGCCTGTAAGCTTGAAAGGTGGTTTAAAGTTACTGGTTTGCTTTTGCATTAAGAATTGCTGCTGGTTGAATTAATGTGTTTAACATTGGATTCCTATGACGACATTCTGCCTCAAAACTCTGTAGCTCCACAAGTACTGTAATGGCTATATTAAAAAAAATCTACCACCCACATAAATTTCAGTTGACCACAGCTTTAGTTCTTAGTGAAGAAGCAAACTTAAAACTCTTACAGCCTTTTTATTTAAGTGTTTGACTCTCAATAGATCTGCCTCCATAAGAACTGTGAGTTGACATCCGTGGGGCTAATTGGTTCATCTTTTCCTAAAGACAGCAGATAGATTGATCTGCTAGATTAGATTGTTTAAAGATACAAACAGCCAAGTAAAAAATACAATGCCAACCTTATAAGTTCATGTTATTTCCCAAACTCTTTACTTTTGCAATAGACGACAACATTTTTTTTTGTGTTTTAGTGGTTCAGCTGTGCAGGGGTGTACACACTGAAAGTTGCTCCCAAGCTGAATGAATCAGAGTGTACTGAAGAGCTCTGAGCTCAAATTGTTGTTAATAAAATCAAACACCATGGGACTCTGGAGCAACTTTTTAGTATGCAGACTCGGCTTTTGTGTCACGCTTTGCTTTTCTGATATTAATTGGAATGTTTATACTCTACGTGACTATTTTTACTCACGCCTCCACATTTGCTGTACTATCCAACTTACCTCCCCTCACCCCAACAACTCAGCAGATCTCACCGGGGTTATTTTTAGCAGCAGCTTTGACATCACAAACCCCAACTCCAGTGTCACCCCTACCTCAAGGCAGCGCTCACTGTAGCTGCTGCCTGCGCCCTGTCTCATCCAGCGTGCCTTGTTTCACCCCTGTGGTTCTCTCCTTGCTATTTATAGCAGCAGTGCTGACGTTACAGACCAGAGGAGGCTGACGCTCTTCGCATTGACCCTCCTCTCCACCACTGCTGTTTCCTCCTGTGCGCTGACAGCTACAGCTGTGCCCCCCTCTCACCAGCCTGCCCCTTAGAGCGACGCCCCCCCCCCTCTCCCTCCACACAAATTATTTATGAGACATAGACTGAAGACACATGATAGACAAGGCCTGCTTTTAGTATTGCCATTTTCCTCGACTGCCATTTGGAAGTAGTAGGGGTGTTTGTAGTTTGTCTGTGTTACATTGCCCCCCCGACCACCAAGCTGTCCATCTGTGATGAACTAATGCACCACAGAGACTGTTGCATGTTTATATAACACTGTGTGTGTGTGTGTGGGCCGGGGGAGATTTTGCAATATTTCTTTGTCTGTGTGTGTGTGTCTGTGTCTGTGTGTGTGTGTGTGTGTGTGTGTGTGTGTGTGTGTCTTTGAGTGAGTGTTTTTTAAAAAGGGAAAGAGAGAAGCTGAAACACATGTCCCAAAATAACAGCGATTTATTTATTTTCTTCAGTGAGCCCATCACGTCACAGCATCTCAGAGTGGAGGATGCAGAGCATAGCGCGAGATTCTGACGACAGCTCGGACGAGGAGTTCTTCGACGCTCATGGTAACCAGAGTTTTGATTTTAAATTGGGGTCAATAGTTGGATCAATAGCGTTGTGTTTATTGTTTTCAGTTTTCCAAGAAATGGCTTGTTCTCCTGTCCCCTGACTCTGCATGCATCTCTTTAACCACAGATCAGTTCTTAAGCTTCCCAGATACCCAGCATGCTTTGGGGCTGCAGTTGAAATAGGTGGGTGTGGTGTGACACCCATGCTCTCTGCTGGATGAGTTTGGCCAAGGACACAGGCCAGGTGTCTCACCTGACGTCCAGTTTCAGAAATCACAATCGTCTCTGTCCATCAGTCCCCCTCTCACCAACACACTCCAGTTCCTCCATCATCACACACACACACAATTCTTTACAATTCAGAATACATTCAAGCAATAAATGATCTCCCCCAAATATTCCCCAGTGTTGGTATGGTGAAATAGTTTCATAACATTTAGTCATGATGATACAAAATAAAATGTGTGCTGTCATTTATAATATTGCTACTAATTTGGCTGCACTCATTAGTTTCCACCTGTTTCGAGTTCAATACATTTCTGCTCATGTCGTTGTGAGGAACTCGAATGCAATCATTAGAGGTAGTAGTGTCGGCAGCAGATAATTTGTTTGTTGCAGTTCTCCAATTTGTATAGATTAATTATTGCGTGTTGGGTGCCTGAAGTAAAAGCACCTTACAGCGGATTAAATGTATGACTACACTGATAAATGAGTGTACATAACCCTCCGTTTCAGTAACTCTTAATACAGTGATTACTGATGTGCTGCTCAGTATATTTTTGATTTACAGATGGCCCTATACTGCAAAGATGTCCTTAGTAATATAAGCAGTTATTTCATTATAGTAAATAAATGAGGGTGATATATTAAAATGAAGATACAGTGTATATTAACACAAGTGTTTGCTTTGGTGCCTGGAGGAATCGCATACTGGTGGTACACAAATTACATTTGGAAACAGACTGACTTGGCTCAGATTGCCTGTGATATTAGATTTCTATCTTTAAAGTTGGTTTGGGGTCATGTCCTCTTGCAGTAATCCTCTATTACAAACTTTTGAGATGCAAGTTTATTTTTAACTGTCATGGTCCCCTTTTCTGTTTTTTAGTGCAAATGATTAAATGAAAGCTCTGAGTAGAGCTCCTCATAAATCCCATTCACTGTGAAGCTTGTATTGTAGTACCTATTCTTCAAAACAGATAATAAAATGAATGTATCTGCTACATATACACATTTCTATAATCTAACTACTACACAATTTGCAAATGAAGCTGGAATAAAATATTATTTATTGATTTATTGAACAAGGTAAAGCCTATTGAAGATCAAGAATGGATTGTTCTGCATGTTAATAAATGAAAGAAATGAATCAACTGATAAAATAAAATAAAGTCACTTGATGTTGAACTGTGTACAGGACACTTTATCTCTTAGAAACTCACACAATTACTGACAGAAGTCTTAGTCTGGTGTTTGCGTTTCTGAGAACCTGTCTTCAACTTCCTCAAGTCATTTTGAAATAAAATTATTTCCATTTCTTTACAGTTGTGTTCTTTATTTGTAGTAAAACTATAGTGGAAGTAAATGGAATTACATGACATTTGTAATTTCAGTTTTAGATGTGATTTTCAACAGGTCAACAGGATGTGACTGCCTGCCTGTCAGAAATGAAGCTACTGGCAATTTAATTAAAAAGAAAATATAGAAATTATACTTAACCGTACTTTTTAACTAACAGTATGTCAGTGGAAGGAAGTCCATTCATAAATCTATATACATTCAAAATATACATACTTCTCAGTAGGCAATTACTTAGTAAATAGATTAGTTTTTTCTACTTTGCAAATCCATTATGGTAATAAAACCACACAACATCTTGGCCACTGTCAGCAAAATAACATGCGCTTACCAGCCATGGATGAACACAAATGTTATACTTCAAACTATAATGAAAATACCCAGCATAATATGCATTTGAAGGCCACCACAGTGAATGATGCCCTATATCAAGTAGTTATAAATATCTATTTAGTGATTTCCTTGACACGATCATGTGGGAAAACTTGACAAGGTTCCTTTACGTTGGTCAGCTGTTTCATTATATAACTGAATAAGCCAATATTACTCAAAACAACCACGGTAATAACGAGAAATCACTTATACTGTTGGTGTAGTGATCATTTTGTAACCCCTGAATGGCACGTGTACTTTAGTTGATGGTTTATCTTGTGTCGCCCCTGCAGAGGATCTGTCAGACGGCGAGGATGTCCTCCCAAAGGAAATCGCCAAGTGGAACTCCAACGACCTCATGGACAAGATTGAAGCTGCAGACACAGAGGAAACTCCCGGTATGAAAGACCATGAGCACTTCATCATGAAAGGTTACTCTGCCTCAGTACTTGATGTGTAACAATGCGTGTGTTTGCAGGTGAGCTGTTCAAGGAAATGACAGTGGATTATGAAAGAGCAACCAGTGAGGACAGGCTAGACGAGGTACGTGTGTCTGACAGCGAGTGTGCACCATAACCAGCAGAATAATCTCTCAAATACATTTTCCTAAAGAACCATCCACAGAAAATGCCCTTCAGGACCCAAAAGCATCCGTTAATCTTGATTTCATTATAATAAACATCAGTGGTGGAAGGTGACAAAGTACATAAACTCAAGTATAATTGTACTTTTTTTACATTTTCTGATACATTTATTTGATCATTTAAATTACATTGAAGATTCAGATTAATAATACAAAATATAATCCAACAAATAATTGATCATGTATTATTATTTGTTAAGACCCACTTTATTGATTCCTTTGTGAAATTCACAAGCTACCCGGCAGTATATATATGCAACATTAAACTGATGAACGCATTATTGCATCAATAATTATAATATAATATATATTATTCTGAAATGGACTATTGTGCAGAAGTGCTTTTGCCTTTGGTACTTTTAAGTATATTTTTATGATAATACTTTTGTACTTTACCTTAAGAATCATTTTGAATAGAGGACTTTTACTTGTAACAGAGTATTTCTACACTGTGGTATTACTACTTTTACTTAAGTAAAAGATCTGAGTACTTCGTCCACCTCTAATAATCATAGTCATTTGCATCAGGTTTTGCAGTTTTGGGGGATAAGAGAAGGGCTTTGTCCCTGAGCCTCTCTGTCCTCTTGTGTTTAGATGCGTGGCTCTGTTAGAGGCCAAGCCGATAGCTCTCCCATTCCCACCATCACGGTAACAAGGCACCAGTCAGTAAGTAAACATCTTGGCCCTAGTGCATTGTGGGCTACAGTAGCTCCACAGCGACCCCAATCTACCCTGAACAAACCCAGTACTTACTGTCCCTGCCCTTTTTTCCCGCCGTTGCCAAAACCCAAATCTGTGTATACTCCTCAACCTCACCACCCTCTGTTCAACTTCTGTGTACATGCAGCTGTGGCGTTGAGTGTACATAAAGTGCTTCTTTGAAAAGTTTTGTGTTACACTTAAAAGACAAAACTGCACATTATGTTGTTCTGTTTAATGTGACATGAATTCTCCTCAGGAGGCATTGTTGGTGTTTGCTGTTGGTTGAACAGTTGTCCAGGTTGTAGGTTGGCTCTGTTCTGTTTCCCTTCATGGTTCTCCGCCCCTCTCAATGTGAAAAGAAGTTTGGTTAGCACTTTCTATGACGCCCATGTCTTTAATCCATTGTAAACATTCTTATAATGTGTTATTATCTCCTTATAGCGCTGTATAATGATAGTTTTAAACACTTTATATACAGTGCTATAAGCAGATTATAACACATTATAGGTATGTTTATTATGCATTAATAAGACATGGGAGTCATAGAAAGTGTTACTAAAGTGTGTAAAAACATTTTGTTGTGTCCATGTGACTCACAAATCTGACAAAAAAACAAATAATTTGATGCACAATAGCTAAGGTATTATTGTTTACCTGTGATTTTTCCCTCTCGGTAAGCATGCTGCTTTGTTTATGCTGCTAAAAAGGATGTTTTCATAAGTACTTATATCATTTATTGAACATTCTCCAAGAGCTTTTCCTCGCCATCCCAATCCATCACCCTTTGCTTCAATGTTCTGTTCTCAGGAGAACTCGTCCCAGCAGTGTCTGCAGCCTTCCAAGATCCATGTGCTGATCTTGGTTCTGCACGGAGGAAACATCCTGGATACAGGCGGAGGGGACCAGAACAGCAAGCAGGCCGACGTCAACACGATTAGTACAGCTTTTGAAACAGTCATGCGTGTTCACTACCCCGCTGCGCTGGGACGCCTCGCCATCCGCTTGGTACCCTGCCCTGCCATCTGTGCCGAGGCTTTCTCCCTGGTGTCCAAGTAAGAGGATGCACTTGCACGTTCTTCTGCTTGCTGCAAGCATTGTGGATAGCGTTTGTCTGTTTCTGTTTATTGACTGTGATTGCTGTTTGCTTTTGATAGAAAAGATCCAGGTGCAGCACAAAACCATCGCCCCCTCCTCCTGTGCTTTTTTTTTCTTCACACTCTTCTGTGGGCTGCCTTGATCTTAGAAATGTGTTCATAATTTGATTCTGTTAATCTGCATCTTTTGCTGCAGCCTGAGCCCATACAGCTACGATGAGGGTTGTCTGTCCAGCAGCCAGGATCACATCCCTCTGGCAGCACTCCCCCTCCTGGCCACCTCTGCACCACAGTACCAGGAGGCCATGGCCACCGTCATCGTCAGAGCCAACCAGGTGTACACAGACTTCATAAAGTCTCTGGATGGGGCAGCCTTCTCCGGCCAGGTCAGTTACTGAAGTTATTGGTGTAATATTTATTCATTGATTAACATTCATGGATTATCAGATACAGATACAAAAATCTGAAGGATAACAGGTTAAAGTGAAAACATTTATTTCCAACATGGAAGACTTTCAACAAAAAAAACAAACAAAGTCAATCATGAAATCCAAAAACACATTACCACCATTTAAGAAAAAATAAATAAATAACAATAAAACAAATCAAGGACAGCTAAAATAAAAATGTAATTGCAAATTTCATTATAAATCCCCTACCCTGTTCCATATAAATGTCCTAACCTGATTTCTATAAGCCCCTCTCTCATTGATAATATTGATAATATGCCGTTTTATAATGACTTGTGTATTTTTGTGCTCAAAGATATATGTACATATTTACAGTATCACAGCTGAGCCTGCTCTTTAATGTTGTATGGATTGTTACCTTTTATATCTAAATATAAAACACTGTGTTAATTGATTCTCCACATCACAGTATACAGACATATTTCAATAATGCCAACATAAGATTTTTCTTATGTTAACATCCTATTATTTTTGCTTCCTCGAAAACAGATTTTTTTTATGAGCATATTCACTTTTGTTTGTGTTTTTGAACTGTGTTGGAGCATGTGTATAGATCTTTGATGCAAACCTAGACCCTAAGGATGTATGTCAACAATATAATTGTTGTTTTAATAACTTTGTGTCTGACCTTTGACCTCTCTAGGTTTGCCTCATTGGGGACTGTGTGGGAGGAATCTTAGGATTTGATGCACTGTGCAGTAGCAATCAGACAGTTAATGAAAGCCAGAACAGCAGTCGCAGGGGCAGCATCGCCAGTGTTCAGGTAAGAGATGTCAAAAATATGTTTTTACTACTGACATTGTTATTTTACTAAATGTAATTATACAGAAATTCAAATACAGAAAGGATGGCCACATGACCAGTCATAACATACAGTTACACATATTCAAAGAGAGAAAGAAAAAGAGAAAATGTCAGAACACAAAAAGGTCTTATTATGATGGATGCAGTATAAACAGTGTTCAATGTAAACCTTATTTCTTTTAAATTTTCATAACAAATGTCCCTGAATCACCCCCGCAGGACCAGGACCTCCTCTCTCCTGGCATCATTGTCAACAGTGGGCACGGCTCAGCCTCTCCGACCCTGGAGGGCAGCCGCCACCTCAGTCGGAGTAACATCGACATCCCTCGCGCCGGTGCAGGGGACGACACCAAGCGACAACTGCCACGCAAGAGAAGTGACTCCTCCACCTACGAACTGGACACAATAAAACAACATCAGGCCTTCCTGACCAGGTGTGTTGAGTCTGGAATGACAGAAATCCTTACCTGGAAGTAGGCGTGGGACGATATGAAAATCTTTTTTTAGTGAACATACTTTTAAGTGCAAATCAAACAATCTTAAATAAGGTAATTATAAATCATAAGGTCTTTCTGTATAAGTAAAAGATCAAAATAAATAAATAGGTAAATTGTGTGAGTCTTTCTTACACGATAATTCCTGAATTCTTTTAATCAGGCTTCTCAGATCAGACTCCGCCATGATAGCAATTAGACAGTTTCTTCAAGTCACTTGTGAAAATATTCACGATTATCCCAATAATGGAAATTCACCGTGATCGACTTATTGTGATTATTTTTTATTGTGATCCTCGATAAAATCCTATATCGTCCCATCCCTCGTCTGACTTATTTTTAGTTCTACACGACAAAATGACTTTGTGCTGTCTTTCCAGTTTACACTCCAGTGTTTTGCGGAGCGACGCTGTCTCGCGCAGGTCGAGCAGCAGCACTATGCTGGATGGATGCTCCCTGGGGAAGTTTGACTTTGAGGTGTCCGACTTTTTCCTGTTTGGCTCCCCGCTGGGCTTGGTACTCGCCCTGAGAAAGACTGTCATTCCTATGCTGGATGGTAAGCTAATTTGAACAGAGGTTATAATGTACTGCAAACATTGTGATGTTACATATAACACCTTGGGCAACAGTAAAAAATTACTTTTCTGTCTACAGAAGTGCAAAAGGAGAATTAGCATAGTGACCTGTAGAAAACATACCTACAAGTGTTAATTGTACGTCTGGTTGTCATTACCAATATTTAAAAGCTAGTAATCCTCATAGTATGCTCTTAAGAGAAGATATCCAAAGACAGTCTGAGGGATGGATCCATATATTATTCCCTTCTCCTCTCTCATGTCTTTGGCTCGATTTCTCCCCCTAGTGGCCCAGCTGCGGCCTGCCTGTCAGCAGGTTTACAACCTGTTCCACCCGGCTGATCCTTCAGCCTCCCGTCTGGAGCCTCTACTGGAGAGGAAGTTTCACCTCCTGCCTCCCTTCAACGTGCCACGTTACCAGCGCTTTCCCCTTGGAGATGGAAACTCTGCCCTACTGGGTGAGCCCTCTGCACCGATGCAGTATAAAAGCCTCAGTAATATCAATTCAGTAAATATCCAGTCATGAATTTACAGTTGTTTAGTTCTCACTTTTTTCAGACGCACAGACACAAATGCACATTTTACTGTAATTAAATGGCTGTTTAATTTCTCCTTTTAACTTCCAATCACATCCGCTGACACTTCAGATATGATTGTAACGCACTGTCCCGTTTCCCAGGGATGCTTGCCGTAGACAACACATGCCTTAAAGACATCGTAGCAGCTCACTCTGAGTTCCTTCACACACACAGTAAACATTGTCTCAAAGAAAAATGAAGCATTTTTCTACTGTTTGTGCTTCAACATGTTTTTGCGTCTCAGTTTATCATCTAAATGTGGTCACAGTCCATATCCTGTCTATTATTCCCCAAGAAAAAGTTCACAGAAATTTGTAAGGTAAATAATGAAAATACATACTTTCCACCAAAGAACCAGGGCTTATTAAAGAGCCACATTAGGGTTAATAAGCTGCACAAGCTTGACAATATTTATTTTCTTCTATCCTAACCTTAACCTTTCAAGGTCAATGTTAACCATAACCATCTCACAAGAGTCTCGCAAATCGAGGGTTACCATCGCGCCCCTGAATATCCTCAGGTCTGCCTTTTATAACTTATTAACAAAGTTGGCAGTACACATCTACAGCCTATGGTACAGATAAAGTTTCAAATACAAATTCAAGATCATTTCTAAGTTGAGCATGTGCAAAAGGTTTTATGACTAGCAGATTCCAGGGCATTTACAGTGTCAGAGTAGTGTTATACGTCGGTATATGGCTGACTAGCAGTTTCAACAGTAACGGGCACGACTAAGGGCTTGACTCTGCTTTCTTGTCTCATGTTCAGTTGTTCTTGCTTCATATGTTTTTGTGTCTTCCTTGTCTTCTTCCCCTCTTTTTCTCTCGGCCTTCTGTTCCCTATATCTGTACGTCGCTCTCGACCTCAAACCCCCCCCCCTCCACCCCCACCCCACCCCACCCCTCCTAACCTCTACCCTTCTGTCCCTCCGCCTCCCTCTGTAGTGGAGACAGTCCAGAGCAACGCTCAGCTGCTACTTGACAGCGGGCCTCCCTTGTCTCTTCGCTGTCAGGAGACCATCAGTGAGACCTGCATCCCTGTGCCTGTGCTAAACTGGCAGGAGGGCTTCCTCAGAGCCACACCCGCCACTATGGAGTGTGTGTAGCCTCTCCCATTCACCTGCATCTGTCCTCACCCCCATTCACTGCGTCTCTTTTGTCTGTTTGTTCCAACCTCCTTGCTGTCACGTCTAAGATGCTCAGATTTATACCTATCATGTACTTTCTGAGTATTCCCATCGCTGTTCTTTCAAGAGTCAAGAGCTGCAGTCATGTTTCTGATAAATCCGACCATTATTTATTCTGCATGTACCTTTCCTTGTACAGTGGAAACCTCTTATAGTGATCAAGTCTGACTGCACGCATTCAATCACTGGACTGTGTGGCCTATAATTCAAATACACTATAATACAGTACGGTACTGTAAAATAAAAGAGGCTGTATAAGATATAGTTTACTGTGGTTCAAATTATAATGAGGCTATAGCCTAAAACAGTATTGTGCTGTTTATAAATACAGTAACGTTATTAGTACAGGGACCTAAGCCACAGCTTGGTTCTGTTTTCAGTGCATTTCAAAAAAATTTGAACATACCTGAAAATATACTATAGGCTATTAATGCCTATTATATAAATAAAATATATTAAAAAAAATCCATATTTTGTCATGTATGAAAAGACCTAACATGAACACTGTAAGCGGACTACTTGATTACTACAAGTGAATTATATAAACAGTATTTGTATGGGAATGATTCTGTGCCGGGCTTTTTGATCCATATACCGTATGCGGTTGATCACTGTAACATCTAGTGTTTTATTTAAATCACTTTGTGTAAGTTGTTTAACTTCCTGGTTGAATTCTTGGCCTCCTAAGAATTTCTAGTTAGAAATAGAAATACTACACAATTGTGACAAAGTGTCATGGAAATACTTTGGAAAATCTGATAAGCATCTCAAGTGGTGTTGCATTGGGTTGTTGCCATCACATATTCATGTCACGTTCAGCGTTTGGAGGACGTAAGCGTTTGTGTTTGTGCTGTGGTTT
The DNA here is from genome assembly GCA_943593645.1 of Bovichtus variegatus. NCBI lineage: Eukaryota > Metazoa > Chordata > Actinopteri > Perciformes > Bovichtidae > Bovichtus > Bovichtus variegatus. The sequence goes on along the minus strand of CALSCE010010657.1, from coordinate 18,427,636 downwards.
TTTAAGCCAGTTTTCAGTGTGTCTGCATCACTTCCATAAAATCAGATTATTGATGTCGACAGAAGGTGTTCACACTATCATCCACGTTTCAGAAGCGTTTTATTTGAAGATTGTGCTGCTTGAAATGTTGTGTTTGCACAGTGTACTGTACGATACGCTCTCTATACATCCTGAATATACTGTTCCCTCGGTTTCTTCTTGTGATAAAGGTCAGAGGTCATCTGATTTTATAAAATCTTCAGCACTATTTCATCATATCTACAAACACAAAAGATTTTACCCTGATATACTTTGCTATTAGATAAAAAATCATCTTCATAACAGACACTAACACATGGGTGTGGCTGCAGCACATGTGGACATTTGTGATTTTTATGTGTTTTATGTACTCATGCGCCCGTTTTTCCACTGGTCGGTTTCAGAAATCTGACCTTGGCCACCATGCAACTGCCTTTTGGTTTCACTTGTCCTCTGAAACCATGGTGCCTGCCTGCCGTCACATTTCTCTGCTGACCCCCTAACCCACATCTCCCTCCCCCTCATCACTGTGAGTTCCCCTTTCCTGTGTCTCTGTCTAATGGGATCTCCTTGTTTCGGCTCAATAGCGGATGTTGTTCAGTCTCATGGTGGTGTCTTCATGGACAGTTCGTACCCCTCATCCCCCGTAACGGGCCCCCTCTCCCGGGGGCAGCGGAGGGCCAGTGAGGTCAGCATTGCCAGCCAGGTCTCAGGAATGGCAGACAGTTACACTGCCACCAACATAGCCAACAGTAAGTGTTCTCAATACCAACGAGCCTCTCTCTCTCTTCCTTCCACTCACACAAACACTGGTCTAGTTATTCTCACTCTTTCTCTTTTTTTCAGTCTAAATCTTCTCTATATTTCTGTCTTGTTTCTTTTTCCGACTCTCCTCCCTCATCTTCTCTCTCTCTCTCTCTCTCTCTCTCTCTCTCTCTCTCTCTCTCTCTCTCTCTCTCTCTCTCTCAACTGCACTACTCTGACTTTACACACACCCTGCACTCCAGCTGGAGCAGTCTAGTCAGCCAGGTAGCTCCTTTTTATATTTCTGCTTAGCCAGGACACAACCAGACTGTCGAGCAGAGAGTTTTCTCCATCTTGTTGAAATTCAGTCCCAAATATGAGCAGAGTCCCCTGAAGAAGAGCAAGTTTAGCGCCACTTTTCACTGTCTGTCTTACTCTTATCCACTGTCTAAATGTAAATGCAATGAACGAGTGCTGCATTTATCTAATGTTGCAATGCATGTGGACACCTGCCTCCCTCAGTCATTCCTGCATTGTCCACTCCCTAGTGCAGTGTTTGCGGAGATGACCAGTATTCTGTTGTGTTTTATGTGAGATTGTCCTCCAAAGTCCCCGTCCCTCGTCCCCCCCGTCCCTCACTATTTCACTTTTGTTACCAGAGCATTTATTTGTACCTCGCATTATTCTTCTGCACACTGCTGTTTTAGCACCTACAGTACAACCCTGGAGATGCACATGAACTAATTATAACAGATTTTTATTCATGCGATACAGGAGCATCAGAAGACTTTCAACAGCATCACCCTGCTGCCTTAACTGTTACTGGACTAACAATTATTTTTCAGCTTTGACATTCACAGTTCTGTTAAAGGCAGCTAACTGTGCTTCCAACTGTTTAAACTGTCATCTGCTGTCACATACCAACATGCGTCTTTTTCCTTTTTCACATTTTTTCCTTTATTTGGGATCACATCAGCAGTTCACACAGATATATTTAGTTAGATCTTTTTGACAGAATCATCCATCTCTTCAGATTTTTACAATGTTATTATAGAGCATAAAAACTACCACATGGGGTGTTTTCCATTTGAGAAAAAAATTTTATAAATTAAAAAAATAAACAAATTCAAACATAAGAAGGGCGGTTTAGGGAAATTTACATTTTCCCCTTCTCCCAAATGTCCTCAAATTTAAATTCCCAACGCCTCATGGATAAGCTGATTCTTTCCATTACTAAGGTGTCATAAATGATATCTTACCAGTCATGTATAGATGGGGTGTCTGGCTTAAGCCATTTCTCTGTAATTGCTTTTCTAGCAGCTTCACTCAGTATTCCAAATACATATATTTTTTTAATATTTGTGGATGTTGACTGTAGAAGCCCAAAACAAAGTTTGTCCCAATTAAAAGTAATTTTTGTCAAAAATATAGTTAGTAATTTTGTGTATATCTTTTGCCAAAGAGTATTTCATTTTGATGCATCAATTTTTCATGTGATTTCTTTCTCTTTGTTTTCTCTCCATAGCCAAATCATTCCAAATTAACCAATCCAAAAAGTTCGGCCTTTTGTCCCAACTCGCCCTTTCTTCACAAAACAAATTCTTCCTGAAAAGTCCTCCTAAGTCCCGTAGGAAAGCAGTGTCTTGCCAGGCCGAAGGAGCTCTTGATGCAGATCTAGTGACAGAGCTGGACAGTGAGGCTGAGAGTAGTGAAGATCTAATTCCCACAGGCCATTACGAGAACTGTTTCTCAGCCGGGCTGGACTGTGCTATATCTGATCTGGTCTCACTGGATTCCCAGGCTGAGGTGGACCAAGGTATTTTTTTAAGGGAGGGGACTTCTAAAATCAACCTAAGGCTACAGTTCTTTTCTGTGTGCTGTTCTATACTGTGTCAAAATCCAAAAAATGTACGCTGCTCTTCCAGAAAGCCTCTTTTTCCTCCACATTACCTGTATTCTTTGAAAATTCAATTCATAAGGATTTAGGGGAAATACTTTCATTGATGAGGAATAATGTATAAATGAATCCTGGGCTTTCCAAATCCATAATCTTTTTTCATGTCCATACTAACAACAATAACCATCTTCAGTTGCTCATATAATCATGTGTCAGTTCTAACTTTCTAACTATCTTTTTCTTCCTTTTGCACTTGATTTTCCTGTTAATAACAATTCTAAACTACACATTCCCTTCTTTTAGCTGAAGAACTGCTGGGATTGGGGATGATTGTGGTTTAAGATTGAAATCGTCTTTTTGCTTTAGCTTCAGGGGTGTTGCACCTCTGGGTGGCGTTGCATTCCTCACGTTGACTCCTAAAGTTTCACCTTACATATCTGCACCCTATTCACTCCATTCCCGTCGCAGTTGCAGCACGTTGGTGGGGCACAAAGCGGCTGGACTTTGCCCTGTACTGCCCCGATGCCCTGACCGCTTTCCCCACAGTGGCTTTACCGCACCTCTTCCACGCATCATACTGGGAGTCCACTGACGTTGTGTCTTTTCTCTTGAGACAGGTGAGTCAACATTAGAATCTCTGCCACCTTTTATGGCCTATTAATAAGTGACCAGCAAGCTGTAAGGCCTCTTGAGAGATGCTAAGGATGAGTCATTGAAATGTCTCTTGTAGGTCATGAGGCATGAAAACTCTAGCATCCTGGAGCTGGACGGAAAAGAAGTGACTGAATTCACCCCCTCCAAACCTCGAGAGAAGTGGCTCCGCAAGAGGACTCATGTGAAGATCAGGGTAGGCATCACATCTACAAAAGTCAGTGTCAGGGGACACAAAATGCCTCACAGCATCCTGAGTTTTTTCTTTTTTCCTCATCAGTAAAATCTTATAAAATAAAGGAAAAAATGCATTAAAGCTGGAGTGTGGAACATTTGTCTCCCCCCTCTGGCAGTGAGAGTACTAACCATATGACAGAGCATAGCAACTGAGCAGCAGCTAGGAGTACGGCAGAAGCTCGGTTTCTCGAGTGGATGCTCCAGATTAAAGAAAAAAAGAATTCATGGGAAGACGTGGAGAGAACTCCCCTGGGGCGGGGGAGATGCGGCGAGCTCACCTGCAGGCATACATGCTCCAGCAAAGCGAAGTCGCCACAGACTACACTTACATTTCTCTTTTTCCCTCCTTTGACAGAACGTGACTGCCAACCACCGTGTAAATGACGCAGTGTTCACAGAAGACTCCCAGCAGGTCGTGACAGGTCGCTTTATGTACGGCCCTCTGGACATGGTCACCTTGGCCGGGGAGAAGGTGATCTGTCTTTTGCCACCACAACAGCACGCACAGACCGATGCCTGCGTGTGTAGTTTGTGCTCATGGTTTTGTAATCCTGTACAGGTCGACCTCCACATCATGACCCAGCCTCCATCAGGAGAATGGGTGTACTTCAACACAGAAGTGACCAACAGTAGTGGCCGCGTGTCTTTTATCCTCCCAGAGGACAAACGTCTGGGCATCGGAGTCTACCCCATGAAAATGGTTATCAGGTGAGATTAGTTTGACCTTTCAGCTGGCCGTTGTCATTATTACCTCTCCTGCATAATCAATCAAGCGGTGCCAGGTCTTATGGAACATCTCAATGGAACCTCGTAAAGTTACTTTTCCAGGTTAAGGTGTTGCATATCATCTTTTATCAACATATTCGCGTTAGATTATTATTAGACAATCTGGTTTCTAATGTATCTGATTTGGTTAATATAATTATAATAATGGGCAGATACCATATTCATACATCAAAGTGGAGAGGCACCAAACTCGCATATACCTTGTTTATGATTGATTTTGTAAATTATTTTAAATCTCTTGAATGTATAACAAATAAGAACAAAATAACATAAAATATTAAATATGAGTAAATGAATGATATTATGACGGTGCTAATAATATTGTTGTGATAATGTTTTACCCCATGTATACTTGTCTTATTGTCTGTCTGGGTTTAGTGTTGTTGTTGCCTGTGTTGTCCGGTTGTGTAAATTCTGACTCCCTAACTTGACATGTATATATGTTGAACTGTTGTTCGTAGAAGAAAAGGTTTCAGACATCTTTCCTTTTATGATTTAATTATTTACACCTGAACATTGCCTATACCCAAAACCTGATAGCATGTCTTAGTTTACTGAATTATTCAAGCTTTCTGAGCATTTTCTCAAAAAGCCTGGTTTATATTTGGTTTAAACTCAGTTTGTTGTGTTTCAGTGTCCTCAAGGGGGAATGAAGAAAAACATTTTGTCACTTGGTCTTTTTCCATTTCTCCATTGACTGTTGTGCTTTTTATTCCTTAGGGGCGACCACACATTTGCAGACAGCTACCTGACAGTTATTCCACGTGGCACAGAGTTTGTGGTATTCAGCATCGACGGGTCATTTGCTGCCAGTGTGTCAATCATGGGCAGTGATCCCAAAGTGCGGGCAGGAGCCGTGGATGTTGTCAGGTACCGAGCTGGTCTTCATCTACGTTTTATTTCCCCTTGTGTTTTAAATAGGGCTGTACCGACTATTTCAAAGCTTTAAAGCTTCATTCAGAAGGTTGACATTTAAATTCTAAATCAACATTCAAATGCTTTTTTTTTTTTGCATGTCTATTCATTCGGTTCAAACCCGGTATTTCTGCACAGTTGCAGATAAAAATTAGACTACACTAATATAATTAGTATTATTCTATTTGTAGAGTTAGATTCCAGTGGTGGTAGGATTGTTTCCGACTCGTGTTATCCAAACATTTCCAAGTCCAAAAGTAAAACGTCTTTTTATCTAACCAAATATTCTGCTTCAATCCATTTTTGTTGCCGTTTAGCCTATTTATAGCAACATTTTCACTGCACCTGTAGTAACAGGACGGGCTAGCAGCAATCTAACGAAACTGACGAGTTATATTCATTAAAGAAAGTTGATTTAATAAATTAAAAAAGACTAACTCATTTAATCAGAGGAATTAATTTAGTCACATTGAGGATTTAAAGCATTTTTTTAGGGGGATGGCGTCATAAAATATGACGACAGACATTTAAAAACCTTAGTAGCAGCTTTGGATGTAAGAAAAATGACATTCGGTGCAGCTCGAGCCTCGTTCAGACTGAAGCGCATTAGTGTGTGCTGTGGTTATTTAGGTTTTAATTCTGTGCTCCTGTTCCTCCTCGTTGCAGGCACTGGCAGGATTTGGGCTATTTGATCATCTACGTGACAGGACGACCAGACATGCAGAAGCAGCGGGTTGTGGCTTGGTTATCTCAGCACAACTTCCCTCATGGCATTGTCTCCTTCTGTGACGGCCTGGTCCACGACCCGCTCAGACACAAGGCCAACTTCCTCAAGTCCCTGACAGAGGTCAGACTGGGAGGATTACGGGGGCTTTATGTGCAGTTTTAGAAGCACCGTAGTTTGTGCGTGTGTAGTTTTACATTTTGTGGGATGAATGTGGAATATGCTTTTAGCGGTGAAAACAATAACACAGTATTACGATAAGAGTAATATTAACTCAATTGCTAAGAAAAGAACACAGTGCTCATGTTCATTTGACTGATTCCAGGTTAACATGAAGATTTTCGCTGGCTACGGATCAACCAAAGACATCTCAGTCTACACCGCCATTGGCCTCCCTGCCTCCCAAATATACATCGTCGGTAGACCCTCCAAGAAACTGCAGCACCAGTGCCAGGTACCATTTGATTATTTTACGCATAACTTGGGAAAAGGATCTTGCTTTTCATATTAATATTCCATTTACTTATTTCAAGGATACTAAAGTAAATACCAAAGCCCTAAAAAAATGTATTAACATTTCAGGTCTAATACTGCCACACCCTCAACTAATTAATAATTGTTGGGTTTTTTTGCTCAAGGTGTTAAAACATTGTTTTAAACAAATAAAAAGTAAGTAAGTGGTAAGAAAAAAGGACAAAAAATATATTAAAAGTTACAAAAGATAAATAAGTAAACTATGGGGTCAGTAGTATAAAACTACTATACAATAACAAGTGTGTCCATTTTTTCTAAATTGGTTTTAAATGGTTGCCATAACGCATAACATTTCTGAGAACAGGCTCTTGTACAATATGTAGCTTCTCAAATATCAAATGATGCATACGGTCTTTAATACATAGCTTAAAGGTTGGAGGAAAATGTTCCTTCAATTAATAACTTATAAGTTAACTGAATAAATAAATATCATGTAAAAAGTTTCTGATTCTTTATAGTTGACAGAATGTCTCTGATCCTCCGTACAGTTCATCACAGAGGGATATGCGGCTCATCTGTCCCAGCTGGAGTACAGCCACCGTTCTCGGCCAGCTAAGTCCAGCACAGCACGCATGGTGCTACGTAAAGGCAGTTTCGGCTTGGGTGCTAACAGCGACTTCCTAAGGAAGAGGAACCACCTGCTGCGCACCATCTCCTCCCAACCGGCCCCCAGCTCCCCAACAGGCAGCATCCACAACAGACCAGAACGCACACAGAGCCAATCGGACGGCGAGCGGCTGGAGCGCGAGCGGCTGGAGAGCGCTCACAGCTACAGCCAGGGAGCAGCACAGCGCAGCATGAGCATCACAGCTAGCTGCTGGGGTCGCAGCAGCAGCACCAAGCTGGAACCAGGCATTCTCAGCCCCAAATGAGATGAGGGAGACAGTGTGAGAGTACCTTCAGGAGTGTGACTTAAAAATACAGTGCTGAGGAAGAGACCCATGACGAGGATAAATGCAAAGAGTGAAAAACAGTTGGCTTGCACCAGATGGGTAAATACCACAATGAAAACAACAGGTGCTACAATCCACTCTTTATAAACCGATGCCAGTCACACTCTACACAGATATTTATGAACAGAGGCTATGGCTGTATTTATTATACAACACACACAACTCAACAGGCATTTCAAGGAGCATCTTCCTGAAACAGGAACATGCACACAAATAGACATAGCCTATAGTATAGGGATCCAGACTGTTTCTACTGTTTAGTAAATATTTATCAGTCTATACAGCGGGCTTCTAGATTGGAGATGGTTACACATACTGTACAAGCATCCATATGCTGTATTCTTAAGCAAACAACACAAAATGGTTACAGACAGCCTGTATCAGGTCCAAGTGCTGATACTGTAACTGACTACTGCCACCGCAAGCACAGCTATTACTATAGAGATAAACTTTGTGCATTATAGTTTTAAAGCTATGTCCTTTTTATGTGATAATCAGATATGTTCACGTCTAGGAGCAGAGCTGAGAATCAAGTAAAACTGGATTGAATGTGGTTTTTTTTTTTTCTCAGTGTGACCAAACATACAATCATTTAGCCGCCAAAATGTATCTTTTCTAAGGTTTCTTTTTCAGGAAAAGCATTTTTATTTATTAGCGTTAAAAAACTATTTTTTATTCTATAAGCTAACATGACATTATTTAATCAACATCTACTACAAACAGCAATGACTAAATAATGTTTCATCAAACCATACAGTCCAGTTTTGCTTGTTTTCTGGCCGTCCCTCAGACCAAAGAACCATCCAAATATCACATGAAGCAAACTGCGAAATTACCCTTTAACTACGGTTGCAGCTGAAGCTGTTCCTGGGATTTTATAGCATTTCACGCCACTGCGCTGCTGAACCTTCCTACATCAGTAATGTATGACTCAGCTACTGCACGGTTAATGTGCCAAAGTAAACAGTATAGAATGATATGCTGTACATGAACAGAGAGGAAATGATTACGGTAGCCTGTGTAAAAATGGAATAGTTTGTGTAAGTATGTAGTTGAATGGCTTGTACATAATTGTTATATTACAGTGCAGATCTGGTATCTGGTCCACTGAAGACCAGCTTCAAGTGTCTTCTTTACTCTGGGGGTAAACACCGCCTCATTCAGGATACACTTTAATGATTGATGATGATAATTATTGTTATTTATGATTATAGATATTTTAAAATTGTATTGATTTTGTGAACAAAATGTGTTTTAAGATTACTTTAGCTATGTTGTGTTTTTATTTTATTTCTTCAAACTTCAGTTGCAGCAGCCAAAACTCAAAAGAGGTCTTTGCCTGGCACAGTATTGTATTTTTATTATGTTGCAGATCACAACAATTGTATCAACAGAACTGCTATCTTGTGTCATATATTGTATGTTTATTATCTATTTTGGAAATTTGGGATATAGTTTTTCTCCGGTTATCCCTAAGCTGTAAATGAGGCGTTGAATGTGCTCATAGATAATCCTCCATAGGTTAAGGTCTCTTTTCTCTGTTCTGCGCCTTTAGAGAAGGAAAAATCAGCAAATTGTAAATTCTGTACAATACGCTGTCAGAAGTAGGAACACAGAGCTTACTTTATGCTGTTGCCTTTTATTTCTGAAATTTGTGATTTATTCATTCAAATGATGTTTATTTGCCCCTCTAACAGGCACGTAGAGAGCTGACTGCAATGGACCAATATGGGCTCAAATGTAAGGGAAACGTGCAATATTTCTCAACCGCACCACAAGATCAAACAGACTGTGTTCAGTGAAATGCCACAGTGCATTGACAATCAGTTCAACAGGCACATGTTCAACAGACGTCAAACCGCAGAGGGAATCTGAACACATCTTAACTCAACAGACACACAGGGTACATGTGCAACATTTGTCGTCCATTAAAAAAAAAAAAAAAAAAGTAGACATTTCTCTCAAGAAAGTGCCCCTGGCCTGATAATGGTAAATATTACAGTACATTTTCTCCTGTGGAAAGACAGGCTCAGTCTTTGTTTTTGAGGTCACTTCCATTTAAAAGTGACCCAGAAGTCAGTTGTTAATCTAGAGTGCAGACCTTCAACAAATCCTGCCTTCATAAAGTTTATAATGTTTTAACTGAGAGGATCCACTTATTGGTCATTTTGGAGGCTGTAGTTTGTGGTGCTGTTGAATTGTATAGTGGTTTACTAAGAGGTGTTTCTAATATTTTGTCCACCCCTTTTATATCAATGAGGGGAGACTTAATGCTATATAACCGAGTGTACATCCCAACACATAGGTACCTATAACTTCTTTAATCAGGGCTGTTTTTAGCTATCCTGGTGAAGAAAGATTTAATTACAAACTGTACTACAGTCCCTCGGCATTAAGACCATTTCAGAGATTCGACTTGAAGCCATATATAAACTCTTTCAAAGGCTGCTGATTAAAAAAAAATGTTTGTACTTTGCTAGTAATTAGGAAGGGAAAGGAAAGGCAATGCTGTAAAACATGCACTCAGCTAAAGTTGGCAACTACAGAACCATGTGTACTTCCTCAGAGATATTAAAATCCAGAGAATGTAAAGAAGAAGCGGTGCGGTTATCTAAGTTTGGATACCTCTGGGCAGACATTCGCTTCGATTCTGCTACGGACACATGACCAGAGGCCTTACATTTCCCTTTTCTGCCTTACATTGACCATTGTGTTGCGAGGCCTAGAATGAACGCTGCTCACTCCCGAATTGACTTCATGGAAAAGGATAGACTGTTTACTTTAGAAATCGGAAATGCACAATTTGTCTTACAAGGCTTTGGCTTGTTTTCACTTTAAAGGAAATGTACGATGGAGAGATCTATTTGACACATTTCACCAACATTAGGCAATCTGTCACTGTCTCAAGCTCTGTTCCCCGGGTTAATGCAATGCCACCACTGTTACATCAACAGTTAGCATTCATAGGCTGTATATATATACGCTACATACCTTGGTAAATATTTTCATTGTACAGGGTGTGTATCTTGTAGGTTTTTGGATAACTTCATTTTATCCATTCCCTTGTGTTTTTATGTACAGTGTATAAAGAACATATAAAGATCAACCAAGTCATTTTTAGCCTTTTTTCACTCCACTGTCATGAAGAATATGGGTCAGTCGCTCCAGAGAGGAGGTCGATTCAAATATAGGAGAATTCATGCAGAATAAGTTTACAAAAATGCAGATTTGTAAAGCAGACATTCTCGAGTGGGTGAAGAAAGTCAGTCAAAGTCAGTCAGGCAGGACATTTAACACTTCAACCAGCTTCTTAATGTCTTTGATTTTTTTTTATTACAACATTAATCGTTTGATTTCAAATGAAGAAAAACCTTTGAATTGTCAAGACTGTTTGTAATCACACATCGTCTGAGTAACAGTTAGCAAAAACTGACATTACTTGCAGGATATAACCTTAAATGTACTCCATAAAATGCTTTAAAACATGGAGAACGTAAATAAGCATTAATCAGCAAGTTTACAATCTTCCTTGCGTAGAGTTCCTTTTGTAGACTTCAGTAGACTCAAAACATTAAAGTTGTTAACTAACTCCAACATTTAATAAGGCAAATCAATAGGAGATACAGGCTTTTCCTGGAAAAAACTAATTAGTGTACATCCATGATTTTGTACTTTCACTACTGTACAGTGAAATCACAGGCAACTGTTTGAAGTATGATATAAAATTCAGCTTATTGAGCCTCCTGAAGTAGATCACAGCATCTTCTACCTGTTGACTCCCAGTTTCCTCTGGAAGGCATTCCCGTCTCCCTTGGTGGCTTGCTATGGGATGAATGGAAGTTCACCGTTACATATAAGGGAAGTACGTTTATTACACAAATTTATAATTGAAACTTTCTCTAGTACCTTGTTGATTTCTTTGTGTTTTTCTCGGCTGACCATCTCCTCTATGATCTCTCCTTCTCCTCTTACCAATCTGAAAGAAAAAATGTCATTCATTACATCATAACATTTGAATTATGGTCTCAGCTCTTCCAGGATCTTCAATCTGAACTGCTCCTTTACATTCCCCCTGTTGTGGATTGTAGTATAATGTACTAATGTATAATGTACTGCTTACCTGGTGCGTCCTGTTTCTGGGTCCACCACCTTGCGGATCACGCTTTGTCTGGCCTCGTACTCCTCTTTGGTGAGGGGCCTCTTAGTGGAGAGTCGGGCCTTCTGCTCATCTGTCATCACTGCAGAGGAAAACATAATGCATTAAATGTGACGTGTGCTTTTTCTTCCGATTTTCATATAAAAGGTGACATAACATATACTGTTAGACAATAACAGTTTTCAGCCACCCCATTTAAATGGTTGGGTATTTAATTTGCTGGATTATGCACCTATCCATTTATGGAATAACCTTCAGAATAGACTACATTTGAAGGATTTTGTTTTTTGGCCAGGTCTCCCTCGAAAAAGAGAATTTAATCTCAAGGGACTTCCTGGTTAAATAAAATGTTTTAAATGTTTTAAATCGTTTAACTCAAGAACAAACACCAAACTGAAAATTAGGTCTGCAACTTTTATTAATTTATTTTTATGAATTTATTAATTAATAATTTTGACTATAAATTGTCAGAAAATAACTATCATATATTCTTAAAACCTAAGAAGACGTCTTTAGATTTATATTGCAGTGATATAAAACAAAGAAAAGCAGCAAATCGTCACATTTGAGAAGTTGCAACCAGAAAAAAGTTTTGTATTTTTGCCTAATTAGTGATTCTGATCCTTTTTATTAAAATTCCATAATATATATTTAAAAAAACCTGAAGTATTGTAATGTCCCACCAGGTCCCAGCTCCACTGCCCCCTCATCACTCTGCCACACCTCCAGGTAAGATGGAGGCTTCTCAGCTGGAGGACTGGGCAACACCACCTCTGCTTTCTTCTTCTCCTTCTCTTTCTCCTTTTCATTCTCCTTCTCCTTCTCTTTCTTCTTCAGCTTCTCTTTCTTCTTTTTCTCCCTTTTCTCCTTTTTCTTCTGCTTCTTCAGCTTTGCCTTTTTCTTCTTCGACTTCCTTTTCTTGGCTTTACTTTTCTTTTTCTTTGTCTTTTCATCACTCGACGAGGATGAAGACGACGAGGAAGAAGAGGAGGACGAAGAAGAGGAAGAGGAGCTTCTTCTGCGCTTATTTTTTTGTGTTTTTACATCTGAGGGAAACAGAAGAAGTTCAACAGAGTTCTTTGATAATAAGACTTTCATTGCCATCAATGCTCCCTAATTAATTAATTTATTTGTTTGTTCATTTTTCAAAAGTAATACAGGCAAAATAATACACATAACAAACAGACAATATGAACTCACAAAGAGAGAAGAAGAAAACATAAGAGACTAAATAAAATGAATAGTATCTCTTCAGTGTAATATTAGGTTTAAAGTAAAAAAATGTTAAATATTTATTGACACAGGTAGAGTGTATTTAGTTTTTTTTTTTTTTTTTAAATAGTCCCACTTTTCAAAACAAAAAAAAAAAGCTAAATTAGATAAGGAAACATAATCAGATTAGATCTTGAGTTTTGAATATAAATATTTTACCCAACAGAATAAATATATTTATTATCTGGGAACACTTTTCATCCAGAACCCTCAACATAATGTTAAAAGTTGTACATTTGAAATAGCCTTTATAGTGGATATTGGTCCACAAACTTGCAAACATGGACCTCATTAGAAGCATATACTTGTAGAATATATTGAATTGAAAGATTATGGAGTAGGAATCAATTGTCGTTCTGTAAATGTTCTGAAAAATTGTTTCCAAGGAATTTAAATATTAAATTAAACACTTAAAGTCCCAACCTTGACTTTTGTGTGATGTTTTCTTTGACGATCTGCTTCGACTCCTGCTGCTGCCGGATGAAGAAGACGACGACGAAGAAGAAGAGGAGGGAGACCGTCTTCGTTTCTTCTTCTTCTCGAGTTTTTTCTCTCTGCCAGCTCTGTTAGCTGATCTACTGCGATCCATTATTCAGTCAACAAAACCATAAACAAAACGAGCATAAAACGAAACGAAAAACCTGGTTGAAGATCATAAAAGTAGAAACTGTGCTGCAGCAGCGGCCAATGAAGCCTGGTTAGTTTACGGAAGTGTGTACGTCTTCAATCCCCTTCCGTTGGCGTCCGGAAATACATTACTAAGGTTCCTAGTTCCTACTTTAGTTTACCCAGCATATGAACATGAGTAACCACCACAGTTCCTGTCTGAATTATCTTGGACCTGATTCTTCTTCCATTATTTTACGAGTCTCCTGAACCTGAACGTTTGTAACCCTTAATGTACCTGCAACCATTGATGGAATTTAATTAAGTACATTAACTGTACTTAATTACAATCTTAAGGCACTTTACTGGAGTTTTATAAAGTTTTTTAATACATCATTATTTATTCGTTGATATATAGTCTGTATCAATAATCAAAATCTGCAAAGTCACTAGTAACTAAAGATATCAAATACATGTTGTCGAGTAAAAAGTAAAATAGCTGATTCTAAAATGTAGTGGAGTAACATATTATGGTTAAACTACCCAGAAGTATATAAAATAATTTAAAGAAATTAATGAATCAATAATTATAATTCTGTAATATATTGTATATGAATCTGAAATGGGCTATTCTGCATAATGAGAATTGTTACTTTTGGTACTTTATATATATTTTGATGCTAAAACTTTAACTTAAATACGATTTTGAATGCAGGACCTTTACTTGAAACAGTATTTTTACACTAGTATTAATACTTTTACTTGAGTAAAATATCTGAATACTTTCACCACTACCTGCAATATTGACTATTTCCTTTTGTTCTTGTTTGTTTGTTTTAGTTACTATTGCTTATATGTTTGTGTTGTTATTATTGTTGCGATTCATAAAATCTGAGGAAATCTGAACTTTTGTGTGTGATGGTTGAAGGTTGGCCTCAAAAAAAGTTCCAATGGGCATCAGATATTTGGGTCACACTAATAATTGAACATTGTTGTCCAAGTGTCTTTGCTTTCATGCCACTTAAAAACAGGTCAGTGCGTTAAAGGAATGGAGTGATATAATTGTGGGGCATCTTTTTATTTTTTTTTGATAGGCATCAAAATAGTCAGTTTATAAAATCAGGATATGATATGAATAAGGGGATATTAATCTGGAATAAAATGCCTGGTATGAAGGAAATTCAAATCTAGTTGAGATACCATAGACTCAGTGGTTGGTTGTGATGCCTATAAACGGTAAGTTTTATCAAAAAGGTGAAGACAGGAACATGTGGTTATTCAACACTGGTACTGAGAGGCAACTACTTGTCATGATAGTGGCTGAGGAGTGGGTTATATTTGGAATGAGGGCATTAATGTCAATCTGATATGGTAAAGAGTAATAGTACAAAATCAGTCACCATTCTACAATGTAAAGGGAGAGACAACCTCTGAACAGAAAGCATCAATGTGAGATCATATTTGCAATATTTATTTCAAAGTTTTTACAAAGGCAATCGTGAATATTTAAAGCTTCATAAAACATACTTGTTCCTGATGATGTTAGCCCTTTTCACTATTGGTACATAAGGCATAACTAACTGAAAAAAGCACAACAGACAAGCCCCAAACGCTCGGCTTTAATTGCTTACCATCTTAGAGTGAAATGCTGTAACCTGCCTCCATTCATGTTCAAATAATATGTAGATGTAGTAATAAATAAAATATTTCGTCAAGATTCCATAAAACCCCAGAGAAATAAATTGCAAATGATAAATACTGAAAAGGATGTTACATAAAAGACGCAGCTGCATGAGTGAATGTAACAGTCAAAACATGGCTGGACTTGAAATTGGGAAAGGCTAAAGACGTCAGCAGGAAGAGTCTTAAAGCTATCATCTTTCCACTCCGTGTGCAAGGGGAGCTCGTCGGGTCTCCAGTTTAAAAAAAAAAAAAAAAAGAGAGAGAAGAGGGTGGTGGGGTTTGGAGTGGGTGGAATGTGTCGCTGTTGCAGGGATTTTCTTTGACCCATTAGGACGCGGCCGCCATGCGGACCCTCTCTGGGGGAAACAGCAGAACGTTCTTAGCTGCTTTGATAGTGTTCTTCATGAGCATTGCCACGGTCATGGGTCCCACGCCTCCGGGGACAGGGGTGATGAAGCCCGCCTTCTGTCTCACGCCTGAATATAGACAGAAGAAGGTATGAGGTCACAGACACCCGGGACACAATGCATGTACATGCAGAAATAAGATCATGTTCGCCGTCCTGCCTTACCTTCAAAATCCACATCTCCAACCAGTCTGCTCTTCCCGGTGACCGGGTCCTGCACTCGGTTTATTCCAACGTCAATCACCGCTGCTCCCTCTTTAATCATGTCCGAAGTAATGAGGTTTGGAATCCCTGATAGTTGGGTAAAACACACAGTACACTTAGACAACAGGGAAAAGTCAATGTAGGACGATAAGAAAGATGAGCTTTAAAAAAAGGAATGCGTCACAAAAAAAAAAAAAAAAGGACCCTTTGTATATCAATTACTCACCCCGTGTTACCTTGAATTCTTGAAGTGTTTTTCTTGCATGCCTCCACAGAGAACGAAGAATCCAAAAAGCGGAAGAAGTCTTGATGAATTGAAGTGAATGGGGTCAGCGTTTAACAACAGCAAAACTACTTCATAACATCAGTTTACGAACTCACACAACTCGTGCAGTATAATCAAAGTCTTTTATCCAGTCGTATGCTCAATGCTTCCCAAACACATGCATTTTCACTAAAACCTTACTATTTAAAACACTTCTGCATAAACAGACTCACGATTGTGCAGACGTGCAACTTGTCTTTGAAAGTGTTTTAAATGGTAAGGATTTAGCAAAATGCATGCGTTTGGCAAGTAGTGAGCGCAAGACTTCGATCATACTGCAGGAGTTGTGTGCAACTTTGGAAACTGATTATTTTATATAGTTTTGCCAGTTAAATGTGGCGCCTATTTACTTCAATTAAAAATCAAGACTTTTCTGTTTTTGGATTCTTTGTTCCCCGCGGAGGAATGCGAGAAACAACGTCTTTGTCAAGAACTCACAGTAACACGGGGGGAATAATTTGATATACAAATGTTTGTGGGTGATGTACTCCTTTAAAACAGTTCAGTAATTGCTGCATGCAGACAAACAAACAGTGACACAAACCTGCAGCAGCCACAATGATATCAGCGATTTTAGTATGTTGGCTAAGTTGCTCTTTTGGAGTGTAACGGTGAGAAATGGTGACGGTGGCGTCGCCTGCAACAGAAAGAACATTTAGTATTTATACTGCACATTTAAACCCTCCATTTTTAAATGCACATGCATAGTAACCAACCTCCGGGCCTCTCATGGCTTCCGTCTGTATGCAGTAACATGGCGATGGGCATGCCCACATTCTTGGAGCGTCCTGCAACCACAACATTCTTCCCAATAGTAGGAATTCCTGGAAGATGAGAATTTGGATTGTTGGTTTAGATGGATGTTTAGCTGCATTTTAACCCTAAGACAAAGTGAGTGATAACTCCAGTTGTTACCTGTGCGTTTAATTATTTCCCAGACTCCCCAAGGAGTGGCAGGGAGCATGGTGGACTGATCCAGGCACAGACGACCCACATTTACAACGTGGAAGCCGTCCACGTCCTTGGCAGGGGAAACTGCATTACAGATCGCGCGCTCATCAATGTGATCTGTCAGAAAACAAAGAAAAGTTACAGTCAGGACAACTAGATCTCACAGGTATTGGTCAAGAACACAGATGAGTTTGTAAAAGTTGACAAATGCAACTTGTTTAAGCATATATAGGTGTTTTACCTTTAACAACAAAAGAAAAATCAGTTGGCAAAGCTATGGAAAGCTATACTCATTGTTAATCCTTCTGTTACTGTGTCTCTGTACCTGGCAGTGGCAGCTGGACCAGCAGCCCGTCCACACGATGGTCTGTGTTGAGTTTGTAGATCAGGTCCAATAACTCCTCCTCACTGATGTCTGAATGCTTGAGAATTGTCTCACTCGAGATTCCTGTGGGAGGTTGAAGAGAGAAAACAACTAAAAAACACAGGCATTTGTTCTTGTATTGTAAAAATAAGTTTACACATACGTATGGGGAATGTGGGTGTTTTTTTTTTTTCTTCTTACCGACATCAGCTGCAGCTCGTGTCTTGTTCAGGACGTAGGAGTGACTGGCTGGGTTTTCTCCCACCAGAACCACACTCAGGTGGGGTCTCCTGTGGCCGGCTAACACCCATTTCTCCACGTCGCCGCGGGCCTCCTCTCGAATCTGCCGTGCTAGTTTCTTTCCCGAGATGACCACCGCCTCCTGTCTGAGAGTTGAAAAGCAGAAAGACTGGAGTCAGAGGACAAACAGCCAATAACTTACTTTGCCATTATTCAGGCACATAAATAAAAGGGGTACATTTGTGATTCTCAATGTAGGACTGCAAAAAACTATTTTTTCAATTTGCCCAATTACTTATTTATTACACTTGCCCACTACAAGTGTACAAGTTTTATTACGAAAAGAGTCTTAATTAATATGATCACAAGCCACAAAAAAGTAATTAAATAATTTCACAGTCTTTCAACTTTATTATATGATTATTCTTTACAGGTCGGATCAAAGGCCACTATCAAAAAGATTTGGTCTCCTTGCCAATAAACAGACATTTGACACCAGAAACCTGTAATCAATCTCAACCATCCAGCCTGAGTGAGCACAAAGTCAAGCCTCTAAAATTAGACACAGCATGTCTCCACCTGACAGAGCATGTGCTTCATCAGCATTTGTAATGTGGAGCTACAGTACATTCAATTCCAGCAGGAGAATTCAAAGTACAGAAGTCAGGGGCACCTTATGGTTAAAACTGATCTTTAACATTCTTCCCTGTTTATGAACTGAGTTGACCAGTCCTGCTGCTTTGTTTAAAAGCAACAAGATGGTTATTCGTTATATAACAAGCAGAGAGCAGTAGCTAATAACTGAAGAGTAATGAGCCATCAACAGTGATGTAACCACCCTTTTATTCTGCCAAAACGAATTAAACCTCACAGAAAAGTATCACATCTTTGAGCAAAATAGGGTGAGACCATGGGGCCCGTGTGTTGAGATAACAGGGCAGCAAACGACTCTTTAACCTTAAACGAATTTAAACACAAAGCCAGTCTGCTGAGGTGAGAATGGCTCTTTTCAAATGCATGGCCACATAGCAGTGTTAAGTAGCCCATGTTAATTGAGAGCCACCAGTTGTTTTCCTTCTTTTGCTGTTGTTGCATTTTTTGGCATCAATGTTATTCTTCTGTACAAGTTACTTTTTGCCGTTTATATTTTAATGCCACGCCCGTTGCATTTTTTGGCATCAATGTTATTCTTCTGTACAAGTTACTTTTTGCCGTTTGTATTTTAATGCCACGACCGTTGAGTTTGTCTAATGACATTTTATGATTGCTTTGAAGTTGTGTCCATGTTGTCATAAACCAAATCAAATAAGTTACCAACTAATGCATACCATGTGGCATGCTTTAAACGATCTTGTGCTTTTGAAGCTGCAGATCATGTGCAAGTTCAACACGAGCTTTTAAGGCGTGTGTGCAACATTAGATAATTACATTTATCTCAGTCATGCAGAACTCGGCACGTTTCCAATAAATACAAGCTGTGTTTCTGCGGTCATCGGGGTGGATATGCATGTCGTGTCCTTGTGTGCAGAGCAACATCTCGGGCTCCAGCTGAAACCTGGGTCCTCGAGCCTCTGGGTGCAAGGACTGAGACCGATTTCATCAGCCAGCCGGCTGCTGCAATGTTACCGGCATAACGCTAGGGGCGCAGCGAAATGTGAAAAACTGAGGACATTTAGTACAATAAAATCAAATCAAACCACCTTAATTAAACGCACGATCTGTAATCCGTGTACCAGCAAATAAAAAAAATACATTAAAAGACACATAAATATATTGTTTCATGTTTTAAAAAAAAACAAGCAAAAAACGCGCCTAATTACATTTACTCAAATCAAATGAGATTTCAGGGCCGGCGGTCACACTCACCTCGAGGCGGACGTGTGCAGTTTACACACTTGGTGCTGGGAGTGTTGGCACAGTTTCCTGAGAGTCCTGATCGCTGCCATTCTGACCGGAGAAGAGACGCCGCGGCCGGTTACGTAACACACCACCACCCGGGCTGACAGAGCGACGCCTGTGGAGGAGGAAGACTTGGAGCAGCGAGGCTTTAAAGCCCCCCCCCCCTGCACGCGTGGGGCTGCGTCACTGCTACTATCTGCTGCCACACCTCTACTGCATAGATATTACTGTACGTTTCCAATCATGTCCCGCCCCTACAGCTGCAAGGAGGTGTAGAGGAGGAAGAAGTACAACAGATCAATCTGAAATGTAGTAAAGCATTGGGTAGATTAAACTGAAATCATCAAGTAAAGTACAAATAGGCACAGTACAGTACTTGAGTAAAGGTAGGTAGATACTTTACTAATAATTATTTCTATATTATACTTTATACTACATGTATTGTAAAAAATCTGCAGTAAGTGTTGTATTCAAAAGTTAAGGTAAAGTACTGACATTTTGTCAGTAAAATATACCATAAGTGTCTGTCTATCTATCTATCTATCTATCTATCTATCTATCTATCTATCTATCT
>CALSCE010010657.1:18376507-18404134 GCA_943593645.1 Bovichtus variegatus | reverse complement strand
TGTGTGTGTGTGTGTGTGTGTGTGTGTGTGTGTGTGTGTCATTCTGTATGAATTTAGCTGTAGATAATGTATTCTAGAAATTCCAGTCAAAAACAGTTTTTTTTAAATTTTTTATTTTTTTTTTTTCAAAGACCAGAGAAAACCACTGTGTGTAAATAAAACTAACACTATTTAGTTAATTGTTGTTACGAGCATGAAGTTTCCTAGAGAACATAAATACAATTAACCCTTTCTTTCATCTTTCAGCCGTGGATTTCTTCAACCAGATCAACATGCTGTACGGCACCATCACAGAGTTCTGCACTGAGACCAGCTGCTCTGTGATGTCCGCTGGACCGAGGTAACAGCCAACAGTGTCCTTTTTATGCAGGCAGCCTCTCTTTGAGTACAGGGCGTCTAATAGGCCTTTTTCACAGAGGACATTTTGACATGTCCCAGTAGGAAAATCACAGATGAAATTAAGTTAAAGTACGTTGGCAAAGTGTTCATGTTTGAATATAAGTAGAGTAGTGTAGAGTGTCCTACACAACAGTTATGTTTTTTATGTTCACCTGCATGTGTAATCTGGGCCTGATGATTGATTTTTATCTCTAAGGTCCAACTACTGGTTAGGTAGTTTCTATTCTAGTTCCCTATTGCGATGCAGTGAATGTCTCAAAAATGGGCTAAATGTAATTTTGGAAGATCCATTGAAACAAGGGAAACATTTAGGCTGATGTATGCGTTTTTTACGTAATTTTCGGAAACATGGAAGTTGACATGCTGAGACACAAGATGCGTCACAAAAAGCTTTGAAGATCATTACAAAACGCAAATAACAATCAGAATCAATAATGACAGATGTTTGGCTCTACAGCAGCACAGTAATACAGGGCTTCATAACACATCTACCCTAAAGTTATTTTATAAAACATGTGTTATGAATGGCACATTGCCACACTGCTAAAGGCAGATAAGCATTACTTTACAACAAGAGAACCATGATTTAACGATAAGTAGGGAGTGCATGTTTCTTTGTTTATGAGCTATGAGAGATCTGTTTCACTGTTCTAGTCATGATGAAAACATTTTTACATCAGGAACCTGAGCTGAAATGTATGCCTGGTTTAAACGTCATTTATGAATACAGGCATTTATGAAATAAGGTGAAGAGTTTAAGCAAGTTCAAGTGAGTCCATGTTTAGTTTTGAGTGAATGAAGGTGATTATACTCCCAGATGTATATGATACCAAGTGGTGAAAGAAAGTCAAAATAAATCTTAGACTGAACAAAAATGTAGAGTAAAAACTGAAACCAAGGCTTGTGAACGGAACTTAATGGAGAGAAGGTTTTATAACTTCACATTTAAGTCAAAATCACCTTCACCATAAAGTTTAATTGATTAAACATTATTTTATCCAGAACTGGGGAATGATGTGTCGTCTTTAAAAGAACCCAACTGTGGATTCTGATTGTGAATGGCTGAGATGGTTAAAGTAAATTAAATTTAAATGCATCATCTGAATGTCACATGAGGAAAACAGGAATTAAACGTTGCATGTGGTCCCTGTAGAGGCTGTGTAGTTAGAATCTAGATTTGGCACTTCCTCTATCCTCTCGCCTGCCAATACTGTCTGTGTTCAGTCTGTAATCAGGACGGAGAGGCAGCGGTTCACTTCCTGTTGACATCAAGAATATGATTGTAGCTAATTTTGTATTTCCCGTGTTCTGCTCTTTTTTTAAAACATTTTTTTTTTTTTAGCTTATCTACTACTAGATGATGTTTTGTCTTGACAGAAAGGCAGAATAAGTGCATGTTAAACGGAGAGCTTTAATGTTCATGTCTCAGATGCAAGTCTGGTGTAACTAATGAATCAAGTCAATACCAGAGGTGCTGATTTATGTTGTTGTTTCTCTTTAGATATGAGTATCACTGGGCTGATGGCACCAATATTAAGAAGCCCATCAAATGCTCTGCACCCAAGTATATTGACTACCTGATGACCTGGGTGCAGGATCAACTGGATGATGAGACACTTTTTCCTTCCAAGATTGGTGAGTTTTGATTATTAAGGAATTTTCATTTTCAGCAGTATGGGAACAACCTTTCAGTAAAATCTTCTTGGGATGATTTGGTTGCCGTTTCACCTTTTGCAAAAGTGTATTGCATATCTATGAATCACCCAACAGCTTTCTGTCAGTAGTAACACCAAAACAAAATTGTCTGAAGTGGCATTGTTCTCCAGCAGACAGAGCAATTGTTACATACATCCCTTTTACTGGATTGTAATACTTTTCTTTTCACAGCCAAAGTTGACAGTTCTCTTTTCTGTGACTTTACTTTTACATCGTCGGCCTTCTCTGCTTCTTCAGTACTTTTTTCTTCTGTCCAACAGTCTGGACTCTCATAGATTTGCCATTTGATATATATTGTATGTTCTTCTGTGATGAACATAACTTGTACAGTTTATTTTTCTTGGGTAGTTGTGTAAAAGCTGTGTTTGGCTCTTTGAGGAAAAGACCAGACAACAAACCTATTTTTATACATGTATATTTTTTAATTGTTTTACTTTTTTCTTTTGGCATAATGGATTTGTAATGAGACTATGATTCTGTAATTAATGAGCTGATTTCAGTGTAACTCTCATAGCCTTTTTTTATACATAGTTCAATGCAGCAGGTAGGGCTGAATGTCATTTTATGAAGCTGCTATTGCATTTTTCCCAAATGAAGCTTCAACTATCTGTCATTCTTTGACATCATCACCCTAAAAAATGTGTGGGGGGGGGGTAGATTTTTTGTTATTGTGATTATATAAATGTATTTTATATTGCTGCTCAGTTTATACAGGAACGTGCCTCCCTTTGCGTGCAGCAAGCCGGAGAGTAAGCCTAATCTTTGTCTGCCACAGTGCAAAAGTAGAATAGACATGCAAAACAAAAACGGCTGCGCATCATTCAACTGTTACTTTGGAATTTGAATGTCAACATTATGAATGAAGCTTCGAAATTTCGGTGCAGCCCAAGCAACAGGACAATGACCCTAAACATACAGACAAGTCAACCAAGGGAACAAATTGTGCAATGTTATTGACTGTCCAAGCCAGTCACCTGACTTCAGTCCAACTGATCATGTGCCTCACATGCTGCCGAGCAGACTGAAGCAGAAAGCCCCCAAAACAAACAAGAAGTGAATATAACTGCATTTCCTGTGTCGTAGATTGAATACAAAATATGTGCTACAGAAGGCTAGTTTCATTTGGTCTTCTCTGTTGAGGGACTGTGTATAATAAGACTACAAGTAAATAAAATGGACAGTGTAGAAATGATGTGAATGTAAGCTATTAAAACTGAAAGTTGGTGCTTTTAATCACATGGTCAATGTTTCATATCAATCTCAATGTGGTGGAGTACAGAGGAAACGCAACAAAAAGGCGTCAATACCGTCTGACTGCGCTGTATCCCCCCCTCTGCAGCCCGTGTAACTTTGTGTGGATTGAGAGATTTTTCTACTACTGTCCATACTCGTGCTCAAGTGTTTGATGAAAAACAGCACGTGCTCTTCTCTTGACATCAGCATTTTCCACCGTCTTCTGTCCCACAGGAGTTCCCTTCCCTAAGAACTTCATGTCCGTGGCCAAAACCATCCTGAAGCGTCTGTTCAGGGTTTACGCTCACATCTACCACCAACATTTTGACTCTGTGATGCAGCTGCAGGAGGAGGCCCACCTCAACACCTCCTTCAAGCACTTCATTTTCTTTGTTCAGGTGAGATTATCCTCCTAAATTAAATTAATTAATTAAATCACTTCTGTGTATCTAAAGCCCCATTCAGCCCTGCACTGTAATCCATATAGGAGTATATGCCAATTTGACATGTTGTTGCATGTTTGAAAAGGAGTCCTGAGTAATTTATCCATAAAAGTTACTCTGGCTGCTGAGGAACTATTAACATTTCTTAAATATGGCTCATGTGTGACTACAGGTAAAACCATCAACAAGATAACGACAACTTTTTGTGTGATGTGCATATAGCATGCAAACCACTCGAACTAGGACTAGAAATAAAACGTTCAATGGTCCAGTTTCAAAGCGGCAGACATAACTAGGAGGAGAGAGACCCTTTGCCAGCAACACTGTTTATTAGAATTGCTGGGCAGTTTTTCCTACACTGAAATGAAAGAACTGCTCTCCATCTGTGCTAAAACCAAAATAACAAGACGTCTTAATGGGATGTGGCAGTAAATAATATCTTGTTTCATACATTGCATTTAACGCCCTGCAACGCCTAGTCTGGTTTTCGCCAGATGTCAATTATTTTGCAAGCATTTATATCTGCAAAAGTCCTGTCATGTTGGAACAGAGTCAGTGTGGATCTTTCCCCCCAAAGATAGATCTATGCATGAAAGCCAAAAAGCCTTGGCTACTTGAACAAACAGATAAACTCAGCAATTTTCCAGATTATATGTCTAAAAGGATTTTAAAAAGTGACATGGCAGGAGGATTCTTGCATGTGTGGGGTGATTGTATCCAAAGTGCCTAGTTATACTACTACATATTGTAAGTGAACTCCATTGAGTGTTAAGCATTGCATTGGGCCTCTAAACATAACAATGCTACTTTTGTCTTTTTTTTTATTTAATGGAGGAGACAACACTAGGCGGATAGTGTATGGGCAGCAAAAACGTGTCGTATAATCTTCTTTTAATTTAAACCAATCTGATATTAAATGTTTTTTTTCTTCTAGGAGTTTAACCTCATCGACAGGCGAGAGCTTGCTCCCCTGCAGGACTTGATCGAGAAGCTTGGATCCAAAGACAGATAGACATTTCATCAGACATCTCCCCTTTTTTAACCCGTTTCTTTTTCTTCCTTTGTCCCTCTCTGTGACCTCTGCTACCTCTACGACTTCTAGTCTCAACTCTTGAAATCTGTGCCTTCTTCTTTCATGAATGTTTGTACTGTACTTTTCCTTTTATTCCTTCTGTTGTCTGTTATGCTGTCTTTGAGCCCTATCTTCGATTTTGCCACTCTAGATCATATAAAATAGTGTAGTGTAGTAAGAATATTTTTTCACAGGACTGTGGTTTACGACTCTGTAAGAGCAACCTACTGAATTTTATATTGGACCAAGGACATTTGGAAGTTAAAGTGAAAACCAGCTTCTTTTTTTTTTCCTTCAGAAGTTGCTGTACAGTGTTTTGATTGTCGAAACACTTTAGTTATTGATAGGCAATTTTATTTTTTGTTAACTTTTAGCTATTGTAATTACAGAGACTGAGCAAATATCCCAATCTTTTTTTAGGTGTCTGTCATCAGTGTACAGTGGAGAGTAAAGACAGCAAGAAAAGTAGTGACATGAAATAGATCTTGGATGAACACAGCATGACAGAACTAGTGTGTGGAAGGTATTTTTAGTCTGATAGGAAGACAGGCACAAAAATGCACCAGTATATGATGTATAGCTCTCTGTCACAAGCTGGTTGTGTATCTGATATCCCAAGAATACTAACAAGCTTACCATTGACACACTTTTTGACACGGTTACATGTGAAGAGATGCTGTGATAGACGATTATGAGTTGCCTTTGTTCTTCCCCCATGAAAAACGCCACCATCGACTGCATTGTACATATTTCAATTTGGTAACGCAATATTGGGTTTTGCATATTTTGGCTATTTTCTTAATTAAAATAATATAATGCAAGCTACTGCTTCATAGTTATTATTAATAGCCACTTAAAGCTTTTGTAATCATGACTCCATAAAGTGAGTGAAAATCATCCCGTCAACAGCAAAAATAGTCTAATGTGAATTTTTTGTTTTACTGTCATTTCAGTTCATTTTTGTGGTGCCGATTAATTGTGTAAATCTGCATATTTGATCGTTCAATGCTGGTACTATTTTTTTTCTCTCTGAATATTTCCCCCCCGGATTATAAAATAGAGCAATAATGCACCTGTGCACGATGAGGATGGTTGACTTGAAGTATATGTAGTTTTTCCACAGATGTCTTTATTAGTCCTGGTGCATGTATCATGGTCACTAATATTGCTTTACTCTGGCTACAACAGCAGGGCTGTTTGTTATGCCATCCTTTTACAAACTAATGCAGCTAGTATTCCTGCAAATTGTTTTATTTGGCAAACTTTGAGCAAGAGAATTGGTCTATAACCTTTTTCATGTTGGACATAAACTCATATCAGACAATCATGTAACCAATTAAGAGCTGTTCGATAACTTTATGCATCACCAGGAACCAACCACGGTGATTGGGTGCAGTAGAGTGTTAATTTTATAATGTATTACTTTTTAAGAAGTTGAAAGCCTTTCAACAATGTGAAAAAACATGTTTTTACTCTATAACTGCAATTTATCAACTTTTAGGCCCTCTAGCTGTTAGGGGGCAAAGGATCAAGCCAGCAACCATTAAGTTGATCATCTATAGGCACACCAAGTTATTTCAAAGATCCTCTTTGGATGTATAACTAGTCCTTTCTTTCAATGTATTCACATATTTTTGAAATGTATTGCTTTTTCTCACAATTTTGTTTTTAAATGTTTGGCATGAAGTTACATTTCATATTACATTGTAAAATAAATTTGTTGATTTTACCTTTTCAAATAAAGAACAAGGGCTTTGAAATTAATTACAAGTTTTATATATTTACAATAACGGTCCAATTATTGGTGGATAATTTTGACTGGGAGGAGGTGTAGGATGTATGTACTGCGTCCGAACATGTGCTGTAAATAAGATCAGTGTTTTATCTGAACAAAACTGTGCCTTACAAAAATGAAAATGATATGACACAGTATTGGTAGATCAAAAACTCAATAAACACTGAAAGGACAATGTTGTGTTTATTTTAATTGTGTGTATACTGAATGTCTAGAAAGTCTGTGCAGACAGATTGATGAACAGTGAATTATGGATTATTACAATCCTTCAGTTTTGCAAACATATTTTTCAAATATATATATTTTATGAGTGTATATGTGTATTATATACTGAATTCACCTGGGTGCAGATGGAAACATTTTGAAATGAATTCAAATACAACTTTTCTCCAAACTATGTAATACATATGTTATTGATAATACAATTCAGAGGAAATGACTTATTACGCAATAATAACGTGTCGTAGATAAACTGGACTGTGTAACAGTGTAGTGAGTCCACTGTGCTCTAGATGAACACATTGTATTAAGACGTTTTGAACGGCCACTCAGACAACTTCTGTTCGGTTATAATAAATTGTAAACACAGAATTAAACACAAATACCAACACATTGAGACCAGTCACCGTGACTATTATTACAGTGACACATCCCCACTTCCGATGTAGACAGGAAGTTAAACCACAAAGTTACGGAGTCGGAGTACTTGTTTGCTGAAATGGTTTCTGAAAGGTCTTTAATGTATATATCCTTGCCACATTTATCATAATTTAAGAACATTTTGAGACAATATAATATATCCGATATAAATTAAAAGTAGGGGAGTTACCCGAGACGTTTTTACAAGCGTACGTGTTTACTTAACCAATCAAAATCGACGCTGGAGAAAGCCCGAGTATCTTTTGCCCTGAGGTTAGACTTACAGTGAGCTTCAACCATTATCCTCTATGATATATACGCCACTTACATCATTAGACCACCATTCTATTGTGTTTAAACTAAGTGTAATATTATAAATTGTTATGTTAGCATTTGGTTTGGTTGTAGCAATCTTAAAGGAGGCGGAATGGATGTGTACGTAGACAGCCTGAAAGACCGCATTCGGGGTACTCATTCCCTCTGTATCAACAGAGCAAGGAGGAAATAACGAACTGTTTCCAAGATATTATCAAATAGTTAGCTTAGCTGTCGTCTACGGGTTTATTTTTGGTTACATATTCTACAGAGGTGAATTCATTGACAAACGGTAACATCATAACGACTGTCCTCGCTTTGCTTGGACCGGGCGGCTCATTAGCTTTTTGGCTTGGTAGCTATAAAGTTACTTAGGTTAGCTAAATTGACGCTACGTGGTGGTTGCTAACGAGGTATTTAATGTTAAGCTACGCAGCTAGCTAAAGGCAACAAACACGGTTAACGTTGTCCAACTTTTCGGGGTGGGTCAAAATGCTCGTTGACCAACTTTGACGGGGATTTCCTTGTTAATCCAGGCCGTCGTTGTCAGCTAACGTTAGCTACCTGCCGGGAAACACTGGGTAAGCAAACCGAGAGAGCTGTCAACCAGTCTCTTTACATTAGCCTTGATTATTCAGGGGCTATTTTTAAATGAGAGAGTCAACATGATCTGAGAGAAATGTTTATTTTCAAGAAACAATTAGTGAGAAGTAGTGCTATAATATCATTGTAATATATTTTATTTAATTTATGGAAAAACTGCAGAACGTTTTTTCTGTTTGTTTTATTCTGATTGATTTGTTCTTTTGTTTTGAATGTTTAATTTGTTTGATTGATTTGCTTGAGGTGTGTATGGTGAACATTGGGGCAGAACATTGGGATATTCCTGTTTAACATTAAGTTTATTGACTTGATAAGTATTTACTTCTTCTTTCTCTCTTTCGGACATGAAATATTTAATTATGTTGTTTAATTAAGAGTTTGCTGTATATGTTTGCTGGGTATTCTTGTTTTTGTTTTTCTTTAAAAATCTAATCTAAAGTAGATGTCAACGAAACTCTAAATACACCTTGTTGAACTAATGTTAATTAATCACACATTCCTTTCTATAGCTGCAAACATGCATATTGAACTGTTGTTATACAGAAGTAAAGGACAAAGGTCACCAAAACATAGCTAGGCTGAGTCACTGTCTGTCAAGCTTGTGTCATTAATTAAGAACTTAACATTACACTTTGTCCATAGGCTTTGGTAAAGCTATGGCAGATGAAAATACACAGTTCTGTGGCAATTGGTAAGTATGAGAAAGGTACATTGTACACACAAGTCATCAATCAATTTGATGTTATGAAATCAGGTTTTTATAATTGTCTTTTATCTTTTTAGCAAACATGACATTCCAGAGGCTAATTTCACTACCCATGAGATCCACTGCCGAAGAAACATCGCACTGTGTGATGTATGCCAGGAGCCAGTGCCCCGGTCAGATCTGCAGGAGCACAAACAGCAGGAGCATGCACAGGTAAAATCTAAACAGCATTAATGGTTATATTTTAACATAGTTCCTGCAGTAGATGTGTGCCGCTTTAAAGGGCAGGCCTAATACCAGAAAGTGGAAAAATGTGTTATTTCAAATCCTCATTCCAAACAAAATGGCTAAGTCAGACTGTTACTGGAAGATTGTATCTTTAAAAGCATTTTCACTTTCATTTCAGATTACATGCAAGTGCGGTTTGAAGATTGAGAAGAAACATATCGATGTTCACCAGGTATGTCTGAAGAACTTTTCTCGTCCTGATTTAAAACGCAGCCATCCATATTAAATCCTCAAATTATGTTTCTTAATGATTATTCTTTCTCTCAGAGCTTTGAATGTTCTCAGCGGCTGGTCCCGTGCCAATTCTGTGAGCTGGAGATTGTTTTCAGTCAGTCCAAAGAACATGAAGATTATTGCGGTACACGTACTGAGCCCTGCGCACACTGCAAGTGCAACGTAATGTTGAGAGAACAAGCTGTGCACCCGGTCTTATGTGGAAGCCTCACACCGCCCCAGGAGAGGAACAACAGCCGGACAAGTCGCAGTCCAGTCGAAACGCAGCCTCCAGGGGCCTGGTTTGAAGCCCACTCCATCCGAAACCTCCTAAGAGCCCAAGAGAGAGGCCCAAAGAATAATAACATCAGTGCAGCAGATCAACAGGCCTTTCCCCGGCCATTTGATCCCAGTGTGTACAACACTTCAAGGGCACCTCAAGGCCCAGGTGACTGGAAGAATACTGCCCCGAGAAACACATTTAGCCACTGTGAGTTTATCACTGACCTATTGATTCATTACATTTCCTGTGAGGGGAAAAAGTGCCCACCATGCTTCATTATTTTATTTGTATATATAATTGGCAAAATATTTACCAACGTAGCTTTAAAGCACTTTAAAAAGCAATTTAAAGGTGCCCTGCGGAGGTTTCTTGTAAACAAACAAAAGTTATGTTTACATCCAGTGTTTCTTACGAAAACACATTATGTGTATCCTGCATGTAAAGCCTGCATTGTTTACATACATGTATTGCTATCTATGCTTATTTTTCTTTGCTGAATTTGAGGGCACATTTTTACACTTCTTTGCGCTTTTCTGCCACCAACTGTCAATCAGCGGAATAGTGGGAAACCAGCAGCAAGAATGTGTATCGCCCGTGTCGTGTGTGCATGATTACAAAACGGGGACCCACGTATAAAAACATAGCTCCAAGCACTGCTCGTGGTCAAAAATCCCACAGAGTATTTTTTAAACATCCAACTCTTCTATAGTATCACCAAATTTGACATAATCGTTACATCTAGTTAAAAAACACTCTAAATGTTAGTCTGTAGCCGATACAAATATGATCGTAAATGTTACTGTCAACTCTTTCTTTATTTAAGGCCATCTTTATAAAATCAGTTTTGCAGTAGATGCCCCTGGAAAATATCTTGTATAAATAGCAATTTACAGAGAATTTGCTGGCTCAACATGAGGCAAGGCGGTCCCTAACAGAGTGCCAAAAAATACATTGCATATATAGCAAACCTTTACTGTGTTTATTCACATTTTGAGGTTTGCCTAATCAGCAATATTGAACTTTTTTTTTATCAACAACGTGGAAAGAAAAGGGTTAGTCAAAAATTCAGGGTTTATCAAAAAATTAAATGGAACAAATCCTTAAAAAAAAATGTGAACATGTTTTCCCCCATTACGGTACTTGTATCTTAAATTGTTTTCCGAAATAACTAATTTCCTTTTTCTTGTAGTGCTGGGGCAGAGTGATTTTCTGAATAGTAGCAGCAGCAGCAGCAGCAGCAGTGCATGGCCACAAAGTGACCTCACACTGGATGAGGATTCATCAGGCCTGGACTACATGTTGGCTCTCAGCCTGCAGAGTGATGGAGAATCGATGGCTGGGGGAGTAGAGGGAAACCTGTGGAGTGGAATCTGGGACCACAAGATTGGGAAGACATCTAACACCTCTGTTAACTCTCTACTTTCTCCGCCCAACAACAATTTCCCAAACTTCACTACAGGCACAAGTGCAGTCCAGGAGCAGGATCAAGCAGGTAAACGAGTGTTGATTAGAATACTTTGAGTTTTCAGTTTTCAGTTTATTAATTATTTGAAGTTATTTTCACAGATACCATGCTGCCTTGTGAGTTTTGCGAAGAGCTGTTTCCTGAAGAGGACCTCATTTTACATCAGGTTAGAGATGTGATTTTATTCTTTTGGTTGCGCTGTTGCTCAGGTTTGACTCATGATGGTAGAGTTATGTGTTAGCCAGCCGCATGCAGTAAGTGCTCAACACCATATTGGCTGATATAGATTTAAACAAACATTATTGACAAGGATCCCCTAAATTTGTGTTAAATAGTGACCGAGGTGTAGTTGCCCATGGGTCACTGTGCTCACAGGGTCATGATTTGGACAAAAGCACTACATTCACAATAAATTGAGAAGTGGCCTAAAGACTGCCATGTGTCACAATTATAGAGTTGTAGAATCTTGGCTTTCAGGTATAACAATGTTGTTTTTTGGTGACTTTTATCAAATTAGGGACCTGATGAATGTTTCCCAGAGATTTCAACTTTTTTCATGTACCTTGTCTTCTCTTTGTTTCAGACTGGATGCAGCCCCGCCTCCGCCTTTGCGTCTTACAGCAAGCAGCCCTTGTCTCCACCTAAAGAGGACAGGATGAGCAGTAATGCTTCAGGGCTGATGCACAACCTCCCTGACACACTCGCTTCAAACATCCCCACTTTCCCTCGCTCGGTCTCCCCGGCCTCCTACAGTCCTCCAGCCAGTCCACTAGAGGGCGATGTGGTCATTCCATGTGAATTCTGTGGCGTCGCTCTGGAGGAGGCTGTTGTCTTTCACCATCAGGTATGTCGACAATCAAGTTATATAGCCAGTCTAAAATTAATCAGGATAAATTCATGGCAGTACTGTTGGCAATTAAACATAATTTGAATATGTCTTCTATATAGATTTCCACATTGTGACCTGAACCACCCAGCTTTTAAAGATCAATTCTGAACATGTGTTCATGAATGTTGAATATTGAACAGAAAAAGAAAGGTGGAAAAAATATGTGGACAGATTTGTAATGGCTAATGACTATTTTAATGTGTGTTTTTGTGTATAGGACAAATGTGATATGCGTCCTCAGACTGCCCATCCACTGAATAATCTAACAAAAGCATCTGTCAAAAAACCACTGAGCCCTGCGAAAGACGCCTTTGGTCAGATGTCTCCAGATTTTCAAAGGAGAATGAACCCCCAAGGTAATGTATACTGTTTATTCTTTATAATAAAAAAAAGGCATACAAATTTGATTAGAGAAAAAAAAAAAAAAAACAAGCATTCAAGTCAACGCCACCACAAACTATGACATAAAAGACAACATCGCACAGACAGTGTTAACAAACATTACATGTACAAAGTTTCTGTGGATATTGTTGACGCGTTCGTGGGTTTTTCTCTTTCTTTTTTTTAATTTACACACATTGTGTGTCCTGTTCCACATATAGCTGACTTCTCGGAGGGGGACTTTGGATTCAACAGAGACTCACAACCAGAGCTAAACCCCAGGGAATGGCAGAGAGGCTACATTGGACTACCGAGTCAAAGGAAGACATCCAATTGTGATGCTTCTGTGAAGAACAGAGCTCAGCAGGGCAGGGAAGCAGAAGGGGCGTCTTTCAGTGACACTGAGAAGCCTGGTTCTGCATCTTTAAAGGGGTAAAGACAACCAGCAAGTCGTATGGAGACTCATGTCTTCATTTTTCGTTTGCATTACTTTAGTTCTGCTTGACCAATTCAGAATTTCTTAATCAAATAACGATTTGTGCTTTTTTTTTTGTTGTAAATTACATGTTATTAATATTCTGATTTGAATGTGTTTGTCCACCAGCGTAAATCTACCAGAAAATAAAGAAGGGAGAGGGAACAGAAGAAATTCATTGACAAAGGTACACTTCAAGTTTCTTTAAAAAATAAATCCCATTCTGTTGGGTGGATGTTAATGCTTTGTTGGAATGTGGTTTGTACATTGACAGTGAGATTACCTTAACTACACAGTTTACAGTTTATACTGATATACTATCATAAAGGTTTATAACATGGGAAGGATGTGGATGTTTTTAGAGGAACAATCTATTATGATTTAAAAATATATGAGCAAAACACAAAGCTCTAGAAAATACATTCATACATTTACACAAGGAATATAACTCTATTACTGTAATGTAGATATTTAATTAAATAGACGTGCTACTGCCAGGACATTTAAGGGGAAATCCCCCCTGGAATAGAGCTGAAGGTAATATTTCTGTAACATTGTAAATGCTGGCTTCACAGAATAATTAAAGTGTAAAGTCTGCCTAAAGGTGACTCAACACATTTGTGTGTCTTTCCAATTGTATTTTTTCCATTTGCAGTTGCCCAAGAAGCAGAATGAAGAGCAGCAGGAAGAGTGAGCAGGAAAATGTGGAGAAATACACAAACCAAATCTCCTACTCCGCTTTTCATTTATCTTCTCACACACTTTTGAAAACGAATCATATACCTATCTGATAAGTGCCTGTGTGAGTATTAGTAATCTTGCGGTTTATGTTTTGATGAGTTTTACTATTAAAGCCTAAGTAAGTCATTTGGTTTATTAATACATATTCTGCTTTATTTCAAGATTTTTTTCAAATGTTTGTATGTTTAACATTTAGCTTTAAAATATAAATTATAAAATCAATTTTATTTGCGCTCAATTTAATTGGATTTAAAAAAACATTTAAACATTTTTTTATTATTTTTTTTACTGTAAAAGTGGTGTCAGTGCTCATTAGGAACATTGAGAACATCAAACACAGACACATAACTTTGTCGGTTTGCGTTTGTCTAACTTAATCTTTACCTTGTTAGTTCAGCCAAGGACATTTTTCACCCCTGTTTGCCAGTTCTTTCAGGGTCTTTCACAGTGTTCCTGTTGGTTTCTGCATCTTTATGTAACCTAAAGCACTTTGATAGATTATTTTGTTAAAAAAGGGCTTGAGGAACAGATTTGATAAACTTATGCATCTTTGACCACGGAAAAAAAAACAACTGTAATTGAACATTTGTCTTTTTATACTGTTGAACATTTGTCTTAAATACTCTTCAGTAATATTTTGATTTTTTTTAATCATAACTATAGAACTATATATGTGGTGTTACGCTGAGATGGCTTTTGAAGCAGTGTCTCCTGTCCAAACTTCTTTTTAAGTAGTATGAAATATGTTGTGTATCACCTCCAAATAGGATTTAAGATTGATAAAATGTATTTTGTGTGTAACATAGTGTCCACTTTAGCATTACATATAAAATAGGCAACCTTGTGCCACAGACTCTTACCTAAAGACAACACCAGAGCATTTTCCTGATTAACATCTGACCATCCACCTCAACTAGTGAGGAGCAAATAATCAGTGGACTCTCCTGCTGTGGTGTTTCTTTGGACTGTAGGCACTCACGGCACACGGCTGACTATTCCTGTTTAAGAACAACTGTCTTGATGCTCGTTGTCTTGTGTGGCTATTAAATGTTTAATGAGAACATTCATGGCTCCAGTTTGTATTCTTTCAGTGTTTTACCTCTTTATATATTAAGCTCACCTCACGTAACCAGTCATGGTACCAAAAATATGCTTAGAAGTAAGGCTGAAATGTCCTTTTTTGGTGCTATTTTCAAAGTATTTGATGTGGAAATGGGCACTTTTTTTTAATTTTTTTTTTTATGTTTGTGTTATTAAAACTTCAAATTACTGAATTTTAGTGGAAGTTTAATAGAAACATGATTCTTAATGAATGGAATGTATTTTTTTGTTATGCCAATTCCAGTATTTTCACACTTAATTTGTTTAAATTTGAATACTTTAAGGGCAATAAAATCAATAAAGTAGGCTATTTATTATTTCTCCCCTAGAAGTTTATCCCTGGGATTTGAAACAGCATTTAGACCTTCATTTACAGAGATAAAATGCAATTGCTTTGTTTTCCAGGTTCATAAATTCCTTATACTTTTCTAAGACATTTCCTGGAAATAATGTGGTACTTATTAAAGGGAACTAGACACTTCTTTAGTCAGTTGTGTTGAGTTTATAGGCAATTGTTTATTTACAGAGGAATTTCCTTGACAAAAAATGCTGAATCAAAAAAAAAAACTTTGCTATTTTTTATTTATAATATATATTTTTATTCTTTATTTTCGATTACTCTCTGGTATGTGTGCACCGTCAGGATTGCTACTTAATTTCGTTGTACTTTGTGCAATGATAATAAAGGAATTCTATTCTATTCAATGAAAACTACTATAAATAGACGTAACTACATAATGCAAATGTGGTTATTGCTGAAAAAAACCTCCAAACAGGGTCTGATTTTATGAAAAATGTTAAGGATTATAATGCCTATATCCTATGCCTGTGTATTTGTCTCCACACACTGCAGTTAGTGCCACGGTGGCTAACAGTGGCACTAATCACACCTCATACAATGACGCTGTTTTGCGTTTTCCCACAGAGCGGCGCGCTTTGAATGAGCGCCGGGAGAAGCCGGCCCGGCGACAGAGAGGGGCGGGGTTACACCTTTCAGTGGGAATCCTCGGTTCAAAAAGCTGCCAACGTCCCTTAGCGAGAGAGTGTGCGCCTACTTCTGCTTTCACTGCGACTCCAGAGACGACACAAATACTACCGAAATATGCTCTCTATAAGCGGGACACCGGTTTATATTCGCTGAGGAAGTTTCTGACTTTAACTGCGCTGAAGTTTAAGACAACAACAACAAAAAAAAAAAAGACTCAAAAACAGCAGCAAGTCGTGCAGGTGGTAGCCCACACGTTGACCAGGGAGCCAGTCTGAAATCATCCAGACATTCTCACCTGAGCCCGACAACAGCGATGAACATGTCCGTGGAGAGGTACTCTGCGCTGGACGAGTCCTCTCTCCGCGCCTTGGTGAGTTATTCCATGAATGGAGATGCTCTGAACCGGAGTTACATGCTGCTCATGAAGGCGCTCCACTGTGGAGACACTGCTACCTGTGTCACCTTAATGTAGCCTGGCCTGTGTCACACTGCTGGCTTTATTTACATGATGCCTTTTTTATAAGGAAAGTAAATGTATGTTATAGATAACTATAGGTGTGTCACTGGTACATGCTGTAGTGCAACATTAACAGCTTGATTCATGTTTAACCATTGTTCTAATGTGTTTTTGTTTTTTTTTGTTGGCTCCTTTTAATAATTCATACATGTCAGTGATGATAATCCTCCCTGTGCTTCTTGGTGCTCTGTGTGAAAACTGGTGAATTGTTTCAGTCACTTTTATATCATATGATTGTTGGTCAGACAAGACACAAAAGGTCACGTTGGGCTTGAGGAATTTGGCATTTTTCCACCATTTATTTTTTGACTTTTCATAGAATAAACAACGATATAATAGAGATATAATAAGCAAATGTAAAGGATAATTAAAATGTATAGTTGCAGATACATAATGAAGTGTGACTGTGTTGCCTTTCAGTGTGCTTATCATTGCAGTTGTTGGTTACACAGAGTTGTTTGGTGGTTTCGTGAGCGTAAACTAAATGTAGAACCATAAGTTGATTCATCGATTTGTCAATTAGCCAACTATTTTGATAATCGCTTAACTCTTTAGGTCATTTATCAAGCAGAAATGCGAGGATGTTTCTCAGTTTTATATCATTTTAAATGTCAAATCTATGGGTTCTGGACTGGTAATTGGAAAACAAATCAAGTAATTTAATGGAATTGGCTCTGGGCTCAGACATTTCATACACAAGTCATTAATCAAATAAATGATTGACAGATTGATCCATGAAGATAATTAAAAGTTAGTCGCAGACAGAACCGATTCACGTAAGCGTTGATGTATGATGACACATAGACTATCAGACGTGTCTCTATTACAAAACAGTGTAAGAAAGTAACGATTATTTCACTTGTAGGTGATTCACGATGATGTATTAAGTCTTGGTCATTAATCAGGTAGGCACAAGTCACAAGTGTGAGCAGCAAATCAGTATTAATCAGGTAAACATGTTAAAAGAAAAAGAAGACTTCCTGGTTTACACACACATTAGTCATGGCGTAAGTATTTCCTGAGGCAGAGGAAGGTGAGACATCAGTCTGTGTGTCTATCGTGACACCTGTAACCGACAACATTTACAAGGATGCGTGAGTCAGCCTGTCCTTGTGTAGACACAGTTACACTGGGATGGTCTGAGTCACAGCTGAACGTATGCAGCTGGCGTACATCTGTGCAATAACGGCTACTACAAATATGCAACGAGCCGGAAGTTTGTATCATTTAAAGTTTGGGTAAAAACAGTGGTGCTGTTGACCTGTCGGATTAAACTACAGTGTCTGATTTTAACTCAGTATCCTCACCAGACTGTGCCATTTAAGGAGAGGCCATCTCAGAAAAAAACATTCTGATATCTGCTCTTATAGATCAGTAAACCCTGACAAGACAAGGCTGTTTACTTTGGTATAAATGTAATGTTTTCTTGACCTGCCCGGGACCATTTATTCATTATTTCCCCAAAGTCTGGAATCGTCTGGCCAAGAGTTTTCTTCTCATAAATCACTTAAATGCCGAACTTTTATCTCTAGTGTCAAGTGTATATTGAGGAAATCATAGTCTCCTTCAGCATAATGGTTTACTAGAGTATTGGTTGCTTTGATCACTGCATTTGTGAGTTTATTTATAGAGGAGCGAAGCAGAGAAGAGGGAGTTGAAATGAATATGACGGAGGAAAGACTCAAAATGGTCATACAGATGTTGGCTGTGGAAAGAATGAGGACATCTCAAGCTTTTTGCTGGACCTCCTTTTAGTTTTCTAATTCTGTGTTTGTTGTAATTTTATATTCAAGTTTCTCTCATTAATGAAGATACAAAATGCTTAGAATAGGAGTAAAAAAAAAAAATAAAAAAAAAAAAGCAGGAGAGGAAAGGCTTATTCAGAGTCCTCCCCTTTTTTAAACAAATAAAACAATTAACATTATTAATCATCAACGACCAAAAAAACAACTCTGAACACGAAGAATATCTTTTATACACGAAACACACAAGCAAGCATGAACAGGAAGAATGAACTGAGCAGAGCTTACAGGTGTATGTGAGTCAGAGTCCCTTCCACAGGCTTTTTATCTCCAGTAATGTTTTATTTCTCATTTAATTTATTAGAAAAATAAATCGAGCTTTGTCTGAATCTTTCCGTGAGGCCTGTATCCTGCGACAGCTCGCTGTAAAAACGCCAGCATTGTGTAAGCCAGACGTGTATCATGCAGACGGTGGAATCCATGGGGTTCAGCTGCCCCCCCCTCACATGTGACCACCAGCTATAAGGTCGCAGAGATCCCACATCTCCACTGATGATGTTTGCGTGGACTCGAGTGTCAGGGTTTTCCACTGTGGACTGAATGGAAACAAACGCTGATTAAACTTGTTGCTCAGACGAGAAGTTCAAATGGGGATGTGATGAAATGGAAGTTCAGCTCCTCAGAGACATGAATGGAGCCTTTTGTGTTCGTTTTTTTTATTACATCTAAAACCCCATTATGCGGTGATTTATATTCAGTAATTGTTAAGGAGTTTGTAAATTAAGAATAGTTTTTCAGGACTCTAGTAAAAGATGATGGACATTTAGAGATGCCCTGGCTTAATTAAAGTGGCAGTAAAGCCGCGTGGAGGAGCTTCTGTCCAGCAACAGTTGGATATGAACACAAACTCCAGGCCTGTGTTGCACTTAATGAACTAAACAGTCAGAAGGTCATATGGCGGCCTCTCTAACGCCACTAATCCCTTCTCTACACTTCTATTCAAAGCCCTGGCTGCCTTTTTTTTTATATTGCTCATTTAATCCCCTCCATGGCAACCAGCAAAAGCATTTTTCTTTTCTCTCGGCCACCACAATTATTTAAATATCCACAAAAATAATCAGTTGCCGTGCCAGTTTCTTTTTGACAGGATGTTTGTTGCGGGTCATCTGTCTGAATGGTGCTTAAGATCTGTGGACACAAAAACACAAACGCTATGGGAAGAAAAGCTCTTGCCTACCAAACCGCTCCAACCACTGCCCCTTTTATGAATAGATTATATCAACTGTTTGCCATCTTGTAGGGTGATGATTATCAGTTGTTGCAGCCCTGAATGTGCTGTGTGGCAATAGTTTCAAATCTGCAGGACGAGCCATGTCTACATGTGTCTGTGTTTGTGGCATCTGTGCACCTGCTGACCTCACTAAGAATAACAGTTTGTCTTTTAAGTATCAGCCACAGCGTGATCTCCCTTCTAATTATCTCCGAAACCCCCTCCGCTTCACTGCATATTCTGAAGAATGCAGGAAAAGTCCAAATGTGACCTCTTGCAAGCTCGCAAATGTCGACATATGCATGAAATGTTGTTGTCTTTCACAGTTCGTGGTCTGCTAATACACAAGTCTGCCTTTTTCAATTGTTTTTAATTAACATGACATGCTTGGAGACATTTCCTTCAGTGGCGCCTGCTGGGCTGATTTCACATGCTGGAGGTCTCACACAATGATTTGTAACTCGTCTTGCCAGCCATGTGACGGTCCTTTCTCCCTGGTGAGCAAGAAGCATTCAAGCATGTTTTAAAAAAAAAAAAAAAAAAAAAAGGCAATTTCCCTCTGTGGTCCAGTCTCGTTGATATACGGGACCCCTGGGCCTTGGTTTTATGGCTCTCTGGACCCTTTGTGTGTTGACAAGGGCTCAACGGTTACAGTCGGAGAGGAAGAATGGGTTTGTTTTGTGGGCTCTCAGTAAAGTCCCAGGTTCCCCTCACCCCCTGGAGACACGGTCCAAAATGTCAGACTCATCATCAGGAACGAATAAATCGGAAAGATTGTGCCGCCTGTCGTCTGGGACATTTTCAGACATTCTGTGCAGTTTTTTTTAGGTTGTCACTTTAAGCAAATGTTATCAGGGGCCGTATTTGTTTAAAAATGTCCTCCTTCATTTTTTTTCAACGGCAATTATTATGATAGAGTCATTTTTTTTTAAGGGAAAAATGCCAAACCATTGCTTGCTTCGGCTTCTCAAATGTGAAGCTTTGAGGCTTCCCTTTGTCATACATGATGGTTAACTTTAATATGTTTGGGTTTATATATTAATACGTTATCTTGACCTGTGTTTGTAA
Source organism: Bovichtus variegatus (assembly GCA_943593645.1). NCBI lineage: Eukaryota > Metazoa > Chordata > Actinopteri > Perciformes > Bovichtidae > Bovichtus > Bovichtus variegatus. The sequence continues at coordinate 18,383,792 of CALSCE010010657.1, read as the reverse complement.
CGGGTCCTAAAGTAAAATTTCAAGAGAGTCTTGCATGATACTGCAAGACTTAACCTGAGTCTCGCCAACAATCATGAAATCTATTTTTCTGTCTTCAAAGAGGGTACAAGCTGTTGCATGCAACAGATCTTCTTTAGAATATAGCTCCTCGCTGCCTTTGACCCCAGTGTTGAAAGGGAGTTTTTTGAAAGTGTTTCTCTCACAAAAAAATCGCTCCGGCTTTAAACTACAGCGTTCACAGTGCACACCTGATTTTCTTCTTCTGCTGAGGCTGTCATCATTCTCACAGGTATTTACGCCTTTCACATGTCCACAAAGCATTTCCCATGTGATTAAGTTTCACAGGAGGTAAATTGACTATTAACATTTCAGCATTCAGAGCATCTAAACTGACACAGAGTCTCTCACAACAGCAAGAGCAGTTTAGTTACAGCCTGCAGACTTCAGCCTCTGACAGTTAATATCCAAATACACGGTCAGGGAGCATAGAGATAAGAAGCCACTTGTTTGTTTGAAAGAACAGGAAACTTTTGTTACTGGATACTGCTATTAATATCCTGCCACTTGGCGCTGAAAGGATGAGAAAAGAAAAGCAGTGAACTTTGTGATGATGTGCATATAAAAATCTATTTTTAGTATGTGACCTTCAAGTAGTTGGTTCTTCTGGAACAATAATTCGCAGTGACTCGTTCAAAGTCACATTAATAATATAATATCATAACTACTTTTTGATAATATAAACAATATAAACGGATATCATTAGAACGTGTAATCTGCAGTCAACATGACACGATTCTGGTTTCGTGGAAGCGTTCATGTTTCCGTCTGGTCAATGCTACTTGGACTACAATCACGTTTGAGCGGGCTTTGCTTGAATGCAGGTAAACGGTCCATGTGGTGAGCAGAGGCCGAACCCATTGGCCAAAATGCAAAGTCGGAACCCATCGTCTCTCTTCTGACGATGATTTTGCTTCTTTTTTTTGCCGCTTGAAGGCTACTTGTGAAACAATCCGGTGGTAGATGTTGTCTCTCAACTCCAACTACATCCTCACGTCTCAAATTGCTGATTGGACTGTAAACAATGACCGGAACCCCAGAAATATTGACCGTTGCCCCCAGAGGCTAAATTAACACCAGCGGCACCAGCTGCTACTGCTGTAAAAAGATTCACCTCGATCGTATGATGTGTGCAGTATAGACTCAATGAATGAATACAGTATTTTCTGCCATGATAAATGGTATTTGGTATTTGGTTGGAGAGGGTTTCTATCACTGAGCTCCGTCTGTCTGGATCATCATTATGCCAAATGGAAAAGGCCTGGAGAAGGGATTGACGGTGGTCTCCTTCACAGCCACCAGGCGTCTCTTGCTAGTGAAATCCCTGCTAGACTTTGAATGCTTTAGGGGCTCAGAGGTTGTTTTTTTTTTTTTGTGACCAACTCTCCGAGCTGCTGTTTCAACAGTTTTCCAGGTGTTTCAGACTCGGAAGAAACACTTACCAGATGTTAACAATCTGCTTTGTGGCTGTTGTTTCTATGGCCTCATGCTTCATCTATAATGTCCCAATACGAGCAGAATTTTTCCCCTCATCAAATTATTGATATTTAAAGATCAAATTGAAAATTCTGTGTTTAATTTGTCAAATGACACTTTACCTAAAACTTGGATAATGTCCACTTTAGATGAAATGAGGAATCTGTTTTTTAGGGGAAGAGAACATCGTGACTCATGTAATTACAGAGATGCTATTAAAATGCCTTTGACGTTCAGCATCCATTTGCTTTGCCCAAACACAGGAAACGGCATGCAGCACTCTGCAGGATCAGAAATGTTTTAGGCTTTTCTTCCAAGTCACATACTGAATTAAGACAGGAGAAGAAAAAAGTGACATGCATCACACTTTCCAAGCTCAGGAAAGGATGGTACTTTTTTACATGGGAAATAAAACGGATGAAAGAGATCAAGACAAAGAGAAATGTAGAAACACTGTGGTTTTGGCCTTTCTCTATATTGACTCTCTCAGGAAAAAGCGATTTCCTGAGATCTACTAGAAATCATCCAGAGGATGTTGATGTTTTGCTTTCCAGACCACTCTTTCTAATGTTGTGGCATTCTTGAGATAATAACAGCTGATCTGTTTAACTTTGTTTGGTTTTGTTTGTCTGTGAGCAACTCTCACTGCCCTTGTTAAAGGTACTGTGTAGAGTCAGCATGGCTGGCTCTCATGGATCTATTAGAACAAACTGTTTCTGCTCTGCAGCCTCCCAAAGTGCTTAAGCCCCCCTCTCTGTTCCCTCCTGAGGGACATCCCGCTCCCCTTCTGGCTTTCCCCTCATTAAACCAAACCGAGTCGCGCAGAGGTTCACTTTGACCGGTGATGTCCCATATTTGGAGAAGATTCATTGTGCTCTAGCTCCTTCTGTGACCCGGGTCTGTTCACAGGACAAGGCCAGCAAGTGAAGGATCCAATGCAGTCTTATCTTTATTTAGGAATGCTCCTTCCTGCTGAAATATGTTATTCTGTATCAGATCTTCTGCCTATGACCACCGAGGTACCAAACAAACTGCGGACAGCTCTCTTCCTCTGTGGATTTCCTATTATTAGGGATGATGAGTCATAACGTTGAACAAAGAAGCTCTGAAAAGAAAAGATCCTGCTTTGGGAGAAAATTAAGTTTTGCTGTTTTTTAATTTTTTTGGAGCAAGCTCATCTTTGAGGAAAACCTATGTACCAATTGCAAAACAAAAATCTATATAACCTTGTGAAACACACTCAACATGTGCCCAAAGATCAGAGTAAAATGGCCACAAACAAGACTCAAGTAATGTTTACACCATCGGCTCGCATGTACTGTGTAGGTTTTAATAATGTATTAAAGCTCTGGCAGTTTGTAGAGGAATAATGAGACAGCATTGGCCGATATGAAACCCTTTTTTTGACGAGGCTCACAAATGTGGTACAGTAGTCCCGACCGGGCTGTAACTGACCTCAATCCCTCTCCGTGACCTGCGACTTTGTACTGTGTGGAGCCAGACAGCTGAACTGGGCCAACGCTTCTCACGGAGGCGGCTTATCGAGCCCAAGAGAAATATGTTCTACTGTGCACGATTCTAAGATAAGTGTAGTTACCTCTGCCAAGGAGGTTAAGTTTTCGGCTCTGTTTATGTTTATCTGTCAGCAGGATTACGGAACAACTACTTGCCAGATTTTCATGAGACTTGGTGGACGTGTGTAGCGTGGGCCAATGAAGGGGCCATTAAATTATTGAGCGGATCCAAATCACAGGGCGGATACACACACTACGTTTTACTTTTGATAACATTGCGAGATAGGGCATTTGTGCTGCATTCATGGGGTGTCGGAAAAATGAGACAACTTAAAGCTAATAAAAACACCATAGTTGGAACAACTTCCAAAATCCGGAATTGGGACCCTCCGAGGATCACGTGAATGCACCATTGGCCTTGTTAGAAGTCTGCGTTCTCCGATTGCCATTCTAGTTAGATATATATATATAATGCTGCAAGATTAGAAATGACTTTGGAGTTCACAGAACTTCAACATTCAATGTTTTGCTGTTTAGATCAGAGACCGGTGTGTGCGATCACGTGTGCACTTATTAATCCCCCGGTGTGTGTGTGTAGTCCACTGCATTAATGTAAGAGTACTATGAGCATGAGTCAGTAACGTGCAACACGTGGGAGATCAGATCTGTCTTCAGTGCATCATTACAGCCCTACAGAACATAGCTGCTGCCTGTACCCCCCTCTGACCGACATGCATTCCTCCATGCGTCTGTTCTTTATTCCTGCTACCTCAAGTGTAAAGGGGACACTGTTTTCCCAGGTCTGCTCTGGGACTCTGTCCTGCCATCCAGTTATTAATAAAGGTTAAGCCTTCCCACACGTGTAGCCGCACTCACAAAGAGCTCTTTGCCACATGTGCAGTAATCTTTCTTTCTCCCTGGCTTGTATATTTCACAGGTACTCCCTCTTTTTATGAGACAACAAAGGCTCAATGAGTTTTAACCTTGAATCTGGTTTGTTTCTTTGTTAATTCTTCAGCCGGGAGGTGACTTCTGAGTAACCAAAAGTCCCGTGCCTCATGGATCCTGATTATTTTGCCATTTATGAGTGGGTGTGGTGGGCTAGCCTGCTGTATGCACGCGTTGTTTTTCTGAGGTGTTGAGAAATGATTTACAGACTTTAACTTGATTTAAAATTGGAGTTTTGCCCCAAAGCAAGCCAATAAAGAGATTTTGAGGGGGTTAAAAATATTTTTGAAGTTTCCCACCCTTTCAGTCTTTCTCGATTGTTTTTATTTGTGTCCGTCTCAATGTCAGTAACAGTCTGGCTTCCTCTGTGGCAGCTAGTGATCCACTTCAGCTCTGCTACCAGGAGTGTCCCATGTGCCCTTATAAGGGCAAACTCACTTCTGGGCTCGACACAAGTGAGTTTAAAACGCTGATCCGATCTGCTGCCTGGCTGCACTCTAACCTTCAGCCTGCTCTGGAAATTATTACTGTAGTCCTCACTTCATGCACAAACACACAGTACCGCCCCTGCCTCTCACTCAAACCCATGCACGTGGACTCACACGCGTGCAGAAAGTATACATTCTCCTTCATTTGTGTCAGGAAATTAGCTCTACACGTCATAGTTCACAAAGTAGAAAGTGTTGAGCAGAAAACCAGCAAACGTGTGTGTGTGTGTGTGTGTGTGTACGTGTGCGAGTGTGAGAGTGAGCCGGACTGTGATGTTTGCCCTGACCTTTGTAAACCACACAACTGGAGAGACACACACAGTATGTTGGGCTGGGTATTCGTAATTTGCAATACTCGTGTTGCAAGTGATACATGAGTTTTAGTATTTATTTATTTTTTTTAAATGATGAATTTTTCTGTATCTTTTTTTTTTATTTCTGGTATATTCACATGTTTTTCTGTCACATGTTCCAAATCCCTTTTAACAGTTGTTGATACTGTACAAGGAACAAAATATTCTGAAATGATGGCAATACAGGTAAAATTATGATTTTAAATCCCCAAAAATCTATAGTAAGTAAATATGACTGCAAATCTGACCATGCTTTGAATGCCAGCTTTCAGTATTTGACAGTTATTGCTACAGACACATTTCTGTGCTATGTATTATAGGATACCCAGCCCTAATAGTATGTAAACTAAAAGCCTGTTGTACATAGACATATCTAAACTGAAAGACCGAGCTTAGATATCACAAGTGGTGTATTTACATTAATCCATGTTTCAGTTGCTATGGATAAATGTTCCGATGAATGGAGTAGAAGAGATGGGTGTGTAATTAAGACAAATCTGAACCTGTACAACATTTTCTTTCTATTTACACAGTAATTTAGCAGAGTGGTCTGACTCTTTTCATTTCCACAGGTCTCATTTCAGTGTTGCACCCACAGGTAGTTGTTGCAGCGTGTGCGTTTAGCTCATCTATGGACGACAGACCCACTAAATAGTGGCTCAGTATATCAAAACCACCTGAACAACCTTGACGTCTGGCCATATTTGACCACTTCTGAGGCTGTTTCCATGTGTGTCCCAATAAGTTACACTTAAAAATCATGTTTAAATCAGTTTCATGTGCAGCAGATGAGTTCAGAGGGTGTTGCTGTCCTCAGGAGTGTGTCACCAGCTGGTCTGGATTACTGCTAAGCCATGAACTCTCTAATTGGCTGTGATGGATTGAGCCGCTTCAGTCGGAAGTCTTTGGATATAGGTTTGAGGTTTTGACCCCATAGAGATCTGCTGCTCGGTAGGAAGTGACTCAAAGTGTCCAACAGTACAGTACAAGCATTAGCAGGCCCGCTTGTGAAACATAAAATAATTAATCGCGTCTTGCTCCTCGCCGCAGTAAGAGCTGGGAAGTCTCGTGCGTAAGCGTTGCCTTGAAGTAATTGCCCCAGTTTCTACGGGATTATCTTTTCTCTCCTCACCCCGTCAGTCCTCCTCCTCCATCCTGTTCCTAACATCGTGTACCTCAGGTGACCCTGTGGAGGCCCACAGGTGACCCTGTGGAGGCCCACAGGTGACCCTGTGGAGGCCCTCAGGTGACCCTGTGGAGGCCCTCAGGTGTGGCAGCAGCTTCCTCAGAGTCCTCAGTTAGTGCAGCAGATCACACTTTGACGTGACTATCTCCCCCACCGTCGTTAAAGATGCTGAGGGCTTGGTGACGTCTCAATGACGGCATCATTTTCAGTAAACAGTTTTTTATGTGTTATTTCTGACTCATACATCTGTTAGAAGTAGTGAAGAGCTTTCTCTCTGGGTATAGCGGCTGCTCTCTGGGACACAGTGCGGCTGTTGTTTTGAGCCACAGTGACAGTTGGTCTGTGGCTTGGTTTGAAAAATGCCTTTGTGGACGGTCAATAGTGTAAGGTGCTGTCACTGTGACTGCGTTGGCCCCCCCCCCCTCCCCCACAGTGGTCTTTGACTCTCTGTAAAGACCACTGTCCTGTGCAGGTTTTGTCAAATGGACTCTGTTTCTACTCCAGTCTGTCTGTTTCCGTCTCTGGTACTTTAACGGTCACTCTGTTTTCTTTGGCAGCCACCCAAGTTTAAGGTGTGTTTTATTTGCTTGGGTCACGCCCACTCATTACTTTCCTGTGCGGGAAAGTTATTGGTCAACTTTTCTTTATTTTTCCTCTTTTCAAATACATAAAGGAAAAGTCGGTTACAGCTGCTGGATGTGTGCCAGCTGACATCAGTGTAGAAATGTTTCAACAAATCCAAACTGACTCCACATGCAGCCATCTGTGCACTGATTGGTCCATTTAAAAGGTCTTGTTAGAGCAGGTAAAAGTGCTGACTTGCCCATGTGGGCATTTTTTGCCCCCTCCTTTCATTACATCATGATTTTAATTCCCCTGGGCTGTGCTCGTATTTAAAAAGATTACTGTAACTGATTTGTACAGTTCTGCAGTCTATCACATGCTGTGAGTCATCCTCGTCTGTTGAACATTTTCTTATGTGATTTTGCTTTTATGTTTAAACTGATATGCAAAGAAAAAAGGCCAAAAATGCATGCCTGTTTGGAAATGCTAAGCAGAAGTTATTGTTTTAGTCGAGGCCCGAGCCAGAGGCTGTTCTGTTATATCTCAATAATGAGTAAATAAATCAGTCAATTCTAAAACTTAGCAGCGCACTGTGTAATCACATGATGACATTCATCAGCAGTAAGCTTGACATTGTGTTAACAGACTGCTCCCTGTGTGTGTGTGTGTGTGTGTGTGTGTGTGTGTGTGTGTGTGTGT
>CALSCE010010657.1:18355662-18376407 GCA_943593645.1 Bovichtus variegatus | reverse complement strand
GTGTGTGTGTGTGTGTGTGTGTGTGTGTGTGTGTGTGTGTGATCACACTGCACTTCCTGATCGTCACATTTCACTCCCATCTCTCTCGTCTGAGTCAGCAGGAATTTGAGGAATGACCTGTTCGAGGCCATTTCCCACCCAGCGCTCATCTGCCCATTTTTAGGCATGCCCGGCTTCAGCTTCTCTTTCATTTTTCTCTTTTCCTCTTTGTCACCCTTTCTCCCTGCTCCCCGCTTTACTTCCCCCTCCTATTATTCTCCTCCTTCCTCATATGCTTTCTTTCTGCTTTTTCTGAGCACTTTCTCCTCTTACCCATTATGTTCAGTCAGCTCAGCACTTTAAATTTCCACAAATTATAGCATATAGGAGAGCCCCTTTCAGCCAGTGCAGCTCCGGCTGCATATTTTGTCAAACCGCAGCGAAACCTCAAAACCATGTGCCCTCTTCATCTCTTGTGAGACCCCCCTCCTCATCCTCCTTGAGGCCCAGCAGGGGGGGCACATCAACCCTCTTTTCATCCCACCAGGGTGCAAGGCTTAGCTTAACAACCACATCCAGCTCCCTCTAGTAAAAAAAACAGTTGACATACAAAGGTTTGTGTCTCGACTCTGCAGGTTTTAACTGGTGCAGCAGGAAGCCTTAAAATGTGTGTTAGTGCGTGAAGTGTATCAGAAAAGCCAGAGGAGCAGGAGCAGCTCATCACTGCATGTGTTGACAGGCTCCCGCTGTCGAAGAGAGATCTGTCTCTCATATGACAGGAGAGGGCTCCCTCTACCCTCCCAATGCTCGCGGCTGTCGCTTACATGAAAGCATCCAGCTCGCTGACTGGTGTGTCTGTCTGCAGATGTGCTTTCGTACAGACACTCGCACACCTTAATTACTCCTGTTTCACTTGAAAAAGCAAACCCTTTAAATAGCCACTCGGAGCGATGAAACGGCTCAGTGAGTGTTTTTAAGTGAGCCACTTCAAAATCTGAGTCTCTAGGGCCTCCTGCAGCCTGGCTACTGTTCCGCCAAGATGAATTACAGACGCAGAAGAAGACACCTGGGCGATAGGTCCGCCCGGAGAGCTGAACACACTTATAGCACTTATAGCCGAGCACCAGCTGTTGCCGTGTCTGTTTCTCATCTCCGGAGAGGTCCTGTCTTTTCACATTAGATAAGTCAGATCACTTGTCATCACCAATCTATAAGCCGTTCATTGGCCCTGCTGACCCTGTGACGCGTTTAAAACTAAGTCGGGGCCGTTTAGTCTGATACTGTCTGGATGTAACACACCTGCATGATACTTGTGTTTATTATCTGCCACCTGTGACTCCTGTCAGGCTGCCATTGTTAACAAGGGTGTGCTGCCATGCTCGTGCCACTGTGAGGCTGGACTTAGGCACAGCATGACTTTGAGCTTAAATCGGCACGCTAACATGCTCCCAGTGATAACTTGCTGATGATCACAAATGTCAACATGCTGCTGACGCTGGAGTAAAAGACAGTGGGAAAAATCCTCTGGGGATCATGAATGTCCGTACAAAAATTTCAGTGCAATCCATCCGATAGTTTCATTCAACCGACAGACCGACGTTGCTATTCTTAGAGACAAGCTGTTACCACGGCTAAAAATCACACAACTTTTTAGGATCCTCTGGCTGGACATCTGTGTTAGGGCAGTTTGGCTCTCAGTCTGCGTCTTGTGAACAAATGCGTTATTGTCCTTGTTTGACAGCGTTAATTACAGAGGGGCAGAAGAAGGCAACTGAAAGACGTTGGAGCTATGACTATGAGCCCTGCAGTTCTGTCACCGCCCTGTACTTACACTGAGAACAAGCCTGTGACCCTTTACTGTAGCAGCGGATATAACTGCCGTTTCCTGACCATGCCTTTGTGGTGTAATCTTTCATATGTGCAAATATAAGAGTGACAAGTGGCCTTTGCAAGCCAAATGTTTGGCATCCTGCTGTATGAGCACACTTTCGAAACCCTTGCTTTTGTCTTCATGCCCTCATTGTGTCTGTCTTTTTATGTTGTATGTGCAGCTGGATGGAACCGTGGATCTGGACGAAAGGCGCCTCATCCGTTCAGCCATCCGGGAGTTGAGGAGGAGGGAGATCGAGGACATGGAGGCCGCTCTGGCCAGCAAGAGATTTCGACCCACACGCCTCAAACAGCAGGAGGACAAGGAGAACCAGCACAGGTAAGACACACACAAACGCACACGCACGCAAACAGAGACCTGTCCTAATGACAAACTGCACCAGACCAGGTGAACTGGGGATGCTGAGAAAACACTCACAAAACCCAGATGCAGCATTCCTCAACTTCCAGTGGGAAAAGTCTGGAAAAGTCAAGACAGGAAATCATAGGGGACAGAAAACTGCAAGCACAGTAAATTTTCCATTTTCCATTGTGTATGCACATTTCTCAGTAAATACTTTTACGTTTAAAAATGCGTCCTTATGTCACATTACCTCGCATGAGAGTCAGATTGAAGTAGTTTTTCTCAGCTCATTTGTCTTTTGTCTTTGTCTTTATTGGTTTACTGCGAGCCTTCTCAGTGTTTTTCCCGTTCAGTGACACACCATTCCCAGCTGTTTTCATTCAGCCTCTGTCATTTTAGAGGCTTAGAGGAATATAAGTGTTCATAAAAAAACTCATGACGTTGTTTTTTTTCTAAGATTAGTTTTTTTGGCGTTTTTGCTTTTATTTAATAGTACAGCCGAAGGCAGACAGGAGGGAGAATTAAAACTGTTAAATAAAAATATTATTAAAATATTTTTCGGTGCCATTTATGTCATTTGGGTGATCTTTGCAGGCTTTTTCTCACAAACCTGAGCAAATGTATCACAACTGATTGGCTCTGGCTTCGATTTGCAACATTTAAAGTGTAAATCCCACATTGAGCAGGTTTTACCTTTTTTAATGTGATTAGAGAAGCTGCTCTTAGACAAATGGCACCATACCCAAAACTCTACAAAATTACATTAATTTGTAAAACATCATGAAGCACCTTTCATCTCCTAACAAAATCAAATGGTATGAGAAGGTAAAGCTTTGACCCTGTAAAGTTCTGTCTGTGTCTGAGATGAACTCTGCAGGTCAGGATGGACTGAGTCTTGTAACAGGTGTTATTTCACGACTGCTAATGCCTGGATTGGAGCACAGCAAAGAGCTAACGCTATTGCATGTGAAGAGGACGCTCAACCTTCTGCTGTTGTTTTCCTTCTCTGTCACTGAATCCTATTAAGACCAGTGGCCGGACCTAATCATTTCCATTCACTGCTGCTCTCAGAGGACTTGGATTACAATAATAAAGCCTCACTGAAGCTGCTAGAGAAAGCATACCTACTGTAGCCAATGCTTGCACGTGTTAAGACACACATATTTACACACACACACACACACACACACGCACACAAACCACCGTCTGAAAGTTGCATTATCCCGTGCCTGGTGGAATGTGAAGAATTCCACTCCAACGTGCCACGCATCCTTTAATACCAACGACTGGAGGAATGCGAAGATAATAAGAGAACTGGACATAAGTAATAGAAACTGACATAAAAGTGAGCAGTGAAATGGAGAACTATGGGGCTGAAAATAGAGGATGAGAGCAGCCTTTTTCAGGCGCTGTGTGTCATTGCTGTCAAATCTGCATCACTTTTTCCACGCTTGATTTGGGAGCGTCTCCTCTGATGGGTTTTCCCCCGGCCAAGAGTGTGCGTTATCTTGGCATTGTCTTCTGCTGCCTTTCACATGCACAGAGAGGCCTCAGGATAGAATCAGTGAAGCCCACAATGTGTATTTGGATATTTTAAGATACTATTATTTCCCAGTTTGTCGCTTGCTGCCTGTTGACGGTCAGTCATAATGACCATCTTCTCTCTCTCTCTCTCTCTCTGTCTCTCTCTCTCTCTCTGTCTCTCTCTCTGTCTCTCTCTCTCTCTCTCTCTCTCTCTCTCTCTCTCTCTCTCTGTCTCTGTCTCTGTCTCTGTCTCTCCTAAATCCAGCGACAACTTGGACGTCCTGTCACAAAAACTACAATCAATCCAGGATATTGATGAGCTCACAAAAATGGTGAGTATTAATGGTCCAAAAAATGAAATATGGTGACACTGCATGCTTGTCCTGTGCGCGCTGAGATTTTGTGTGTGTTTACGTGAAGCTCCGTGCCGCCAGCGAGTACGAGGAGAGGAAGATGATCAGAGCAGCCATCAGACAAATCCGAGATGAACCGCAGCAAGGTGAGTCCAGCTGTTTCATTGAATGGACTCAAGCTCTGTCTGTGTGTCGGTTAAATATAAAAAAACACATGAAACTCAGATTATCCTAAACATTTAAGGATAATACATTGTGTCACTGTGATCTGGCAGCTCACAAGTGTAAAGATGGTACTGTAAAGATAGTTAAAAAATGTCTGAATATGAAAGGCCCTAATAGGCTGCGACACCCTTCTGTCCTTAAGGGTATTCATTAGTTAAATTCATATGCTTCAATATTGATGAAATTTAGGGAAATGTAGTGTTTGGTACCCAATTTAAGGCAGCTAAAAAGAAAGGCAGTGATTGGCCTGACGAGGGCGCTGGAATGACAGGTAAAAGATCAACCGTGAGCTTTCAAGTTTCATTTTAATTTGGTAAAGTTTAATTATTTTTTTAAAGAAACCGGTGGGGTAAATGCATAGTGTTAATGTGTATGCATAAATCAAGTGGGAGAGATAGCGGGCTGATCCACCTATGATGCTGGATCAGATAGTGGATTCCTGTCATTCCTCAGCGCTGTCTGGTTTGTGAGGCCCCTGTTACTCTGAAATGATGCAGCCTCCTCCTCCGCTGTGTCAGGACACCTCAGATAATCTCGCCCTCTCTATCACCTCACCTTGCCTCCCATTGATGTTTTCTCTTCTCCTAATTCACCAAATCACCAGAGGTTTGACATCAGATGATAATAAGTCGCCTTCTTCATTCTCCTTATTGTATTACTGCTGTGTTTGTGGATTTCTTAGGGACTGCGGAGCAGGTTAAAGCTCCGGGGTGCTGCCTGGAGCCTGGGAGTGTGGAGCCCCAGAGCAGCATGGGAACTGGGGTGAGTACAGCAGAGTCATTTATGGGAGGAGAAATTATGAAATGTCTCACCGTTATCCTGAAATATAGTCTGAATGTCACATTACAACTGATGGGTAAACTGTATCTAGTCTAATACTCAATCGTGTCAGCTTCAATTTGCAAAAATGAACCCAACACAGACCAATTTGCGGGTGCAAGAGTTTGTTTGCATGGCAACAGCGACCACTGAGGTTTCTCCGCTGCCACAATGAAGAATGCAACAACAAGCATTGTGACTTGAGTCACACACTGTGTCATAAATGTGGCTACACCACGAGCGCACATAAAACACATGCTTTTGCTCCCATGGAGCAAAGAATGTGCTTTTGTATTTTTTACATCCTCATTCAGGTTTGGCCAAGTATGGGAAGAAAGATCAAATTTACTTTGGGCTTGTCAAAAACGATTTACTGCCTGCACTTAACGCCGGGCTCAGTCTACCAGACACACGTCTACCTGTACAGGCTCTAACACTTGGACAGTTGCTCGCTGAAATGTAAAGTTTAGAGAGAGAGACCAAAGGTTCAAAGAACTTGATCTGATTTGATGAAATACGTTTATTGGCCGACATCACATTTTTCTGAATCCCTCTTCAGTCGCTCTCTAAAACTCCAGACTTCAGTCTCCTCACGCGTCTCGCAGCCCTCTAGTGGATGATAGAGGACTGTGTTTTCAGAGGTGAACAAATCTTTTATCTTTTCCAGCGTAACAGATTGAATGATGTGGTCGTTGCAGCGGACATGGTGAGAAGACATGAGGCTTAGCTGTTTGGGAGAGTCTGCCAGGAGCCAGATGTTATCTTATCTGCTGTGTTTGATCACAGTTGTTTGATAAATGCTCTGTTTCCAGGGGATGAGATTTCTGTGGAGGAAAACAAAGTTAATTCTTACTGTATGTGGTCACCGTTGTTGTCACTCAAGCCTTGAGCCTGATGTAAAAGGCAAGAGCTGACAGGCTGTTAGTATCCAACCCATTGTCTGTTGCAGCAAAGCTTTTCGTGCGTGCATGCGTCCGTGATCTCGGCTGATAGGATGTAATGACTGCATGCTGGCGTCACAGGATGCTCTAACATTCAAGCCTTTTTACCTCACTTCCTGTGAGAGAGCTGACCTACATGGCGGTCAAGTTGTGAGCTACAGGTGGTGGTCTGGATGGGCAGGGGGAGTTCAGACAGACAGACAGACAGACAGGCAGACAGGCAGCCCACCAGCTGTGCCTCAGCAGCCTAGTCTCCGCTGGAATGGGGACGTGGCCAAAAACAACATCAGCCAGCAGCAGCAGGGCTCCTTCCACTCACATCACAGCAGCGGATCTCTTTGAGCTGCATGCAATTGTCCCATGGCAGATGGAGGTCCTAGATATGCCTCCGCAGCAGCCAAACACACACACGCAATATGTGTACACTGCCAGCAGCTTGAAACAAACACCAGCTAAAACACTCAAGTAACAAAAATGGAAAATCTAAGGAGTATATGCGTGATTAATTTGTGTTTTTTAAAAAATTTTTTACTATATTTATTGAGTTTTGTTTGTGCAAACAACCAAAGTATTGTGTATGTTAATATATTACTTTTTTTTTTTTGCAACCAGAAAGATATAAAAGACAAACCCACAAATGAACACAATAAACTAAAAAGCAGCCTTTAATTAGTAGATTAATGTCGCTGTAATTTGACCAGAATCCAGCACCCATTAGAAGGTAATGACTGTATTTAATAGCCATGTTTTAATGACATGCAAGGATAGCTGACGTACTGTAAAAGTTTCCTTTTGCTCATTTTGTGAGAAGGGATAACTGTACCATACTGTAACAGCTTATAAAAGACATTAATTATATGTATGTAGCACCAAAGAAATGCCAGTAGGAAAAAGGATCAAAAAAGTGCAAAATATTCAATAATTTACATGAGGTTCTGTTACAGTAAAATATTTAATTTGTCGCAAGTATATTAGCAGTTAGAGAAATGAAAAAATCAGGTCGAAACTAACACTGTGTGGGTCAGAAGTTAATGTGTCAACCAGGCAACCCTTTAACCTGTAAGAAAAGTGTGTGTGGGTGTGTGTGTGTGGGGGGTGTCAGATCCCTTTGGAGACAGAATGGGAGGGAAGGGAAGTCAAGGGAGTGGCTTGTTGGTATTATATGTGTGTGAGTGGTGTTGGTGGTGATGTGCGTGTTTGTGTGTGAGTGTGTATGATGTGGCTGAGGGAGTAGAGCAGCAGAGTAGCGGACGTCCTGACTCCAAGAGGGTGGCTGCTGATAGAGAGAGAGAGCGAGAGAGAGAGAGAGAGAGGGAGAGAGAGAGGGAGGCAGTAGGTCAGTGAAGAGAAGGTAAATGTCATTCCGATTTTTTTCCTGCTGACGCGTGTCACAGACCAAACGCTCCTCTCTGACTGTGTTTATCTTTTTTATGCTCTGAAAGGCCATTTAAACATCTTTCCTCATCACTCGCCGCTTGTTTCTGTCTGACTGGAGAATGGACGTACCTGCCTCTCTGTTTACCTTTGTTTAGGTTTGTGTGCATAATGGTTTATTGCCGAGTTGGATCATTTCTGTTCACTTAAGATGACGGTTTATCTCTTAGGACGTAGATGACACCTTAATGATGCATGCAAGTTAAAGACAAATCTTGAATATTTAATACTTTGAATGTATTTACCAATTTAACCCTGTAAGTGGTGTCTTGGAGGCTACAGGTTTGCTTGCCATCTAGGTACAGTATGTTGGGAGAGCTCAGGTAAGCTGTTGTTGTGGCGGGTGGTGCTGCTCCAGACAGAGTTTCGTTTGTTCTCTGATCTCTTCTCTCTAATCATAAACATGTTGCAAGAAGAGACCTGAGGAAAGAGTAGTTTAATCGTCTTAAATCAGCCTAGTGTTGGCAGTAGAGAGGTTTTTTATCTGACTTGAAGATGAGTTGTGCTGGGGAAAAAGAAAAGTACAGTAGATCCATTTAGAAAATAAAGACCAAGTAGGCTTAGATTGGCATGTGATGATGTGCAGGAGGTAGAGGCTCAGGGCTGAGCTTTTTTTGTGGGTTCCCTCACTCCAGACTGTGTGCGTGCGTGCGTGTGTGTGTGTGTGTGATGCTGAGATGATTGCTACTTCATTCCAGCTACTGTATTTCAGTTATTGGAGGTGAGCCGAGCGTGTGGTTCCTCAGGCTGCAGTAATGGAAAAAGAGCCGCCAGGTTTCTTTCTCTCTCCCACGTGGAGACATGGAAGACCCTCAAATGGTCTGACCTTACCGGGGTAGTGATGGAATTGACTTCCATGGAAAACTGGAGCATTGAAAGCCGTCGTGTTAATCTGTAGATGATCTCTCAGCTGTCTTGAGTTGGTTGTTGAAGGAGGTGTGTGCCTCGGCCTCATTGTTGTTATTTTTTGTGGGGTTGAGGGTTCGGAGGAATCCAGATGGCCGACGCCTCGCTGTGGTCACGAGAAAGGACAGTTGTTTTTGTGTTTACGTGTTTGAGCTTTCACAATTATAGTCCAAAGCAAGCAGGCTCCTGAGGCCACATGGGATGAGTGGTTCAGTGTCAGTGTTGGTTCCACTCTGTCAGGTCTTCACTGTTGGGGCCAGAGCGAAGCCGCTAATGACAGCATGGTGGCTGGCAGCAGGTCCGGAGCTCTGGTCTGCATCTCCAGTTCCACTTTATCTTCCCTTTTTTCCCCCTCTGCCTCACTGTCTGTGAGAAATATGCTCCCTGTGGTTTAGTGGGAGCTGTGAAATGATGGCTGTCTGTCTGATTCTCGGTAGAAGCAGGAGAGGGAGGGGAGGGGCAGGTGAGGAAAGACTTGTCCTCTCTAATTGTGTTTGTGGCTCAAACACAATTCTCTCCCCCTGCGACTCTTTAAATGAGTGACTCCACTCAGAAGGAGAGTGCACTTTGTGTGTGACCTCTCATTATTACACTGTAGTGCCTGCAAGTCTTTTGTGTTGTTGCAGAAGACGTTGTGTCCTCCAAACTCATCAGACACTGTAATCACTCAATAAGCATTGCACTTAATTCCCAGTCTGCATTACCAACATACTTGCCCCAGAATTTATGCTGCCTCTTTTTTTTAGCGCCAAATGGATAAAGTGGAATGCATGGAAAAAATGATATTGGAGCACCTTGTGTGTAGATTTACACTGGTATGATGTCACATATACTACTTCAATTGTCTAGCTTCTTATGAAGAAAGTTTTTTTTCTTTCACAAACACAGATTGATTTCTCCTGGATGATTTTAGCAGAAAAACTTCACTTATTTCACTAGTTTTTTATTTTAATCTTATTTAACTTCATTATAATACATTTAATGGTGTGGTGCATTTGTTTATAACCTGAGGAGTGCCATTCCAGATTTGCCTTTGCTGTTTGTGCTGCCGTCTCCTGCAACTGTGTCTGATTACATTTCTCTTCGCTGATTGAGCCCTGTAATCTGCTCAAGGTGGGGAAGGTCACAGTCAACAGAGCAGAAATCCTCCAGTCCTTTCTCACCTCTGCCTCTCGCTCGTGTTTAAATTTCCAACAGGCTTTGTGTTTGGTCTCTCTCTGATCACACACTGCATTGATTTAAAAGCCTTTTACACACACAAAAATCTGACTTTGTCCTACAGAAGATTTCCCCTCTATAGCTGCTGCTGACAACTGAGCCAGTCTTTTGGGATAACACAGTTTACACATGGACAGCTGATTGTGTGCTTTGCATGCTTGAGAGCTTGTGAATGTGTTTTCAGAAGTTTTTTGAAGTAATAGTAGGCTGTAAATCTAGTATTACATTTTAAGTAGGTAAGGTCATGTGCTGTATGTTTTTTCAGAATCCACCCAAGTTTTTGTAAGACTATTCTTAACCCAGATGCCAACAACTTTAAGGAGATTTTGTGCCATAATATAGTTCCTCATTCTAAATGCGCTACAGAATGACGCATACCACCTGAAGCTCCACAGGCAAGAGCTTTTTGCCCTTTAATAGAAAAGTTTGCAAGTCCTCGGAGTATTGTGCATTACAAATATGTGTGGGACAGATTTAAAGTGTGTGTGTGCGCACACATGCTTGGAGGAGCCTTATTTGTGCAGCTGATTTTCCTGTGGAGTAGCTCATGGTCAGGCACAAGAGGCCCAACAGTAGTGCCAGCGTCTTCATCTTTCCCCCCTCCACACCTCTCCCGTTTCCTCTCCATATGCCAAAACACTCCTGCCTCTCCTCCGAGATCTCACCCCTGCTCCGACTTTCTTCTATTGGTGCAGGTTATGGAGTATAGTAGAAAGAGCTGTATTTTGTGCTGCAGACAGACTGCAGGTAATCTTGAAGGAGTGGGAGCTACCCGAGTCACTTCAGGCTGTAACGCTGAGATATACATTGACTGTATATGTTGGCTCTCTCTCTCTCCCTGAGACCCATACAATGGAAAATAAAACGGTTCTTTACTTTTCCAGCTGGCCTCGCATGTTGCTCATCATGGCTGGAGCATTTGACCTCAACCTCCAACATAAGACTGTTGCGATCACCAGCTGACCTCCAACAGATGATCACAGGACTCATGTTTTCACTCTGGTTTTGATCAGAGAAATCAGTTGACACTTTGTTCCTAATAGAAACCTGAAGACATTGTGACCTGAGAGATTTATAGCCCGTGATGTGTCTGGAGCTTTCTTGAAATGCACTGAGCATGTGTGAATCTTTTCTTTTACAGGAGACAGAGCGGGAGAGTCACAGTGAGCAAGAGCGTATCAGATCTCAGATCCGGGATTTGCGCGGCCAGCAGACACAACAAAGCAGAGAGCTGCAGAGATTAGGTGAGAAACACTGCCAAACTGCCTCTGACGTACCGCCTAACACATATTGTCTGTATGCTATACACACTTTTGCCATGCCACACTTTTGGAATCGTTCCAACACAAAATCGTTTGTATGCTGTAAACATTCACCTAAAGGTTAAGTTTGGGTAAGAACTCAAAGCCAACACCAACCACCTCTGTTGCGTTTATGTGACTGCATACATCCGACTTGATGCAATTTCCTCTTCACTGCCTGTTAAAATAGTCAGCTGAAGGAGCCATTCTCCTGAGGTGGCGGTCAGGAGTTCATATTAGTTCAGACTCCTTCATCTAACTTTATTAACCATTTGGAGTCACTCACATCCATAGGCTTACTGACTTTGACTTCTTAAGTGTGAACTCATTTCATTAAGCACTCTGTTAGCCTAACCATTAATGAACTAGTATGAATGCAAGCCTTCAGGACGGGATGAATGGGCTTCGTTCACTTGAATCCATGAAACTTTGCAGGCACAGCGCTGACGATGAATAGCTTGTAAAATGACAAAAGTGCATTATTGAGGCATAAATGTGGTTATAAACCAATCTATAGCTTGTCCAATTCTAACCCCTGAGGCCAAGCTTAACATTGGACAAACTATTCATTGGAAAACGACCCTGATATAGGACACCCCATTTAACTTTGATTATCCTCGGCTGGAGATGAAAGTGTTTCTTTTCTTTTAATTAACCCGGCTGACCTAAACTTGGCCCTGAGGATGACGGCCATAATAATGTCATTCTGTGTGGCCTGGTCTGCCCTGGACTTGGCTCCCAGTGTCCTTCTCATGGACCTGAGGTTGGTGGTGGGGTTATGGAAAGCAACAGAGGGAAACCCAACAGCCACACCTCTGCTAAATAAAGCTGATACCAGAACAGAACTAAGGCCTACTTAACTTGGCTGAGAAACTCCCCACTGTTCCTGATTTATCCATTCCCTACCTTACAATTTGAACCAGGGTGAAGCCAGGGTGAACAAAAAAAAAAGACCACCATAGAAAAGCAAAGTAGGAATGCGCCGTTTAAAGTGGAGACCAATCAAAAAAAAGACACTGACTTTTATGTTTGGGAAAGGACAGAGGAGCCAGGCTGGGCCAGTGGTTCTTGAATGGCCACTTGTCTTTTAGGCAGAGGGAAAGTGGCAGAAAATAAGAGATTGACTTGGAAGATCCGTGGCGGCTTCTCTTTAGACTTTGAACACAGCACAAACACATAGCTCTACCTATCAGACAAAAAAGATGATATTTACAAGCTTTACCTCAATGACCATGTGTTAAGTCATACTGCATTCTAGTGCAAACTGTAACTTGTAAAGCTGTGATTTACGAAATTGAATCTTCCCTGAGACACTCGAGTGCCTCGTGTTCCCAAAAGAGAGAAACTTGCTCAATTATTAGCATTAATACCAGGCCACTAGTCATGCATGTATATCAGACCTGGGTCTGCAACAGTGGCACCATACAAATTACTGCTAAACCATCGCAGAGTATACAGTGGTTCCCAACATAGCGGTCAAGAGCCCCCAAAGGGGTCATGAGATAAATCTGAGAGGATTAACTTGATCGAAAATAAGAAGACAACGCTCAAAATGATGGTCATTTCTCGAATTTTCACGTTTTTTGTCTGTAAATCGGCGAGACAAGGCAGGAAATCTGATCAGGAAATATAACGTTGCTTGAACTGCTCACAGCTCAGAGATGAATGCAACCTGTAACAAAGGGTCGTAGGCACGGCTTCGCTAAGAAGGGCCACAAGCCAAAAATGTTGTGAAGCCCTGGCATATGAACAAAAAATGATTTGCTCAACCAGATTTTTATTTTATTGTATTTATTTATTTTTATCTTTATATGGTAACATTATGTAAAGCAAATGCAACCGCTTGAATGAGACACTTGATTTTATAGTAACAGTGAATTTACTCGTTATGAGACTGAGGTCTTTGGAGTGCAGGAGACACTCCTGAGGACCTTTTGTGACTCTGTGGTGGCTTCAGCCATCTTTCATGACAGTGGTCTGCTGGGGCATCTCTGCTGCTGACAGGAAGAGACTTAACAAACTGGTAAAGAAGGCCAGCTCTGTCCTGGGGAGCCCTCCGGACACTGTGGAGGTGGTGGGAGACAGGAGAATGATGGCCAAGCTGTCATCCCTGTTGGACAACATGTCCCACCCCCTCCAGGACACTTTGTCTGCACTGAACAGCTCCATCAGTGACAGGCTGCTTCACCCGGTGTCACACGGAGAGATACCGCAGGTCCTTCCTTCCTGCAGCAGTCAGACTATACAACCACCACGGCCCCTGGTAGACCAGCACACGTACTATTTATGACTATTCTTACTGTGCAATACAACCACGTGCAATACGTATGTGCAATATATCTCTTTTACTATGTATTATTGTTACCACTGGCTGCTAGAGTATTACTCTCACTATTCACTTACTGTATTACGTTAACCTGCCACTTACTTACCACGGTTGTTGTTTTTTTGTACAATATTTTGTACTTATACATTTGTACTAAACCTTTTATCTGCACTGTCCCTTTGCTGTTGTAGCACCGTAAATTTCCCCGCTGTGGGACGAATAAAGGTTTTCTGATTCTGATTCTGATGCCAAAGCAGAAGTGGGGTGAGCCCAAGTTAAACCCAGGTCATCTGTCAGAAAAGCTGTGTTGACACAGTCACAGCCAGGACAAACGCGAGCTTTCCTCAGGGTCATTGCTCCAGTGTGAAGGAAGGCTAAATAAAACCTTTGTTTGTGCTCTGTATATTGACTGGCAGCGGAGTGCACAAGCGCAGTCTGCTTTTGCAGCTATTCCAGAGCGAAACGCAAGCCTCTCATTACCCAGCAACAACGGGGATTTTCCCAGAAACGGCTACACAATGTACATGGCCGCTTCCCAACGGCAAGACATGAACAATAATGTGAAAGTTTGTAGAAGAAGTGGAGTGTTTTGGCTTTCTCTTTAGTTGAGCAGTAATTGAGTTTGGGTTGAGTGCATCATTAGATAAAGACACTGCTGTCTGGTGGACCATTCATAGTGTCACGTGTGAAAATGGCAGCCATTTATTGTCCTAATTGTGTATCATAATCACGTTTTCTATTCAAACTATTACATAATCATCTGGTCTGTTTCATTACCTTGCTGCCATTTATAAATTGATTCTATCAGAAAGCTGCTTTAAAGCTGCCTATTTGCTGAAGCTGCCACTATATCCTGACTAATGCATGAGACAGATAATCTGTGAAAAATATCACGTTCCTCTGCTTCCTCCTAGTGCTCCTAATGGCATTTGCTAGAGTCAACCGCGCCGAAGGAAAACAACCAATAAGAAACGAGGAGTCTCTAATACAGTGACCATCACTGCTCGTGGACTCTGATCGAACTAGTCAGCGATGATCAAACATAAATCCAGATTCTGTCAGTTAGCTGGAGTTCAGCCACAGCACCGGGGGACTGCAGACTCCCTGTTGCTGCGGTTACATGGGTCCAGCAGCTGTGACTGATGGTGCTGGGGCTTGTTCTGGTTGAGCTCAAGTCTTCTCGGCCGCCGAGTGCCGGCTCAGCCGACCTCTCTCCTCCTCGGCGGGCTGCTCTCCTGGCTGCGCCGCCAACGGGAAGACGAGACGAATATGCTGGTCGTTTTTTAGTTTCTGCCACTTTGGATTTAGTCCAATAAACAAACTAACGTGACGTTACACGGACTACAGCCGCGGTTAACATTAGTGCTCAGTCAACACAGAGGATCAGCCCCAAGATTATAGACTGCAGTGTTTTTAGACTCTCAGAGTTTTAGCAGTTTGGTCGAATTTTGGTATTCTTGCCGATACAATAAATACGGCAAACATAAAAAAGTAATTTTGAATAAAGTTACCAACTATAGCTTTAAATCAAGCTGTGAACGTCCTCCTCGAACCTGTCTTGACGGAAATTGAAAGAGATTTCTGCAGCTGCCGGTCGGTCTCTTTTGATTTGGTTCTTGAATGACAGGCGTGCGTACTTGGTGAACACCATTTGATTGCAGAGTTGGTGCAAATACACACAGGTCACACAGAAGTGTTTTCATGCCTTGGTGTGGGAATCTGATACACTCTTGGTTTACTCTGCTTTGCTTATCTGCGGTACGTACACAACCTCAGATATTCCATCACTAGAAGCACCATGGGGTGTTCGAGGTGGAGACTAACAGAGGGAGGATGTGGGCAGCTCTGTGTTGTTTGGAGTGTGGTTTCCTGAGGAGAGAAGGAGCAGTGAAGGAGCTTGGACAGAGGGGAGGGGAAGTACTTGTCCTAGTCTCTATTTCACCCCCGCTTCCTCTTTGACTTCTTGTACTTGCTTACCGCCTATGGTTACGCCACATGCTCCCTCTCTTTAGTTGTGACCCCTCCTTCTCCTTTACGCACATCCACCGACACAATCTTACAAATCTTATTCAGGAACTGAGGCCAGTCTAGAGGAAATGCCTACATCCCCTCATGTCTCCACGTGCCTCCTCTGTGATCCCAAGTGATATATTGTAGCCCGGCCTGTGCCCGCAGAAGTATTTCATTTCCATCTCTTCAATCTCAAACGTCACCACCTACAGCTTCCTTTGCTCAAATACAGTAACACCCTCTTCACTTTAGTTTACTACTGATGTGAGAGGAAGAATAGAATTAATCTGCCAATCAGTTTTTTTTATTTAACAAATCAGGAAAGCCACAGTACAGAAAGGCATTTATTGCTTATTTATTTCATTTGTGGTTTCTGTTGCAGGCTCCAACTCAGGCATGGTGTTGGTTCTCGATCACCTGGGGAAGGACGAAGGCCCCGGAGCTCTGCTGATCGAGCCTCAGAGAGAGGCCGTGACCGCAGAGCCTGACTTTGTCCTGTCTCATCGTCAAAGGTCCGATTCCTCAGCTTCAGACCGCAGTGCGACCTCTGTGCTTTCCAGGTCCAATCTTGATCCTGTGGCCTCAGAGAAGAGTCTGGGCTCAGCCTTCAGAGCCCGGCTGGACTCTGGAGCCTCAGACAGAAGCCAGAGTCCCTTCCAGCGTGGTCGGCTAGACTCTGGGGCATCAGAGCGAAGCGTCAGCTCCCTGTCCTACGTAAGACAGAGACTGGGCTCAGATGTCTCAGACTCTGGCGTCAGACCCCGTTTGGGCTCTGGGTCTTCAGACAGCGTTGGTCGTTTGTCACGGAAACGGACTGACTCGGGAACATCTGACCAGAGTGTGAGTGTGTCCTCTGAAGAGAGGAGTCCAGCGGAGGAAGTGGAGGTGGCCACGAGTGGTTCAACTTACAGCACAGATTCAGAAACTGAGAGCGGAAGCCACGGTCCGGCCAGCCTCCAGGCGCCGTCCAACCAGGGCGGCATCATTGACCAGGAGCAGCCAGATGGGGCTGTTTTGTCCAGGAGAGATCCTGCAAATGGCCTGCTCAACGGCAGTGGCAAGGGAAAAATCGACTGTCAGAAACAAAAGGTAGAGTGCACAGTTCTTCTATCAGATGAATGGCATTGTCTTTGAGGTGACAAATTAAAGGAAAAACATAATAAATGCAGCTTCCACACAGGCCAGGAGGGGTCATTGACTACTTCAATGAGTATGAAAATGATCAAGGCTTCAGTCATCATATCTCAACCAAATGAAAAAAATAAGCATTTCTGATATTTCCCCAAATTTTTTATTATTTTTCCCTTTTTAATAAAATACAAACAAACATTAACGATACATTAAAAAAAAAACATGTTGACATTATCTTTGAGTCCAAAAATGGATGACTAAGGGGCATTGTAGCTGTTTTCGAGACACTTCATGTTGGATTTTCTTGTATCTGTTAGAGCCAGCTGAACAGCAGCCACAGTGCACAGTATGTATCATAAAGGCACCACTAGAGTGGGGTGTTGAACCGCAGCCACGGTCACTGACAGTCCAAGCTCTCCCTTTCTTTCTTTCTTCTTTTCCATTATCCAACCCCGACACTCCATTCTTCAGTGACACCCAGGTCACATCGGCATCCATTAACACAACATGCCGAGCTCTTGTTTGGTGCTGTTTAACTTTTGTTACTTGGCGACACAAACAAACGGCGCACCTGGGTGTTTCTGCTTCACCTCAGCGGCGCGTCGGTCTCACCTGCCGTCAGAGAGGGATAGACTGCGTTACGGGCCAGAGGTTCTGTCTCTTTTCAGCCCACAGTACAGAGAACACACAAACAGAGCTGCTGTTTGTTGAGCAACATTTCCCATCTTGGGGGCTCAGGTCACCATGACGCCATCGTGTCTCTCCTTTTTAAATGTGTTTACACAAGGCTGGCCCCGGACTTCTTTTATTGTTCGCTGCAAGACACGCTGATGCTCATTCTCCTGAGAGTAATGTAAACACTCTGGGGCCCATCATGGCCCCGCTGCCTAAAAAAGAACAGAGGCCCACTGCTTCACTCCAAACAGAAATGTTACACAATGAAAACACCACCGCTTGATTCTGTGTTTAGGAGTGTGTAGGTTTCTGTGTGTGTTGTTGTCACCAGAGCCATCCATGAAGCCCCTCATGAATGTGCATTGCTGCCCTGTTAAACATGGAGCTGCTCAGCACAGCGGCTCTGTGGGTGTCAGTCCACGCACAGTGCATGTAAACCCCTTATCTCTCCTACTTCCTCTGCTGATTGTTCTTCATGTTTCTTTGTTATTTTTTCCATTTTTAGATGACAATTAACAGCGAGCTGCCCCTCACTCATGGCAAAGCAAAGGATTCTGGTGAGAAACTAGTCCAACTGGTTAATCAATAGAAAATCAATCATCATACGTTTTGTTAATCTTTGAAGGCATTTGTTAAAGAAATATCCACACACTCATCATTTCCAGCTTCTCAAATGTGATTTATTTTCTGCATCTCGTTCTTCTCAATCATTGTCAATTGGATATATTTGGGGTCGGTACTGTTGATTGGAAAGAAAAAGCTATTTTTATATTCTTAGCTCTGAAAAAATTGCAATAGCATTTTTCACCAAATTGTAGCACATATTTGTTTGGTTTAGTTTAAAATTCATCAGGGGAACCTAAGTGGGTAATACAATCACACCACATATCCTGTAGGTACATGGAGACAATGGCAGCCATTAGTGTGACCGTATAGAGCCACTCACAGTAGAGAGTGCTGGGATGAGGGCATGTTATAATGTACACCATTTTCTCTCTATTTACCAGACAAAGCTCTTTGCTGTGTCCATTGTAGTATAAACTGTGGTTTTGTCCTCCTGCACACCACATCTTTTTTTCCTCTGCAAAGATGACCTCAGTGAATATCTTCTCCTCTAATCACTGGTGTTTTTTTCCGTTGGAGAGTCTGTGCCAAATCATGAGCTTTGTACACATTATCTGATGGTATTAAGGATCAGAGAATGAAAAAAAAATATCCATGAGTAGACGAAACATGTCCTGAAAAGTCCAAAAAATTGAAACTGAAAGACGGTGAAACGGGGGAGGTTAAGTCAAGCAAAATAACAGGGCTGGAACAAAACCTAGAGAGGATGAAAAGAGGAGAGGGATTTGTAGAAGGCTTTTGAGGTGGAGATGATGAGAGCAGGGGAGACTATGTGTGCTAAATTCAGCCTGAAGAGTGGAAACGTTCCAGACTCTGTGGCTTTGAGTGTCCTTCTGTGATTTCAACTCCCCTCCTGCACTATGTCTTTACAGCACCTGAGAAGAAAGATGTTGTTTTGGAACAAGTAAACCGCACCAACTCTGTACGTGATCGAATGCGCAAGTTCACACAGCCAAGCCAGAGCACAAATGTCCCAGCTTTGAAGAAAGCTCCTCTGAGGAACGGGACCACCTCCGGCAGCAGCGGCCAGGCAAATCTCTCCAAAGCCTCTGAGCTGTTTACACACACAGGAGCATCCCTCATCACATCTGGAGACAGGCCAGCAAGGCCACGTGTGGACTCCACATCTTGCACCTCTGCTGCATCCCAGAGTCAGGCCATACCTCAGCCAAGAGGCGTGGCCAACAAACCTCTGTCTTCAGTTAGCCAATGGCAGAACTCCATGGGCGGGACGAGGCATCCAGCTGAAAAAGATGCGCATGCCTCCAGTAACTCAAAGGAAGACGGGACCCCAGGGAGAGCAGCTGGACAGCAGGTCACCCAGGGAGAGGCAGACCCGGACATGAAGACTTTCCTCACTATCGAGATCAAGGATGGGCGCACCACCACCACCTCCTCTACATCCTCCCCTAGGGGCAACATCGTGCCCATCACCAACATGGCCCCACGCATCGCCACTAACACTCTGGGACAGAGAGCAGGTAGGAGCACCGTACAGCGCTCGTACTCTGGTTCAGTCAGTGCTCAAGTGTTGGAATGACGACAGAACGCCTATTTTGTTTTACCACTTAATGCGCCGTGCTTTTTAGGTGAAACTTGACTATATTGACCTTTTTTTTTCATATGTAGTTGGTACAATATCTGCAGAGCACTGTGTTTCAGGCAGTATGAATCTTAATTTGGCGACTGTACGTCTTTCCTTGCTAATATCAGCCTTTAGATCACAATGGAATCCCAGTCGCTGTGGGAGGCGACCGGCACCAAGGAATCGGTCACAAGTGGGATGATGACAAGCGAAGCGCGTGCATGAGGGGGATACATGTTAGGGCTGAATATAAAACAGCATGATTGTACTGAAGGGTATTTGTTATAAAGTGGGCAAGTTTCTGCAGTGTGGAAGGGGAGAGGTCAGTAGTCAACAGAGCCAAGTATATTTGGGACAAAGGAAACAATAATTGGCTGTTTCAGGCCAGACTGAATAGTAATATTGTTACAGTGCTATTGAAGGAGCCTGCTAGCCCACACACAGTGTTTTGTTTGTTCCATGCTGTAGATTTTGCCTGCCCCCCCCCTTATCTAAAATGACACTTTGTTTAATGATTTGGGTGTTCTTTTAAATGAGAAATGTTTTTGGGAAACCAGTTAACTAATTACTTCTCCTGAGTTCACCAGTGGTGATCCCAGCAGTTTTAGACACTGAGGTGCTCACTTTGAATGTGGCTGGAGAACGTTGTCACATGTTATCCCTTCTTTTGTCTCCTCTCGACTACCAAGAAAAGGTGCCCGTGCATTTTATGTCTTTATTATTATTCAGTCAACATCACAGTAGATGAAAGGAAATGAGAGAAGAGAGAAGGGAAAGGACATGCAGCATACTGTAGGTCCCCGCTCCGGACACAAACCAGGGATGTTGCAGTTCATGGTCAGAAGCGCCCGGGGCGTCCCGGGAAAATGACTTTTAATGGAACAAAATACAAGGGAGTTTCCCCTGTTTTCTAAGTAGTAAACATTCACAAATGTCACTGTGCAGCAGACCAAAACATGGTCACTCACCTGCATAAGTTTCAAAAATAATGCATGGCCTTATCAGAGTTATTGAGCTCTGCTTTTTCCACATCAGTGAACCATCAGTCCATACTGAAAAATCTACTTTTAATTACTAAGATATGTGGCATTTTGTTAGCAAGTGTTAAATGAGGCATACTTGCGAGGTGTACGTTTCTGTATTGTCAAATAATTACTAGGCATGTTAAGCAGCGGGACAGTCTCATAAAAACACATTGTTCCTGGACGTGTACAAAGTCAGCAGCACAGTACATACTCATGGTGCAAACAGTGCCAGCAGGGATTCATTAATCGCATGAAACAAAAACACGATAGCTTGAATCTCAGTCTTTTTCAGGAGCAGAGCTGCTACAGATGCTATTACTGTCAGTCCAAACAAGACGTCTTAAGTTTCAGCTCTTCCCAGCAACCGGGACCTCCAACCCAAACAGTTTATTTAAGACTCAAGCTGAACCTGTGTGATTACACCTCTTACAACTCA
>CALSCE010010657.1:18338865-18355562 GCA_943593645.1 Bovichtus variegatus | reverse complement strand
AACGACACATTCTGGCAGCCCCACTGTTCCCTTCAGGAGAGTCACATAGTTTGTTTTTTTCCAGCTCAATTTGCTTTAATGGTTTTGGGCTCCTTTTTTGGGAACCTGCCTGTCTCCCACTGACCAAAAGCAGGCTGGGATTGTGTCTCCGGTTTCTCTTAAAAGCACCTACCCAGAGTCTTAAATGTACACTATGCTGGGCTGGTGTGCATCAGTCCTGTATTTTATGATATAGCTTTTGTGCATGTGTGTTTGGAGTGAAGGGACAGCAGGTCACAGGGAATGCATGCGGTAGTCAGGCAAATAAAGAGGGCTGTTTATGTTAAAGGTGGTTTCATCTACACTTTCTCGCTTGTCTCTCATTAGACATGTTGTTTATGACACTATGGCAGCTTACGTAGCTGACTAATGTCTACCACCAACACAGTACAAGACCGTGCACACATCTCAGCAGTACACATGCATGTGGATCTTTTTTGTTTGTTATTCTTCTTAAAATCCATGTAAATGTGTGTCTTCACTATGTGTTTCAGAGTTGACCCTTGGCCTCAGAGCTACACCGTTCAAGGTCTCCTCATCCAGCCTCTCCTCTGGATCCTCCATCAAGGTACAGTCTGCCATTGCAAATTATTATCTGGAACAGGATCACATCATTGAGGCGCCGCAGAATCCGGTGACAAAACCTGTCAAACATGCATCAAAACCACATTCCCAGTTCCTTTCCAATTAAAGGTTGAATCTTTGTTTTCATCTTCTATTTCATTCCCAACTGACTCAATCGAAATCCACTGTGTTATTTGCTGCGTCCCTGTCACAGCAATCACCTATAAAGGCTTGAAAAGCAAGTGAGCCGGGACAGTGAAAGACAGACAGAGTGTGTAAAAAGGAGGGAGAAGAGGGAAGAACAGTGTTTATCAAACACGGAGTGGGTAGCCAGTCACATCTGTCCTTGTAGGGTATGTAAAGGAGAGCGAGGGAGAGGGAGGTGCTCCGGGCATTCCTCGTTTTCTCTCGGTAGGCCATGCCCACTGAGGTTTATCTGGGAAATGTTTCCATAATCACACCTGTCTGTCTCCATGCACACTAATTGCTGTCCAGCTGCATTGAAACACATGTTGACACAAGTTCTTCATCACTTCTTTTCTTAGGGGGCCAAAATCTAAAGATTCAACTCTCATCTCTAGTCTAGAGTCTCACATTGACCTCTGGGGTTAGGAAGAACTCCCATTCACCTCATACCTTAACCTTCTTGGTCCTCCATGAAAGGAAATGTCCTCCTGAATGGAGACTGGGGGATTGAGAGGGTGAGGAGAGGAGAAGCGGTGTCCAATTTACTCTTTAATGGCGCTGTATTCCACCCCCTGTGTCGAGCGCAGCTGTAATCTGGTAATGGGATCATGGAGCTGGCTAATTCTGGCTGGGAGGAGACCCCTCAAAGCTGCGGGGTGAATTTAAGGTGTTGCAATGAGACTGTCTCCATCAGTTAGGCCCTTGTTGAGACGCACAAACACAGGGGCAGGTACAAACTAAGAGAGTCTTTCTTGTAGAAAAGGGATTTTGCAGGAAGAGGACAAAGATTCTGCAGGAGATGACGTATATACTTGTCTGAGCGCTGAGTGCTGTTACAACCTTACCATAGCGGCATGCAGGTAACGTCTTTGCGTGTGTGCTAACATGTGTATGACATTACTAAACATAATGTATTTTAAAGTATCCTAAAAGAAATGTATGCAGTTGAAGAATCTGCCATCATTTTACCTTTGAGGACCTCTCACTGTTTCCAACAGCAGCCCAATTGTAACTGTCCTGCTGACTGCATGCTAGCACCACTCGGCTGTGATTCACATACATGGCTATCCAAACGACTGCATCACCATTGTGTAGGCTCAACATGAATGCCTTCATTGATGAACCACGAGACTTTGACAATAAGTCAGTCTTTCTCTCTTTTCGTCACTCAGCTGATATTTCACCTACTTCGACTGGATCTGCTCAGGTTTTCCCTACGAACACTGAGCCTGAGTGACTCGGCTAATGAGATTGTAAAAAAAAAAAAAAAAAATACCAGCTGCGGACACTGTTGGTTAGCATCAACCCGGGGGGGAGGCAGCTTGGTTACCTTCAGACTGATCCAGAGACCACCTGTTCTCTGACTTTCCCTGGTTTATTCGAAGTTCAAGGCTGCGTGAGATGTCAGAGGAGGATTCACATTGAAGTAGCTTATATAAGTACCTTTTTCACATTCGTGTGTATGTTCATTATAAGAAGAAGAGCGTGCAGATATCTGGATGGTGTAACATGAGTTTAGTGTTGATGATTGTTGTTTATTGACCCCCGGGGTTCCTGCTGGGGCTCTGATCTGTTTGGGTGGTCTTGGCTTCTTCTCGGTGGTCTAACTTCCGCACTCACTGCCTCCCCTATTTCTTTAATGGTATTGTTTTTAGATTCTAATAAAACATCTTGTTCTCGCAGCAGATTGCCTTTGAATTACAATCTATTCGAGAGTCAACGGAGAGAAACATTTGAGATAAAATAAGCAATGGAAAGACTCAAACAATGAAGGACAAATGTGAGTAAGAGAGGCAGAGCTGCTCCTCGGTATTTATAATAAAAGCAAGATTAAGATGAAGTTAATGGCAAGGTCAAGATGCTCGTAGGTTTTCAGTGCAGTGATGAGAGTTCATTTCAGACAAGTGAGGCCAGCAGCAGGTTATTGATGCCTCCTGCTCCGAGTGATCGCAGCTGCTCCTGCTCATCTCGGCTGCCTGCTGCGCTCGTCCTTGAACACAAATATAAATAATGCCTCAGCTTTATTACCAGGGCGATAACAGGACAGTCACACTGGTAAAGTGCTGCTGCGTGAACATGGACACACAGGCCCGCAGATTGTCTCACTGTCAGACAGAGGGAGAAGGACCCCATTGTTAACATACTGCTGATCCGTGACACATGCTGGTTACCCAACCAGTTCACATGTGTCACGCATTTAAGCCTGGTCTGCAGACCTCGGTGCAGACTGGGCAGAAAAAGATGTGAAAGAATCTAATGTCTGGATGCAGTGTTTTTGCCAGCTTAGATTTCGATTTTTTTTTCTGCCCTATTTCTTTAAACTAAAATGTCTGCATTGCTTTATTTTTGAGCTCTGTTGGAAGCTACACTACATATTTTTTTGGAAACTCTCTGTGGAAACTGCTTGTGAATAGCAGCAGGGGGTTCACAATAGTGACAGACGCTGTCACATGTAAGAGTGAAGATTACATTTCTACTGCATCAGTTTCTGCCATGATAATCAGAAATACAGACTTATACACATGCAAACAAATGTAGGTTATGTGTATGTACTTTTTTATTTGTCGTGCTCCTCTCTCTGTATCGCTTTGCTTTGCTGTGGGTAAAGTGTGTTGATGCATGGTAAGACTAGAGCCATGTCCTTCTTGGGTTTTGACCCACTTTCCCTGCTGCCAGTCAGTCAGTTCTCTCTCTCTCTCCGTCTCTCTGTCTCTGTCTCTGTCTCTGTCTCTGTCTCTCACTGTCTCTGTCTCTCTCTCTCGCTCTCTCTCTCTGTCTCTCTCTCTCTGTCTCTCTCTCTCTCTCTCACACGGTCTCTGTCTCTCTCTCTCTCTCTGTCTCTCTGTCTCTGTCTCTGTCTCTCTCTCTCACTCTCTCTCTGTCTCTCTCTCTCTCTCTCACACTGTCTCTGTCTCTCTCTCTCTGTCTGTCTCTGTCTCTCTCTCTCTCTCTCTCTCTCTATCTCTCTCTCTCGCCCAGATTCTTCTGTTTTGCTTACCTGTAAATCCCAGGCGAGACCACTGTTGCCCTGTGTCACATTGTTCTCCACTGCACTTTTTATTACCAGTTTAATGATTGTGATGTATTGGCACGTCATGAAGAACTACAGGTTTACCACATTTTCATCTAATCAGACTGCCTTTAGAGGTACAGTATGTACAGTACCATTTGATTTCTTTGCATGGTCTGCAGTATGCCAATAAGAATAAAAAAAAATGTACTTCAGCATCTTACACTACGACAAATGTACACACGGAGACTTCTGTCAGCGTGCTTGGAGTGCTCTTAATTTATCACAAAGGCACTTGAAGCATCCACATGAGCAGCAGCTGGGCTGCTTTGTCAGTAAGCCTAAAACAAAATCTTGGAAGTGCTGCAATGTCCTTCCCAACATCCTTGCTCAAAGCCGTGGAGCTCAGCTCACTGGTCACCCAGTCTGCTGTGTCATGGCCCCTAAACACTTTGTCCTTCATGGACTGATCTTCCCTTTGGAGGTCTGCTTTGAGTCACAGTCATGCAACGCAACTGACCTGATTACTCACGACGTAATTGCAATTAGTCGGAAAGCTAATTTATAAGGAGTGAAACGGTAACGTATAACTCCGCTCAGCACAGGCACATCTAAACCTTTGTTGCATGCCAATCGAGGTGTGAAGGACAACGGCTCTAAATACAAGGAAAGTTGAAAGAGGGAGGGGTGAGTTTTCTGAATTGTTGCCTCTACCATTCCCCCTCGGGCCTCCACCAGTGCCCCGGGACTGACTGGCTCAGTGGGATAATGGCGGGGCAGTAGATAGACATGTCCACAGCACCTGGAAAAAGGGGGGTGGGGCTACTGCTGCCTGGGAAACGGGATTCCTTGCATGCTCATTGGCCGTCAGGGTGTTGGCTGGTACAGAGGGGAGATTTGTTGGGTGTATAAAGAACGTGCATTGTTTTGAAAGGTCTCTGTAGACAGACGAGAGAGGACACCCTCTACCTTCTCATCTGTGACCACGAGCTTTTGATTACTCTGATCTTACACCCCAGCGTAGGTTTTTGGGACACTAGTGGATTTAAACAGAAAAGGACCAGTGTAACAGTGAGTGCTGCTGGTCTGGCCATGCCTGGCGTGAACCTGGACTTCCTCCCAGCCTCAGAGGCTCCAGAGGCTTTGGGCAGCCCGGACAGCACTTGTGCCGAGTCTGGCCTGGAGGAGGTGATTGGTGATCTGCTCGCTCAGGAGGAGGCAGAGGATGAAGAGGAGCCTTTTTGCAAGAGGGAATTTGAATTAACATTACAGTGTGCAGTGGGGGAGATCCACAGTGACCTGCAGGCCTTTGGTAAACAAGTGGATGTTTGCCTGGAGGAAGCAGCCGCTCAGGTGGCTCCTCTGGCCGAGGCCATTGCCAGGCTGCAGGAGGAGAACCTGAGGGTGAGGATTCAGCAAGAAAGGCTGGTGAGACAAGTAGAGGCCCTGTGCCAGGTAATGGGGCTTCCTGATACCTCACTACATGTACTGCCCAGCAAGGAAAGCTCAGCTACAAGTCCATGTGAAAACAATGTACCCTCCAGTGATTCTCCAACGTCACGCAGTGATCGCCCAGCCTGCACACCCCAGGACGTTGCACTTGAAACACCACATGATACTTCATCCCGCACTCCCCAAGATTCTCCATCCAGTGCACCCCAGGACACTCCAGCTAGCACTCTTCCGGATAGTCCATCAAGCGTTCCCCAGGGACCTATATCATGGCCCCAGGAGTCGGGCTCTATTGGGACAAGCACACCTCAGAATTCGGAGCCTTCACCTGTCCAACACCCACCCACCTTTGCAACACGCCGCTCCCTCTCTGCTCCCTCTTTGATGGCAAACATTTCTTGCAACAACAGCACGGTACTGCTCTCTGTTAACAGTTCTGACCATGACCCCCTTTTTATTCAGACATGCTGCGTAAAGAATGGGAATGTCTTTTTGTTCCTGTAGTTCAGCAGTCCCCGACCTTTTTGCACCACGGACCGGTTTCATGCGAGACAATTTTTCTACGGACCAGGGAGGGGGGGCATGACAAAAACACACAACACAGTGCGAAACATATAATTTAATTATTACATATACAATGTAAATGTAATTATTCCATTTTATGTTATGCACTTTATTAATAATATTATTACATTGTAATATATATAATATAATACATCAAAAATGTTTGCAATAAATATTACCAACACACACAAAAAAAACAAAATGTTTTATTCTTTCTGTGCGGCCCGGTAGCAAATGATCCACGGCCCGGTACTGGTCCGCGGCCCGGTGGTTGGGGACCCCTGCTGTAGTTGACAATACATGTGGATCAGTTCTGCTCACGTACTTGTTGACCTCCTGTTGCATCTCTCTTAGCTTTTCATTGGTTGTAATCTTACATTATGTCCTCACTTCCTTCCAAAAAAAAAAAAAAAAAAAAAAAAGCGTGACCATCTCTGCTTTCAGTCAGTTTTGACAGATTTTGTTTATGCGGAGGACTTCATTACAATCTGTCACAGAGGTATTCCAATCATCCCACAGCATGTGCTACTGATCCCGGGTAGCACTCATGCATGTCTGCAACTCCGCATGCAAGTGCTCTGTTGAGTGGATACACTTCATGTTTTAACAGTAACAGTGGCGCTGGCCTGTAGTTTGTCACCTCGTAGCTCATCCATAATGTTCGCTTTGGCAGGAACATGAACTTGGCATTAGACATTTTTCAAAAAAAAGAGTTATAAATGAAAAGCTTTTGTTTTTCTGCTTCAGGTCTTACATCCCATTAAAGAGATCAAAGCACAGGTTCATGACTGACAGGGTAACCACTCGACCCTCATCTTAAGCCTTGTTTGCTCTATGTACACTTGCAATCCCATAACAAACCCTGTGTGTGTTTGTGTGCGCTGGTGACATTTTGAGGGATATGGAGTATTTGTGGCATTAACTTCAGTTATATAACCGACCAGTGTTCATATTCCTGTCTAATCCTGCAAAGACAGCTGGGTCTGCCACTCATCTGCTCCAGTGAAGGTGATAGACTTAAATCTTACTCCGATGATCGCGATAATGAGGGGTGACCTTATCTGCCGATTTTTTTTTTCCCCAATGCATTTGTACAATATCAGCTATTTGTCAGCTTTTCGTAATTCTACTGACGGAGACTGTAATGCAGGTCCAAGTGATGAATCCAAAAATGTTCAGAGGGATCATAGCCCTTCTCTCATTAGAGAACAACTAAACAAAAAGAGCATTTGTATGCCGCAGTGACTCAGATGCTGAAAGCTGAATTAAGCACGACTCGAGCACTAAGGTTATCTAGGATTTTATCACCCCACTCACATTCCCTCATTGCCTGAATCAGAGCCCTTGTTTGGCTGTGTTGTGCCCCAAAGCATTCCTCGTCGGTCAAGTGCCTCTCAGACCAGTCTGTCCCATGTCCAGAAAAGTTTTAAAACCAGTGGCCACCCGTGATCACATGGCACTGCGGCTTCGCTGGGCATTATCCCTCCCTGGTAAAACCTGGCCCTGCTGGGGCCCGCAGGGAGACTGTGGATAGGGACGGGGCCAGCTGTCTGAGCTATATCTGGACCTGGACTCACTTGGAACAAAAGCATTGAAGCCCCAGCTAGAGCTCATAGTCTACCACAGGCATTCAGCACAATATACAACATTTAAGAGTTGTTTTCTGTCGGATTTGTGGTCCATCCAAACAAGCTGGTAGAAAGCCAGGTTTACATTAACAACCTAAAATGTTGTTTGCTCTCTTGGTGCTTGACTTCCTCTTCAGCATGCTCCTTCACTCTTACCTTTTGCTCCTACTCTCACCACTCCTTCTGTGGTGTACATACCTTTTTCTCAGAGTTTATATCTGCTAATGCATTGTTCCCATCTTCCTGCCATAATGGTGTACCGTACCTGTCACATAAACTCTTGCTTCGCAGCAGCTCGGTATCATTTGGACACTCAGTGTGTCAGTCACACTCCATGAACTACGTTAACAGTAACTTGGCAGGGTCGCTCTCGCGCTCATGTGCTTACTGTCACCCTCTCTGGCATGGCTAGAAGGCGGAGGGGATGGAAGAAATGATGAGATGTGGTGAGCTGGCAGTCTTAATACAAAAAGAGATTATTAGAGGGAGCCTTCTTCACACACTCAGGCCTATTATGGCTGCAGTGTGTTTGACCAAAATCCTCTTGTACTCATTACGTCCTAAATGTCAGCAAGCTTCAGTTATGTTTTTTTTTTCTTTTGTTTTTTTAACCCTCATCCTGGGTTAAGTGTACAACTTTAAAGCCTGAGCTCCTGGTTAGGGGATTATTCCTGCAGGAGCTCTCATATGGCAATGCACATATCCCAATTTATTTTCTTTAAAAAAAACAGGAAAAAAACTAGTATAGACAATGAAACCAATTAATGTACCCATGCATTATTTTGCAGTGTATGTGCTCACGCTGTGTGTGTGTTGGTTATGTGTCGTGTGCAGATGGAGACGGAGCCCGTCGTGGCCTCTGACCCGGTGTTTTCAGCTGGACCGTCTGCCCAGATGGCGCGTCACGTCCCGGCCATCCCCAACGGCTCCAGCACTCAGGCCAAACCCGACGAACGCTCCGGAAAACTGACTGCCGAACAGCTGGCTGCTATCGAGGACGAAGAGCTCCTTGACAAAATGGTACTTCACACCCAAGTTATAATTGTGGATGATTTAGATTTGAAAGCACCACTTTGTAACAAATAGAGTAGCTTCAGTCATGCAGAAAGTTTGTGTTAAA
Source organism: Bovichtus variegatus (assembly GCA_943593645.1). Lineage (NCBI taxonomy): Eukaryota > Metazoa > Chordata > Actinopteri > Perciformes > Bovichtidae > Bovichtus > Bovichtus variegatus. The sequence continues at coordinate 18,346,999 of CALSCE010010657.1, read as the reverse complement.
CACTAAATCTCGCCAGCTGTGTGACGGTATATTTGGAAAAGTCACAACTCCGTGTTGCGTGTGTGTATACACTATGTTAGAACTGCATGCACAACTAGAGCCGTGCCACTTTGGCTTTTTCTGAGGAATGACCTCATTGTTTCCGTTTGTGTTTCTTTTCTTCTCACAGCTCGATGAGTCAAAAGACTTTGAGGAGAGGAAGATGATCCGTGCAGCCATGAGAGACCTTCGCAAGAGAAAGAGAGGTAACGGAACAAAGAAAGACAATCTCCTATCTTACTCCAAACACACGAAAGCTTTTGCTCCATTCATTTTTCATGACTGCTGCTTTCTTTCAAATCATCAAATCACACACTGTCTCATTATAATCAAGCCCGAGGATTTTTTATTTCTTTTTCTTCCCCCTCAGGATTGAGTATCTTCCATTTTTTCTTCACAAATTGTAAACAAACTTTTCAATTTCCACATGATTTCTATCCATTCTGCCCTCAGAGGCCATGCTGGGATGTACTCAAGAGGAAATAGGTAGGGCAGGTTGGTGTGCAGTGTGCATTAACAATTGATACTTGCCTGCGTTTGTCTTTTTTGTGTGCACCATCCTGTCATAGTCACACCACAACAGTTTATCTCTCAGACCTCTGCGGTGGATGAAGGATATGTTGACAGTTTTGTTAACTTGCATGAATCCTGTTTTCACAGTCACCTCAGTGTGCTGCCACATTGTTACTGGAACGTCTACCACATTTAGTGTATTCTCTGTTTTGCAGTGAGCATCCACCATATGGTTTCACCAGGCTTCTCGTGGCATTGAACTCACAGTTGAACTTTACCTAATTGGATTACCAGATCTGTAAAAGCTCCGTGCACTCAGTGGCATTGAGCATACAAAGGGCAACACAACCCCAGACAGAACTAATTGGAGAGTTAAAATAAATATCCAACACATAGTATGTTGACTACAGGTACACTCTCAGGTAGAAGCTGCAGGTAGCACTGCAGGTGTTAAGGCTTCTAACACCTGGACATTGCTGAACTTGGCACAGCCCTCTACCGGGGACCATCACAGTGTGCTTGCTTTCTTTGATCCGTGATGTTTGTGCAGTACATATGACTTGACAGCTTTGGCTCGGCTGCGAGCCTCCCACCTGTGGGTGTTTGTGTGTTCAGAGGAATTTTACGGTACTGTGGAAAGAATCTGGAAACATATCGCCTCAAATTTGGAAGCCCTGTTTTAATCCATCTTTGTGACAGTCAGATGAGGTGCTGTCAGTTTGTTTAGGACCTTTTGTCCTCCTCCTCCTCCTCCTCTTTTTCCACTGACATCATCTCTCCACCTCTCTGTCCCTTCTCTCCTCTCCTCTCGTCTTCTCTCCTCCGCCCCAGACCAGAGAGAAAAGGAGCGCGACACACGTCTGCAGGAGCTCAGGCAGCAGAGAGAAGAGCGATCACAGAAAGGCCGCGCTGGGGTCGGAGCAGGAGAGGTGGTGATGAGGAAGGTGGAGAAGTCCGCGGACGGCTCTAGCCTCAGCCAAGTCACCAAGACAGACCGCTTTGCTTCATCTGGTATTCTTCTCTTTTCTTTTTTTTCCCTGTGCATTTCTGAACCTTCTTTAAACCTTTCTTGAACCTGTATTTGACCACTTTAACAAAGAAGCGATTCTTATTTAAACTGCAAGACACAAGACGCATCTTGGGAGGAAAAAGTAAACCGCAAAAGTGGCTGAAAATTTTTTGGGGGATATGTCCAATATGTATATAATTTAAAAGTTTGTGTTTTCAGATAATGGGAGCAGATCATCACGCAGCACCGTCGTGGAGGCCAGTTATGTGCAGAAAACAGACAGTAAGTCACAACTTCATTTACAACGCAGTATAGTCATTACATTGATATCACCAATATCATTCATACGTGTTTGTTTATCTCAGGAGGGACAGTCCAGTCAAAATCATACAGCTTCAGCTCTTCCACATCATCATCCTCCTCCAACACAAGCAAAAAAGTGGGCAGGTAAGTTACGAAACATCAGCACAGTAATTACAAAATGTTTTAAATCCCTGCAGTTTCACAAATGAACACGCTGTACGTGTCCCTGCCTCAGTGTGTTTGATCGCGAGGACGACGCGTCGTCTCGCAGTGGCAGCGGCGGATTGGCCGCAGTAGAGCGAAGGCAGGCGGAGAGGCGCAAGGAGCTGATGAGGGCTCAGACTCTGCCGAAGACCTCTGCCATGCAGGCCCGCAAAGCCATGATAGAGAAGCTGGAGAAGGAGGGAGGCGGGTAAGGATAAACACAGGGATTAATAATAAAGGGAGAAAAGGAGCAGGTCAAAGCTTGTAGATATTAACACAAACCTGACTTTTCTCTTAGCCCTGGAAATCAGGCAGTCGCCAAGGTAAACAAGGTCCAGCGTTCCACCAGCTTTGGTGTACCCAACGCAAACTCCATCAAGCAGATGCTGCTCGACTGGTGTCGTGCCAAGACCCGCTCGTATGAGGTGAGCTAACCAGCCATGGCAACCCGCTGTGTGTTTACTGCTCATCTTTAATGTCAGCCAGTAAAGCTGCAGCTCAACCTCATGATTAAGACAAGATGGGCTGAGATAAAACGTTCCTACTTTGGAAATGTTTGCATCACTGCCTCCGTATCTCTTCTGTTTGTCTTCTCCCTCAGCATGTGGATATTCAGAATTTTTCATCCAGCTGGAGTAACGGCATGGCATTTTGTGCCCTGGTGCACAATTTTTTCCCTGAATCCTTTGAATACGAATCCCTGAGCCCCAGCAACCGCAGGCAAAACTTTGAGGTGGCCTTCAGCACTGCAGAGTGAGTACACGCAGAATAACATGTTTGTCCCATAGACTGTATACAAATATATATATATATATATATATATATATGCAGTCTATGATTTGTCCCCGTAACATATCCACTAACCACAGCAGTTCTGTTATTGTTAAGTTTTGACTGTGAGCGTCGACCGACTTTGTGGAGAAACCACACCAACTGCAGTAAACCTTCATTTTTGTTAAGCTTGGTAGAGAAAAAATACGAAGAATATGAAGAGAAACCAGAAGAAGAAGCTTCTCCAGGCTTATCTTTCCTCTTAAGCTTAAAGATATAGACATAATCCTCCATCCAAGCCAGTTTTCCCAAAACACATTTCCCTTTTCTTTGCATCATGAACATTTTTCACATCCTTCTCTCATTCTTCTGTAAAATCCACTTCTAGCTTTTATTCATTATTGATCTTTACCAACATCTACTTAAGCCTGAAGTACAGAGACGGAGCGTAAACACGTGGAAACTCCTCGACTGATGTCCCAGTGTTAACTTTCCCTGTCTCTCCCAGGTGTATCGAACCACCTCAAGGCTACTACTCTAATTACTCCACCTCTAAACCTCCACTCTCCATCTGTCTCTACTATGAATAACTGCTGTGACTCCCTCCATCAGCTCTAAGCCAGAGACCCATGAGCAAACCCTCCCCAAACAACCACCAGGTTAACAAACAAAAACCGGACGAGCTCTCGGCTGTGCCTCCCAACATTTCCCCTCCTTTTTACTCCTAATCTCTCCTCTCCTTTTCCTCTCTCTCTCTCATCCCTCTTGCGTCACACCATTCTCACTTGTGATGCCCCCCAACCACCTGCGTGTGTGTGTGTGTGTGTGTGCTCACATGCTCTCAGTAGAATAATGTCCATGCTGATGTTGATATTATTCATGCTCTCAACACCGGACTGTCATCCAACCACAGCCCACGTCTTTCCACCTTTTGTGTTGCACTCCCACTCACTTCCCCGGGCACTCCTGACCCTCCCAGAAGTTTGCTGTTATCTGGAATCCCAACACACACACACACGCGCACACACTCTCACACACACTCCTATGCACCAGTGTTTTTAGAGTCACCATATGGTTGTGTCTTTGTGTGTGTTTGTTTTTTGCAGAATCCTTGTTGTTTTTTTCACCGTGTCTTGTGTTTCTGACGGAACACAATCGTATTGAAATGGTCAAAAGCTGCACAGAAAAAAACAACAACAAACAAAAGGGCTAAATGAGCATCACCTGGCGCTCATTTGACGTTTTGTTTTGTTTGTATGTGTATTTGTTTGCCACATACTGTACGTATCATGACGTTCATGAAGCATGTTAACTCATGGATATATTTGTGAACACAGAGAATGTAATGTTATTGTTTCTTTTTGTGTCATTTCTCTCTCCCTCTGTCTCTTCACCCTGAATCTTTTTTGTTTGGCTGCTCACCGCTTTATCTGTTTTTTTTCCCTCCTCCTTCCTCTCTTTCCCACACTTTGTCCGCTATCTATGTCCTGTTCCTTCTCTCTTCTTCTTATCTGTACTTCTCCCTTCTTCTCCTCCTCCTCTTCTTTGTTTCTATCTGTTTGGGTCTGCCTTTCCTTCCTGTCCTCGTCCTCCCCCCCCCCCCCCCCCCCCCCTGCTGGGTGCGGACACAGGAAACTAGTGGACTGTCCCCAGCTGTTGGATGTGGACGACATGGTGAAGATGCGCGAGCCGGATTGGAAGTGTGTGTATACTTACCTGCAGGAGTTCTACAGGGGTCTGGTGACGAAGGGCCTGGTTAAAACCAAAAACTCCTCCTAGAGTCGCACTCCAACTAAAACTGAACCCATGGTGAGAGAGGGGCCAAACCTACGAAGGAACCTCTCTTTGGTTCTGAGAGATGGGACGGAGGGAGTGTGTATGAGTGTGTGTATCTGCATGTTTTAAGCAGCTGTTAGGATTTAAATCAGAGATGGTGTTTCAGAAAACTCCTTTATTGGCCACTTTTGGAAATATGATCCTTCATGTTAATCTGAAACTACTGAGGTACAAAGTACCAAACATGGTATGCGTGAGTGTGTGTGTGTGTCCATGTGTGCATTTCTGCATAGTCAGACTATGGCCCAGGCAGAGAGCCAGGACCATCTGCAGCTCAACACTTTAAAAGGAACTTCTGTATCACAACGTTTCAAACAGAGATGTTAAGAAACAAAGCAGAGAATGGAGCTGTGTTGTCTAATGACTTTGTATGTGTGCATTAACAGGTGTTTATGGCTGTTAGCCTTTAAAAGAAGTTAAGTGCAGAATGACCCCGTGTCTGCAGTTCCTTAAATAACACGACCAGTTTTATGTTGTTGACATTTATTTTCTCATTCGAGGGATTTACCACGGTGCTGCTCCTGTTACTCTACCCTTTGTTTGTGAAGGTTTACAGTATGTGGAGTTATAATGCCACCCTGTGGTCACTCCCAGCACAGCTCACATGTGAGGCCTTTATTCCTAAACGTGTTTATTGAAACATGCTGCATTACTGAAGTTTATTTATAGAGAGCGTTTTAAAGGTTTTCCACAAAGTGCTTTAGAAAAAGCGGAGACAAATAAGGATTAAAAAGAAGAAGTAGAACATAACCACAACAAGGAAAGGCCTGAGTTCAGAGAGGTGTGTGTGTGTGTGTGTGTGTGTGTGTGTGTGTGTGTGTGTGTGTGATGACAGAACCTCTGAAGAGAATATCCTCCTCTCTTCTCCATCTCTGGTCCTCTTTCATCCCGTCTGTTCCTCCTCTTTTTTTATACACAATGTCTCTTGTATGCTGTTCCTCAGGACGTACGCCAACTGCATGCCTTTGCTGGAAGTGGAGGACATGATGATCATGGGTAATAAACCCGACTCCAAATGCGTCTTCACCTACGTACAGTCTCTGGTCAACCACCTGCGCAGATACGAGATGTCCATGGGTCGGCCCTGTGACCTCTGACCTGTGTTTAGCGAGCGTTCAGCCTCTACGTGGCGCGATGGACAAGTTGGGGATTGTGTGTGCGTGTGTGTGTGTCAGTTTGCTTATTATCTTTGTTGGCAGTGGTGATGTGTATTCATTATTTCATTAACACGAAGTCCACCTTTCTCCTGCAAGAGTGCGCCAAAGTTTTTACAAGACTCCCTTTAAAGCTTTAAAATTTAACCTTTTTTTTTGTACTTTGTACCTGGTAATATTTAACATGCAGTAGCTGTGTCACCTCGCTAGTGTACGGAAAAACACACCAAAAGAGAAATATTTTTATAGTATTTTCCCTTTAAGTTATTTATACATAAATTTTTCTCTGCTACACTTTTGTATTATTGGAAATTGCTGGCATTGCTGTTGGCAATTTCACAATAGAAGAAAAATGTACCAGACCATATGGTGCATTCTTTCAATTCAGTAATTTGTCTTTTTTTACCAAACACTGGCTGCTTGAAGTATTTGAATTAAGTTATTACTATTCTAATGTTGATGTAAACAATTAGCATATTAATATTTAATTCGCGAGCGCAGGGATGTTCTTTCTTCATTGTTTAAATGGATGCAACATTGTCATGAGCAATCTCTCCTTTCTGAATTTGAAAGTGCTACTGAGAACTTGTTTCTTATTTAAACATTGTGCATCCTTCCTGTATAATATTGTTCTAACAGCAAAAATATGTGCAGTCAAAAACTTTTTTTATTCAGGTAGAAAGAAGTCTGTAGCCTGATGTCATGAAGCTGAATTGTATCATTACTTGATCTTTCTTACTGCTCGACTGACGGTGTCCCCCAGCACCCTGCCAAACACACTCACACACAGCTCTTTTAGAGGGCTTCTTATTTATGCTTGAGTAGGTTTTGTCAAAAATATATTATGTTTCATTTTTGTTAGTGTGTACATTATGCTTTTAAAGGTTTTGTTTAAAGCGAGTCATTAAGCTCAAGCTATCACGATGTTATGTGAAACTAATTGGGGTCCCTTCTTGGACGAGTTGGCCTGATGAAAGCCGGCTTTCTGTTTAAACATGAGTAATCATGACTGAACATAACTGCCAATTGTATATTTTACAACATGACGCTAAGAAAAAAAATGTTATTGAAGATTTTTTATTGTGCTTGTAAAATTAAGATTCCTTTTGAGAAGATGTTAAAAATCTGATCGTTTCAGAGCTTGATGAAACTTATTTCTTAAAGCTGTGTTTTTAGTAGATTTAGAGAAATTATTCCACCGCTGCCAACTGAAAAAAAACGAATATCTTCCAAGGAGCAGTGAGTGATGTAAATAAGAGCTTAAACACATTATAATTTCATGTTTCTGTGCCCCACAGTTAAATGTGAATTCAAAATTAAACCAATTTGAGAAATGAATGTTTGTTGGGGATTATTGCTCTGAATCGTCTCATAAAACACTTGTCGTTTGCATTTTCCACACCAGACATTTCACATAGTGACAACATTCACACTCTACCTATGGGCAATTCAGTTTAGTTTATGTTTAGAACATGACAATTTAACATAGCAAGGACAGGGGATGAGATTTTTTTTGGGAATATTTTATTTTGCAACGCTTCCACTTGAATCCTCTTGTGTGCATCAGTCCAACCCACCAGAACACGTAGCATCAGCCTCAGGCCAGTCAGTTTCAGCCTGAGGCTTCATTCGGTTTCACAGTAGGTAGGAAGCAGTCACACACACATGGGGACGCAAAATCCTGAAGACAGCTGACACGTGATGGACCAAAAACAAAACTAAAACATACACACTTCCAGTCTTTGTGTAGAGAGTAGAAAAGCACTCACAAAGCAGCCTGTTGGGGTATTATCGCTGCAAAAAAATAAGAACAAACGGCAAGAACAATATGTGCAAATTCAGAGTGGACCTTTTAAAGGCCTTTTGCTGATGCTAAGATTGTGTCCTTGCCCAAGGCTGATCCATGATCTGCTGGTCTGAAATGACAAGCATGTCAGTCGTCAACTGCAATAACCAGCTGGTCGTGGAGCAGCTATGGGGCTTAGTGGTAATGTGAGATTGCTACTTTTCTCCTGCCTGACGAGTTATAGGTCAGTATGCTTGGCTTCTGCGTTGGGCTCTGAGGAGGCGTTCTCTGTGGCGAGAGAGGCCGTGGAGGATTCGTACGCCGGCTCGTCTTTAAACGGGCTGTCTTTGGCAGGAGAGAAGCGGAACTCCTCGGGCACCTCGTCCTCAGAGTCAGCCTTCTTGTAGAAGCCCAGCTCCCCCAGCAGCTCGTTGATCTCAGAGCGGGTCATGTCAGACAGGGCCACCCGCTGTGGAGGAGACACACACACACACACACACACACACACACACACACACA
>CALSCE010010657.1:18317463-18337463 GCA_943593645.1 Bovichtus variegatus | reverse complement strand
AGCTTCCTAGAAGTAAATACAAACAGAATACAAACGTGTTAATGGTTATATGGCAGTAGGTGTACCAGATAAGTCTTTAAGTCTTTATTTAGATATTTTTTTAAATATATAAAAATATTTACATCCATTAAACCTGATGGAGGGTGAAACAAACTAAGCATTTATATCATCCTGACCTGGACATCCTGACAGATTTTTTTGTTTTGCTCACAATCCTGTTTTTGTTCTCATTAAGTTTGAAATCTCCTCTCATTGGCAAAACTGTGACATGTAAATTTGAAGATCTCTGCAAGAGAACAAAGCCCTGCTGCTCCACTTACTCAAGTCTGGGCACGCAGCTCTTCTCAGCCTCAAAACATCGATTGAATTCATGTTTTGTCTTAAATCACAGTCTTACATCTTAAATTAAAGACTCATTATCACCAGAGGGATTCTAGACTGTAAAGTGTAATACTATTATTAGTAGCATATTCATTTTTCATATTACGTGTATAAATGAAAATCTTTTAATATTCGGTGTCAGTAGAAAAAAGAAGAATAGGATGTATAATTTTACTTTGTTTGGAAACAGGTGAAGAAATTATTCCTTTGAGTGAGGTTTCACTGTCAATCTACCAAACTTTATGTATGTGTAACACCTTTCAGGAGAGTATATATGACATATTGCATGTTTGTTCATACATTTGAGCTATTCAAATAAAGCGGACTTGACATGACGAAACGTACTAACCTGAGGTGACGGACATGCTATAATACACTCTAAACAGTAAAGCAATGGAATAAGATAAGATGGAAAAATATTTAACAAAAAAGATATTTTTGGGCCAAAAATGCTCGGTACACAGTAAAGTAATTAAATAGGATAGAAATACATATACATTAGGCCTAAACATACACAGTATAGTCAATACACAGACTTAATAAAATATAATATAGGCTTAATAAAAGTCAAAGTAGTCAAATTTAATTAAAGGGGGTGTAAATGAAGGTGCAATGTATGGATGACGTCATTGTTGTTCCACTATTTTGTAAAAGAAATTACATCTGTGTTATGTTAGAAATGTTTAAAAATGACACAAATAGAAATACAAAGTATGAAATTTGATTAATTATAATTTCTTTTGAGGGAATTTGCACCCTTACAGTACATTATCAGCTAAAGCGACTCCTGCAATAATAGCTAAGGATGTGACCACGTCTAGTAGAGGGACACCATGTGTCAACCTGTAGTTTGAAGAGGATGAAGGTGCATCCGCTTATTCGAGAGCTCAAGCCTTAATAGACAGGACAACCGAGGAAGGATGTAGAAAATTAGATCTGGAGTAAGTTTATTATAAGGGTAGTTTGATTAAGTTTAGGCTTAAAGCGTGTCTTAATTTGATGAGCACAGGGCTCAGTGGGGGCTTAGTGGAGGAGTTTGTCTAGCTCTCCCCTGACAAGTTAAGTAAGTTAACATTATACATCCCTGTTAAGACAGATCATGCAAATCTAAAATTGACCCTTGACCCTTGACCCCACATGGTTCTCTTGCTAGCTGATCAAATCTAACGGGGGCTTAATCAAATCTTATATCCACCAACAAAAAAAATACTCAGTTGGGTTTTTTCTCTGACAGTGTTACCACAAAGGGCCAATTAAAAGATACAGGAGCTTCTATTTAATTAGAAGCTACCACAGCTTTTCTGTAATTATGCCACGCGCTACTCCAGATCAACCACTAGACGGCACTCGTGCTATATCATAGACTTTGACCACATAGAACTGCAAATCAAATCCACACTGTTGAACACTTCATAGGCAATTTGGGTCTCACCTCGCGCCCAAACATAGTCTCACGCTTGTTATTGAAACGAGTGTGGAGTCGGTGCACGAGCGTGTCACAGAGAGATAATTATCCGCTCAGCCCTCAAACGGAATCCATGTTTGCGTAATTGGCTGTTTTTCCCTGTCTACCTGCCGTAGTTCTGTGAGCCTCAGCGGAATCACAGTAATCATCAAGCGAACATCGTCGGCAGGCGGCGGCTGCTCGTTTACGGAAGCGCTTTCTCTCACGCGCGCTCTCTCGTGCCGCCCAGGACGTCTTCTTTCATTTGAAGGACACGGGGAAGACACACAGGAGAGCCGCTGCAGCCTGTGTCTTTAAAACGCAGGAGCAGACGTCGGTGCCTCTGAGATGTAGCCCGCCTGGCAGATCTGTCGCCAGGATCGCTTGAAACGCACCTGCTCCTCCTGCCTGTCATCCCCCCGCTGAGGACGCAAGGCGCTGCTGGGATGCCGATGGTTTCATCTGGGAGGCGACTGGAAAGGGAAGTTCAGTGTGTTTTCGGTTAACGTTTCACATCTTCGTCTTGTGATTCCTGTAAATTCACATCCTCCACCGAGGCTGCCGAGACTGACCGACCGCTACATCTGCATTTACGGTTTACTGAAGACCCTTCGGCTGTTAAGATCCTCAAAACAGAAGAAGACAAACAGGTAAAGGTGATGATTTAAAGGTAATGATAAAGCGTTTTGTTTGCTATACCAGGGGCACCTATAATATAACAGGGCGAGCTTCTATTAATCACCAGCAGTGGTGACAGCAGAAACACCAATCACCAGTACAGGAAATGTTGTTGTTTACTTTTTTCATCCTGTAAAAAAACAAATCCCTGACTGTTGATCCTCATACTGTGGATGTGTCGACACGAGGAGGGACATTGATACTGTGGTCATTGATAATGTAATAACGCCCCCAATTATAATTAATGTTCCAGCATTTGTTTGCAACGTAAAACCATGATAAATAAGAAAACATCTATCAAGATTCTCACCCCTTTCAATGCTGGTGAATCAGAATCAGGCAGTCAAACATTAGATAATACACACGAATCTGGCACTGATATATTTTTCCTCCCTCGTCTCTGACACATATACATACAAATGCATGCACTTGCAGGCACCCATGTGTTTCAGTTTAATATGTGAGGGAATAACACTATTACACAACACAATTAAAATGACCTTCATCCTCTTTTTCAGTCAGACACAAATTGTCCTTGAAGCAGGCGTGTAATTAGGCCAGATACTGTATCTGCTATGTCCTCTTTCAGCCGAGACATCAGTCGTTTCTGTCTCAGTTTGTAAATATGTACATCTACCACCGGCCAAATACAAGTGTCCACTATCCTGAAAGTGTGCAACGTGTTTACATAATAGAGTGTACTAGATCCTCCTAATTACATCCTGTCAAAAAGCCATCACCTGGTTGTCAAGAGTATTTGCGTAATAATATGTGGTCCGATAACTCATGTTATGGTGTAAACCGGTTATGCCTAACCCTTACAGTGCCATACATTTCATTGCTGGGCAGTATTCAGAATGCACTTGTATGCAATAATTCAATGTGATGGATGCACTGAGGGAGGATTTGGCTCCCAGCATAATAATCTGTAGCTACATTGGATTTCAAAACACTGCTTTTAATTTGAGTCCAAATGCACTGATTAGGGCCACCTGGTGGAGCGGGCACCCCAGTACTAAAGCTCTCTCTCTCTTTCTCTCTCTCTCTCTTTCTGTCTTACACTCTCTCTCTCTTCTCTCTCTCTCTCTCTCTCTCTCTGTCTCTTTCTCTCTCCCTGTCTCTGTCTCTCTCTCAGTCTCTCTCTCTCTCTTCCACTCTCTCTCTCTCTCTCTCTCTCTCTCTCTTTCTCTCTCTCTCTCGCAAAACAGTAAATAAATACATAATAAAATGCAGAGTTTATTGCTCACCTAACAGGATATTTTAGTAGTGACTGGAGCTGCTGTACTGTGAAGCTGCTGCTGCAATTTACTGTTTTCATTTCATGCAGATGTTAGTACACGTGCATTGGGCTACAGAGGATTTATTTTTTATCATCCTTAATGAGTTTTTCTCATTGCATTTTATTGCATAGCCAGATTCCTTCACAGACAGATTATGTTGGACTGAATGAAAATCTTTATCCCAATTACTTGACATTGTGCAACGTATGCATGTCAATTATTTGGTGAACCAGATGCTGCTTTTGTATCTGATAAGAACATGGTGACTATTTTCCTCTGCAGAGAGCCCTTTAAGCAGAATGAACCCTTAGTAAATGTTTCCATTTGGCTGATTTCTATAATTGTTACTTGATATAATCTGATATTGCAACCTACAATATGATTTTGCAGTGCAGACATTATACTCTATGTTGTCAGCACGTGTCTTCAGTGTTAGACTGTAAGCAGACTCATGTTGACATCCTACAGCCTTGGCTGTGACCTGATCAGAAAGATGAGGCCCCCTGGATTCCCTCTGTCGCACTAGGACCTGGAGGAGCCATTTACAGCTGTGGCAGCAGCTGCCAGTGTCATTTCTGTCCAGGTCATCATTAGTATCCCTGTCACAGGGGCATATGGCCCTAGAGGCCCTGAACACCAACACTCTGCTTGGCTCTAATTCAACATTAAAGAAAACATTAAAGGAAAAGGTGGGCAAAATGTGATCAACATGATGGTTGGAATCACTGTCTCAACGCAATGCAGCCTCGGTCACTCAAAACTATCTGTGTTGTCAAAGAAGCCCCTCCGAGGTGCCAAGAAGGCTGGCGAGAGCCTGCTGTTTGGGTTACACTACATCCTGCCTGGCTCTCTCTGCTCTCACCCCCTCAGGGGGGCGCATGTAAACACCATGACACATTTGTTATTATCAAATCACTCCACTCTCTCCTCAGTGAACGTGAGTGGAATAAGAAGTAGTAGTTTGTCGTCACTGATCCTGAAAAGGCAAATATTTGGCTTTAGCTCTGATTTAAGAAAATCAAAATTTTTTTTAATGTAGGTAAGAATAACTGCACTGTATGTAGATTTGTGTCTGCATGTGCTACATCCATCTTAATCAGTGTCCATATCTCACGTTTGAGTATCTCCTTATTTCATTATCACCTCCACGAAGTCCTACATACTGTACCTCCACATTCCCATCTTTTTTTTCTCAAACATGGTTTGTATATGTTCTCATTGTCCAGATCTTTCCCATGTTGCCGAGCATATTACCACTGATTATGATCAATGTCCGGTTGTTGTGGCGGTGGCCGCTGGGACTGTGGCATGTTGACGTCATTGATAGTGACTGTGAGGTGGTTGGCTGAAGGAAACAATACAGAGCACGTCGCTGGAGGAGCACAAGTGTCACCTCAGAGCACAGGGGGAGAGGAAGGGAATGAAAAGATTTTAGGTCAGAAATAGTGTAGGCGCTCGACTTGATGTGAAAGGAAAAATATAGGAAGGGAAAAACTAAATTGGTGGCGATTCAATGCTCATGCAGTGACGGTTGGTATGATGGAACAACAGAGTCTGCGAGAAGATGGGGAGAGAGGAAGGATTAGAGAAATGAGACGATAAGAGAGGGAGAGAGAAGGGGATTAAAGCTTGGAAAAATAGACGGTGCCAGAGGGAAGTGTGAGAGGATCAATTTAGAGATGTTCTGCAAAGAGACACAGCGCTGTCACTGAATGGGCTGTCTCGCTCGGCTCTCCCTCTCGCTTGCCTCGGCTCGTTTTGCGCCCACCCACTCCCACGTGTGCCCTGCAACCCCCCCGCCCCACTCCCAGTCCTAAATGGCATTCCATGGACCACAGGAATACATTATGCCCAGCCAGGCATCAGGTTTTTGGTGGACTGAAAGACCCACGTGTTTCTGGGCACATGTGGAGCACAGAGGCAGCCCTCCTCTCGGCACCAAAGTCATGGCCTCCGTCTCTTCAAGGTCATGTGAATAATTATGAGAGGGCTCCGTTGTTTCTCCTTCCCCAAGCAGATAAAACCTCCCTCCCTGCTCACCAAAAATATGTCCCTAATATACAGGACATCATTTCGACCATGTAAAGAATACAATGGGTTATGTCTGCCATGATTTGGCAGTGCACCTGCAAGATTAGTTGTCCTCTCACCCTCATTAAAGATTGGAAAATGTTTTGGTCCTTTATCGCCTGTTTCACCTCTACCGTAAGTGACTGATGCATCTGGGTCGGGCTGCCACAGTGTTGTGCCCAAATCAGCTTTTTTAAGGATCAGACATGTTCACAAGCACACAACCATGTTCCCAATCTACTGTGTGTGGCTACTTTATTTAGGGATTTGACATCTGAGCAAACCTTGCTTGTTTTTATTTTGGGGTTATCTTTGGCTATTTATGGACTACAGACTCTTAATATCTTTTTTCCTTAGATTTTCCATAAATTGTATGGTCGTATATTTTTGCCTGTAATTTCTATGAGTGGCACTCTTTTGCCGTTGGATATCATCATAATTACGCAGTTATTTATTCTTTTTTTCATAAATTCATTGACGCAGCTGCCTGATGTAATATGCTTCGCAAAAAAATATTTAATAAAACCGGGTGTGCAGCATCTTAAATCGCTATTGTGTCCTATCAATCAGCAGTAGAGAAAAGCAAAGCATTCATTTATTCACACAATAATTGGACGGATTGTTATTTGAATAACTGGGTTTAAATTCCTCCTTTATTTCTGTCCTCCTCTGCTCCCTGTGTCTGTCTGATCTCTCTCTCTCTGTTGTTTATTCCGTGCTGCTGACTTTGTTCTGGACTGTGCAGCGGTTCCTCATGTTAGTGTGTGGCAGGTGCTCTGAGCTGATATGAACTGACTGAGCATCTCCCTGGTTACTGGAGGACTGGCAGGCAGCTTAGACACAAGTAGAGGATGATGAACTGTGTCCAGGCTTTTTTATTTAAATTCTATTTTTAAATCTCTCAACTGAAAGCTGTAAGAGGTTAAAACAGTGGGACTATGAGCTCACCTTGTCTCTTCCTACTTTTCTAGTTGCTGTTTTTATGTATTTTGTTTTTTTCAATTGTTTTGTTATATCAATGCATGCAGCTGTATTCATCTGGCCATGACAAGGCAGGTAATTGAACAGTCACGATGGTTGTTCTGCTGGGTCAATAGCATCTCATGACAGCCCTGCACTCATCAGCTGAATTGACTTGTCATTTGTGAAAGAGGCTGCAGGTCTGTATCTTTTTAGCTCCTTTTTTAAAAAAAAAAATTTCTCTATCACATTATATCATCATTTTATGGCCACAGAGACTTTGTTCCTGTTCCTTACATGAATCCCTCCATATAATTCTGATGCTACACGAGATTGTTATCTTCAGGGCAAGTTTTGTTCCGATGTTATGGATGAGTATGAATTAAAATTCCTAAAATGCAATCATAATGTGCATCTTGCAAGTGGAAACATTCCTATTGTTTGTTGTTTTTTTTTGTCACAGAAATCTTAAGAAATGGACCAAGATAATCCGAGCCAAAAATCCCAGACACAAGAAGACAACCCAAATGGAGCAGCGGAAGCTTTAACAACACCTCCAGCTCCGGCATCAGATACAGCGGCTCCAGCCACAGAATCCACAGCCGGCCATCCTGCAGCTCCTGCCAGGCATCGACGGCCCCAGAGAACCGCCAGAGTAGAGGGCTCTGTAGACATCTTCGAACCCAAAGCTGAGCCCAAAGCCGAACCCACTCCAGTGGCTAACCAGGATGAGTGCACTCCTGATGGCCCTGTGGCAAGTCGCCCCAAACCCTCTCGCCCTGGAGCAGTCAAACCCTCAGCAGAGTTTACCGGGCAGAGCGCTAAAGTGGGTCCTAAAGGGCGAGGCCACCAACCGGTTAGGGCTGCCTCAGTCCCCCACCCTCCTGCCAGCAGGCCTGTGGCTCCTTGCATGAACCTTCATGCACAGAGAGCCTTCTCTGTAGCAGGTACAGCTGACACTCAGGCCCAGACTATGGAAGACTTCAGGCAAGTTTCATCATCTGTGTGTGTCCCAGCATTCATGTCTCAGCATGTCTTAACATCACCTTTAAATCCCAGAAAAATAAGCTTGTCCCGCTTAGCATTTACTTATTTACACTGACACTGCAAGGCTACATGATTATAGTGAACATTAAGCCAAATTGTGGAGATGTTTTGCTAAATGCTGCAATCATAATTATTTAACTCTCTTGTGTGTTTCTGTGTCGGTAAACATTTACTTCCTCCTACTTTTTTTTTTTTTTTTTTAACAAATTCAACAACTTATTAAGGCTAAATCAAGTGAAGAATAGAATCTCTCTTTAATAATATACATTTCCCACATTTTGTCAGGGATGGGATGCATTTAGTGTATTTCTAAATGACTTAATCCATTTTAGGGACTATAACTTTTCCATGTTAAGCCTCAACAGGGTGACATACTTTCACTTCACTATGGCCTGTGTAAGGATTGTATATTTCTTTCCCACTGGAAGTTCCTTCTTTTCTAAAGGTGTGTCTCTAACCACTCCCTGTTTTAGTAAGTAATGAATCACTGCCTTGTAAACTGGATTTCTGGAACAGATTAGGTTGCTAAATTAATGGGAACCTTAGTGTCGTCACAGAAAACAAAGCGGCAGATGATAAAAATTGATTGAAGTCTAGTTTAATGTCATGTAATGTTAATGAACAAGAACATTTGCAAACCCCAAATTACATTTTTGCATTTTTATCAGCTACAACATGCTGCTGCTGTGAGCCGTGTCTGCTGGAAGTGGAAGTTTTATGATAACACTGCACGCATAGGGAGTTCACAGCTTTTTATAGAACATTTTTGGAATTGTCTTGGGAGCTGAACCTCAAGTGCCCTGGAACAACTGTCACATTGGCACTTGATGGCCCCTAAATATTCAAAATCCTGAGGTCATAAACAGAGAAGAGCTGCGTGTTCATTCACATGTATTAAGTATATTATGCATTAAATATAGATCCTTAAACATGTGTGACATACACAGTAGTCAGGTTGGGAGGTACAGGTTTTGACCAATTTCTTGCTGCATTGAAAAGGTTTACACTTGAATTGTTATTCCTTTATTTTTTTTACCGAGTTGCTGGAGTAGGATTTATAATTTTAATAATTATTTTAAGAGACAGTGTTTAAGTCAAGCCTGATGTTGCCTTACCCATAAAATAATGATCTCAGTCTCGTGGGCCAATACCTAAAGCCCAGGTGTCGGTATCGTTGTCGGGACTGAAAAAGTCGGATCACCGTATCCCTAATATGAACCACAATGACTAAATTGATAACATCATAATCATTTTTATTGATGCAAGGGTTCTTCTGTCTGTAGGTTATGACCCTGAGGTGTGTAGGAGATGAGAGTTAATGAGAGATTATAACTATAGTATTTTCCAAAAGGCTGCACATCATCACTTGGAACGTGGGTTCGGCCACGCCACCTGATGACATCACGTCCTTGCTGGGGCTGAATGTGGGCGATGGAAACACCGACATGTACATTATCGGGTGAGTGTTTGGTGGTGCATTCAGTTTCTTCCACTTAAAGCTGAAGTGTTCATTTATGTATGTACGCTTGTCCCACATCGACACTTCAAACAATGTCACTAATGAGCAGCCAGGCTCAGTTCTGAACCGCAGTGTGAGGCCTCTTCTCACGGCTACGACTTTCTTCTATTTAATAATCCACCATTTCAGTATCAAAGCTCCCACTCATCGGCTCCTCTTACCTTTCTGTCAGCTCTTGTTGACCCCTGTGTGTTGTTGTGTGTCATTTTTCTTCAAGGCTGCAGGAAGTGAACTCCATGATTAACAAAAGGCTGAAAGATGTCCTCTTTACAGACCAGTGGAGCGAGGTCTGCATGGAGAGACTCAGCCCCTTTGGTTATGTGCTGGTCAGTAATGGCTTTTCTTATCAACACATATGCACACTCTCATAGTAAAACGCTGAACAGCTTAGCTTCATACGCATAACATGAGCTGATGAGATCTCCGCTTCTCCGCTGCTGTTTCGGCTCATTTTGTTCCCTGAGCAACGGATGGAGTGATAATTTATAGCAGGCGTGTAATGTCAGCGTATCTGCTATCTCCCACTGTCTGCCGAGCTCATAATGCAAAGTCAAGCTCTCAATGTCTCTCGTCTCCTTTCTGTGTGCCTTTATGCCTGCCTACTTGCCCCCTATTTCTCTATCTTTCTATTTCACAATGCCTACACATACCCACTGTGGAAGGTAGTATACTAAGACATACAACATGTTTTCATGTAATGCACATTTTGAATTTTGATGGATGTAGCAAATACTTCCCATAATGTATTGCATACTGGATATCAAATAAGACATTAAAATCTTGGTCATATTTATAGAAAATATCAACGGAGAAGCAGAAACATCTACAAAGAAATCCTCAAAAATGTTTATTTCTCAAGAACTGTTTGGTGTATAGTTAGTTTATCTTCCAGGTTTTATGTTTTTCAGAGCACATACCGCAGCTGTGGTTGGTGTTTGTCCTGCTGCGTCTGAAACGATGCTTGGCTCTGTTGGCATGGTGAGCCAGAGAGCGTGAATCAGCTGTCAGGCTGAAAGAGCTAAATAAATGTCTCCCAGGATGCTGTTTTATTTTTGGATCACAATGTTGTCAGTGTTGATGGGCCTCTGACAGTGAGACTGATGCTGTCCCCCAGCTATATCATGGTCTGCTACGTTAGCTTAGCTCAGTAGAATCATTTTCATGGGACTTTTTCTGTACTTCATGTGGTTATTAATGCTGTGAGCGGGTTAAGGAGATGTGTTAGTTGGAGTCTATCTTGAGTAGAGGGAGCTGCATTGTGGTGTCGGTAAGAATCTGTCTCGTCATCTGTTCGTTCTGCTCTGAGATAGTCAACTCATCAGCACTTGCTGTCGGGTTCAAACTGTAACTGCTGCGAGCACGAGGAAGCTTACTGCCCTCCACTGCAGACACACAGAGCCAACAAGACATTGTTTCAGGCTGTTCACCACACAGTTGCTGATTGTCACCAAAATGTGTGTTTGTATAAGATATCATTTAAATGCACAAATGAGCAAAGAGCGTTGTTTTCTGGCCCTAATCTGTTGAATGTGTTGCACAACCTTTTGTATGCAGTGTGATGTAATGGATTGATTTTCTCAAAATGTGGCGACTGAGCATTTGATCCGTTACACTATGAAGCGGCTAAACATGCATTTTAAATATCGTAGTAAACAGTTTTATAACATGTAAGAGTAGATTTGTGGATATTATTGAATAATGAGGACCTATCTTTTAGATAAATACAAATTAAGGAATTACCATTTAAATTAAAAGACGCACTTCCTAAGCACATATTTCAATGCATCAATCTAACTTTAAGTTTCTTCAAAAATCCAGCAAATTATGTCTAATGTACATATTGTGTAATGAACAGCAGAGGAAGATGTGGATGTTTCTGTGGTCGTTATTATTATTATTAATATTATTAGAGACTGGAATGAGTAAGCTGTTGTTTAGCACTGAACTTCTCCCTAAGTCCCCGGCTTCACACTTGTTACTCACAGCTCAGTTCTTTAGTCATGTATGTGCTGTACAAGGTCAAACATGCAACGCTGCACACATGCACTCTCTTTCTCTCTCTCAAACACACACACACACACACACACACACACACACACACACACGTCTTTAGGCTTAAATGTCTTTTCTGTTTAAAGCCCAAATGTAGCATGGCAGCCTTCAGGAGCTCTCCCAGTGTTCACTGATGTTAATAAGAAATGCTTTTCAAACACAGTACATGCAGGCAAAGGTGTACTCTCTCAGACTTTATATATATATATATATATATATATATATATATATACACACACACACACACACACACACGCACACACACACTCATTGTCTGTTCCCGCACACATACAACAAATAACGTTAGTCCACTTTACGGTTCAGTAGAATCCATTACGCAACAAAGTTGTTCAGATAGCCGGTTAGTATGCAAGCGAGCGGGTCTTATGTCACGTGTAAAGATGTGTGCCTCCATTACTGGCCACAGGGCAGTTCAGGCGGGGTGTGATCATGCTTCTTCGGCCTGCAGTTGGGGGTTGGGATGTGTGGACCAGTGGAAAAAAGGGAGAGGGAGGGATAAACATAAATATCTGGTGAGGGGCGAATACTTTATCTGCACGTGTCATATCCCTGCCCCTCTTTTACAGCACAATGTCCACCTTTCTTATACCAGTGGTGCACAAATGTCAAAATCTGCGTATGTAACAGAGCAATAAGCACGTGCTTTTCAGATTATTGTGTGTGGACTTAGAGAAAGGAAAGGTCTGACCATCAAGTGCCTCTAGCGCGTACATCGCGTTTCCTCTACAAAGTGGTGTGTTGCCACAGCGAGGGTAGACCACAAGCTACCGCTTCCTTAATGTGCAGCGCTTCATGTAAAGCAGTGGGAGAGCTGGCCCGCTGGCTTCTGCAGGGCGAAATGGAAATGGAGGGAGTAGGGGGAGAGAAAGTGAAGCAGCGCAGCAGAGAAGGACACGTAGCAAAGCCAGACTCAGCCCAGAGAATTTGTTTATTGAAATGTTAGTGCTAAAGATATACATATATACAGTTACCCTGAACTGTATAGCAGCTCTCGTTTCAGAATTATGCAAAGTGCCTCCTCAGAACTCTGACCGTGTACCTCTTCATGTTACCGTACTTTGTTCTTCATGTCTGTTTGTCCTTTTCATCCCGTCTCACTCGTCTGTCCCTCAGGTGACCTCCCAGCGGATGCAGGGGTTGTTGCTGTTGGTCTTTGCCAAGTACTTCCATCTGCCCTTCCTCCGCGGAGTCCAGACTGAGACCACCCGCACTGGCCTGGGGGGTTACTGGGTGAGATGGCTGCTGACACCATTCTGTGATCACACATGGAAGCTTAGCTGTACATGGGACGACAACTAGGAGTACAAGGAGTGACTAGGTTTAAGCTTACACCCCTGTCACTGATACCCTGATGGAGATCAGAGACACTAA
Source organism: Bovichtus variegatus (assembly GCA_943593645.1). Classification (NCBI taxonomy): domain Eukaryota; kingdom Metazoa; phylum Chordata; class Actinopteri; order Perciformes; family Bovichtidae; genus Bovichtus; species Bovichtus variegatus. The sequence goes on along the minus strand of CALSCE010010657.1, from coordinate 18,324,640 downwards.
CTTTCCACGAGGCCACACTGAGAACAATGCAGGTTGTTTGCTTTAATCCAGTCTTGTCACGAGAGCTGCCCCCTCTTAGTCGACTTAGATTTCTTTAATCAATTTATTAATTTCTTTCTTTCATGAATTTATTTCAAATAAACTTTTGAGCACATCTCCGATAAACACAAGATTTAACACAAGTGGTGCTTTTGCATGATTCTTTGAGGAGAAACTCAGTTTTACAGATCTGATTTAAATCAATAATGATAATAATCGATGAGTAGGAAACATAGTGTGAATGTTAGTTGAATAAAAAGTTCTTTAGTTGAGGACAGTCCTACTTGTTACTTGATAATCAAATACTGTTCCATCCAGTTTTATGATAATAAAGACCAGGTTTTATGTTTTTACCTGTTTAAAAGAGAGCTGGTGTGTGTGCCTGCTCTGAGACAGAACTATGATCCTGTTCACTAAAGACTTATGCAGCGCTCAGTTTTAAGTGAAGTCTTCTCTGTATGAACTCAGGCAGGCATCAGCACAATCTACAGCTCTTATAATAAAACATCTTTTGTGTTTTAGTGGGTCAGAGCAGTTGGGAGACCAGCTGGAAGAAATCGTCAGACTCATCCTGGCCCCCAACTGTGCACTTATCTGTTTGCATTAAATATTGATGACGTTTGGCCCTAATGACTAAACTTCTTTGTCTGTGGCACAGACACGCACCACTCTATACAGTGGAAACCAATCGCTGTCTTAAACACCTTTCCATCACTGACCACAGTAATTTCAGTCATTCATTGATTTAATTTAGCTCCAAGAGAAATGAAGAGAACATTAATACAAAAGCGTTCTTCCTTTTTAACAATGTGTGCCTTCCTCTTTTAGAAATGATTTAACTTCCTTTGTGCTTATCGGTATTACAGGGCAATAAAGGTGGCGTGAGCGCCCGCATGTCAGCGTTTGGCCACACCATCTGCTTCCTCAACTGCCACCTGCCGGCTCACATGGAAAACTCAGAGCAGCGCATGGAAGACTTCGAGAGCATCCTGCAGCAGCAGCAGTTCGAGGGCCAGGCTGCCACCGGGGTTCTCGACCATGAGTAAGTCCGAACCACCTTTCCACGCAGATATATACGTGGCAAACATTCCCAGACTTGTTTTCTCCATGTTCATGTTTTCTGACCACCATCAGCATTGCAAAAGTACTTGAATTCATGAAATTACCTCTTTTTTTTTTTTTTTTTTTTCCACAGTGTGGTGTTCTGGTTTGGAGATCTCAATTTCCGTATTGATGAGCTGGATATGCAAGTTGTAAAATCAGCTATCGATAACAACAAGTTTCCAGTGTTGTGGGAAAAGGATCAGGTAAAAGACAAAGGCTGTTTAATATACTATATAAATATAGACTGTGAAATCTAACTCCTGCATGTGGTCTTCCTGAATAACAACTTCGCTCAGCTGTATTCATAGCAGTTGCTTTGGATCAGAATTCTTGTGAAGACATTTCACAAGCTGCAATGGTGTTAAAAAGTCAGGAAGTACATGATACAACGTCTTGTCTGACTATGCACTGTGTAGGTGATGCCACTAGAGGGCAATAGACAAACACACTATCTCCTTCAGTGAGTGACTTCCACTCATTCTTATTGTTACAGCTCAATATGGCCAAAGACAGTGAGACCGTGTTGGAGGGTTTCCAAGAGGGGCCGCTGAAATTTCCTCCCACCTACAAGTTTGACGTTGGAACAGATACATATGACACAAGGTTGGTGATGCCACGGGTGCTATAATGAATTCTAGGCCACTGAATATGTATTACAGAGCCTAGCTCAGTAATACTTTTATTTCCCTCGCTGAAAGGTCCTCACTACCCAGGGGGAGCATAAAAATACCTCTTTTTCTTCTTTTTTTTTTTCTCCATGTACTGATTTTAATGAAGTTGGTATTTTTCAGCTCCATCTCTCTCTTTCTGCTTCCCACCTAGTGGGAAAAAGCGCAAACCAGCTTGGACCGACCGGATTCTGTGGCGCCTCAGAGCCACTGCTACTGCCGGCGCTGCTCTCAACGCAGGGAAGCGTGGCTCCATGTTGGGGCTGACCAGTGGAACCAAAGTGACACAGCACTACTACCGAAGTTACATGGAGTACACAGTCAGTGACCACAAACCTGTCTCCTCCATCTTTACCCTGCAGGTGAGACATCAGGGTACTTTGTAAAAATTAATTAAGGCTAGCATTTTTTTTTTTTTTTTAAATCTTTCGATAACTGGTGCTAAAACAATAATAAAATACTAAGTTTCAGTACCTAAGCGAAACAATTTTCCGCCCCGTAGTTTAAGAATAGAACAACAATGTTTAATGTTGTTTTAACTCAAACTGCTGTCCAAGAAAGGCAAGGTTATGATTGGAATCGGGAAACATCTGCTTATATATTACCGACACAAGACTAAGAATATGACGATGCGTTTTGTGCCAACTTTCGATACTTTTAGTATTGAGGTTCGATACTCGGCCCTTATCATTTAGGTAGGAAATTAAAACTTTTTTTAAATGACTGCACTGTATAAATGTTTATGGTACATGTTCTTTGTAGTTCCCGTACAAGGTGGATATTCCCCTGGTCACAATCATAGTGGAGGATGAGTGGAATAGTATTGCTGATGCCGTAGCAAAATTCAAACTGGTGCCCAGCTTCCCTCGCAGCTCCTGGGACTGGATCGGACTGTACAAGGTAAATGGTTGTACCTCTACTGGCCAAATAACGTCTGAAGAATACACGTCGGCAAATTATTAGTCGTGGTATACCAAATATTTCTTTGCATTACCCACTTTAATCATGTAGTTACTGTTTCTGTTACCCTAGGTGGGCTTCAAGCACCATAAGGACTATGTGGGATATGTGTGGGCCAAGCAGGAGGAAGCTGATTTTACACGACCAGAACATCAGGTAATCTTGTTACGTGCTGAATTCTCTTCAGAGATGCTTCTCTTTCACATGTAATAGATGTCTGACTAACTGTTTTCCAGGTAACCTTTACTGAGGAGGAATTGCCCAAAGGCTCAGGGGACTTTATCTTGGGTTACTATAGCAACAACATGAGCACCATCGTGGGTGTAACGGAGCCATTTCAGGTAATCATCGCACTCTGGCTCTGCTTTCTTGAGGTTAAAACAATCAAATGTGCTTTAAGAGGGGACATTACATCTATATGTTATTACTGATGGTGTTCCCATCTGCATCTAAACACTTTACATTACCTTCACCAGCATTTTTGCTGCTCTTTCTCCATATTCTATCTCCTACATCTCACTCTTATTCTCTTTTTCATCTATCTTCAGATCCAGCTTCCCACTTCAGGTCTTGAAGCTAGTTCTTCAGACAGCTCTGACTTCAGCTCAGAGGATGACAGCACTGTTGTCCTCATGAAGACGAGGTCCCGCAGTCCCAGTCCACGCAAGGCCAAACACCGCAGCAATCGCAGCCACAGCCGCGGGAGCCACAGCCGCGGCAGCCACGGCCACGGCAGCCACGGCCGCGGCAGTCACAGCCGCTCTGGCAGCCCCGCGCAGGCCAAGATGAAGGTGCTCGATGTCACTGAGGGCTCTCCATCCAGCACAACAGCTGAGAGTGAGTCCACAGGACGTCCAGCAGAGGGCAGCAGCAGCCAGGTGTCTGCTCCTGGGGAGAAAGTAAAAGACAAAGAGGGTTCAGGGGTGTGATGCACAACCTAGTTCTGCTGTTGTCACAGGTCACATAGCCAACTGTTGTGTCTTTTTATTATATACATCCACAACATTGTATGTTTTCTGTAATGAAAATATACAGTTTTTGATGCCATCCTTTTCAGGAACAGCCATCTGGTTTGTCCAGAAGGCTTACTTTGCCTTGGGTTGTTCTATTTAGCCGTGCACATTGTATATTTTTTATTTGTAAACCTTTCCCTCTGTCCTGTGTTCCTTCTGCCTTTGTCCTTTCTCAGGTGTGTACAGTACAGGGAGCTGACACCTTGCATTAGGAAGTACTCAAGGATGTTATGGTCATGTAGAGTAAAAGAGTGGTTACTTATTTATATTTATTTATTTATTTATATATATATATATATATATATATATATACTTACATATACTTTTTAAAAATCATCTTCCCCATATTGCGACCATGATTTGAAGCTCTGCACTGACGTAACCAGCAGCCATGTCAGCAAACCCTTTTGAGACAAAGAGTATGACATACATGACAGACATTGCTCACAAATCGCCCAGTTTGCTTTAGTTGTGGAACGTGTATTATGAAACAAATCTGCTCTGACAAAAAGAACCATAGAGACATAGTGAAAAAAGCATTTTATTCTAAAACATCCCACATAAGTATCACCAGCTCTGTCAACAATCACTCACTTTATTAGCTTCTGCATATCAGCAAATGGAGATAGCCAAGCAATTTGACTTGGCGGTTGTCTACTCTTGTGAATATTCGCTGCTTTGGAAATTTAGCATGCATTACACAGCAACATGATACATAACACGCAGGGAACATTTCAAAAGATCCACCAATGGGAATAAAGTCCCTCCAGGGTGCATGAAAAAACAGAGCAGGACCAAAGTGGATGGAGACTGGGGTTCAGGGGGCTCGGCCACCAGCCATGGCAGCAGCACAGCACACATCAGCTTAGAAAGTAAATGTGAGCGTAAAGGCCTTTAAATAGACCGCCAAATCATTGCAGTGGGATTTGATGGGTGTGTGAGGCTAGCTGTCACCTAACACAGCATAGCTGTCTTGCTAGAACTAGTTGATTAATTGCTTGCTATTAACTCAGCTTGGCCAACATCAGTGGTAACCACAGCAATATCTGACCCAGGAAACGTATACAGTATATTGCTTGGACACGTACCTTTATGTGAGTGAATGAGCCTTATTTAACTCCTGCTTCACACAGCAGCAACGATACTTTTTGAAATAATTTTAGCCAGAAAACAAAGCAAAAATACACTTTGAATACATATTAAATTAAAATGAGAAATGTTTGCATGTTTTTTTTTTTTTAATAATGATAATCAATTTGGATATCTCTGACAAATGTGCGCAGGATTTCTACTATGTGGAGCTAAAACAGGACTTTGCATTATACTGTAAGTAGTATGATGCGAAGCTGACGTGTTCCACAAATTACTTTTTCTTTTCTTCACTGTTCCTGTTTGATTTGATATTTTCTCTTGCTCAGATCCTCCCATACTGATCCTGGTGGTTAGCTGACAGTGACAATAGTCACAGTAGTCGTTTGCATTGTTACCGTGTGACCTCTGATGCACCATCTTAGACACTTTGTACTTTTGGGCTGTTAGCGTAGGACAGTGTATACTGTTGTAGCTGTAACCTGTGTGTGACTGTGTGTGACTGTGTGTGACTGTGTGTGACTGTGTGTGACTGTGTGTGACTGTGTGTGTGAGTGTGTGAGTGACTGTGTTTGCATGATTTGCTGCTTGACATACTGAACATTCCGGTACTGTGATTTTTGTGCCGTAAAGTGCTGTTTTTGACTCCTCTTTGTTATAATCGTGGCTGTGAAAATTGTTAGAAAAACTTGGTAAGGACAGTATAAAGATTTTACTTCAGTGTACGTGTTAGGTGAAGAAACTGCAGCAAATCTGAACAAGTTCGATCATTTCATAGCGCATTCATGTATTTTCTTGTTTTTTCTAAATGAAAAATCTAATGGACCTTTGTTTATCGTGAGATGTTTAAAAAAGATTAAGATTGTATGACTTTGTCCTACTTTAGGTAATTTAGATAAGTATGGTCAGTTCTGTGGTCATGACCAGTGACTATCTATTGTGAAATGTTAATGAAAAAATTGCTCTGTCTACAGAATGTTATTGTTTTGTAATTATGTGGCTAAAATAGAAGAAATATGTATGTAAACTACAAATATAAGTATATAAGTATAAGTATGGTATAAAACACAAAATAGGAGACAATCTATGCCACAAAGATAATTTTATTTAAATGATGTATTTATTTTCTTATTTAACTGTTAAATGAGCCTGAATTCTGCTGGCCAGTGAGGGAGCATTATTTCAATGGATATTACTGAATATTGATAATTATTTTTCTTGTTCTGTCAGGAACTATGAAGAGAGTCTGATTTCTCCAGTTTCCATTTTAGTAAATCCAGTTTAAATGTTGTTTTATTGTCTGAAGTGTAGATTGTCTACGGGTCTTTGTATAATTGTGAATCAAATTGACAAAAAAATATAGCAACTCTATGAGATACTAATTGTTGGCATATCAGAATTGTTTTATCTCTGTGAAATTACCTTATCAGTGAGACGAGAAAGTTTTTTTTTTTTTTTAGGGGTTGCTTGCTTTGTTCTCCTACACTGTCCAAAGAAATAATATACTCTCCTTCAAATTGTGCTGTCTGTTTCCTTAGTCTCTTCATATTTATTGTCCATTGCTTGAAAATTGGTCATTAGTGTTATCTATTGTTTCTTATGATACTTTTCCATATCAGAGTAAGTGAAAACCTGATGCACTGAAGAGTTAAATATCCTTAGAGTAAAAGAGAGAGAGAATGCAGTCTGTGCTGCGAAAACCTTTTGCACAAATAAGTGCAAGCAATATTACTATTATGACTATAAAGGCCATTAATGCAACAACAGCATTGTATATGCATCAGTTATGTAAAATAACTTAATTCAATGATTAACAGTATTAGAGTGAACTTTCAGGCTACTATTATTCACCTTTGGAACATTCAGCTCTTTGTGATTTATTATTTTGATTACGGTCAACGTTGCATGCTATTTTAGCAGGAAAAACATCACATCCTGCAGAAAGCAACAGCAGGTGCATCTTGCATCATGCTTTTGCACTCTGAAAAGAAAGTGTCCACCCTGCAAATTCATGATGACAAATGACTACCGCTCTGATGCAACACTGGTCAGGGATTGAGTTGCTTCATTTAGTGACAATAAACACCATAATAACATAATTAAATTAACTGACTAAAAGGGTACGCTGACACTACTAATGACCCTGTAATGCCATAACTGTGAATAGTTTATTTTGGGTTGGATTTTCCATCAAAATTGCACAACTGAAATGTCTAATTGTGGCTTATATTAATATAATAGCTGTGTGTGTGTGTGTGTGTGTGTGTGTGTGTGTGTGTGTGTGTGTGTGTGTGTGTGTGTGTG
>CALSCE010010657.1:18297446-18317063 GCA_943593645.1 Bovichtus variegatus | reverse complement strand
TAAAGACGTGTGTGTGTGTGTGTGTGTGTGTGTGTGTGTGTGTGTGTGTGTGTGTGTTCTGAAGGCAACCTTTATTTTTGAACTTTTATAACCTTTGATATGAGCCACTGTGTGTGTGGAATAACCCTTATCAGTATATGCTGTTAGATATTGATGCCACCTTTACTCTTTATCTCACATTATATTAATAAAAATTACCTAACATCCACTATTAGAGTTATCTAACTACCATAGTGACTGAGCATTGATGTTATATCTCCTCACTGTAGGTCAGATCAAACATCATGTCTTTCTGCTCTATGATGTAACACTGCGCTTTGATTGTAGCACAACTTTGCCAGCATACTCCACACCTTCATAAATGCTTTGTCACTGTGACAAGCCATGTTATCATGTTGAAAGATATCTTGAAAATGAGACGATTAATATGTGCAGGATGTTGGATATTCACAATGACTAGAAGAAAAATGAACATAAGCTGTTTTGGTGGAGCAGTGGTCTGATTCAAAAACTTTGAAACCACAATATCCCAGTTTCAACATCAGATTCTGGATGAATCTATCTTTTCAGGCTTAAACAGTTGGAACTGAAATACTCCTCTTCTCAAATGAATAAAAAGGTCCTGCTTTGGAGCTAAAACAATAGTAAACCAGTCCTTGTAGCGACATTAATTAAACCAATCTGTTGCATACAAAGGTACAACATGTTCACAATCAGAGTTTTTGATTATGTTACAGAACAGTGCCTGAAGGTAAGATGGAGATGGGAGTTTTTTGAGTAAAGTATAATCAAGTTACGTTGAGATATAACATCCACAGCCTCCGCTCTTCTCTCCACTGTCCAGTTTTGACTCTATTGCAAATGAATTTCTGGTATATCTGGTTGTTTCAGCAGGAAAGCACATGTTCTCATGTTCTTGTGATAGCTCAAATGAATGCAATTTATCAGATTAACTTTACCAGTTTCTGGGAAATATTTATATTTGTTGTGTGGTACACTTCTGGTACACACAAAGACCGTTTTATATAACACATCGTGATTAATAGAAATCAAATCCTATGGATGTCAATTTACAAAACAAATGACATTGAACATCTGAGCTTTTAATAGGCCATTTGAGTCTATTTATTGTAACTATTATTGTAATTATTATATTATATAATAATAATAATATATTATATTATTGTAAATATAAGCTTATAAACTGAATGTTCCTGTGTGCAGAATGACAGCCAGCCAGCTCTACTTCTACTTGCTTAAAACACAACAGGACATGAAGTGGAAAGGATGGTCAGCTTGAGGCCACATCCTCATATTTATGTAGGAATCAATCACAATCTTGTTTTGTTTTGCAAAGCAATGATATCTGGCCAGTCCGTTATAATTTATGTTCATTTTGATATTATTGTTAGAATGAATATTAAGCTTTTGTTTTGGTAATGTTGAAGGTACATGCATGTATGCACTGACGGTATCAAGGCTGGGAAATGAAGACATACAAGAAAGATGTGTGTGGGTGTATGGTGGCCTGGTGGTGGTGGTTTTAAAGTCAGAACCTACAATGTTATGACTCAAGTATGGTAGGGTTTCCACCTTGTACATCTCATGGAAAACCCAACACAAGGTGCAACTAACTCCTATTATTACATCATCTACCTTTCTCACACACATGTCCAGTCACTGACACACGCACTTTAGGTGCGATGGGATTCTTGCGAAAAAGGTGCTGATTGAGCAAGGCTCTCGAGTCACTGTAACGTTTGGATCGCACATGGGCGCGGTATGATTGCCATTCTGCAATGTATCTCCTGGTTACAGTATGCAGTAACCCCTCCATAGGCTCGATGGTATGATCCAGCTCGTGACGTCAGACTTCGTAGGATAAATAGTGGCGCTCTGCGACATGAGGCTCATGCTCGAGGATCAATACACTGAGGCACGAGACTGTCCTTTGGGAGAGGAAAGAAAACGCAGAGACGCTGCTAGTTTAAGAGAAACATAGTTATCTCTATATTAACGCCGTAACAGTTTTACATACCAGCAGCAGCCGTTAACGACCATGAACGGACAGATGAATGGTTTTCATAACTCCCTCATTGATGAGGACTGCTTCTTGTTCACCTCGGAGTCTGTCGGAGAAGGGCATCCCGGTAAGACACTCCACACATACCCCGCTCTTTCAAGTTTGTCTAAAATGTTTAACTATTTTTATGACGTTGTCTGCCTAACCTATAGTACCTTTTCTGTGAATAAGAAACACTGGAATATACATAACTGACATTTGAACGTTACGGCCTTTTCCGCCAGCTAGCTGGGCCGGTGTCAAGAGCACGCGCTTCTAGCTAACGTTAATGTTAGCACGCTAATCTTTGCTGAATAGGTGATGCTATTGCGTGTCTGCTCCTCCGACTGCAAACATACCAATTTCCGAATCGTACAACCACTGAACGGGCCTAGACTACTGCTCTTCGCAGTACATATATGTGTTTGTGTCGGTGGTTAAACGTTCCTGAACGTGCCAAATTGTGCGGGGCTATTCCTGAAGCACGCGAGGCACAATGACTGCTAGCGCAGTTGGCCTGAGCAGCAGCGTCCGATGGTGGCTGTTTTTACTGCCGTTTTATTTTCTGCAGATGAAATATTCAATGTTTAGAACTGTAGCACGCTTGCCTTCTGGTCACAGGTTAGTTGCGCGCAATGCCTTCCCCATCACATGTGTGCACATGCTGAAATGGCGACTGTTGAGCGGCTCCGAGCCACTCCCACTGAGCACGAGACTAGTCGCCAAAGTTTACATACAGACATGGTTCTGCTGCAGGCGTTTAATCTCATTGTGGTTGTTGTTTTTCAGACAAAATCTGTGATCAGATCAGTGATGCAGTTCTTGATGCCCACCTCAAGCAGGATCCTGATGCCAAAGTTGCATGTGGTAAGGAAAAAGTACAATTTTCCTGTGTATGTTTGCTCAAATCCGATGTCAACATAAACTTATTTTCTTGCATCTTTCTTGCCTGGTGCAGAGACTGTTGCCAAGACTGGGATGATCCTGTTGGCTGGTGAGGTGACATCACGTGCCACAGTGGACTACCAGAAAGTTGTTCGTGACACAATCCGCCAAATAGGATATGATGACTCCTCCAAAGGTGTGGAATGTTGTTTCTAGTTTGAGCTTTTCATTGACTTGTCTGGTATTAAAATAAAGGTGTCTTGAACTGCTGTGTTCTGTCTCTTTCTCAGGCTTTGACTACAAGACCTGCAATGTTCTTGTGGCCTTGGAGCAGCAATCTCCTGACATCGCACAGGGTGTTCACATTGACCGCAACGAGGAGGACATTGGAGCAGGGGACCAGGTCAGTAGTGGCTATCAACATTTTAGTCTGCCATGTATGTTTTGAAGTCAGATTACTGGTCTGTTTTTGTCCTTATTAAGTAGATATGTGCCTTCTAAACAGAATATATTAATTTTGGTCTGCAGGGCTTGATGTTTGGATATGCCACTGATGAGACCGAGGAGAGTATGCCTCTCACAATTGTCCTTGCCCACAAACTGAATGCTAAGATGGCTGAGTTGCGTCGTAATGGCACCCTTCCATGGCTCCGGCCAGACTCAAAGACGCAGGTAAAGTGGTTGTACTTGCTATTAATGACTACTATAAATTATCTTTTGGTGGTGGGATTTAGCTTATTTATTTATTTTCTATTGCAGGTTACGGTCCAGTACCGCCAGGACCGTGGCGCCATGCTTCCAGTGCGTGTGCACACAATTGTCGTCTCTGTTCAGCATGATGAGGATATTTGCCTGGAGGAGATGAGAGACACCCTGAAGGAGAAGGTCGTCAAGGCTGTTGTCCCGTGCATCTATTTGGATGACGACACAATCTACCATTTGCAGCCCAGCGGGCGATTTGTTATCGGAGGACCACAGGTAAATGTTGGGAGGTGTGGCTTTCAGAAAATATTTAGCCAGTCAGTTACTTGCCTGTGTAACATCCGTTTTTTAAATCGCAGGGTGATGCTGGCCTGACGGGGCGTAAAATCATTGTTGACACTTATGGAGGCTGGGGAGCTCACGGTGGTGGGGCCTTCTCTGGGAAGGATTACACAAAGGTGGACCGCTCTGCTGCTTATGCTGCACGCTGGGTGGCCAAGTCTCTGGTGAAGGCTGAGCTCTGCAGGAGAGTTTTGGTCCAGGTAAGTGGTAGAACCCACCACATTCATTTGTAGAGAGGGGGGCTGCAAGAGGTTCCTAGCTGAAGTTTTTTTGCTTGATATAATACATGTGCGTGTGTGTTGTATTAGGTTTCCTATGCCATTGGAGTTGCCCATCCCCTTTCCATTTCTATCTTCCACTACGGGACCTCCCATAAGAGTGAGCGGGAGCTGCTTGATATTGTGAAGAGGAACTTTGATCTCCGTCCTGGAGTTATTGTCAGGTAAAGTATAATGTCTGAAGCCACCTGTTACTCATTGAAACTGCAGATCCTTCCTCTTTGCTGTGCCTTGTTTTGTTGTTTTCTTTAATTTAGTTGCCCTGCCCAGCATTTAGTTTATTTTATTTAATCTAATTTATTTTGAAACTGCCGCGCCAATACAATTTCTTTTTGCTCCAGCTTGCCTTTTCTTTGGCTTCTTTGATGAAATGCTTTTGCCTTATCTCTTTCTACTGAATTTCTTTGGCACAGTGTCAAAGGTTACACATGTGGGTGCATTATTGGGAGCTAAAGTGTCATTTATTGGGTAGACATGCATGCTATATTTTGTTATGAAGCCCTGTAGCTCATAGTTGGATAAGCATCCGTTTTGTAAACTGTAGAGTGTGGTTTGCAGCTGCAGTCACCACACTGCTATGGGATGAGTTTGGTCGTCATGGTAAGTGTCGAAGCTTCACGTGTTTCCCTCTTTATCAGCTGGTCTAACAAACGTGATTATTTTTTTATTTTTTTTTGGTGGCTCTCGACACGCCCTATCAGCTAATGTGAGCGTCATGCCTGACTATGCTTGTGTGCATTTGAGCTCACTGGGTGTGACTGCTGCTAAATATGTTGATTATGTATTCCAGGGAGCTGGATCTGAAGAAGCCCTTGTATCAGAGGACCGCAGCCTATGGCCACTTTGGCCGAGACTCCTTCCCATGGGAGGTGCCCAAAAAGCTCAAATACTAAACATGTTAAGCTTTTCCCCCCCAGGCCTGTTGGTGTATACTACAGAGAAGCCTCCTAGGTTCCGGGGGTGAAATGCCCTCATCTCTCTCATAGTAATGGTATCTTTAACACATGACTCCTTCCTCACTCCAACTCCCTCCTTTTGTCTTCTTGCTGTTTTCTGCTGGTTGCAGTATCATACTGGGTTATAGGAGGCTTGCCTCAAACTTGATGTTTAAAGAACTGGATGGGTTCCATGAACTCATGCACCGTCATACTTGATGTTCTCCACATCTTGAGGTTCCCCTGCTTCTTGTGATAGACCCTGAATAGCAGTGCTTAGTAGTTCTCCTTTTGGCATTCCACACTCGTCATTATCGTCTTTTATTTGGTGTCATGGCGATTGCATCTTAGGCTCTATGTGATACCCCCCTTAATTCACTGGTGCTACTGATGTAAGGAGTCTGCGCGACATCTACGTTTTGCAAGTCCATTTGGAAGCATCATTTGATAGTCAGAGGGTCGTCTGATCTAGCACAATCCCAAACAAGTTTAGTGTCTTTCTAAACATTCCTCCTTTTGTCAGTCTGGTACAATTACTCCGTGACCCAGTATTCTTTATCCTTTTTTTTGTTTTACCCCCTTGTCTTTTGTGGAGGATGCTAGAATGGCACAATTTAAAAAAAATTTAAAGGTTGTTGCTGTTTTCACAAAAAAAATAAAAAATGCTATGCATTGCAGGCTAATGGGCGAGCCAAATCCTAATTATTCAAGCTCTCAAATGAGCATAAAGCCTCAGATTCCCCTACAGACCGTTGCTGATTTCTGACGTAATACAGAAAAGTCAGAAGCTGCTATGTCACTGCTCTGGTCTGCAGAGGTATTTGTTATACTTGATCGTAATGGCAAAAATTGGATTATTTATGCATTGAAATTCAATTTTAAATGAGTCCTTTTTTTAAATGTAGTTTCAATTGCATTTTTATGGTTTGAAGTGACTAAAGGTCCTTATTACTCCTCAAGTATATTGATGGCAGGTGTAGCTACAGAGAAACCTAGTCCCGTCTTTATTCTTAAAGGAGTGCTCTTTGCCACAGAGTCTTATTGGCTTGAAGTCAAACCTTAACACTATTTATTTGTTCTCTGAAACTTGGCGTGGATACAGAGAAGCCAAGGTTTCAGAAGGCAGCTTTAAACACACTTGGCTATTAAATCGTGAATTCCTTTTGACTTGACCATTTTTCAGTGTCTTGCTTGAGGCTCCAGAGTGTTGTACAGAAAAGCTTTGGTCCGCCTCAACAAGAAAGTGTCACTGGCTACTGTTGACTATTTTAAAACCTACTTTTTATTTTTGGACTGTAGATTATATTTTTAAGTGAATTGGTTTTGAAATCCCATTTTTAAAATGTCTGCAATTCTTTAGCTTTTACCTATCCTCAATGGAATGGCATCATTTGGTTGGTGTAGTACAGAGAAACCACCCTTGTTTACACGGTCATCCCATGTGTGGGATAGGTTCAAGTTTTGGTTTTGTTCCTTTTTTTTTTTTTTTTTTACCACTCGAGGTCATCCCGTTGGCTACAGTAAGTGTAAGAGTGCCTTTTTCTATTTCCTCTACTCCCCATTTACTTTATCTCTCCTCCTACCAACATACGCTCAACTTTCAGAGGAACAAGTAGCTCATACTGTATTTTGCTTCATGTCTAGACTGGGTAGTTTCCTTATGCTCTGTAATAAAAAAAACTACTCCTTTCAAATGTCTGTCATCATGGTTTGTCTTGTATTATTGATATTGATTCAGGGCACACCACTTTTTCAAGGACTTTCTCCATTATCCAATTCAGAATTAGGAACTTGCACAGAATGTTAGCATTTTATGAAGTTTCCCTTTTTTTTATTTATCAGTAATAAGGCCTTGGGTATCCCAAGTAGCATGCCTATTAAGTCTCTTTCTAGAGGAATGGATAAGATCTTATTAATTTCTTGCCCTGTAATATGCCAAAAACATCTAAGATGGCAATGGGTGAAGATTCTTGTCTATTTTGCTTTTGAGACGGGAGAGAAGTTTGCATCCAATGTATGTCGTTGGGAAGGGTGTATATGAGCTCTGGAAAATGTAGAGGCAAATATCTTATTGGTTTTAAGTGAAGGACCCTGTATACCATACTCTGAGCATACTGTGTAAAACAAAACTCCAGCTATAATCAAATTAAATAAAAGGCTGCTTCTGTCCATGAAATACTTTGGAGAATATTGCATATATATCCTAGCATAATTCCATACCTGTAAGTAACGACACTTCAATATTGTACCTTTTTTAGGTTAATTGACCAAAAAGCATTAATCAGTCTGTCAAATAAATTGCGCTAATAAAAATGCCTTTAGTGTCCCAAAATCAGAAACCAGTGTGTTGTACCCAGCAACAAATGAAGATGATCACATGCCCTGCCACATGCATGATTCACATCATGCTCTTACTTTATAGCCGGCCGTGCTTTAATAGTGCCTACTATAACAGGGTTGTTACATGCACATTTCAGAGGTTAAAGCTTTTTAAGAAATAGGTTTGTTAAGGGACATTTTGACATGCAGCTTTCTATATCTTGCCATTAAGATGTCTGCTTGTTATGTTTATATGTGATATGAAAATAAGTGATTGCATTGGCAAAGCCCTCTTCGGGGGTTCCGCAGCCGATGCTTAGGTCACATATCCCCAATTTAATTTACGACATGACTTAACTGAACCACCAAGAAAGTTTAAAAAAAATAAATAAATAAATTGTTGCTACAAATTTGAAAACATTGGTTTTCATAGAAGTGTGATTGAGACCAGAATGTTCCCTTTGTAGTCCTAGCCTCCATGATATGATATTAAAAACTTTAAAATTCCAATTCACACAAACCATCAAATGTTTAATGTCCATGATGACATGCAAGCACTGAGCCACAAGTAACTTGAGAAATATATATGGTATATGGTATGTGAAGTGGAATTTAAACCGTCCGCAAAAGGTGCTTGTGTGACAGTTTTGCATTCATGAGCTGCTTGAGGCCTTAGTGTGTCTTGCCAGAGGGGAATAGTTGGAAGCAGGTTTTAGGTCGAAGGTAGAGTAACCCTCTTGGATCTCGCTCCCGGACATGTTACATGCCACTTATTGGAGTCTTGGCAGCTGCCTGAACCAAATGAAATGCTCTGTATACTTTTAGTGTGACAGGTATAATAGCTCTTGGAGATTAACGACACCGCCAGCTACCTCGGCGTTTGAAGCTGGCTTCTCCTGTTAAATTAGCTTTATGGTATTTGCATTGTGAAAGCTGAGGAAGCTGTCAAGGATATCTCCCAGGTGTTTAAGCCCACCTACACTAAAAAATGCCTAGATTTGAACCAACATGTTTTTTCTTCAACATACATTTTTCCTCTAATCCCATTTTTGCAAGGACTTTAAAAAAAGGGAGCTTTACGTGACTTTCCAAAAGATACCCATTTCACAGAATGACTTGCAGTCAATAAAGACTATAACAGAGATGTGTACTTTGTGACTGTGGCCGTTAGCGAGGACATTTGGCCCTTTGCCACTTATTGTAACCTAAGCATAAAGGGCTCTTGGAGGCCTTTGTTTTGGTGTAAGCAAGCATTCACGCATTAAACAATACAACTGTAAATGTAGATGCAGGAAATGGAGCAAATGGCGAAGTGTGACAAAGCAGTTTCTCAAGGTAGAGACTAAGCCAAGAAAGCGTCAAACTCAGAAGCTTCATAAAAGAAAGGCCTTCAGGCATCCAGCGATCTGCTGAAACATTTAGTCGTGAAGCCTTTTCAGAAACAGAAAGACATATCTCTAGATGCCCTAAGGCTTGCTCAAAGGTGATACCTTATCAGCGTAGCCGTGTACTTTAATACCTGACACCAGCATTCTAGACACAAACATTCATATAGTGTGTGTATCAAGTTGGCACTTGTTGGCAGCTGATATGGCCCGTTCATAGCAGATGCTGCATTTTATATATCTAGCTGCTCAGAATGAACAACGGGGAAGTCAGATGCCTGAAGGCTATTTAAAAAAAAAAAATACAATCCACTCATTTCTGGAGAAAATTGAATATTAACAATAGTTTATATGGTCTCTGTATAAAACTGAACTCACACAGATAAAATAAAAACAAGGTAATACTATTTAAATCCTCCTTGACCTTTAACAAAGAACACATTGCAGCCTTTCTTAAGACACATTTCTCACACTGTACATTCTCTGTCATCACTAGCAAATGGTTTGTCTCATTCCAACAGGATATGAATCTGCAGTATGTTTACTTGACCGGAGTTTAAACAGTGACTTGTGACATCTGAACAAATATGAGCTAATAGTTGATAATACCCATATGACACCTCAGGAAATGCAATGTTTGTGCAATGCAAATAATACTGTACAAAACCATGGACCTCCATGAGAATACAGAATATAGATATTTGTGCTGATGGTATTCTGACTCTTCTTTGTAAGTCTACACGTGATTTTATTAATGCTTTTCACTTTCTTGCACGTTGTGATTCCAAACAACTTCTTCAGTTAGCGATAAAGAATGCAACATCTAGATAAAAGAATCTTAACATGAATAATTATGACAGGAGAAGCTTGAGATGAATGCAACACGTTTATTTCAGTTCCTTCCGAGTTATTCAAACCTAACGACAGAAAGGTGTTGAAATATCCACTGAAACAAGTTTGAGCGTTCCTCTCTACTCAGCGCCTTAAGGGTGAAGCAAAGATACTTGCTATGTTGTATGTATGTAAAACATAAGCTGAACATTATACAACGATGCCCACGGAGAGCCTATGATTTGTTTTCTTCCTGGTATCAATACATGCATTATTTTTTAACTAATTTCCCCGTATCGGTCCAAGATGTACAACATATGCCACCATATGTTTGTTTCACATTCTGACTGAAACTCATTTAGTCTGAGAGATTTTAGCATCAAATCCTGTTCTAGAAAAGAAACTCTGGAGCTTTTTAATGCTGAACTGGTAATCAAATGAGCTTTTTCACAATAATTAGCTTTGTTAATGCCACATAAATCCTGCCAGCTTTGTAAATGAATGAGTGGATTTAGTTTTCAGGGGATTCAGGGGACCTGCATACTTGGGTACTTTTGCCTTCCCTGGCAACACCCGAGACTCAGATAGAATACTTGTTTACTTTGATTGTATTACTTATGAAACAAAGTTATTAGGAGGCAGTCATTTTTACTATTATTTTATTTTTATACGTTTTATTTTCAAACCTATGGATAAATGTGAAGGTGTATTGAAGTGGTTTTCGGAGGTTAAATTACAAACTATAGACACATCTATGCAAGCTGGCATTATGAATAATGTCTGGAGTTGTCTCTAAGAGCTGGCCCAGCTAATTTTACAAAGTACATTACTACAGTTACAAAATATCCACCTATGAGTAGTATTCATGCTTAAATAACACCATCAAATTCAGACCTCATGTCCTGTCTGCAGTGTGACTACAGCAGCTGTGCATTTCCACTTCCACGTTGGCTCAATCAAACATCTATATTTAGCTCTGAATGGTGGAGGGGTACACTTCCACAGCCTTGAATGGGCAAGATCACTGCACCAGTATGACGGAGTCAGCTGAAATGCACCTGGCTGTTATAATACAATTCTGAGTAACAGTTCCTCAAGAGCATTGTACTACAACATGGGCTCTGCTGGCATCTGAGACCAAACAAAGTACTATGCATACATGATAGTGAGACCAAACCGACTGAAAGATAATGTCTTTAATTTTCTCACAGCAGACACTAACAAGCCCAACAGTGTAGAGAGCTAGCACAGTGTAAGGGGCACATGCAGGTCAGCGTTTAGCTGAGGTCGGGGGAGTTTCTTGTAAGGATTGGGTGACAGCTGTTGGAATATCTGTTTGAGCTTGCTGTTGCTTTACTGTACCTTTGCAAGACAGTGAAATTGAAGCCACACACTACTCTTTTAAGTTTTTGGTTTTTTTTGCATGTGATTAACTACTCCACTTCACTCCAAATTGTTAACATCAGTGCACTTAAAACTGATGTTGGCTCACCAGGCATTTTCAATGTAAACATTTTTTTTTGCTTTTTCCAAATTCAGCAACAAATTGGAGAAAGGAAACAATTTTCTTCACCAATTTGTTATTTGTTGTCTTTTTTACATTTATGATTAAAGGGTATATACATTTGCTTTTACTGTATTTGACAATTTAATAGTCTAATGTGGAATGCAAATGTGTTAAGCATAGTCCCGTTTTTATGCAACAGTGAATAAATTCCTTCCAACTTGGCCTAATTATGGCAGTAGCTTTTTTATTTTTCATACTGCCTTATTGCGTTTTGGCTGTAAAATATGCGATAAAACAGTTTTAAGTATGTTCAGCCAGTACTTCCAAGTTTCTTAAAACTGTATATGTCGTGTGATTTGGGTGTGTTGAATAATAACACCTTATCATAATAACAATCTCTTGTATTGATGAGTGTTACAAAAGTGCCTCCGATTACACAAGCACCTTTGAAACAACCTACGTCACCATCAACTTCAGTTATGCAATTGTTATTTAAGCAGTCATGGGGACGTTATTAGGGTGTAATTAAACTAAAGAAAATGGATTTTGTACTTTTGTGTTTAGCAATGGAGCTGTGTTTACAATATTTACATAACTATTCAAGTTCAGTATCTCAGTATAAATAAGTCATCACTTACAATGTGATGTAGGTCATGATGAGACAGAAGCTAATGCGGTCTACGTGTCGGTGAGGGTATTGGGTCAATATGTTTATTTAAACATCTGCTGTAACTGAAACAGTTGTCAATGCAAACCTATAGAGTGTTATTAAAAAAGGAACATATGTATAACACAATTTTCTTTCTTTGGATAATACTGCAGTGGGTCAGAAATTACGTCTAATAAGATTGAAATGGAAAAACTAAATATATTATATGTAACATTCACAAATTGCCAAATACATAACTGCCAGCCTACCTGTCACAACAGGTACCTCATTTACCGACAGTAAATTGCATAGTCAGTGTGACAAGTTTTCCTGGATGTAACTGACGACAGGTTGTGCGTTATATAATAATGTTAATGGAAGCTGCACAAAGAGGGGAAGGTGTGCATGTGTGAGCTTTGATTGGGTAATTTTCAGCCAATTGAGAAACAGTGAAACTGGAGATAATCTTGCTGGCAGTGGAGTGTTTGACATGGGAATGTGTCTCTCCTCTCATAAGCCCAGTCACATGCTGACATGCCGAAGAAAAGTGAGCTGGAGAAGGGCGTTGACAATCCAAAGAGGAGTGTCTCGGTTCCACCAATAGCATCGCAGAGACCGCTCCTCCTCGACAAGGCTTTGCATGACACTGGTCAGTGGATGAAGTTTGCATATTTTCCTGCATTAATGAAAACAATGAATTAATCTCCGACTTTGGTGTGGATCAACAGCTAGTCTGTCCAAAAGTCAACTCAACTTTGTTTTTTTCCACAGCCAGGGGATGGTAGTGCAACTTTGGGTTTCCACTTTTCACCATGGGGGTGGGAAAAATGTGTCTGCTAGTTCTGCTGGTGTCTATGTTATAATGAGGAATGCTACCCTTTTTAAGAACTCATTTTTCTTAATTATCGCTGTGGCCCAGGGCCTTTCTGTCAGCGTTTGTGATCCACATCTAGACATCCTCTCCTTACATAGGATTTTGTATTTTAGAGAGTCAGACAATTTGAGTGGAGGGGGGTTACAGTGCACCCCTTGCTGGTTCTAACTTGCTGGGTTTTCCCCGAGGTCAAAAACAAAAAACGTGTACTCCAGGTTGGAAGGTGGGTAAAAGAAAGGAAACATTGGCTGATACCAATACAGACTTCTTTATCATACAAGCAGCCCCGGAATATTGTACGCTAGTGTCCCTGGAATTCCAAAGTCTAACTCTCCAGTTTCTGAATAGCAAGGGGTCAAAGTTCAACAAGTAGCGCCCTGTGTGACATTTCAGTTTGATTTACTTGAACTACTGTTGATACCTTGTGCATAAAAAATGACAGTTTGGCCATTTGTCTTTTTCTTAAATTTAGAACACACTGTTACTATGCATTAGTCATGGACCAAAATATGATTTGACTTATGATTAAAACAAATATTGAGAGACATAGAAGAAAGGCCTGCAGAGTTGAAACGCTGATTAATACTGCCACCTGCTGAGGACATGATGTGAAACCTCTTCTAAAAGGTATATAAAAAGTAAAAATAAAAATACTCTATAAAGTATTTTGCTGTACCCCCAACATGTATATCTACCAATGTATATTTCAGGATAAAAGTGTAAAAGTGATCAGTCTGTTATTTTTCCTCACAGATTTGAGTGTTTTTACAACAGATCAAGACACTAAGAAAAAAACGTTCACATTTTATGGCTGTTCAATTCCATAAGTGCACATCCAGACAATTTTTTTATATACAATATGTCATTGTATACGTAAAGAGTTGTGTCCTCAAAAAATATTACAGTATCAAAAATAAAAGTATTTCAACAATCCAAAATAAATTAGAATACTGAAAACAATCAAACACAGTTGCCACACAAACGCATTATCATGGCTACATCCACTAAACTCTCCAACTCCAAAAGAAAGAACTATATCCTCACATTTTTAAACATAGAATCGCTGATAGACTGATCTTCCGTTCAGAGCATTTTACCAAAAAAAAAATATATATCTTGTTTATAAAAACTAGATCTTTGTAAACACAAGAAACACAGCACATGTTCAACTGAGGAGGAAGGTTAACAGTGCTCTCTGTCGAAGAGTACCACCTCCTTTCTGAATTCAACCGCTAGAAAGCAACATCATTGTATAGGTCCAGTCAACTTGAAGGTGTACAACGTGTCCTTAAAGTTATGAATGAGGGTATGACGTAACAATCCAAGGTGAGTAAAATGTAGTAAACATGAACCTGACAGTCAACTCCCAACAATACTGTCTTTGATAAGTGCTGTCCCTTCTTCTTTAAAAAGCGAAGACGGACTGATTGTGGCTCATCAAGTTGGATCTCTGCTCACAGTCACTGTACATGATCCTCATTATGCCCCCAACACTGTCAACAGTGTAAATGTAGGAGTGCAGAACTGCAAATGAAGTATTCCTCCTCTTTGCCTGTAGCCCGGCTCTGTCATCACAATCTACTGTTCTGAGAATATCACTCAGCGTTTGTCTCGTCTTTTGTCAATTTCCTTTCGAATTCGAGCCTCTAGAGCTGCCCTCATGGATGAATCCAGGATGTTTTTCTCTGCGACACGCTCCACCAACTTCTCAGGCTCATCCTCCTTACGAAAAACAGAAAAAGCACAAGGGAATTAAGACTAACGCAAAGTAAAATAGATCAAAGAGCCAGAATTATCAGTCAAAGGGATCTGCATTAACCTTGTGCACAAGGAAGGAGGTAATGGTACCAGAGTCCGCCTGATAGTCGAGCCAGAAGAGTTCAGTTCCATGGGTCTCCGTCTCTGTGCTTGACCCACTCTCATTAGAATCTTCCGCCTCAGCACCGGCTCCTGGCTCTGATCCATCTGGAAAATGAGCACACACATGCATATTCTTAACTGAATTTACTGTTGGCAATAAACATAACAACATAGCACATCACACTTACGTCTGCTTCGAGGATGGTACACTTGGATATCAGGTCGACGGGGCCGTCTAGGGGTTGTAGTCTGCCTCCTCCGCTGAAGCTCTTTGGCTTGCTTCACCTCTTTGGCTTGTTTCACCGCTCTATCATAGTCATCTCTTGAAAAGACAAGAAATCAACTTGTTGTTATTGCATGAAATGATGATGATGATGATGATAATACTTGATTGTCAGATCAAGTCTGAATTTTTTCTTGCATCTCAGCAGCTCCATTTGTGTCAGTCGAGAGCAACAAAGTCACATTTGTTATACAGTCTTAAGGTCATACATAGCATACACCAACCAGTAGAGATAACACAAATAGGAAGAATTATCAGGAGAGTGTTTAACAACAGAATATGAGGTAAAATGTGCTTTGTACTTTTTTATCTCTCTAATGTATATTTTCCTGTCTGAAAAACATGTCTAGCAGAATCGCCGGTACTTTGATAGTTAATGCTATATGTGATAACAGTATGCAACTCTGTATTCACCCCGTGATTTATTTGTTGTTGTTGCAACAGCTAACTATATGTTGTTTTTCCTCCAGTGTCCTACACTGGCCATTGGGCCTGAGGGACCTTTTTTATATTTTTACTTTGAGCGTAAAATAAGGTATTTAAGTCATTATGTGCCCCACTACTGAACCTTCCCTCACATTAACTTCTAGAAAACAGGTGTGGTTGCAGCTCTAGATATTGTGAACTAGCTAGTTTGCTAGCAACTAGCACGAGTAGCTAACGTTAGTTGAGGAAATCACCTAGCAATCTGGTTCCTCCGGATATGGTGCAGGAAGCCGTGGCTCATATCCAAGCGGCCCCCAGGTTTGTATTTCAGGTCATGAACTTCATCGTCCCTTAAAATATCCATTTCAACAAACAGCTCCAATGCAGTGATAGTATTTGTGAGCTAATGCCGCTAATGATTGCAACAAGTCTCAGCCAGTTCCATAGACACTGACAAAAAGCTACATGCTAGCTAATGGTAAGTTGTTGTCCAAATATAATACTCCCGGAGTTTAACAAATAATAATAGCTAGATAATACACATTGTTTTAAAGAGAACATTTTTCTGAAACACACTAAAACAGAAACTTTACATACAAATAAATATAAAAACATCAGGTTGTGCTTTCTCAAAACCAGCAAAGTATTACATTTGAATTGCCATTTAGCAGCTAAAGGATCGATGTAGCTAGCTTCCAACTCCGGGTTAGTTTTTGGTCTGCTCTTTGCGACGTACAACCACCGCGAGTTTCGACCAACGCGCACGGTGCTCGACCCATTCATCTCTTTCAAATAAGTTCTGCCTTCTCCGTTGTTTTTGACATTGAGCTGGCAAGATAACGGCTATGATGGTTTCTCTGAAGCGAGAAAGAGAGGCTGAAGTGGACGATGATGACGACGAAGACAGAGGTACGTTTATTTACTTCTAACGTCTGTGCTACGTTTGGTTAGCAGGTAGCTAACTAGTGCTACTAAAAGCCTGATGAAAGTGCGTTAGATGTTATTCAGGGGTCGTCTAGTCACACACAGGCAGGTCAACACGTAGCACTACAGTGTAGTTTTAAATGGTTAAAACAAATATACCACTCTTCTCATTCACTCTGTATCAATTCCATCATCTCCTAACAACCTACACGCTAAGTCAGGTAGCATGTTTAGCTAACGTTAGATCACATTCAACTGATTGAATACAACTTGGTCCAACTCTGTTTGTTTTGTTTTACTTCATGTTGCAGTGGCAGCCAAAATAGGCCGAGGACGTGTAGTAGAAGACCGGAGAAGCCGCCACTGTCCTTACCTCGACACCATAAACAGGCAAGATAAAGTTGAATGTGCATGGCTAATGTTAGTGCTAAATGCTAGTTAGCCCTGTCCTCCTCCATAGCTCTACAGCTGATTCCCAGTCTTGTCTGTTTATCCATCAGGAGTGTGCTGGACTTTGACTTTGAGAAACTCTGCTCCATCTCTCTCTCCCACATCAATGTTTATGCCTGCCTTATATGTGGGAAATACTTTCAAGGTAAGTGAATTATCTGACATTTAACCAAGGATCAAACGCCTTGTTGTTCTTGGACTGATTTACTCATGAATGCGTCCTTGCAGGTAGAGGTTTGAAGTCCCATGCTTACACTCACAGTGTGCAGTTTACCCATCATGTGTTCCTCAATCTGCACACACTCAAGTTTTATTGTCTACCAGACAACTACGAGATCATTGACTCCTCACTAGAAGACATCACGGTAAGTAAAGGCTTTTTGTTACAGGCCGATAGCATGCCATTATTATACTTTTGATAGCAAATGGTTCGTTCATTTTCATGTTCAGCAGTCTTAAAAAAGAAGCAAACTTAAAATCCCAGACTGAGTGTTGTTATGGGTAAAGCTAATAGGTAAATAATAACTGGAATATGTATGGATAATGATTGTGTTAAAAATCTATGTTTTTGAAGTTGTTGAGATTGTTGTATCAGGATATATCCTAAATATAATCTGATCCATGTTTTTAAGGTTGCACCACAGTCAATATTCAGATTTTTATTTTTGTTTGAGATGGCATCATGCTTTGACGGCATAAGTTAGATATTGTTTCACACCATCAAGGCGCATACTCAAAGTATCACATTGTTGATATTGTACTGTACTTTTGTGTTATTAATCTGTTGACTCTTTCTCTACAGTATGTGCTGAAACCAACTTTCACCAAGCAGCACATTGCAGGGCTGGACAAGCAGGGCAAACTGTACCGAGCCTACGATGGTACGACCTACCTGCCTGGCATTGTAGGGCTCAACAACATTAAAGCCAATGACTACGCCAATGTGGTGTTACAGGTAAGATTAACTGCCTCAGTTGACATTCAATGGACCTTTTCATAAACCTTTTTAAATAATCCCAACCCATTTCACGTTTGCCTCTTCTATCTAGGCTTTTTCAAATGTTCCACCTTTGCGAAACTACTTCCTGGAGGAGGAAAACTACAAGGGAATCCGCAGGCCACCGGGGGACATCATGTTCCTCTTGGTGCAGAGGTTTGGTGAACTGATGCGCAAACTTTGGAATCCAAGAAACTTTAAGGCTCATGTGTCTCCACATGAGATGCTGCAAGCTGTTGTGCTGTGCAGCAAGAAGAACTTCCAAATTACCAAGCAAGGTAAGTTTAGTCGCCAGAAATTGTATTACTGTACTAGGCTCCTTACTGAAGATCTCAAGTAGGCTTTAAACGCATGCTGATCTATGGAGACTAGATTGTGGTGCTGATTGATTTCTGTTCTGCAGGAGATGCTGTGGACTTCATGACGTGGTTCTTGAATGCTCTGCATGGTGCTCTGGGAGGCACAAAGAAAAAAACATGTGAGTCAGAGGAGGAGAATCAAAGGGGTTAATATATGCAAAGAAAGTCTTTTTTTAATGTGATACTCAGATATGTGTTTGGCATGTTAATAGTAAATGTGACAGAGATACAGTTTTATATCATTGTGAATATATGTATTTTTTTCCCTCTAAGGTTGAATTTAATTTAGCGTTTTCTGGATGTCAAATATTTCATATGTTATTGATTGTTAGAAAAAATGCAAATTAACCCGTGTCCTCATTCCTCTTACTGTCCTCATAGCCATCATTACAAAAGCATTTCAAGGCTCCATGCGGATCTTCTCCAAGAAACTTCCACACCCAGATTTAGTGAGTTTCCTGCTTGTGTTATAAAATCATTGATTGACATCTTGAATATGAATTGTTTTACTAATAGAATAGCTCATTGTATTGTATTCATAAATACTTTTTAAATTATCTGAGCAGTTTTGTAGATCATTTAAAAAGCTTGTTTTCCTTCTGATTTGTTATTTTCCAGACACCAGAGGAGAAGGAGGCATTGCTTGTGACAGAGGAGTACCAGGAGCAGATGTCTGAGTCCACCTTCCTGTTTCTCACCCTTGACCTCCCAACAGCTCCACTGTACAAAGATGAGAAGGAGCAGCTTATTATCCCGCAGGTCCCACTCTTCAACATCCTGGGCAAGTTCAATGGCAACACAGAGAAGGTACAGATTGTCCTAAATATAACTTGCAAAAAAAAAGAAAAAATACAAGTAAGGGAAAGTGACTTAAAGCAATGTTGAAATGCAATAATCTTGACAGAAAAGCTTTGGTGTTGATGAAGATAAAAAATGTTTGCCCAAAACTGTATGTTTACATTTTGACATCATCAGTGATGTTTTTAGGTAGAAAATAAATGATGAGGCAACAACTACTTTTAGAAATATGCAAAACCAGAAAATGACACAATTTGACATATTTTACTATTTCACATTCCCCACACATACCTGTTCTCCTCAAATCCACTAAGTTCATAGTGAGCTCAGTTACTGTCTATAAAAAAACATTACCTCCGGCCCTACTGGCAAATGACAAAAACCATACTTAGCATATAGCTAATGAAATTGCAGTGGGGCAACAGGCAATCAGCCCCCCATCAAATCTGTACCATCCGCATTCATTTTTTTCTTCATTTAGCACTCTAAATATCTGCGCGTGCTTTCCCGTCTCATTTACATTCAGGAATACAAAACCTACAAAGAGAATTTTCTCAAAAGGTTCCAGCTGACCAAACTGCCTCCGTACCTCGTCTTTTGTATCAAAAGATTCACCAAGAACAACTTCTTTGTGGAAAAGAACCCCACAATTGTCAACTTCCCCATCACGTAAGTGCTATTCATATACCGTAAGACGAAATACGTAGCATTGATCAAAGTGCCGGACAGAACCATAAAGTGCGTGTTAATA